>CM071629.1:25680179-26883991 GCA_036419045.1 Scirpophaga incertulas | reverse complement strand
TTTGACAATTAGGTACACAATACCTAATTGTCAAATACTGTTCATCCTTAACAAAAGTATTCGTGTCTTTATCATTAATGGTTTGCTCACATTATCATTTTTGTCAAAAAAAAACATATCAATTGATAAAGTTCGTATTTTGATAAGATGACCTTTAGACCTCATTGCTGGCTCCTGCGATAGTGGCGAGCCATATCTAAGCTAATTTTATGGGTGCGGCAGCTACAAATCGCTGAACCTTTTGATATTAAATGTGAAGGCTTAAAGGACATATCACGACCACTGTCCACAGATAGAGTGCTATTGTTCTCATTAATTTCGAATGATTAAAAGATATTAATTGAAAATATATTAATTATTAATCTCAGAAGATATTAATGACTTGTACATAAAACTGATAGTCTGCTTTAATTTGTTCCTTCCATTTCTTTTGGTATGTTTTCTTGTTGCCACGTACGACTCTCGATCTTGCGTGAAAACATACAGATTCTTAAAGAGGTTTTGAGGTTAAATAATATTGTGAAATATTACTGACCGGTTTGTAACCATGCTATCTCTTGAGTGTTATTCAATTGAAAACTGTTTAATATTGAATTAAAATTAAGACCAATAATTAGTATATTTTTTTAAACTATTTTACCGTGAATCTCAAGGGTCAATATTAAAAATAATTACTTGGTTCATGTATTGACCGACTCGAACCGAATGCTAAATATTGACAAGCTCGGTTCAAAGTCATCATTTGTTTAGGATCAACTCATGCATAAGGAGGTATTTGAATAATCGTTTCGAATTTGTTTAGTGTTCAGTTTGGTCCTCGTTCGGAAAGTTTAGTAAAGACGGTGACGTCAACATTCTTTGTTTCTTCGAAACTATAAAATATGGCGTGAATTTTCTAAGATAAGTTAGTTAAATATCAGCTTATACCATCTCACATTACAACAAGGACCGAAGGACACTTTAATTTTAAAAACACTTCACGTTATACAAAGGCCAGGAGACCTATTTTTGAATTACGAATGCGACTTCGAAATCACCGATGTGACTAATAATCACCGAATTTCAATAATTCGTATTTTTGAATATCACTTATGTGACTACCTTAGTCACGGATGTGATTTCATTACGAGTGCCCTCGACCACTCGTAATCAAGTCATACTTGTGGAAATGTTATCTGTGTTTTGTTTAGAGAACATATTGACAAGAGTCTGAAGTTGATGTGTTGATTTTTCAGTCTATATATATATATATATGTATATATGTATATATATATATATATATATTGAGGTTATTATATAGAGCGGCTACATTTATATATATATATACCTATATATATATATAATAAACATAATGGTTAAGCCGGCAATAACCGGCTACATTCTGCGCAGAACGGAACTCTTACACTTGTGTGTGTACTTTATCTATGTTGGCAGCTCTGCAATCGACTTTCAAAAATTGAGTGATTAGGAATCCGTGATCTCAAAGTCACCGTTGACTATTTAGGCAGCGGTGATTTCGAAGTCGCATTCGTAATTCAAAAATAGGTCTCCAGCTTCTATTGGAATGATGTAACTATCTTCTATTTCTACGTCGAATAGCTACTTCGAGATAGTGAAGAGTATTCACCAGTGAATCAATCGGCCCCACTGTAAATAGCTTCAACTTCAACAAATGCCGTGACTAGATTGGAGTTTTCTAAACACGTAAGAGTATAGTGTCGAAGATTCTGATGACTAACGCAATCCATAAAAAGTAATTTATATGTAACAAGTTGATGAAGTCCATAGCTACGTGAAAGTAGACCTCACCCATTTTGCCGCGAAAGTGATATCAAACTAGTTGTTAATAATTACTGATTGCCCGTCCTTCTGTTAGAGTTATGTTATGTAAATGTGGTGCCGGCGATCGTTGAAGTCTATTTTAGTGGCATTACGTCTGTAGAACATACAAGTTTCGTTTGTTTTTTATTATTTTCCTTTGATTTAAATATCCAACAAAATTTTTATTTATTGTATAAACATACATATTTGTTTATATTGGACATATTACACCTATAAGATCTGTAGCTCTATGATAAATTTGTTTTCATTTTCGATAAGTGTTTAGTATATTGTAAACTATACAAACATTATTGTTTCCACATCAAATTGTATACAGTTTACTTCGATTGCAAACGAACACCAAGTTGTTAGAGTCACCTTACTGATGATTGTCTAATAGTGTCTTTAAGACGTAATGAGCTAATGTCAACAGAACTGATGGAACCAATGTCACGACCTATTGCCAAGGCTAGAATTGATTAGCCACGGATTATATCGATGTTTTTCGTTGCATCAATATTGGTCGCGGACATATTAAAACAAGTTTGTAATAACTGTTTGTCGACAAGGAAATATGTTTTATAACCAAAATTACTATAACAAATTACAAAAAATGTAGATAATACATCTTCAAAGTGGATTACAAATTACTTGTTTTGATTAGTTTCAACCAAATAGGTATAAATATTTCATAGTTACAGCACATTTTTCAATTATATGTAACTCAAAACTCATTAAAGTAAGCCTCCGGACATTTTTAAATGGTTACCCGTATATTTATGGTACTGTAGTCCAGAAATTATATTGTTTTGTGGTGGCTTCTTAATACTTATATGTTAAGATTTAATTTTGTTCAACTGTAACCAGTTGTCAGTTAGTAAATCATGTGCTAGTAAGAAACATAAGTATTTTGTAATGCATAAGGGTTGTGGGTGGTCCGTTATCTATTTATTGATAACATCAGAATCTATTATTTTGGTGTGTCTACCTGGCATCAATAATTGCCTAAAGGCAGAAAGGTTTTAACTTAAAATTTGATTTATAACCTTATTTATATTTATTAAAATTGTGAAATGTGTGTTTTAAAGTAAAAAGCTTTGCCTTATTATAAGTGCAAACACGAATAACCAAGCACACGAATAATCATAATACCTACATAGCTAATCAGGTTAGAATATATTCATGAAAATATAATTTATTTTCGTACGAACTATAACACATTTAATACAAATTTTCAAATTCACCATTTAAATACGAGAAATAAAAAATAAATCTTGCCGTTCCAACGTTCAGACTTCAAAAAACTAAAGGGTCGTAGAGATTTCTTAAATGATGGAAATGCATGGATTTATTTTTTATGACATATACCTAACTTAATGATTATATATTTAATAAATTGTTGTTTTTACCGGACATACTCTTATATTAATTCAATTGTCCAACCTCCGATATATTTTTGTGTGAATATTTGTGTAAATAGATGTAATTATGATATTTTATGATTTCGAAAAGATTTAGAAGATTGGAAAAAAAGGACACATTCAGAGTTTCTTGCTTGTTCTTCTCTGAAACGCCCTCCCAATATCCGAAAAGGTGTAGAGTACTCTTTGTTTGTTTTCCTTGTTCTTTGTGTCCTTATATTTTATATTATAAAATATGCTTATGTTGAATAAAGATTTATTTTGATTGTAATGATCGTGGAAATCCGCATTCTATGCGAGCAGTAGATTCAAATTATAAATAATTCCGTAATTTTGACATATTTACGATTGGAAATACACGCTTCTCAATTCCATATATCATTTTCGTGCTAGGGTAGGAACTCTTAACAAACTAGTAAAGTTTGTGATTTGTAACAATATCGAAAACGATATAACGTGATTACCAGTCTGGTGTAACGATAAATGTACCTAATGGACTATTTTGGAATTGGTCAAGTTTGAAAAGGACTAAGGAGGGTCTCCCGAGGGTTTCATAACTACGAAATACGTTAATATATTTTCTGATGTCATTTAATTTATATCTTACAGACGTTGTTAGAATTAATTATAACCTTTTAAGCTAAAGAAGTAAACAAACTATTTATTTTGCATTACATTTTCACCCTACAAAACAAATTTTAGTATGCAATGTAATGAATTTTCTTTACTTCTATTCTATACGTGGAAAAGTTTTATAGGTTTGCTCTCTTGGTTAGTAAAATAATAAAAACGGTACAATGGATGAAGAAAATATCTATTTCATACTATTATAGTATGAAATAGATATTTCCTTCATAATATAACATAATCCCTAATATAATAACCCACAATTCAATAAATTATTATGTGTTCTATATTGCATACTTTATATTATGAAACCCTATTGATTGATTAACTAATATGAATAAAAAAGTTAGTTAATAAAGGAATATTTTTATTGAGAAAAAGTATTTGAATTTTCTATGTATAATTGGAATTTAGTGGGTTTAATAAATAAACATTACTTTGTATATTTATTCAAGTCCGAAATAATTACTATAAACAATTTTATTACTTATAATTTTTTTAAACCAGTTTGATTTCTAAATGGCACTTTCGAACGTTACAAATTTGCTCCGCCAGGAAACATCGCTACGTATATACGTAACTTTTCGGAAATCACTCAATCCGTTGTGTAATTGTAATTACCGCTCACATGTGAATCGCCTGTTGTCTGTCAGCCGCTAATTGGCTAATTGACACCAATAATGAATTATCTGAGCTGAGAACAAGTCATTGATTTCTATTTCCTTCTACGCAACATATTCCTTTGGCACAAGAATCTCATAAATGCAAATTATCAATTAAATTAAAATCTTATTCGAATAATTAAAATTAATATTATTTAATATACTTTATTTGTAATCGTTTTCAAGAGTTCATACCACGGCGTGCTTCTATGCCTCTAAACTGATGCTTCTGGTCACTCTAAGTCAGGCATGGCCAACAGTTTTTTGTCATGGGCGTAAAAAATACAACTTTTTTTATCAAAAAATGATCAAAATTTTATTATGAAAATATAAATAATGTATCAAATACCTATATATAGTATATAATAATTATAAAATTAACATTATAATAAAAAATATAAAAATTTTAAACAATAAATGAACAAATTTTTATTATGAGACTATAAATGATATAACAAATACTTAGAAGTATATATACTTCTATGTATGAATAATTATAAATCATAGGTAGCTTACAGCAAATATCTATATAGAATAATACAAAATAAACATTTTAATAATAAAAAATATACTATAATTATTAATGAGAGATATTGAGAAAAATGTAGAAGTTTCATGTTAAGCTTTTAATTTCTGCATTAAATCATAAGCAAATAATTTTTTTCCTTGTAAACTTGTGTTGAATTCGTTTAAATATGTGAGGATGTCTAGAGAGAAAGCCAAATCACCAAGCCAATCTGGATCGGTTAATTCAGGAAACTCCTAATTTTCTTTGAGCACTAAAAAAATTCGTATTTCCTCTTGAAGCTCCCACACACGCTTTAATACCTTTCCCAAGCTCAACCAACGGATTTTATTGTAGTATATTACATCGGAATATGTGGTATTAAGTTCTTAAAGGAAATCAATGAATTGCCTATGATTTAATCCTTTAGGGACCACCGCGTCACCCACCCGGATCCGGCAACTGGGTGGTTCCCGGCGCCTCGGAAGGCCGTGGAACCATAGCGCCTCGGTTTTGTGAGGCGCTATTTGTAAACCCAGCTGGCGGATCGCAAAAATCCTATAAAAAAAAAAGTACAGGCTACAAAAAAGTAGAGGTTCGTTTGTGGGCAAATGTATATTTTTTTATAACAAGATTCCACATAGTGTAGCTAAATTGCTTTTTCATAAGTTCAAGGTACATGTTAAAAAGACGCTAATGAGTAAGGGCTATTACAAAGTGAATGAATATTTAAATGATGCCAATGCTTGGAGTTGATTTGAAGATATTACATTCTAAATTGTAAATATTAGTTTTCCAGTATAAATTGTAAACACATATGTACATTGTATGATAACGACATAATTTATTGTAAATGTTGTTATTACTTTTGATAAAGCTGATAAGTTTCTTGCGCCCATTCTTCTTATCAACTAAAAAATACGTCCTGAATGGGTGGTAGGGGGAAAAAAAAATTGGACGATTCAAAAGAGCTTTCTATAAAGTCATATTTCAATAAAGTTTTGATTTTGATTTTATAGTTAGTAAATTATTGGAAATATCTGATCAAAGCAGCAAATTAGATTTCCTTAAGTGTTATCGGATAAAAGAGATATAGGAACATATATTGCATTGAATGCCTATCAGTTATTGAGCTCAAAACAGCAATAGAAAATGAAACAGTTTATTAGAACTAGTTAGTTTTACGTTTCCCATTACGCAACGCCTGCGCATAGTAACACAGTCTTACTAACTGCAATACACTTGGTCAGTATTGGGAACACATTCCAGCAACCGCAAACATTGGATCTTAGTTCCCTTTCACTGCTAATACAAATGCTACTGTAAGGAGAAGCTAATTACCACAACCGATAAATGATTTGGTTATTTACTGAGTGTGCTATGTCTCCAACTAGAGAGTTTTAATGTAACAGTGTAGTACGAACGATGAGTTCGAAAGATCCATTTTTAATTTTACAATAATCCCTTTAAACGGGACGAGGAAGACCTAGGCGAACATATTTCGAACAAATCGAAAGTGTCCTCAAAAAAGGCCAGGTCAGAAGTACCCGCAATCGTCGAGCATGTATGAGGAATGTTATGAAAGTAGATGAAGCGAAAGAGATATGTAAGGACCGTAGCAAGTGGAAGGACGTAATCTCTGCCTACCCCCGTGGGAAAAAGGCGTGAGTGTATGTATGTATGTATGTATGTCTAATCTAGACTTTATCCATAAATATGGTATATAATAATATTCGACAATATGACGACCTCATTGGTGGAGTGGTTAGTATACCAGTTTCAAGATGTCGCCATCTCTGAGGGCCAGGGTTTGAGTCCCGATGGAGGTAGATGTTTGTGTAATGAATGCGAGCATTTGTTATATAATATATCCGTTACCCTAGATCCCATAACACAAGCTTTACAGAACTTACTGGGCTCGAATAATTGATGTGAATGTAAGAAATATTTATTTGTGACTTGACTGGGAAACTGATTTTACCCTAATAATGAAAATGATACATAAGTATAGATAAAAAATACTTCTTTTAGCTTATGCTACCTTACTGTTCTACTAACTAAACTTATCATATACTAGCTGTGCCCGCGACTTTGTCCGCGTGAAATAGTTATTTTGAGCATCATATTTATTTTTGCA
Source organism: Scirpophaga incertulas (assembly GCA_036419045.1). Lineage (NCBI taxonomy): Eukaryota > Metazoa > Arthropoda > Insecta > Lepidoptera > Crambidae > Scirpophaga > Scirpophaga incertulas. Next base: position 26,876,818 of record CM071629.1, on the reverse strand, counting down.
AACTACCACCTCAGCTGTTATCAGATCTTGACAACGCGACATATCCAAATTTGATTACCATAAAAACGATTCTAGTGAGTTAACATTAAAAGATAGACATACACTGTTGCGGACATTTTTTTAGATTATTTTAAGAGGAGTAATTCTTTCATACATACTTTTTTGGTATCTAGAACCGTTTTCGCAGTGCACGCAATGGAAGCCCTCAAAATGAATAGTTTTCCCCGTTTTTTCCAGATTTTCCATTATTTCTTCGCTCATATTAGTCGCAGCGTGATGTTATGTACCTAAAGCCTTCCTCGATAAATGGTCCATTCAATAAAAAAAGAATTTTTCAAATCGAACCAGAAGTTCCAGAGATTAGCGCGTTCAAACAAACAAACAAACAAACTCTGTAGCTTTATAATATTAGTATAGATAAAATACTCATATATACAATAAAATTAAGTAACTTACAATTATAATACATAGTTATAGAATTTTATACTACAATAATAATTTTGGCAGCTTCTTCGGCAGTAGACATGTTACTAAAAACCGATACACCTACATTTTCCTATTACATTTCGGTTCAACCGTTTGTAATTTACAAGAATTTTATGTGACGTAACTAACACGACTTTTTTATTTATATTTTTTATTTGGTACACAAATAACTTGCATTCCAAATGAGACTCGAAATTTGACAGTTCAGTTAATTATACATATTTTCGAAATCGCAAATTTATAAATCGATCATTAGTCATGTCATTATCTATGTTGCTGAATGTTAGGCAAAAATTAAAACCGAATATAATAATAAAGACGAGTATGATAGTAATAGATATTGAGAATGTTAAAATTGTTGTAGCAGATCAACAAATTAATAACTTACATATGCTGTGAGACTTTTCTTGTCAAATTTCATGACTATCCTACCCTATCTTACGAAAGTGTTAGAATCATCATCATAGCTCATATACGTCCCCACCGAGGGGCTCGAGCCTACCCTAACTACGTTAGGGCAATTAGGTCTTAGTTAACCACGCTGGCCCAGTGAGGGTTGGTTGACTACGTACACCTTTGAAAGTGTTAGAATACAACGCTCAAATTGAGGTTAAATTGTATTGTGTTGAATTAAAAGCTTTATTATTGTTCCGTCTTCGATATCCGGAATCCATATTGAGTTTAGCCTTGCGTTTTTCGTGTGTTTCCGTCTAACGTCTCCCTCTCTTCCGCTAGGGGCGCCACCTATGTCCGCTCTAACGTTTGCTACTTCCGGCGTATAGACGCCATGTTTGCAATCTTTTATTTCGTCATTATAGCGTCGTTTTTCGCTGTGTTCGAACGTCTAATATCACGGGAAAATTCCGTTGTAGAATATTACAAAAGTTCCTTATAAAGTAATTTGCCCTCTCTTTCGCGATGGAAAACGATAAAGTAAATTCACCGAATAAAAGAAGATTAAGTGAAAGCAATACGTCGGCGGAATCGTCAAATTCTAATGATGAGGAAAGCGGTGGATCTGTTAAATCGGGGTTGCCCCCAAAAAGCGGGCACGTCATGTAAGTGATTTGAAATTAGAATTTTTGTTTCAACAAGTAAATTTTTTAACATCCCTTATTACACAATCGTAAGTAAATCACCATAACGTTTGTGATAAAAGTAAGCCTTCTTCGGCTATTATATCAGAAGTAAAAAATACCGATTCTGTCGACGGGTTAATTTTGCAACCACCACCGGGCACGTGTGCAGAGAAGGCTCTGCTTAATATACCAAATAGCACTGTAGTTGTGAAAGATCCTTTATATCCTATATCAAATGACAAACGATTAAAGGCGTTAGGAGAACTTCAACGTTTTAATACTGGCGAGTGGCTTTCAATACGATTTGCAGAAGCACAAAAGAAATATTTGTCTACCCCTGGTTTCGTTGAGCTTAACATTAACGAAGAAATAAAAAGATTTGAGTCTCCTAATAATGAAGATTATCGTTTATACCTGTTGGAACGTTCTTTTGCCGCGATGACTAATGCTATGCTTATTCAAAAAGAAGAATTACGTAACAATTTGCAAGACTTAATTAACTGGTCGGGTGATAAGGAAACCGAACTAACGCCGTCATCCCTTTTTAAAAAAGTTGAACAGTTGTTTGATAAACACTCAAATTTTACGAAAGTTAGTGATGATCTTTTGCAAATAGTGTGCGGCCGAAGATCAGACTTTATTCGTTTACGTAGAGATTCCTTGCTTAAACAAATCCCTGACGAATATATAAGTGCTAGTTTAGAAAAAATACCTCCGAGTACAGAGGATTTATTTGATAGCAGCTCACTCTGCAGTTACATACAGAAAATAGGGGGGGCTGATAAATTAGTTTTCAGGCAAAGCTCTTCGAAGGGATCATCGATTCTCAACTCATATCCTGAAGATAATCGAGGTGGTCCCAGCTCTAGTGGTGGTCACAGAGGGATGGTACCGGCATATAACCAAACAAAAGAAAAGACATTTCGATCTCGTGGCTCTCAGAGAAAAGGTAAGCCCAACCAATCTAATAAAAACAAAAACAAATGTGGTCGTCAGAAACCCAAGCAAACCAAGGACAAGCCGACCCGCTCCCGTTCTCCACCGAAGTATAGAAACAGTCGCTTATGACTTAGCGACCTTTCAAGGCGGATGTCTTTCGCAATATCGACTTACGTGGCAACAGCTGGGTGCACCCAAAGAAATATGCAAACTTTTAGAGGGTATTCACATCCCATTTATTTTAAAACCACCTCTAGTATACCCGACCGAGCTGGTTATATCCAATTTTGCGACAAAACGATCATCTCAAATGACTCGAGAGATAAATCAGATGATCAAAAATCAGGTTCTCGAGGAAGCAGATATAACACCCAGCTACCTATCAACATTTTTTCTAATTCCGAAGCCGGACGGATCCTTCCGTCCAATTTTCAATTTGAAAAGACTAAACGAATTTGTACATACCAGGGACTTTCGTCTCTTCAGCCATTTTCGAGTACCTTCTTTTCTTCAGGCCAACGATTGGATGGTAAAGTTGGATTTAAGCCAAGCTTACTTTCATCTGCCAATAGCCCAACAGCACCGCAGATTTCTGAGGGCGAGTTACAACGGCAAACTTTACCAGATGACATGTCTACCTTTTGGCCTATCTGCGGCACCAGGAATTTTCGCTTCAGTCACCAATTGGATAGCGGAATACCTCAGAAACCTCAAGATCCGCTGTGTGGTGTACTTGGACGATTTCCTACTGGCAAATCAGTCCTACGAGCAGTTGAAAGAACAAGTCAGTACTACAATCAGTTTACTTCAACTCCTGGGTTGGACTATGAATTTTCAGAAATCTGTTCTCATTCCGACACAACGCCTAGAGTTTCTAGGTGTTACTTGGAACACACTAAACAACTCCAAGTGCCTGTCGGAATTAAAGTGCAAAACGCTCCGCAGTGCACTACGAGAACACAGAGGCAGTTGGTCCCTCAGACAGGCCCAGTCCCTAATGGGGAGACTAAACTTTGCCTCTTTCGTCGTCCCGAGAGGAAGGCTTCACTGTCGGACGCTGCAATACCACAGCCGACAGTTGCCGAAATTCAAACCCCACAAGAAATTCATGATTCCAGAACCAGTCCTAGTAGAAATGAATTGGTGGGCAAAGATGGCTTCCAGTTCAACACCTCTTCATACGAAAGCCATCACACATCTACTTACTACCGACGCATCCGAAATAGGATGGGGAGCACAACTTGGGCAGACAACTTTATCAGGTCAGTGGACGACGGAACAACAGAGCTGGCATGTCAACTGCAAAGAACTGTTTGCGGTTTATCTAGCAGTTCAACAAGAGCAGCAACATCTGAGGAACGCCCACGTACTCCTTCAGACAGACAATCGTACTGTCGTAGCTTACATAAACAAGGAGGGCGGCACGAAGTCCAGGAAACTTTTAAAACTGACAAAACAGTTGTTGGCCCTGCTCGATTATCAAAACGTAAGTTTGACGGCTCAGTACTTCCCCGGGCGATACAATATAGAAGTCGATGCATTGTCACGCAGGAAGACGAGCCCCGAATGGCACTTGTTACCCCCGGCGACGACTCTCCTGTTTCAGCGGTGGGGGACACCGGAGGTAGATCTATTTGCTTCGAGGACTGCTCACGTGGTCCCACAATACGTAGCGATAGACCCACGAGACGAGGAAGCATTATTTCACAACGCATTTCTCCATCTTTGGGACTTCAACCTCGCTTGGCTATTTCCTCCGCCCAACCTAATGCCACAGGTGTTGTGCCACCTCAACATGGCTCGAGGCACGTTTATACTAATAGCGCCAAGGTGGGAAAAAGTTTTTTGGTTGGTAGATCTGCAGCAGAGATCCATTCAAAAACCCCTTCAGATACAGAACCTGCCCCATGTATTGATAGACACGAAGACAGAACGGCACCCGCCAGAAGTTCACAATATGATCTTGGATGCTTGGCTGATACGCGGTGGGCGGATATGATTCAAACCTGGACAGAGCAAGAACGATCACTACTGTTGGCAAGTTGGCGAGAGTCTACAATGCGAACTTACGTACCCGCCTGGAATAAGTGGAAAAATTGGTGTATATCAAAATCATTAGATTATAAATTTCCAAATCCTTCGGAAGTCGCTAGATATTTGGCTCACCTCCATATCAGCGAAGGTTTAGCATACGCGACGATATTAGTACATAAGTCAGTAATAGCTAGTTTTACCAAAATGAATGAGCAAGACATTTCTTCAAATTGTTTAGTAAAACGGATCTTGCGATCTATATCAGTTGCAAAAATTAAGTCGTCAACTCCACCAATTTGGGATCCAAGGATGGTCTTACAATATTTATCTAATAATAATCCCGATGAAAGTAGCTTTTATCAGGTCTCGCAACGAGTTGCAGTTTTACTTTTGTTTGCATCTGGCCGGCGAGTGCACGACCTTACGCTATTAAGAATTGGACCAAGTCAGCTAATAGACGAAGGGAATTCTATTAAACTGTGGCCTGCTTTCGGGTCGAAATCAGATAACGCTGAACGAAGACAGTCAGGTTGGAAGTTATTTGAACATCCCGATAAAAATTTGAATATTGTTTACTGGATCCGTCGATTACTGATAGTTTCGCAACAACGGCGAAACGAAGGAAATTGGTTGGAGTTGTTTATTACTATAAGAGGTCCGTGTAAGCCTGCCACTAGAACAATTATAGGTGGTTGGATAAAGGCTGTGCTGCGGGAAGCTGGAATTGAGGCGTCACCTGGATCTGTGCGGTCCGCGGTCTCCTCTTTTAATTGGTTAGAAAATTTTCCTATAGAAAAAATTCTGGCCACAGGAAATTGGAGACGAGAACATACTTTTAAAAAACATTATTTTAAGCCTATTGAAGATAATACAACAGTTATGGGTAATGTTTCTTTATCAAAATATTTCGAAGCTTGTCGATTGAAATATGAAATTTGTAAATTGTTTGAAATAACTAAATTCTCCAAATTACTTAGTTGCAAATAAATTCGTTCTTTTAATTGAAATTCTATTCTCTTAATATATTACCAACACATTATAGCATCATAATTTATGTACCAGGAGAAATCAAACACATCACTCAATATGGATTCCGGATATCGAAGACGGAACAATAATAGAGAGTTTTACCTACCAATAAAACTTACCTATTATTTTTCCTGAGATATCCGGAATCCAAATAATTCCTACTTGGTTCAAGACGTATAATGACGAAATAAAAGATTGCAAGCATGGCGTCTATACGCCGGAAGTAGCAAACGTTAGAGCGGACATAGGTGGCGCCCCTAGCGGAAGAGAGGGAGACGTTAGACGGAAACACACGAAAAACGCAAGGCTAAACTCAATATGGATTCCGGATATCTCAGGAAAAATAATAGGTAAGTTTTATTGGTAGGTAAAACTCTCTATTCTCAATTTACAACTTCAAGGAATTGCAGATAAGTATTCGTGAAAATTTTAATTTCATTAAGTACCACGTATGTTCGAGAAAAAAGGTTTCGACAAACGTACAACAAAGTGATACGTTTTTCCTTTGAAGATAAAGCGCCCTCAAAAAGTAAACAAACGAAAACATAAATCATTTTCTGGTGTTGGCTTAACGGTAGCTGTAGGTGTAGCTTATTGTAGATTTGTTTTCTAAACAAATATATGATTGAAAAGGTATAGAAACACGCAACGCTTGATCCAAGTAAAGAACATCTAGGCTCTTTACTTGGATCAAACAATACTGTAAGAGTAATAAATTGCATTTCGTAACACACACATGTGGTCGCGGCCTGTTGCGGCTTATTTACATGCAAACCATATCATATTGATCTCGTATTTGATAATAACTTAGGGCCCACCGTGGGAGACTCATTTGCAGTTTGTAAATTTCAAATCATCACGTTTTGGTTATGTTGGCATGGCAAATTATTTTCTTACTAATCTTATTTTTTGGGCTTTCTTGATTTAACGTTACATTTCAGTTTTTAATGACTTTATCGGTCATTATTAGTTAAAATAGAATTTATTAAGTACTTTCTTAGCTACCTTACCTACCTTTATTTTATTAATACATTTATCTGAAATTTTTAGATCATAAATAGATTGCTTTTATTTTTCTCTCGCGGAATTTAACCCACATTATCCTTAAATAAAATTAAGGATGAATTTTGAATATACGTCCTGTAGATATCGACCTAATCTAAAAACAAGAGTTTGACAACTGCACTGAACAAGAAAACTTGGTACCGGAATCTGTCAAAATAGTTTTACTTTCCAATATTTGTTTGTATTTGTGAGTTTACGTGCTGCCTTTGTCGGGTGTACGTGAGCCCACAGTGACAATTTTCAATAAAGAACACTTCATAACACTCAACCGCGGATCGAAAGTGATACAAAAAAAATAGATACGTGATTGAAACTGTCGATAAACCATCAGATGCTAGGTGAAGTTCTGAGCAAACTTTTTTTATGAGGAATTTAAATTATGTACTCCTAAATATTGTCCCGTCCCTGTGGATAGCGCTGTGGTTTCAGCGCTGATGATCAGAGGTTTATTGTTTAAATTTTAAGATCCGGAGTGCTATATTGCTATATGCAATGTTTTTTCTTTATTAGAATTTCCCGTGTCAAAAGTGTGTATGAAGTTAACAATCCACGCTGGTTCAACAAGGTTAATTAACTTGTTTGGGTATGTTTGTGTTATATGGTTTTCTTTTGCAAAGCACTTACATTGTCACATGTCTTTGCGAACATTTTTTTTATACGAACACACTTAAAGACCAATAAATAAAAATATATTAGTGCATTGATTGAGATTTTGTGTGATTTTTTTTTATGTACTTGTACTAATTTTGGCTTAGTTAAATACTATAATAGTTGTACTATTCCGAAAGTGAAGCATTTATTCTTTGTAGGGTGTGGGGAGATGAAAAGATCTTTGTTTGTTGGGCAGTCGTGTTGAAAATACGAACAGTAACGACTGAGTTCAGGAACGACTTACCCTCTAGTTCACATAGATAATTGCACAATGAGATGATATCATATTTGTAAGAGGATAAGACGAGTAACTGTGGAGCTAAATTTCCTGCATTAAGTCTTCTTTATTAAGTAGAGATTAAAAACATAAAACCTAGGTTAATTTACATTCTATTCTATCTGATAGAGTAGCATATTCAAACATTACTGTAACATATTACCAAACACAATAAATTTGATTAATTTGTAACTATGAACTGTCAAAATACGATGAGCGAATTTCATGACGGTGATTATTGTCAAGGGTTATGTCCTTCGTGATTATATTCAAGGTCAATCATATATTAAAACTATAAACTACTAAAATTTAAGAGCGATACAGAGCACGATTTCCTACTATATGTAATATTGATTTAGATAAACCACAGACAAAAACGGTCGCTTAACTTTCTCTGCATGTAAATATTAAGTAATACACTCATCGCTTACGTGAAAAACTAAAGATTACATGTCAGTTATACCATAAACGCGTTATTAATACAAACACTATTATCCAAGACACATAACGAATGCTGCAACAATAGCTCATAAAATGCGATACGGGAACTTTCATGTGAAAGTTTCAATCATTGCGTTGATGACATATGACAGATTACGTTAATTGGCTGACATTTACCTCATTTTATTTTAAAATATTCAAGTTTGGATTCCCGACTGTCTAGTTGAACTGCCTAAAACGGCACTGCTTTTACATCATTTTTTACTGGAAATAATCAAGAAATTACAGGGTTTGTCTGACTTGCAAAAAGATTTTGAAGAAATCGAGTAGCTTCTTCTTAAGATTTTCTTTACATTCGGAGTGTTGCGATACGTACAGTGAATATGGCAATAGGCTCACCCCGTATTAGAGTGGGATATGTTAAAAATTTGACAAAACTATTAGAGGAAAATTAGGTGTGATTATATGTATTTTAAAGTTTACCGATTACTAATTAGGCGAGGCTGGAAAAAGTTGACGGAGGGTTTGATCCAGGATTTGCCGATCTGGCTTATCGTTACTAAACAATAAGAATCGAACGTCAAATATTTAGATGTTATCTGGGCGCTCTTAAAAACGATATTCGATATATCGTGGACTTCGTCGTGTCGTATCCTACTCTTAGTTACTATCGTTTAAAGCATTCCACCGACCGATCGAACGAACGATATCAATTTTGCCATAAGAAAGCCTCAAATGACAATGATGAATTGAATTTGACAGACGAACATTCGCAAAATTTACGTCAAATTTGCCAAAAGTAATACGATACGGTTTGAGGTGTCGTTGTAATTATCGTAAATTTAACGTTTATTTTTCGAATGTTCGTCCGTTGAAATGTTTTAAACGATAGTAACTAAACTCTGTCCATTATGTTATTTTCTTTTTGACAGATCGCGCGTATGAAATATTGTTTCTATTTTCAAATTATAGTACTACAGTAATAAATAATATACTTTCTAGACGGGTAACGCCCACATAGTGAAGTGCTCTGTGCATAACAAACTACCACAGACAATAAGCAGTTCTTGAAATCATATAAATCGATAAATTGTCTTCAAATCAAATATTTGTAAATTTATTTATTTCCTTCTCGACAGCTACCTTACATTATTTATAGGTATGTGAATTTTAATATTAAAACGCATATGTAGTTAATAACATCTACGTCAAGTTTAAATCAAGAATTATGATCAAGAATACTTAGAAAATCACATACATACCATTTTTTTAACAAACTAGCTAGGTAATTGGTAATTCGCCAAAAATATAAAATTTTGCCTAATTTACTTGGCATGTGTAAAACTTTATTTTTTCATATATTTCTGATCCATTTAAGAGAGAAAAAGGAAAACTTTCTTAAATGGATCAGAAATATACGAAAAATTAAAGTTTTACACATGCCAAGGAAATTAGGCAAAATTTTATATATTTGGCGAATTACCCCAATTGGGTAATTCGCCAAACATATAATATAAAAATTAAACAAGTAAATTTATTTACATTATTTATTACATAGATTCATCAGATTCTTCTTCGTAAATTACAATAGACTCGTCAGTTGAGTCATCTGTTACATAAATAACCAATTCTTGTGCCATCATGTTATCAATTGCAACATCTCGATCCCAATCAGACATTATTAATTTTTTTGTCCTCTGTACAACACTCGCCCAGTTTTCAGGCGTCACATCACCACACGCGCTAGTTAATAACTGCAACATTTTATTTGCTGTAAACGGCGGCGTTGTGTTATTTCTTGCTGCCTTCCCTTTAATTTGTGCCCATATCAATTCGATGGCATTATACTGACAGTGATACGGTGGGATTCTAATGACAGTATGTCCATATTCCGCAGCCATTTCATCGACGACGTATCTTTTAGGTATACGTTTCGAATTTAAAATTCTTATCAGCTCCGCTTTCAACAATGTATCAGTCACATCCTCACCATTATCACGAAGCCAGTTAACAATTTGGTCTTTGGTACTGCTTTGCGTTGGCTTTTTATTTATTTGCCGCGAATGATAGGGCGCGTTGTCTATAAATATAATTGAAGGTTCTTCTAGTAGCGTCAACATTTCCCTAAACCAACTTTCATATACTTCTGCATTCATCTCTTCGTGATAGTCACCAGATTTTTTGGATTTAAAAGTGAATAAAAAGTGAAATAGACAATATATGACAATTTATTTCATGTATTTGAAAAAACCAGATAAACGAATTTAATATTTATAATAAAAATAATATCGCTGCATTAAATCGATTAAAAGTTCTTCTTAAATAAAATCGATATTCTGTTTTAATCGAATCGGTAACTTGCGAGTTCATCACTGATTTCAAAATATCTTAAACTGTCAAAAAGAAAATAATATAATGGACAGAGAGAGTAAGATACGACACGACGAAGTCCACGATATACCGAATATCGTTTTTAAGAGTACGCCCACTGGTTGTTCTCTGACAATTTGGCACATTCTATAGAAACTCGGCACCTTACAAACTTTTTTCGAGGTGCAATGCTGTTGCACACCATAATTGCCGATGGCTAGTCGATAAGCGTGTGTAGGACCTTTCAGTGCAACGTATAACCACTAAACCGCCTCATAATCCATCTTGTCCATAGCGAGGGTGATTCAGGGGCTGGGAGTCAAATTTCTCACTATTTCATATCACATCTTATGTCACAGGTTAGTAACGTACACTATAGATCAGTAGATGTTGCCGATTTTTTGCACGAAATAATATTTGTTCACATAAAGGTGATTTTTTATTTTCTAATTTTATTGAATATTAAAAAAGGTTATTTGCCTGTCATCTGTCTCATCAAATCGCAACAACTATTATTTATTTGTACTTCTTTGCATAACAATTAAAAAAGGTGTATAAATGGCGGACTTGATGCCCAACGCATTATCTCCCAGTCAACCAATGAAGTTTGGAGAGATATAAAAAATGTTTTATATGAAGCCACTTTAGAGCCAGGCTACAGGCCTTGAGCGGTATTGATATTTTACACGAAACCACACATAAAAACGGAACAAATGTTTGCTCACCTGGTGCTAATTATGTTGTACATGAAAAAGCTGACATCTGCATCACCTAGATGTAGGTGTTATGTATGAATTATAATGTTGTAATTATAACACTGACCTGTAGCGCACGCGCCAGGCCGGTCGACGACCGCAACATGACGCGTGTGCACTCCAAATTTCACTTTCGTTGCACCCGCGCAGCTTTCGTCACACAAATCGATTTGCTTTGAACATAGAAAGTCCGTTTTCATGGAATTAATGAACATGTTAATTTTGAAATGTATATTATTGCATCTTTATGACGCATCATAATTAAATAAAATTTATGTTCAATTTGAATATTATATTTATATTATTTATTTCACGAATATTTATTTTAAATGTAATCATGTTTAATGCTCTCTTTCGTTTAAAATCTACTTGCTAACTAAAGAAGTAGACATTTAAAATGTGATTGAACTGTATAATCTTGTTAGTAAAACAAATATTTATATGAGATTAGCTAGTTATAGTTTCATTCGAAAAGCTCAACGATGGCGAGTAATTCCATAAAAAAAATTGTTACGTTATTATGTATGGATACTACCGAGATTTACAGGCTACCTTGACAGCTATGAATTTCCTACTTGAATTATTAGCAAATAAATGATTTTCCTATTATTACATATGACTTGTCCTTGTTTTGATAATTAAATGTAATTGCGTAAATAATGTGCGCAAAAATCCACTAAAAAGTGTTGTAGGACAGCGCTGTAGCACATTTTTGTGTTGTTAATTCTATTCAGTTAGGGACATAGATGACATTGATTGAGTTATATTGTTCTTGACACGTGAACCGCAAATTTCTAATCGTATTTTAGTAAAGCAATTTACCGGAACACTAGTTATTAATGTGATTTGTCTCGTTTATAGAGATGAGTTCCACCTGACCGCACATAGCCTCCATTTCTCATGTAGTATCTGTAAAATCAGTTTGAATGCGTTTAAAAATATCGATACTTAGAACTAAATAAAATAAATAATAAATATATAAATACATATATGTATTATAAACACAACGCTCTGAAGTAAAGAAGCGTTATATAATGACACTAGTTTAATAAACTGTGAATAGATTTACTTTACAAAATATGTTCAGTTTTATTTTGTAATTAATTTCGAATAAATTAATAAAAATTTAGAGTATTCTTGGATATCTGAATTGATAAATTGTGTTTATATCTTTATTCATTACATTAATTAAATAGTTTAGCAAAACTTTAATTCAAATATTCTTTTTCATCTAGTCCGCAAGAGAAACGAATCTTTGATTAAATTCTTTGAATTAAGAATCTTATATCACAGGACATGCTGCCAGCCCTAGGTTAACGAAAGCGAAGTATTTTCGCGAGTAACAGACAAGTTTGCGGCCCTAAGTTATGTCATTGGATAGGGCTTTTTGACCAATTCAATGATTATAGTGAATTTTCACGCTATACCAGAAACTGATGTATAATTAATGAGTTGGTATATACATATTACTTAATAAATATATATTACTACTATATATCACTACTTATAAATGACTATTACGCAGAAAAATACTACTGAAAAATATAATTATAAAATCTTTTGAAGAGTTTTCTTTAGCCACAGGCGATTAATCGAATTTTATAACCTTAATTTGATAACTGATTCGATCCCATATGCATTTGTTCTATAAAATTTATTAATTTATTGATTTATTTAATAAAATTAAAAAAATGTTTAAAAATGAAGAAATACAATATTAAATTCATCTTTATCAAAAAGAAATCTTTTGAATCGTAATTTTTCATTATGTATCGCTTATTTCGGATTTGGATCTACCGCAATTAATAAGAACAATCAGTTTTATAACTAAGTATACAGTATGTTGTTGCCATACCTATATGCTATAAAGACCTATTTCTTATTTGATCTCGCTTAATTTATGGGTTAATAAAAATACACAATGTTTAAGTACTCAAATTTACGAGGCTTACAGGCGCTTGTTGATTTATCATCGTAGGCACGGAGTCTCACCTAAAGGTTATCATCATCCAATATCATCAGACGACTCATTGTACCCAATGTAATTTGAGATCATTAAAAAATAGTGTTAGGCTCATGAAAGCTTGCAAATTTTTTGTCAACCCTTAAATGAAATATCTATATTATATGTATAATTATAGAAATATAACTGTTTTTCCATTGTTTTCAGATCTCAAATACTGGATTAGCGGTACAAAGTCTATTGTAGTGCCCGTGGCAATTTCATAAAAGGTAAATACAATAATCATATAAAATTAACACATTATCTTGACAAATGACAATGAGCTGGACACATTGCTCGCAGTCCTGATGGTCGGTAGGGCGCAAAAATCCTTAAATGACATTAATATGTTAGGAAACGCATCGTTGTTGGTAGACCTTACTAAACTAGACTAGAAGGCGTTTAATGCTTCCAGCGCAGGACTGTTCAGCGTGGAGATCCTTGCGGTACACTTATGTCCAGCAAGTTGCAACTCGTGGTTGAAATGATGGTGATAATGAATTTTTACTTTCATTTACATATATAAAATAATGATTTTTGATTGAATAAATGATTGCTGTATCATAGGGTACTTATTTATTTTGCTCAGCGTAACAAAATAAAAAGGGTACTTATTTTCTAAGCTCGATCAATGTCGTATGCACTTACCTCAGGTGAGATTTCATTAAGTAAATCAGCTTTCTTATTTTCGTTTCTCAGTGATATTTACTAACACTATCTCAATGAATACACTAAACCTATCATTTCTTCACCATATTTCAACATTTAAATCAACACGAGCCGTATGAACCTTACGAAACTGCCCGTCTTCATCAGTCACCTCACCAGACATATCTAGATTGTGCGCAACCCAAATGTCTATCGTGAGAATGCACCAAATGCGATGTGAAACGTACCAAGCATTGTATGGCGCTTGTTCACATGTGTTTTGTGCGTACCAAATATAATAGCGAACAATCGCGAATTCATTTCTTGATTTACGCAAGAAAAAGTAATTTTTATATAAGAAACGTGTCTCGTGAATTTTAAGTATGACGGGGTAATTAGTTTTATGATTGCTCATTTTTTTTTTTTTTTTTTTTTTTTCGTGTGAAAGTCGGGGCTGATATGCATCACTGCGACCTATTAAGATCTATTGTGACCAGCCTCCTATGTAGGTTCTATGTAGGCCCTACAGTAGCTCCCTTAACTGGGCACTGACCAAGAACGATAGGATGTTCCCAGTTCGGATTGTTTTTATTTCATCTGGGTCAAGGATGTGTTTCCCCAGGTGTCTGTTTCTTTTGTGAATCAGCGGTTCACAGTAGCACAAGAGGTGAATTGGTGTTTCACGCTCTTGTTCGCAGACTCTGCATGTGTCAGTGTCCTTTAGTTTCATGTTGTAAAGGTGTCTATTCAACTTGCAGTGACCGGTCAAAACCCTAACCATCACGCTCAAGTTACTCCTGTTAAGCTTTAGTAGCTCGTCAGTGCGTTTGCGAGAGTATGGTTCGATTAGTGCTTTTGAGTGTGTCATCCCGGACGTACTGTGCCAGTCTGCTTTCGCCTCGTTAAGAAGGCGAGTTTTTAGGTATTGCAAGGCCTGGTTCTTTGAGATACCACAGATAGGCTCTGGGCCGAACTGTATTCCTTGAGCCCCAGCCCTGGCTAGTTCATCGGCCTTCTCATTGCCGGTTATTCCAGAATGACCTGGCACCCATTTGAGAGTGATTTTGTTCTTTTCTCCCAGGTCATTGAGTTTTTTCACACAGTCTTTTACTAGCTTTGATTTAAGTGTGATATTGTTTATTGCTAGTAAAGCTGCCTGACTGTCTGAATTGATTACGTTTTTTTGGTTTACGTAGTTTCGTTGGCGGTTCGCTTGTACACATTCAATTATGGCACAGACCTCCGCCTGGAATATAGTGGCATACTTTCCCAGGTTTATGCTTTTGCTAACCCTGGGTCTGCCCCCATATATGCCACATCCTACGTTGGCCCCCATTTTGGAGCCATCGGTGAACCACACCAGACACCCGTCATTTGAGGGATCTCTATGTCGGCCTTGCGCCCAGTCTTCCCTCTTGGAGATTTCCACAGTGAAATTCTTGTGGAAGCTAACTTCTGGAGGCAAGACGTCTGTCGTCATTGCAAGAAGTGGACATTCAAACACTTTTTGATATAGTGTCCTAATTGTCTGGGATTTCCAGTGTTCTATGCCAGCGTTAGTCCTATAGATGCCAGCCATCATCTCCTTCTCAATAAAGAGGTTTAGAGGTGGGAGGCTGAGGATTGCATTGAGGGCTATGGCTGGTGTTGATCTAACGGCTCCTGTAGCCATCAGGCATGCAGTACGCTGCAGGCCTGATAGCTTTTTTATAGCCGTAACTTGCTGTGCCTTCGAGCCCCATATCGTACAGGCGTAAGTTATTGACGGCCTGACGATGGTGGTGTAAAGCCATAAGGTGATTTTTGGGTTTAGTCCCCATCTCGTCCCTACAAGCCGTTGACATATACCTAAGGCAGTTTTAGCCTTTTGTATCGTGTTCTTAAGGTGTGACTCCCAGGTCAGTTTCTTGTCGATGATTACGCCCAAGTACTTGACCTCTGTTGAAAATGGTATTGTTGTTCCTTTTATAATCAGTGGTGAGAGCTTATCCAGCTTTCTCTTCCTAGTAAAAGGGACTACAATAGTTTTCGTAGGATTTACAGTCAGTTGATTTTCTGAACACCAGTTAACAATTGTGTTTACGGTTTTCTGTAAAATTGAGGTTACAGTGCTTTGACAGGGGCCTATGACACAGGCCACTACGTCATCTGCATAGCTCTGTACGTTAAGATTCATTTCTGAAGTTTTTACTAAAAGTTCGTCTATGACAAGGGACCATAGCAATGGCGATAAAACGCCTCCTTGCGGGCAACCTCTTGTCGCTCTGAAGCTTCTAGTTACCTTATGGAGGTCTATTTTTACTATTCTGTTTTTTAGCATTGCAACTATCCATCGGGTCGTTGTTTCATCGATCCCTTTGTTCTTCAGCCCTTTGGTTAGAGAGGTGGTGGTCACGTTGTCAAATGCTCCTTCTATATCTAGGAATGCACAGACGGCTATTTGCCTGTCCTCAAGAGCTCTGTGGATGTTGTCCGTAAGCTCTAGTAAGGCAGTCTCTGTGGATTTTCCTTTTTGATAGGCATGTTGTTTCGGGTGCAGAGGAAGTTCCTTTAGAGGGCCCTCCCTGATGCAACCGTCAATTAATTTTTCCATTATCTTTAGAAGAAAGGAGGTTAGGCTTATTGGTCTAAAGGACTTTGGTTGGGAGTAGTCCTTTTCCTGCTTTCGGTATAAAGCGGACTTTGACCAAGGACCATGTTCTTGGCATATATCCCCAAGCATAGCTTGCCCGGAAAATTTTTACCAGAAGTGGAATGAGGATGTCTTTAGCTCGTTGTAGCAGAGCTGGGAATATGCCATCCTCACCTGCTGATTTGAAGGGCTTAAAAGTATCAATAGCCCAGCCTACTTTATATGGCCTGATATTCATTGCAGCTCGCCTCCAGTCTTCCCTTTTGGGTCTGGTAAGGCGATTGGAATGTTCAGAGTCATAGTTTTAGAGCATATTTGTTGAACCAGGGAAGTGGGTGTTCGCTAGTAAATCCAACGTTTCTTCCTCTGTTTCAGTGTAAGAGCCATCTGGTTTCTTTAGTAGTCCCAGTTGGTTGGATGGTGATTTGGCTAAGACCTTGTGGATCCTTGCTCCCTGAGGAGTATTACTTATCTCCTCACAGAACCTTCTCCAGGAACGTCTTTTTGCCTTTCTTATTTCTTTATTATATTCAGTTAAGGCCTTTTTGTAACGTTCCCAATCCTCGGGCGTTTTGGCCTTATTGAATAATGTTCTTGTTTTACGCCTGAGTTCCTCAAGTTTAGGGTGCCACCAGGGTACTTTGTTGTCTTTTTTTACCTTCATAGGGCAGCTCTCCGTGAAGGAGGCTGTTATGGCATTGGTTAAGAGATGTACCGAATAGTCGACCATCTCTGGTGTTTTAATGATTTTAGGAATCTTTGTCAGATGGTTATTAAGACACGTTTTATATTGGTTCCAGTTTGTGGTTTTAGGATCCCTAAAATACAGATTAGTGTTTTGATTTGTCTGAATAGAGAATTTAATCATACGATGGTCAGACATGGACGTTTCGTTGCTTACTATCCAGTTGTTAATTGATCTGGATAAGTTGTTAGTAGCAAGAGTGATATCTAAGACCTCCTGTCTGGATCTCGTAACAAAGGTCGGTTTACGGCCCATGTTAAGAATCTGAAGGCAGTTGGTCAGAATGAAATCATGAAGTAACTCACCCCTGATATTGACATCGCTACTCCCCCAGTTGGTATGGTGGGCGTTTGCGTCGCACCCAATTAGGAGTTCTGCGTTGTGTTCTTTTGCATAGTCCACAACGCTCTCTAGTTCTTCAGTTGGGTTACTCTTTTCTCCGGGCAGATAGGCAGAGCACACAATCACTCTCCGCCTTGCTGACCCTTTGAGATGAACGTAAGCTGCCACCAGGTCGTCTTTGCAGAACTCTGGGATCACTAAGAATTCAATATTATTATTGAGTAGAATGCATGCTCTAGATTTGGTTCCACTTGTGCATGATATTACCTTGCCGGCAGAACCTAGACCCATGATCGCATTGGTATTCGATAGCCATGGTTCTTGAATCAGGGCAATGCTGAGTTTCTCCTCCACGAAGGTCTTCTCAAGAATAGCAGAAGCAGCTCTAGCGTGGTGAAGATTGATTTGTATGAATTGAATCATATTTTTTTTATTTTTTTTTCTATGTACGTGTACGTGTTGTGTGCGTGTGTATGTGTGGTGGTCTGCGTGAACAGTGTGTGTTGTTAGCTTTGAGGTCGATCACCTGTTGGTCCTTTAAGTGGTGAGTCCACTGATGGGACCATTATTAGTTTTGAGGTGATCGGCCTCGTTGCTGGTGTTTCTATGGACGTGTGTTGTGTGCCTGCGTGTGTGTGTTTTTTGTGTGTTTTGCGCGGAGCGAGTGAGGGCTTTTCTGTCCTTCTCGCCTGCGCACTTGGACCTGCTAAGCCTGAAGGCCCAGCTACCGCAGAGTCGATTTCACGGCTCTGTTGCGAGCTGGTCCCTGGGGCCTTCGACCTGTGCGGCCTGTTTGGAGGTCCTGCTTCCACAGATTCGATTACGCGACTCTGTTGGGAGCTGGCTCCTGGGGTCGATCCAGGCCGTTTCATTGTGTTTGGCTTAGCAGAAGCCGCCTTGGCCGCATTGGTTTTTAGACCTCTGATGCGGACCGGCAGCTTCTTGTAGGCCACTCTAATTCTGAACTCAAGCTTGCCGAGGGCCTCATAGGCTTCGTCATCCAGGAGACGGTAAGGGCGGTGTCGTCCTTGCCTTCCTGGAGCCGAAGAACCTTCCACGAGCTTGCTTTCAGAACTCGGTTCTGCTTCTCAATACATTTGAGGATCTCTTTCGCCGTCTGATTTTTCATCAGACAGCCTTTTGGTATGAAAACAGTACCAATCCTTCGCTTGGGCAGTTCGTCTTCGCTTAAGAGCTTGAGCTCTGCCTCAGGCCAAGGCTTCATACTGCCGACCCTGTCCTTAAGCCAGTTTTTGCTGCGTTCGTCCTCCACTCCTACCAGCAACCAACCTGACTTATAGGTGTAGCCGCATAAGTTAGGACCATCTTCATCAGTTGGGTCACTTATAATTGCCCCAATGATGGCCTCCCTTACCAGCTCAACTTGTTCATCCGTCATGGGTGTCTTGTTGCATATTCCCACGCGGATTGAGCTAACGGCGTCCCTAAAAGATAAACCCGCTCCCCCTGGCCGCACTACCGACGATGTGCATGTCGATTGTGCCGCCACCGGCAGCGTGTTTGCTCCTTCCCGATCAGCAGTCGCTATTTGCGTCCTGATGGCCGGTCCCGGGGCAACACATGTTTTTCTTTTAGGTTGTTGTTGTGGAGACTCCTCCTCGGAACGGATACGTTTCATCGTCTTCCGCTTCGAGGCGGTGTCACCACTACTCGCCGCTTCTATTTCTGTCCGAATCCGATTGTAGGCTTCGGACGCTTCTACTCCTTCCGCTTTCAGTCTCTTCAGGCGCTTTCTAGCGGACCCGGAGAGCTTCTTGCGGCGGACTGGTTTCACCGAAAGGTGGTCGGTCTTTTCAAGGCCATCGTCTTCCTGTGTAGGTTTGGAATCAAGGGGGACTTGGGAGTCGCCCCCAGTTTCCATATCCAGTTCCGAGAGGACGAGGTCGTCGCTGTCGGATCTGATTTCAATACCGTATATATCCGGCAAGGATGAAGCTACGCTAGCTTTTCCTGGACGTTGGTCGTCCAGAGAGGAGAGAGAGTTGTCAGACAAATCCATACAATTCCCACGAGTAGCAAGGGAAATAAACGGTCCACCAGAGCAGAGCCCCGCTTGCCCTGGTAAGGCTTAATACTACCTTGAGATCACCGGTCATCAAGGAGACACCGTTCACGACCAAGCTTCCCCTTGGCCACGCATCCCTCGGCACGGTACGACTAACACCTTGGATTGGGGGGGGCGGGGTGAAGTGTGAGGATATAGGAATAGGAAAGGATAGGATTGAAGTTATGTGGGAAGGGTATTTCGTCTGATCGTTTCAGTTACGTCTGTTTCTTAGGGAACCAGACCAATAACAGGCGGCAACCACGTGAAGGATAACAATCAGGCTTGCCTTGAGGATCTCTGCGCTAAATGCAGCACTCTCCCTCAAGACCAGATGCCAATCCACTATTTGGGAGTAATAGTGAACTAGGTGACGCTATGTGTTTTACTATAGAGTGTTAAAACCAACCAAACACACAACGCCGCCCGCCCCATGATGATTGCTCATTACAGACATATTAACACTACGTGCCTAACCACGCTATTCTTTTATTTTTTATTGACCGTATAAGCAATCGAGCTGACTGTCCACCTGACGGTTTAATATGTACGAATGTACATATTAAACTTATGAATACCTTAACTATCTTATAGTACACGTAATTGATATCAGATTCACAACAGATCTTCGTCTGAATTTTGTCCCAGAAACAAAATACTTTGGCAATATGTAAAGTTAGTATAGTCGTTAATATAACTTCACAATGAAACACAGCAACGCGAGCGCTGCTATTTTGCGGCAGAAATAGGTATAGCGAAAATATCCAAGCTAATGACCCTTATATCACTACAAACTTTAGTCTTTTAATGAATAAACGTTCTAAATTTTGACTGTAAAGCAACTTTTTGTGTTGCGAAAATTAGATCAACTTCAATAATTGAATGATAACAATTTCAATATTGAATAAAAAGCTACTATCTAATTAATTAGCGTTTGAAATGTGTTCCCGGGCAGTAGCGGCTGCTATCGCCCCGCATCACGGTCGCAGGCGGCGAATAATCGAATCCGCGGACGTCTTACAGTATAGGTTGGTACAAATAGAGTATTGCGGCGTTTTCACATATTTGATTTAACAAAATTATCAAACATCCACTGTCTAAACTTACGGTACTGTTATGGATCTATACCTAACTACACACATCAAAAAAGTCTAAGCAACATGCTTAATAAAAGTATTCTACAAATTGTATTGGTCAATTTATTGTATAAAACAATCTATAATTTAATACAAAATGTGTTGTTCAAAACTTGTCAACACCGATTATTTATGTTATCGATGAGGTCGTTAATGGTATCTTGCGGCAATCGCTTCCAATTAACAAACATATGAACGGATAAAACATATCTCTGGAGCATGTGCCATACATGCTCGATGGGGTTGAGGTCTGGCGATTATGCAGGCCAGGGCATCATCCTCATGTTTTCTGTAGCGAAGTCCGCAAAGCTTTATGAGAAAAAATTGAAGTCAAGGGTTTGTGCAAATGGATGAACATAAAGCCTAATACCATTCTTAACTTAATTTAAGTCTTAAGTTAAGAATGGTATTAAGCTTAAGTCTTAAGTCTCTCGACCTCTTACTACTACTACTACTACTACTACTACTATTAAAAATATTATACAAGATTTGACTCTGAAAACAAGTAAAATTAAAATAATAAAAAAGCATGCTTATCTAGACTTGTGACATGTGCGTATGTAAGGGGTACTTTGACTCTTCTAACTTTGGTTTGTATTAAGGTCTAGTGGCGTGACATTCAGAAAATTATACAAAGAGTAAAGGAATTAGTTAATTCGTCAACTCTCATTACTTAAGTCACGGATGACGATGAGTCCACTGCGGCGCACGCGCAGCGATCTCCGCCATCGATCCCTGTTAATTGATCACTCGCACCTGCCGACGCTGTTGCCGCATCTGGACACATCTCTTTGAAACACTATCTCCCGAACACAGGACCGTACTCAGGATGAAGGTGCTGGCATGAGTTGCTTAATCTATTCGGCTAGGAGGTGGTTATAGGTAATGTTTATTTTCTGAAAATATATTTCTACTTATGTCAATTTATTAAGTTTATTTTTATAATAATTACACAGGCCTTTACATACCTGCATATATAATATAATTTGATTGTTTTTCTGATAAAATAACTTATTTTCTATTTTTTTTCGTTTTAATGACGTATTAACTATTATAATTTATTTGGCAGCTCAAATTATTGTATATTACAAACTTTTAAAACACTTGCTATAATCAGTATTACATTTGGGTTCAGTTCGGTTAAATTCTAGAATTCCATTTACCGGTACAAATAAAGATATTATAATTGAAAAATTTGTTCAAGTACAAAATATTGTAATATTGGAAAACAGAAAATTTTTTCACTGCGTTATTTAGATATTATATGCATAAGAGCAACAGTACAAATACAATCCAAATACGTCACTGGCCATTTAATATTGGACGTCGGTTTGTTTGTGTTGTCGTGTCGCTAGATAATCTGCGGAATGAAGCCGTCACTAGCAAAGCGAAGAAAGAATATTCTAAGCCGATGTATCATCTGCGCGCTACATCGTTGAATGTCATTCTACTTAATTATACATTTTCAATGTGTAAGTATAGTCCTTTTAACGTCAGACAATCTGTAGATTTTATAATTTTTTTGCAGTCTATTTATTTTTTTGTAATCTCGTAGATACAAAAAAGAAATCGGTGGTATATAATTGGTATTTCTAAGAGTTCCTATTATTTTGTCCGTATCAAATTACCTCTTCATTCGAGCATAGAGCATAGAGTGTAATCCACATTCATACAATTTTTTTTAAATATGATAGTGTCAATGCGATTTTCCTTTACTAAACACTTGAATGGAGACTCAGTCTGTGGATATAGTAAGCTGTCTGTCTCTTCACTTCCTACAGTTAGCGCGAAATAAACATTTCTACAAGTTGCGAGGTCTGGGTGATTCAAATCGCAGTACTAAAAAGACTAATGCCTCGACGTAATTTATAGTCAGCTCTGTAGGTTGGACCTTTAAAAAACAATGCGTTATTTAATTTGAAACACTATTGTTCCGTGGTTCTAATCCGTATAACACAGTTTCTATCAAATATAGACTCCACTCCGGCAAATAAATCAGAGAGTGCACCCTTGAAACATAATTGCATAATGTACGGCCGGCTGGTGGCGAGGTGGCGAAAAACTGAACAATGGCAGTGCGCCGGCGGCGGCGCAGAACAATGTGCGATGGACGCCTCGCTCATTTACAATGTTCTAGCGCTGGAGTAGAGAAATTGTGGATATGTGAATATAGGACCAGTACTTGACCCCTAATCAAGTGATATAAATATAAATCAATCATTATTATACTCCTTATAACCGTATCCGTTAAAGTTATATGAAGCTTATATTCATTACTTAAACGTCACTTTGGATACTTGCGTCGTACTTATTTCTTAAACAAAAAAAAAACAGTGTTCTAGTCTACTATGTTGTAGTCTGAAGGTTAAAATGGGCATTGAACTTACTGGGATAGTTTGGGTGCCATGACTTTACATTTTAGGTCTCAAACCGGCACTGTAACATTATTATTCTGGTGGGGGTTGCAAAATTACTGCAAACATAATCAATTGTAACCACTTGCCACAAGTCAGCTATAAAAATAACAACAATGTATCGTTTAAGTTCGGTTGCTCATGTTTCGATGACAAGAGATATTGATACATATAATATGCTGATATTGACCTGTAATGTAGACAATTACTTGAAAGAATAAATGCTGTTCTTTAATGAATAATGTTTTATTATAGTCAAACTCGTTTTTAAATTACAACAGATATACGTGAGCATCTCATACGTTCGTTCTATTATGTGTAACAAAACGACTTTAATTGATAGTAAGCTAAATAATAACAATAGTACTTATTTATATGAATAAATTCGCGGAACCACCCGCAAATGTTTCCCAGGCCGGTATCTAAATAGCGCATCCAGCGCAAAGGCGCATGAGCGCAGCTGTTTCAGCGCAGCCAGATAGACAATGAGAGATGCTAGATCTTGCTATTGTTCGGACAGCGCTGCCGGCTGACGACACGGCCAAAAAGACCGTGGACCACACTGGGAGTGGTATTTCTTTTTAAATCAATAGATGCCAGAGGAAGTATAATTGCTACAAAATATATCAAATTAAAAAGTTTCTAATTTCTGTTCAGTTGTTTTAAAATAATAATAATAACAATTAAATAAATACAACTTCTTGCATCATGCATATATCACATAAATATAAATTTATATGACTTTGATGAAATGGTACATGTTAGGTTATTAATGATCTAAGATGTACCATTTCATCAAAGAAACATTTTAAGAAAATCAATAGTTTGCCACAAATTATACTTTAAAATAAAAAAGTTTTGCATTGTTTAGTGAAGTTAACAAAACAGAAGGCAATGGAAATTGTAGCACTATCTAACAATGGCCTTCATTCTGTTAATAAGGTTTTGTTCGCATAAAATATTAAATAAATATTATAGAAATATAATTACTGTGACTAAGGTACAAATGCATTCATCACACAAACATCTGCCACCACCAGGATTCGAACCCGGGTCTTCAGAGATGCCGACACCTTGAAATCGGTGGAAATTGAAATAAACTTCAAACCTAAAAGAAGACTTAAACATTTATAATGAATGATGTCGCAAGAATTTTAAGTACTCGATCACCATGTCACTCTACCTGTCTAAAGTAAAAAAATGACAGCAATACCTGCCGACAGACAACGATAATCGAAGTGTTCCCATGTTTTATTTCATGATGAATTCAATAAAATATCACGGATAGACACGATTGATTGTGACATGCGCGCCTTGTCCTGAGAAAATGCTTTGTGATTATTGTTTTTACCATATTTTATATATTTTCTTTGTCGATCTTGTTAAGTGGTATTTGGATGTCAACAAGTGTCTGTAATGAATAAAATAGTTTAAATTTTACGTTGAACATAAGGAGTTCTTAGTTAGGAATAGGATAGGGCATCGTGGAACTACGTTATTTTTCAAATTGCATTATTATTAATAAATCCGATTGCCTAACCATATTTTAAAACAAGCATGTAAAACAAACATATTTGTTGACTAACTGTCTTAACTTGTGGTCAATGCAACTAAATCAATACATTATTTCTTGATGAAATATTTAATAACACATTGTTGGTAAAATGAAGTTTGTCGTTTTAAACATAAAAATATGTATTAAGAATGAGCATAATTTAAAAAAATATGCGAATTCCCCATCCGGTAAGAATTTCAAACAAATTACTCTCTTATCTAAAAATATATACCAAATTCGATATTATTGTTGTAAATATAATTTAGGAATCATCTTTTAAATTTTTTGGATACATTGACATGAAAAATCATATAACGTGAACAATTTTAGTGTCTCATTCGATCTAACATGCGTTTCTGCAATAAGTCAGCATACATATTGCATGCACACACGTAACGTGTTCTCACACTTTCCTTATTCTCGTCCTATTGTCTGGCATGACTGCACCATCCAGACACAAAGACCTGTCACTCATCATCGGCTTCGCGTAGTCTCAAAGAAAGCAGCAACATTCGAAGACTAACTTAAGTTGGTTGGAATCTTTGTAATCGATTTTTAATCCGATAATTGCACCATCATCCACATATTACCAGTTATTGCATAATTAACTCTCAAACCACTCCATTAAGAACTACGAGTAACTTCTAAAGGGAATGACTTAGTGTTTCGGACGCCATTTTAGTTGTTGTGACGCTTGAATCGATTCTCAGGCTTTTGAGATAGGTTAATTATCGATGGTTTAATTATTGTCTAATAATTGCGTATCCACGGTTTAATTATTTATTAATTACACTATTTTGATCTTAAGAGTTATGTGGGGCTCGATTTAGTCCCCATTATTTTCATTATTTCATTGGGGTATAAATTTATTGTACTCGTATATTGACGTTATTGAGGCAGTTTTTCCGTATTTAGTAGATCATTTACGCTTATACTCGTAATATTATGGCAATAATGTATATTTTGTCATTTAATAATTTTAGTAGGTATCTGTTCGCGGTTAAGCTCGTGTTTTATATTATATTTAGAAATAAATATTTTTGAATGATAATTATTATCATTCCTATTTCCTATTTCTTAGTACCTGAAATCACTCCGAATATTCAAATATATTTTTTTACAAACTTTACCTCTTTCTAATGTTACTAGTAGTTATATACATTTAAAACATCTTTTTTTGTCATCCATTGTTCTCTTGTTGCAAGTAGTTGTGATGGTGATTTTATGATAAAAAATCATCAATTATCATATGCATGATGCAAATCCTTAGATCGGTGCTTTCTAGTGCGGCATGCTTATGCTGTGGTACGAGATGATCTCATTTAGTGTCCGCGGATTATAAGATCAACACTTAAACATATTCGTCTATACATTTCTAATTAATTCTTTTATTTTATCGATGTAATCAAAATTATTTTAAATTACATAAACAAAAATATTAATTTAACAGGCAATTTATACGATTTCTATTTTAAACATATTAATGTTTACCTACATAAATAATACTTGCAGAATATACAAAAATGTATACAAATAAAAAATGTGAGTCAAAACTGATGTGTTAATACAAGAATTCAATATTCATTATGCGTGTGACTTAAGGTATGATATGAGGTAACGATATTATTATGAACAAATGTATAAATGTGTGGACAATGTTTGTTAAGAACAAGGCTAGTCTAGTAACGAGTAAAGGAAGGAATCATTTTTTTTATTTTGATGGACTTGTGCCGTTGGCCATAGATGACTTTCACAGCATCATCTTTAACTTATTTGGGTAAGACCTTTGTGGGTACTCAAATGATTTTAATCTACTAGGAACTTCAGCTCTAGCAATCACATATACTTCAAGGATGTCTTCGTAGCTAAATAGGCAATAGCATATTTAGATTTATTTATTATATAAAAATCTATTCGAGATGGACAAAATGTAGCCATATAGTGGAGGGTGGAAGTAAAATTCAAAATCAAAATCGAAAGAGTAAACTTGTGTGATTTCCTTTATTATTCACTAGAATATTTTGATGTATATTTTTATGTATATTGAGATTTTCATATATAATTTATCAATTAACTATGCTCCTTTATTACGAAAATAATTTTGTAATTTTATTGAAAGCAAAGTTTTTAATACGTTTTCTTAAAAAATGCACGTAGAACGGTCAAAATGCCTTCTCTGGTAGCTGCTGTGCTTAAACGGTCCGAGCCTAAATTATACTCGTTTATCTCAATTATTTACAACGAAACAAAGTAACAATGCCCACAAAAGATCACTCGAACGCTTGTTGTTAAAATTATGTGACATTTCAAATAATTGTCCGTTATTTGTGAGCCGCTCTGTCACTATTTAAATAGGGAATAATTACAACGTGGAAAAATGCATGTAATAGCTCTAGGAGACTTTTTTATAATGTGCTTACTTGAAATTAGTCAGCCGAGAAGGACATAATAAAATCATCGTATAAGAGACGCATCCTAGTATTGGTTGATATTTCCTTTATAACTTACCACTTAGGCAAATATTATACGCAAGAGCAGAGCTACCTACCAGGACTTAAAATATCATCAACTAGCTTGTGCCCGCGGCTTCGCCCGCGTACTAATCGTATTTTTCAACCGTCTACATAAAGGGGCTTCTCAGTGTGACCCGTATGTTTTATGTACGTATGTAAGTATGTATGTTTGTCCGCGATTATCTCATGTTTGGCTGAACCAATCAAGAAATGTTCATGTCCACAATGTTCAATCTTAAAATCGATGCCATTTTCGTAATGAACGTCCCAAAAAACCATAAAAACGATACCCATATTGATAGACATTTCAACCCCATTTCACCCCGACAGAGGAGACGTTATTTCACGTCCGCCACGTTGGATTTTAAAATCATTGTTGTTTTCGTAATCAGCGACCCGATAACCATAGAAACAATACCCATTGTCGATTTTCAGACTTTGACACCCCATTTCCTCCTTTTAGGGGTTAAATTTTCAAAAATCCTGAAAGACGTGTTTACTCATTTATTGTTAGGAGTACTCCTGCGAAGTTTCGAATAAAATATTCAAACAAATCTTGTTTCTCCATACAAACTTTGGACCCCCATTTCACCCCCTTAAGGGATGAATTTTGAAAAATCCTTCCTTAGTGCACCCCTACACCTTATAAGGAACCTACGTGCCAAATTTGTAATCTCTAGGACCAGCGGTTTGGGCTGTGCATTGATATGTCAGTCAGTCAGTTTCTTCTTTTATATATTTAGATTGCCCACTTGCACATGTCAACAAATTGTAGTCAATTATAATTATATGTAAATGCCTGTCGATTGTTGAGACAAGAGATTAAACCTATATATAGTATCAACAACTTTACACGAGAGTATACCGGCCATTAGAACAAAGAGTTGTGATGCAGTTTCGTTTGATTTCCATAGCTGTGACATATTAATGAATCAAGTATGACGAGCGCCTAGACCTGTGGAATGAAGAAGCCTTCAAGCATCACGAAATAAAGTCATGCAGAAATTAGCTTCCATAATAATAAAAAAAATCATATATATACAGAAAAACTAAAATTTATATTAGTGTTGATTTTTTTTAATTTACTCGAATAATCAGAAGAATGCAAATACAACACAAAAAGTAACGTTCGTATAAATTTCGTCGACTAAAATAATATAATGAATATATATTAAACTAAGGACAGTTGGAAAATAATTACACCCTAAAACATACTCGAATTTGTCAAACTATATGAAAGTATTAGGCCATGAAATAGTGGATACGACCATAGAACATCTGACCTTTGAAAACGACATGAGGTTATAATATCTTTTACGATATGTTGTTACTTTCTCTATTCAATAACGGCTAATGGTGTAGAAATTCACACTATAATTTTGATAATAATATTTGCTTCAGATTCTCTATATTGCTATATAGAGATGCTTCTCTGTGTTGCTCTGATTAACTGTATCATTTGTGTAGCGACAAGACTACTTCACAGCAACAAGTTTCATGTTTCGAATTTATGAAATATTCTTAATTTTATAGGTCTCTCCTTAACCTTAATGAAATTCACTTTCAATAATACCAGGTGTCACCTTGTCATATATTGCGCATATTTAAGATATGACATAATAATGAATATATTAAAAAGGAGACAATAATAAGTAACACTTAACGTTGGTGAGAATTGACATAAGACCTTTTAAAATACCTATATAAATATATTATTTTAACTTAAACATTGTTTAACTTCTTGCTAAAGGCGATTTGATTTGTAAAAACGTTGTATATCTGCGTTAACTTGATAGCGCTTATATAAAAAACTGCAAAGTGGTAGCGTAACTGACGTGTTTATGAATGACACAGTTTTGACCATTATTTCTTTTAAAAAATCATCGCAACATAAAATCTCACATATTACTGCATGCATAATATTTGTCCCGAGCGGGTATTAAGCCCGCGATCCTCTTGCATTAGCCGATCACGTAACGCTACGCCAACCATGTCGTCAAAGTAGCTGATACTGTTTAAATGACCAAGTGGTTTTCGGGACCCAGCTCTAAATTTTGGATATGTTGTTCTCCTGGTCGAGGTGAGCAAAAAATGTAATGGTCACAAAAAAAGTTAACGACTCATTTTCCCACTAGGGGGCTCTGAAGTCTAATTTAGAAAATCGTGGTTTTCGGCAGAATCAGCAATAATTTTTGGATATGTTGTTCTCCTCAATCCAAAATTTACACCTGGGTCCCGAAAACCACTTGGCCATTTAAACAGTATCATCTACTTTCATTTGAATATCGATAATTACATTTGAATGTTATTTCATACTATCATCACTTAATTTTATAAATATACATATCTATAGTTATTAGTGAAGTTAATAAAAAACATTCATATAAAAGAATTATATAATAAATGTATTCCAATAGCCTAAAATAAAATAGAGTGTTAAGAATTAAATAGAATGGGAATGATAGACACATCGGTTAAGTTTTTTTAGGTGTCAAGACGAGTAAAATCTAAGCAGATTAATTTCCATAACAACTTGCATTTAATCTGAGAAGGATATATCCTTCACATAACTTTAAGGAAATACGGGAAAGAGACTTGTTATCAACCACCTGTAATCGCTTGTACTCATCACAGATCGTAAATAGCTGAGTACAAACTGCTGCCTTTCATCGCTGAGTATGAATGAACCGCAGATGGCGGCTGCGGATTGCCTTGGCCAAATAACTGGACTTGTTTTAATCGCAGCCTCGTAAATACTCGGTATCTGAGCAATCTCCACATAACTCGCGGTGATGACATTCACTCTCGGATCGTTAGATCGCTGATTGGCAAACTTTGTTTTTGTAAGCAGGTGTCTATAATACAAGTTTCTTTGGATGTATTTATTAAGCTCCTTGTTCGTTATTATATCTGATAGAAATATTTCTACCGCGTTCATAAAATGACAGGTGTAATTTCACATTGAAACGTAAGCATTGAAAACCTAGCAAATTAACTTAATAGCTAAACATTGTTTGTTTTCGAAAACAGTATTAAATTTAAAAAGCTACATTCCTATAGTGTTAAGAAGTCCTTTTTTTTTCCCTGATGAAAATGCATTAAATTGCATACCCCGGCTGTGGCGAGCCGGCGGTTATGCTCTCCTCCCCAGAAGGGGGAGGCCTACCCACTAAAAACCTCAGGGATGGCCTTCCTCAGGCATGTAGGGAGCCCCCGGGAACATCAAGCTACTTCCGGGAACCCCCAGCCTCCGCTCCCCTGTTGATACAGGGGAGCCCTCCTCGGAGGAGGCTCACTACCTCCCCCGGTCTCCTCTACCGACGACGCCCCCCGGCCACGGAAGGGGCGTGGTCCATCCCGGGTCGCCGTAGCGTTCGCGACTTCCTCGCGCCCGCCGGCGACCCGCAGCGGCGCCGCAGCTGTGCTACCGAGCCCGGCGCCGCCTCCTTCGAACGGGATCGGCCATCTCCCAGTGTTAAGAAGTCCTAGAGTTCATATTAGTGTAGTATCATCATTATCCGCAGTACTTTGACGCCATTAAAATTAAAATATACAACCGAACTACCCTTTGATTTTTTATAAATGGAATTGAAAATGAATGACTCAACACACAAACATTTGTAAATTTACTTTCAAAGCACATCACCGGTAACAACACTTTAATCCTGTGCACCATCAGAATCTAGCGAACAATCGTCATCAACAAACGAAAAATGAGTGCACAATGCAAATTATTCATTTAGATATGTGTAGTTCCGTTGGAGGGTTCGAAGACCTCTGTCCTAAATGCTTTTAAGTTGCAATTATTACCAATTGATTCCAGCAAAGCTTTTCTTTCGAAAATTACACAGCTTTGCAATATAAATGACATAAAAAGTGCTGCACGACATAAGACTAGAACAGTAAATAAAACTACAGTAAAAAAGATTAAGGAGTAATGGCCGTTTTCACCAACCTTGTCTTAGATTAGGTGACTCCTAAGTGACATGCTGTCACCTTTTATATTAACTGAAAAGAGTGAGACAGCATGTCTCTTAGGAGTCACCTAAGCTAAGACAAGGTTGGTGAAAACGGCCATAAGACCCATTTCTTCAAGGTACAACTCTATGCATTGCATTCAAAATATGTATCATAATAATTAATATGTATTGCGAAGCTACAAGAACAGAATTCTAGGCTATTTGAGTAATGTGATGACGTTGATGAACGTGAAGAATGCATTTAATTATTTGATATACGTGCCCTGCTGGCAGAAATAAACAAAAGTATTACAATTTTATACAGTTACGTGTTACAACAATCTACTACACTCTGCTGCCCAGCAGGCGATTCTTTGGATCTGCGATATTCTCTTTGACAACCCATTAAACATTTTACGCCTATATCCTCAATTTAACAGCGATGTTGGCACTATAAGAAGGGATACTGTATCTGTACTTTTCAAAGTGTGAATTTGTTTTGAATTGAAGGTAAAAAACTATCACCACAAAAGTTTGACACCTAATTTCACAGTGGTTTATGATGATTCACTTGTTATATCATATAACTTTATTTATTATTCAATATTGTTTTTTCTTATCCAAATGAATGCATATCTAGTAACCATTTTAGTTTCGAACTTTCCAACCTTGATAATCTTAATCAAGAAACTCTTTAATTCCAAATTGTCAAGTAAATAACCAAGCTTATGTACCAGTCATAACTTCTTCTGGCGGATTCGGAGTCAGAACCTGCTTCAGTGTAATTCTTTCAGCATTTCTGTCATCCGCCCGTAGTGTACTGTACCTTTACCGCATGATTATAGGCTCTTTAATGAGTTCAATAGAGGTACCATAATGCATGCGGATACCAAAAATGCATAGAATCAAAATGACAAGACTTGAGTTTCCCCTCGATACCAGAGTCATGGAAGGAATATTATTTGTCCGTTAATATACATATATAATATGTTTACTCGTAGCATCGCTAATTTCGATATCAATCAATCCTATAGACTGGACTTCTGTCGTTGCTGTGTCTGAAAAAAAATCTCGCATCCTCGCCTTCAACATACCGTGTTGCCTAATACCGCCTTAATGGTCACAATCGAACATTACAACTGCTTTCTTAACCTTCACTTTGTTAAGCTAAAATTGACTGTTAATAACTACGTATTAACATCCAACTAAAAAATCTCTTAGATGTACTTAGATTTCTTGAACATTAGTTAAGAACAAAGCAAACTTAAAATGTTTATTTCTAATTTTGTATTTTTTTTTAAATACATAATTAGAAAATTAGCTAAATAAATGTATAAATATGAATTATTGCTAACAAAAAACGCCTTCAACATACCGATAACAAGTTCAAATGTTGTCTTGTCCACTCTTAGCGTTAAAGTTAAAACTATTGTTAACTTAAGCAACAAACAACATCAAACTTAAAATTTTATAAAGAAAGCCATCACTGTGGCTAGAAATACAAGAATGGTTCAAAGGCCAAACGAAGATTGTGCTTTTTGTACCACATAAAACTATGCAGCAAATAAAGGACGAATGTGGAAATTATCAAATAAAGCTGACAGGTGAAAGAATGTTTTCTTGTGTACTACAAGTAGTACACAATGGACAAGTATGTAATGGACATGGACAAGTCCCATGA
Source organism: Scirpophaga incertulas (assembly GCA_036419045.1). Classification (NCBI taxonomy): domain Eukaryota; kingdom Metazoa; phylum Arthropoda; class Insecta; order Lepidoptera; family Crambidae; genus Scirpophaga; species Scirpophaga incertulas. The sequence goes on along the minus strand of CM071629.1, from coordinate 26,844,000 downwards.
TTATAACTTGAACAATACTACTAATAGACTAAAACTGATTAATGCGAGGCCACTATTCAAGTCTGTAGCCATTTCACATTTGTTATTTCTATGCAGAATGTAATCAGACATTATAAAATTGTTTAGAGTGCCAAGGAAATTAAGATCATTTCAAATACAGACCTTGAGATGTCTGCATAATGGTCAACAGATTTTTTTGTATAAATCAGATCCAAACAAAAAATTACAAACGAATTCATATATTATTTTGTATAAACTATGCTTTCTCTTTACGGATATTCAATTCAAAAAATAATTGTATCTAAAATCGATTTTCCCTAAACATGTCACTTAATTTTATATAAAATGGTCTGCTATATATATTAAGTGCAAGAACAAAAAAGACAACAGTCAATATGACTAAAATGTCAGCGGCTTTGCCGATGTTTTTTTCAAGTGTAGTGCCAATGAGGCGTTTTGATTACTCTCCAAAGTGCTTGAAATCAAAAGGTAAAAATGCAATATCACTATTACTTAAAATTACTATATTTACTCCCTTAACACCTTGCCAATCCGAGATTAAGATGGGATAATAAAGGCAGTATCATTACACCGAGTTTCTTACAAACTTTTTTTGTAAATAATAACAAACAATAAATAACTAAAGCAATATATGTTGTAAAATTATAATAAGATAGATGTTGTACAAAAACCATAGTTTTATCTAAAATTGATCACGCCGGATTATGTTCTCGGTGGCTCAAATGCCAAGGCAACAGAAATACCATAAACATTTATATTCTAGCACTGATTGTGAATCCAATTAGTACTCTTAAATCTTGATAATAGGAGAGATTAGAATCTGATTGTACATTCGTTTATTTTATAAATATTATACTAATAGTTCAAATGTCAATACACCATTTTGTTACAGTTTCAGGAAGTACATGATGTAGGTATTGCAGAAACCCTTCCTAAAACAATATATTTCTGAATGTTAGTTTAAATTCTTTAGGAAAATATAACGGGGCTGCTACTTAAGTATCCGGAATCTGGGATTTCAACATTTTTAAACGCAATATATGACCTCCATGGTAATATTCGTTCTTTTTTTGAAATACTGGCCGCTATTTTTTTTTCCTTATGCACGCTAGTGTTTTGTTTCTGATGGGTTTAAAATGTCATATCGCTGAAATGATGGAACTCACACGTGAAAATATTCGTGCTATGATTTATTACGATTTTCGACGTGATTTAACGCAACAACAGTGCGTAGATCAATTAACTTCAACTTTTGATGTTGAAGCTCCATCAAAAACCACTGTGTATCACTGGTTTAGTGAGTTCAATCGTGGACGGAGTAAGCTCACGGACGAAGTTAAGGAAGGTCGCCCGAAATCAGTCGTCATGTTACGTATCGCGAGATAGAGGCTACTCTGGGCATATGTATGACAAGCATTAATAAAATATTACATGAAAATTTGTTCGTAAAAAAAATTTGTTCGCGTTGGATACCGCACAACTTAACTCAGCATCAAAAAGAAGCTCACGTCGAATAGTGCAAGAATATGTAAAAAAAAATTAACGTAGGTAACTCAAAATCTGTTTATAACATTTACACAGGTGATGAATCTTGGATCTATCCGCAACAATCACAGTTTGGGTGTTTCAAAATGAGCCGAACCCTATGAAAGTGACTAGTGCAAAAAGCACTTTAAAGCAAATGGTGACCTGCTTTTTTGGTATTAATGGTCATGTGGCTACAATATTACCACTGGAGAATCGTAAAACGGTCAATTCGGAGTGGTCGTGTACCATTTGTTTGCCAGAAGTATTTCGAGAAATACGTAAAAACAACAAGCGACGCAGAATTATTCTATACCACGACAATGCCAGCTGTCACACATCACGCGAAACAAATACATTTTTTAGGGTCAAAAAATAGAATTGATGGGTAATCCACAGTATAGCCCAGACTTGGCACCTAATGATTTCTATTTATTCCCAAATGTAAAGAATAAATTACGTGGTCAACGATTTTCAACCCGTGAAGATGCCGTCGACGCGTTCAAACAGTACGTTTCAGAGATACCGCAATCAGAGTGGAGAAAATGCTATAAAAATTAGTTTCAACGTATGCAAAAGTGTATCGATCATCGCGGAGAATACTTTGAAAAACAATAAACCCATATTTAGCCATATACGTTTGTTTATTTTTTCTATTCCGGATACATAAGTAGCAGCTCTCGTACTTGCGAAGTTTTCAAATGTGCATCGTGGATCTTTCAATTCGATGATGTACGCGCGCACCGAACCTGCCGTATAAAGAAAACTTTATCCTTAGCCGAAGCTACTGCTCTCCTCTTGGAAATAAAGTATAAGTGACATAAAGTTGTTGCATGCCAAATGTCAAGGTTCAAGCAATACATATTGTATAATAATGAATCATAGATTTATAATACGCTAGTATATAATAAATCTATGTAATGAATAATTGATAATGTTTTTTTTTTCAGTACTACCTGAAATTATGGCTTTAGCTTCCTTTAACTTCATAAAAAAACACACTGTCATAATATAAATGTCAATAAATATACAATAACAATTGTTAAAAGTGTTTTCGGAAGGGTTACTACAGATATAAATTTTTTGTTGACACAGAGAAGTAATAAGAATAGTATGGTCTAAAATTTGAAATAACAAAAAATTGTGATGAATTCACTAATCTCATCCGCTGCTACGGGATTGGTAGGCCAAACCATCTGGAAATTGTTTAATACAGCTACAGTCTCGCCTAGGCTTCTCTATAGTGATAAACGAGAAGGTAAGTTTGAAATACAGCCATACAAACTTCACAAGTTAGAGACTGGACCTTCAACAACAGCAACACTTTCGTCTGAAGATGCGCTGTCAATATATGAAAAGTTAGTGAAAATAAGACAGATAGAGGCTGCGATTGATGCCATGTATAAATCAAAGCTAATACGTGGTTTTTGTCACTTGTACACTGGACAAGAAGCTGTTGCGGTGGGAATGCATACGGCATTCCGCGATGTCGATTCTGTAATCACTTCTTACCGATGCCATGGTTGGGTTCATTTAATGGGCGTTAGTGTACTGGGTTTGATTTCAGAACTAACAGGTGGTAGGACAGGATGTTCTAGAGGTAAGGGCGGCTCCATGCATACGTATAGCAGGAATTTCTATGGCGGTAATGGAATAGTAGGTGCTCAGGTACCTCTCGGAGCAGGAATCGCATTCGCTCACAAGTACAAAAATGATGGTGGAGTGTGCTTTACGTTTTACGGCGATGGTGCTTCTAACCAGGGCCAAGTTTTCGAGGCCTTTAACATGGCAAAACTGTGGAATTTGCCATGCGTGTTCGTTTGTGAAAATAACAAATATGGTATGGGTACGAGTATTTCTCGTTCATCAGCCAGCACTAATTACTATTCTCGAGGCGACTACATTCCTGGTGTGAAGGTTGATGGTATGGACCCACTTGCCACACGAGAGACAGCCAGATATGCTATAAATCATTGCTGCAAAGGCCTTGGTCCTTTGCTTTTAGAAATGGATACTTATCGTTATTATGGCCACTCAATGTCCGATCCGGGGACATCGTATCGCACACGCAACGAGGTGCAGGAAATGCGGCAAAGAAGAGACCCGATAAATTTATTTAAGGAAAAAATCCTTCAGAAATCATTGGTTACACCAGAACAACTGAAGAATTTAGATGTAAAAGTGCGCAAAGAAATTGATGTGGCTGTACAACAAGCAAAGACTGAACCTGAAGCTGGTATTGAAGAATTGGCCGCTGATATATATTTTAATAATGTGGAGAAGCAAATACGGGGAGTTCATCCAAACATGCCGTTGAATCATCGTGAAGTAGCTGCACGCAAATAAAAAGTACCAAGTACAGGCATTAAAAATATAACATTTGTTGGTTCAATTCAAGCTACAACTGTAGTACAAATTCGTCATTTCAATTTGCGTTGCAATTTCTTAATATCTATTTTCACAAACCGTAGCAACGAACGTGCGAAAAAGAATATCTTTTTTAGTATACTACCATGTAAAAACTTGTGTCGGGTAATGTGCGTAATCGCGCGACTTGATAGTCGCGCTGTTGCACACCACGCTGCAAACAACAAGCCTGTAATTGTTTTCTCTAGACGATTTGGACAAAGCATCTACTGTACCACTTGTAAATAAATTGCTAATGCATAAATAAATAAAATAATTCTAAGTTTAATTAATTATATGAAAAATTAAACAGACTATTTATATTTCCATATACGTATGAATGTGAATATAAAGGCGATCATACAATACATCGCATCACCTTATGATTCCTCTAATAAAATAATAGAACAACAACCAAAGACGCCGTATTAGTTTTACTGTTAGCGTGATAGATAGTTGTATCGATCAGATCTAACGTCATAAAGATTCTAACCTCCGCTTAGCAGGTGTTACTCACGTTGCAGTTTCCTGGAGATTTTTAATAATGTAGGTTATTAAAAATGTAATAATTAATTATAGTTTCTTGCACGTTGAACGAAGTTAGAATTATCTAATGTACCACTTATCAGCTGGAAAGTAAAGTAGTAAAATTAAATGTTATCTTTTTTACCAAATTTCTATATTAATATTTTTAATATTGTATTTTATTATCACTGTTGGTGGTTGACAAGCTAGTGACCCAACTGATGGCATGTGATAAGTATCATTCATATACACCTTCAAGGCCACGAACGTAGGTACTTAGCTCAAATCATTCACCTCAATGATGTACGTGAAAAGACATGCCTTTCGAGTCTACTATGATGTCAACAAGAGGTCGTAGCGCTCGGCAAGCACCATATGTCTTTTATTGGGTCTATATTTTTCCCATACCTCCCATTAAAATCTGATAAGTAGTCCCGGTGATTACACAGAACATCAAAACTTTACCTGTTTGTCATGATAGATAGATAATGTTATGAAACTTGGGCATCTAGCGAACCTAATAATCGCATTTTTTTATATAACTATACTAATTACTTATCCAAATTTATTGCATTACAAAGCTTTAGTATACATAAAAATGTCAACCTGTAACAATCTGAAATAGATGGTGAGCCTACGCAAAATGTGAGAAAATGATAAGACACATACAAGCAAAATCACCCAGTTTAGCAGCACCAAAGGAAGTAGGTAATGCAAAATTGACTACATGAAAATGGTATAAACTACGACCACGATGATGACATGACAAGAAAGAACTATAGTATTTAATTTATTAATGAAATCTAAATAAATAAAACGCAATACCCCATTGAACAAAAACTAAGTATTAAGTGATCTAGACAGTGCAGAGATGAGCGGTTAAAATAATGTCAGGTAGTGATGATTGAAAAATTCTTCACCACAAACGATTTCGATTTTATTGATAATACACAGAATAAATAAATACACACGCTATAGTAATTTCTCAAATCATATTATTTTATTGACTCATATATCTTAATTATCTATAGTGTTAAATCTATTTGTTCTATCAATGTCAAATAAATTAAAACTTTTTATCTGCATACTTAAAAGACCAAGGCTTGTCAAAGTAACACTAATGATATTCGCTTTCGTTTTGTTAAAACAAAATAAATTTAATTAGATTCCGTAGTTTGGAATCATTTCCATATATTGCCGTTAGATATCAAAAAGATTTCGATAACGAATCGAATGCAAATGATACTTTGTCCACTTATGACTTGTCGCTTGAAAACTTTGATAATGGCCTACTGCATATTTATTTAGAAACAACATAAATAATAATAATATGGTTCAATAAATTGAATAACAGTTTACGGAATTACAAATGAGTTTTAATTTGACTTACCTAAGTGCCAGCAAGCTTTTCGTTCCACACACGCCCCGTTTCGTGGCACTTTATCGGGGAATTTAGGTTCCTACTTTGATTAGTTACCCACAATATTTTAGCTGTAGCTGTGGGAAAATTGAGTATGGTGAGATCGTGCGCTGGCCGGCCTTGCGCCGCGCCCGCGCCCGCGCCGCGTATTGCACACGCTCAGGAATTTTAAGCTATTTATAAAATCGAAATAGTATTAATTTTATTACATTTTTCTTACATTTTATCAGAGAGGCACCAACTTCATTAAAGCAAATGGTTTATGTGAAATATTACTATTTTTTTTTTTTATTCTTTGTTTTTCCATTTGTTTGTGAATTTATTTCATTCAAAATCTAAATCAAATTAATCTATATTCAACATAAGCCTTTCATATAAATATAAAATTTAAAGACACATAGAACTTTAAGAGTTATATAACCTTGTTTACGGATACATACAAGGAAACCAAAAAAAAGGTAACCTAGGCCCGAGACAAGAGACTCGGATGGTCTTTATTATCGCCACGTTTCAAAATCATAATATAACACAATTGTATCCTATATGTTTATTATATTTAACACAGAATCATTAAATTATATGTCATAAAAATTAAATCCAAGCATTTTCATCAATTATGAAATTAATGACCTTGTAATACTAATTATTTATAATATTTTACCTTTTTTTACCATAATGGAAACACCCGAATTACAATATTAAACATTCAAGAGTTATTACGTAGTCGTAATATTAAAATAACTTTTCTATTAATCCTATTCTAAAACGCCCCTTCTGTAAACATTGCTACAAAAATTTATACCATGTTATCTATATACCATTTGTTTAACGTAAATAATACTACAATGGTAATCAATGGTACTAACTTTACATATTCTCACACTGGCGCATACGATTTAACATAGCAAAAGTACCTGTATTGATTGTGCATTCGGATAATATCTTAATCACTGATTCAAAGTTCGAGCATTTAATTGGGCAATAGTCTGTAGCTTGGTCAAGGCAGTATTTAACTAATAGTGACTTTTGGTTACAGGTGGGTGATCGACCAGACTTCGTCTTATGCGCGTAAGTGAATTAAACAATCAGCAATTACCGATATACAACCTCCGACAAACCCGACCTCCCATTGTTAATTTAATAGTTTTAATTGCATCACTCACAGATTTGGTCATAGCCATCACAAACTCACGCAGAAACATTTGGTAGATTCACAGTGGTAGTAGGTAGAACTGTATTGCCAAGGTCATCTTTAACGAGGATTTTAAATATGATAATCAACAGCAAATTGTTGTCTGGTATTCATTTAAATAAAAAGAATGATTAAAAAAATCATTCATCATAATGGACATTATCAATGACTGCTTGAATTATCTCATTAATAAAACTTTAAGTTTGTTTAAATTAAATTATAAATTTGTTTGCTTGTCTTGAAAACATTAAAGTTTACAATGTAATTCAATCCATCATTTATAATAAAACATTCTACTTACTTACCTATTACTTATGAAATAAAACTAATAATCACAACAATAACACGAAAATAATATTAAAATTACAAAGAATTATTAAATTTTTATATGCAGATCTGCGTACGTACTATCAAATAAAATTATCTATATCCTTGGAACATTTATTGTAAATCACATTCCTTGACTGCCAAGCTTAGTTTTCAATATAAAGATGAAAACCTGTATGCATAGCCCTGTTAGTGCTTTCTTTGACTGCTATACACAGAAAATTAAAGTCGGCATTGCAAATATGGTTAGGTGCAGTGGGTGAAACCCTGTACAATTGCGTACATCCTCCTTTTCTAGCACTTACCGGTGACAATCATGGGTAATAGGCAAGGGCGACATTCATCAGTTAATTGCCGATTACTTGTAAATGGAATTTGTGTTTGTCAGAAAAGACATGTGCCAGTAGTTACCTACGGTACCACCCAGTAGTTGCTAATGTGTAAAACGTTAGGTTTCCGTATAAAAACAAAATGTATTTGAATATTTTTCAAATATTAATTTTATTTTGCTGACTGATTTTGGGTTGATCTTTAGGTATGGCAGAAAGCGTTCAACTCGTTCGAAATGTATTGAGATATTTTTAGTAATACATAAAAGTTATGAATGGTTTGATCAAACCATTATAAATTAAAGTCCATACAAAAAGGATACCGCTGTCGTGCCATTGAATTAACTACGGCATTACGTTATGACATGGAACTTAAATTCTAATTTCACTTGATCTTTATAAACTTTTTAGCCGAAATATAATTTGTCTGTTAATACTACAATTACAAAGTTTACAGAAGAAAGAAACGGAAGAGTATAGAAAGAGAAGAAAATTTCGTCTCCACAGAAAATCAATAATTCTACGTAGTGCTCACTAAATTTGAGTCGTATATTTCAAATTCGTTTTACAGTTTCAGCTGATATATCCCGCCGGATATCGCTTCAGATCTTGTATAAGCAATATTGTTCTAATTGAGATATTCTTAAAAAATCACATAGTATGCGTCTGATATATTCCTTTATTTATTTAAATCAGTCATTGATATAATCTCGCCAATCCAGCATACCACGCGTCAGTAACATTAAAACAAGTCGTTATAAATAATAATACAACTGCACTAATCTATGCTGTAATTACACCTGGAGGCGACTGTCGAGTTATCAAGTTAAGCAACAAACGAATATTGTGAAACTAGTACTTTATCTGGTAGAGGTGTTGAATTTATATTAGACCAAAATAAAATACGCAAAACTGGGGTATAAGCCTGCAATACGGAAGAATGCGTTACTGTGACAAATCTTGGTAACCAATTGGAGATGTCCGGGTATATAAGGAGTTCTACTCGATTATTGAACAATGTGATGTATAGAATGACAAAAAATTTACAAGTACCGTCAGTCAAGTACCGTCTCAATCTACAATTTCGAACACCTTAAAAGTTACGGAAATATAACACACTTAACAAGTTACGTACAACCTTAAAGAAAGGTTACTTCAATATCTCACAAGAGATAATGCTATCGCAGTATACTGATGGCTCGGTCTGAACTATCTCGCCTCTGGGCGTGTCACTGAAGGCAATTCGGGCTATGCTGGCGGCGGAACAAAGTCACCGTGGTGCTGTAATCACAGGCGTTTACTCTGCGAGTTAGGCAATCGCGCTTTTTAGACTCCCGGGTGAATGAATATTGGGAAGGTTAGAAAGTGATGACGGTCAATCGTTAATTATGTATTATTATAGCGTAAGGGCTTTTGAACATAATGCGGTGTCGCTTCTCTGGGATAATGATGGACATCAATGTAGGGTTTGCGTGGGAAGACACGTATGCATCAGGATGTTCATTTAATGATAATAAGTCGTAAGCGCCAACACACAACTCAAAAATATTAATTCGACTTTACCCTTTTTAAATTAAAATTAAAGCTATAGTAATTAATATTATGTATTGAATTATATTGTTATCCTTCCTTTATCCTTATTATTTAAAATTATCTTACTATAACTTATCCTTAAAATTTGATGTAACATATTTTTTATAACAATGGGTGTCTCAAACATCAAAACGAGACTATACCAGGGTCGTCTGCTGTTGTGCCTCTGTATCAGCTATTTCGGTCGCAAAACAGCAGTGTTGGCATTGCTGTGTTCCGGTATGAAGGACTTACCCTTATCCAAGCCTTATCCTTATTTGAAGCTACAGGGTACCGTGACTTTAAATCTATACTGTAATTTTTGTAGTGGTAGCATATTTACTACTACTCAAAGATCAATTTGAGTGTAGAAACTGCCTAAATTTACCGTGCATTAAAAATTTCATTTGGATAACAAGTTTTGCATCTTACCTTCCCTTATTAACTGTTTGAAGGAATTGATAGTTTAGACTTACCCTAAAAAGTTTTCTCGTATTTTATTATAAATTGCAAAACAACAGGATCTCCTCATATATAGATTCTGTTACGATTATATAAGCAAAAAAACACAATTTCATTGTTAAGGACTTCAATATTGAATAAATTTTACCTTAACATGTGACACTGTATTTGATTGCAGCAAGACGGATTTTTTACTTTTACCGAAGATCCAAGTTTTCGTTCATGGCAATACGTTAGGAGGTAGTTATCTGCACCGTATTGCACATATAAACGTTTATAATCACGAAGAGAAAAGCAATTGCAAACGAGTTGAGAGAGCGGCAGTGTGTTACAAGGTCGCAGGTTCCATCTCCGGCCGCGCCCTACCATCACGTCATGCCATCACCACTTTCCAAATGAGGCATATATAACACAAAATTATTATTAATTTATTCTGTTGGACATATAAAACATAATTATGTGTTAATGGAATGATTTCATTAAGTTATTCCCATTTAATAACAAAGTGGGAGATGATGTTAATGTATAATCTGATAATAATGTACATTAATTAGCATTTAGGTCCTCGAGTGCTAGACATATGCCGGATACAGTAGCGTCAGTAAACCTACCACGATATAAGTTATGAAATTTGGTGAAAATCGCAGGACGGTGCTGGACACTTGCAACGCAGAATTGACCGGTGTGGAGATCCTTGGGGATGCCCACGTCCAGCAGTAGCAGAATTACCTTCTTCACTACGGTGGTGATATGATTATGACGAACAAAAAATAATTTTCTATCTCCATCGTCGCATGCGTAAAATAAGTGGTAAACTTCAATATATTCTCGTTATGAAACCATATAGCGGTATCTAAATTCTTCTAAATACATTATTCCATAAATTACCACTTGCAAAAACACTTATAAAAGCATAAAAATTCCATATATTTTGGCATGACGTTTTATTGTTGTTAACTAAATTTATCACAAATAACAAGTTCAGAAACAAGTTTAATGTACACCCAAAAACATGTATGTTTAGGGTGTATAACTAGTTAAGCGCTGTCTAAAAATACAGTTAATCTAGGTAAAATCGTAATAAATCGAACCAGCGACAAAGGGTCAAAGGGCGGGTCCTACGGTAAATTTCGGAGATCACAGCTCCAGCATTAACACCGGCCCTGTGACACACAATCTGACAACCGTCATTAGATAGATCATAACGGGTCTGCGCTGGTGCAAGCAATTTGTGCTTGTCGGTGAGGTAATTTCGTAATTCCACGTCATTAAGGCGGAAAATAAAATAATCACAAATATTAAATTACTCAGTGGGTTTCTAGAAGATGTGATTAAACGCGCAAATAATCTGAGAAATGGAATTATCGCCATTCTGTTCAAGAATCTTCAGAAAGTAAGCACCAATGGAGATTTAGACTAGAGCTTTATGGATATTTAGGATTCGTGAAATATGTATTTAGAAATTTTAGTAGATTTATAGATTTTGTATATTTGATTGTTAAGGAAGCTATTTTTAGAGTAATTGCAGCTCATATTTTTTATTCTCATATGAATAACATATGAATTACAGAGTGTTACTTAAAAAAATACTACTCTCAATCATATAAAATAGATCTAGACGCAGAGAATCGCCTGTGATATCGCCTGTTGCGAAAACGCAATGCAGACTGACTGTAGAAATTTATAGCTGAACAATACTTGAATTTTCAAGACCGAGAGACTAATACATATAGAAACCTGTGACGTCAATGATATTCAAACTTAAAATGTCAGTTAATTGAGCGTACGATGGCTACCACAGATTTAATATAAATCTGTGAGTGATGGCTACACTAGTTAAACCATGACGAGGACATAGATACATACTTCAAGTGTAAATAAGGTTAAAATTTTCAGTCGTGAATCTATCTCGAATTATTTACATTTCTTATTCTAATAATTATAATCCTAACATTTATCTATACATTGAGTAAGAGTTAGGCTGAAAACAGCGGCAGTATCGGATAATATCTTCACAGTCGCTCATTTTCAAATTATGCAATGTTTCAGAGAATGACGCAAAAATAAGATGAAACATTATTTTGGATGAGACCTATTAAAAACAATGACAATATGGGATCAGCATTAACCCGGTGAACTACTAACCATTGTTTGGAAGCTTGCGCATTAACTAATGTAATTAAAAAAGCAAACTACAGTTTTGTGAGCACGCTCTGATTGGCGTGCGAACGCGACCGGCGCAGATGTGTGCTAATGTATGCTGGTGACTGCAAGATCGGCTATTTAGTTTGTACGCAACGCTGGTGGCGCAAATACTACATGCTCAGCGAACGTAGACAAATACACCAGTCACACTTTTTATGTTGAATTGGATACTTTTAGCTTAGTATACCTAGTTAACTAAGGGACAGCATTTGTCACGCAGATGCTTAAACTTTGAGATTGACTATCATGCATGACCAAATATCTGCCAATATTGCACTAATTTTGGTCATGTTTTTGGAATTGATTCCTTTATTTCGCTCTTAATAATAACTTATGCGCAAGCTGAAATTTTAGCCACAATTTACAAATTGACGCAATTTGATTTATAATTTATTAAGCAGAAACATGCCCGCTTATAGTTTTTATTTGTTTCATTCAAGCAACTCTACAGGTAATTTAGTCAGGAGTTGTAACTCCTTGAATGTATTCAAAACTGTTAAATTGCCAAGCGCACATCCACCTTTGAACAGGTGTTCGTGGCCCGCGGCGGATCACATAATGGTAGTGTTCATTTTCCGGATTGCTGTCTGTAGTTCATAAGTTCAGCATCCTCCAGATGCTGCTAATCAAGACTGTCACTACTCGTAAAAGCTTTCTTGTTTAGTACTTATAATAAATAATTGTGATTTAAAACGAAAATAAAATACCAAAACCTGTCATGACATAAACTGCAATCCCAAACGAGCTATAAATCAATTATAGTGTAGTTAGATTAATTTATATGTAGGTTAGGGGGCCGATTAGATACGAAATCTTTAAAATTGGTTTAGCAGTATGAATTCGCCTAAATTTATTATAAGTATATAGAAGCGCAAGAGACCAGATTATATCAAATATTTTACTATTATTGACGAATCTTGCGTGGCATTCATTTTTGTTTCGTCATCATTATTGAAATATTTATGAAATGAAAAAAACAAATTGTGTGGGCACCTTATTAGTGCCCATGATAGCCGTGTAGTACATATCCGGTAAATACTTATTATTATTTTGACCTCGATTAACTGATTAACATATTAAGTACCACTAAATATATTTATTTATAATTCCATTTAACTCCGACATGGAAAATTGAAGACAGTCAATACAACATTAAGTGTACGAGCATACAATGACTCCTAAACCTTCTGAGACAAAATCTCGATTACCACCTGCTTTCTGCGTAGATAGACCACATGTCATTCTATGGCACCTAACTTATAATACGGGAAGATGCATAAATGTTTTACCACTTTGCAAAGACAAAGTCAATTCTGGCGCGGGATGCCGCGGCCGCGTGGTGGAGCGCGACTAAGGGCACGGTTCACCGGCGGCAAATGACTTTGAACTCCTATCCGCCCATTCAGCCGTATCAGCCACCATAGGCGGAACGTGAAGACACTGGGACATTTTTTGTATTCTGTACAATAGATTAAATTCAGATAATATTATATAAATAATAAAAATAATTATTATTATGAAAAAGAACTGTTGGCTTTTATACGTCTCGTCCAGGGATATCCTCAATCAAGGTACATTGGTCAACTTACGTACACCTTTGATTTTCCACGAATTTTTTTTCGTCCTAAGAGCGTCCAAAAATGGAATAAAAACTAAATAAACATTGAAATTGAATTGTAAGTATAAAACAATTGGGGATCACTTTTAGTTTTATTACAATTTTATACTCTGATTATCTCTACTTGACATTAATAACCAAAATATCATATTTTAATCTGTGATGTTACTAAGTCAGTAATTGACTATTCCTTGTAAACTTCTGAGATACACTTTACGTATGTGTAAAATTTTTGAGAATTAATAAATACATATGCAGTGTGTATCATTTAGAGTATCTATCTACTCAAGAAGGTTTGAGACTAGTCTAGTAACGTCGGTTGTTGCTACTGTTGCAAGTGCACTGTGCCAGAAGTTGTGGACGCGAGACACGGAAGCGTAGAGGATGTTTGGTCAGCGCCTTAACAAGCGTGGATAGAGCGCTCTATTGACAGACGCTGATGGCCGTCAAACCCATTTCCTTTTCACATCTTATCGCCTTCTTCTTTTATTTATTAAACAAGAAACAATAGTAGTATTTGCAACTCGATTTATTTCTAGAATATATACTCTTTAATTAAATATTTTATATTAAACTAACGAAAAGCGGTAGCGTAAATTTTGTGCAAAATAGAGCATGCTTCTCGCTTGGATAATTAACTTGAATCCATAGCAGCTATTGATATATAATCTGTAACTGTGAATGTTTGACCTCTTGTTCATGAAGTCATCATACATTTATTAAAACTGTCTATAATGAGCTTTCAGTACAGTGAGTTGGTGAGATATTGGCAAGCTTACCAACTTAAAGTTGAACTAACGTATTATTGAACAACTTAATAAATACTATTAATGAAGTATTTCTATTTTACTATTTAAGGGTATTCTGACCGATGATATTCGCCTGATGTAGTGTACGAATTTCATTTCATTATTTTTTTAATATATTCTTTACAGACTCTAAGTATCTGTTCCATTTTCAAATATATTGATATTTTATCTACCCCAACATAACACTAACAAATATGTTTTAACGTCACAATTTATTCACACAAACTTTAGCTAACGTAAAAACTAACAACTCGCAGTAGAGTTTTATAGTACAATGGTTTGTCAACTAAAAAATTGAAAATTATGAAAACAAATGCAATACTGTCTACTAGATTTTATTGCTACGGTTAGAGTTAGTTATGAGGGTTTTGTACATATAAGTTTGACTGAGTCTGTTCATAATAAATATCAGACTTTAAATATGAGGATTCTTTTATTTATCATTAGAACTGCACGATGGCAATGTTGTCAGTATTCCATTAAACTCTCATGTTAGACGTGTGAATATTTTGCTATCAGATAGACAATCAGGTATTAGGTGCCAAGCCATCGTACTGCTCAAAGATAACGATAGTGCTGAGACCATCGGCGTGGACCCAGTATTATTCACAGCATCTGCAGATGTTCCCATGAGTGCATTGTGGCAGCTCGCGGAAGCGCAAAGCCAGCGCGAATAATTTTCCGCGTCCGTGCGCGTGCGCTGGTAACTGTTTAAGTTTTAATGATAGCCGCTGGCGCGCGCATGGCCGAGAAAGATCGCGCTTGTTTATGAGAATCTATTCTCTATGCCCATTCGGTTCTGTTTTGACCATAGATTACATGTGTTGTGAGATAAATGCGAGGCAAGAATGTAATAATGTAGATTCAAGTGTTGCTCTACATTTAAACAATAGAATCAAGGTAAACTGAAATGTTAATATTTTATATAAAAATGTTAAGAGATTAATTTAATTTTACTCGATCGCACAGTTTCTGATACTACACCAAACTTATTTTAATATTTTTCGCAAACTATGTCTATATAATTAACAGCCCTTACAACTCCGCAACGTTGTTGTGTTGGCGTACGCTAAACTCCGAATTAACTGTTATCATTATCATGTTTTGGTAATTAATGCTATATTATAAATGAACTGTAAGGAATGTTGCTATTTTTTAATATTTTTTTTTCGCAAGCTCTAGACTATCTGTGTTCCAATTTACATTTAAATCGCTTCAGTAGTTTTGGCGTTAATGAGCGATAGACGGACAGATTTTCCTTTGCTTTTATAGTATTAGTAAAGATAATATAAGTTCATAGAGTTGCATAATTGTAAGGGCGCTATGATCAAGTTAATAGGTAAATAACTCTTGAAATTTAATGATATTATATACTAGCCCTATCATTCAATACACGAACGATAACTAAACTACAAGATTGCTATTTACTATGTTATCGTTTAATACTCTCACTCAATAAAATACACATAATAGTAGTTTATGCAACTGTCATATAATGAAGGGTATTAAAACACGAGTGTGAGTTTATGAAACGAGCGCAGCGAGTTTCATAATAGTAACGAGTGTTTTAATACCCGTGTTATATGCAGTTGCATACACTACTTTATCTTCACTAATGCAATTAATCAAACAACAAGAGTAAAAGCTGACAATAGTTTATTTATAATAATTGTTCAAATTTTGGATGGTACAATTTTGAAAGTTAATGTTAATTATTGATTCAGCAGGTGTAGCGGTCGCGGGGCAGCAAGCAGTAGAGCTCGTAGACGGAGTTGGAATATTTATAATCACTTCATTCGTCTTGTTTTCTATACTGTTCAAGATCGTATTTGAGACTTGAATTTTATTCATTAAAGACTCATCAATGTAGCTTTCAGCCACAGTAGAAGACTTCCACCCCCCGTGCCGTTTCAGTGCGGTCAAATCACCACCGCTATCTATAAGAAGGGTCGCCGAGGTGCGCCGGAAGCAATGCCCCGTGTACAACGCTGGGTTAGGCAGATTCAAAAAACTTGCGATAGTTTTTCCCAGAGCACCAAATTTATTAATACCAGTTCTTTGATCAACGCACTTCCCCGATCTATAGCTCAAGAAAAAGGCAGGGTTTCGAAGGGAAAGGCAAGGGAAAGGCAGGGGGTGGGTCGAAGTTCCATACATTTTTTACATACGACATAGCAGTTGCCCGTCACAACGAAAGAACGATCTATCTTCGTTTTTGTTTTCGAAACTTTCACCATGATTGTACCTTCGTCTATGTTAGAGACTTCATCGAACTGGATGTTGTATAGCTCTTGCCTTCGGCATGCCCCCATTATGCCGAATATTAGTGTAACCTGTAACAATAAACGATATAATAAGCTTGAGGTACATAGCCAAAGCAAAAACTATGAATTATGAAGTACTTTACTACTTATATCACTTATATCATAGGTACTTACTACCTAATTTATACACAAAGCGCTTAAAAACGGAGTGTCTAGATAACTTGCGTGTGTAGTACGTAAGTACTAGGTAGATTAAATAACAGAACTAAAATACACTTACCTTTTCAAAAAGATACAAAATATCTGGTGAATCTTCCAGGAACATCTTCAGTTGACCTGATGGAAACGTCAAGGACTTTTTTCCCTTATGTCCTTCTGAATTGCGTTTCAGGAACGCTATGACTTTTGAATACTTCGTGATATCAATATTGTGGTAAATATTCAGTGTGGACTTGAGCATAGAATATTTAGCTCACATAGAAGATGGCTTGAATTTGTCGGAGAGGTCTTTGAGATACGCAAGAATAACATTTTCAGAAAATGATGTAGTTTTCTTTTCGATCTTCCATGCCAAAAAGTTATTATATTCTTTTTCATATAATTTTTTAGATTTTTCTGGCAAAAGATTACTAGTTATTTCTGTTGCCAATTATAGAATATCCGGAGGCGTACAGATATCGTCGCTGTCCATTTTTAACTTTTAATTTGAATAAATTGTGTAAAACAAAACACACTGCGAAACATTAAATTCGCGCGTACGTGTATTGTTACAGTGAACTTGCCGCCATTAAAATCTAACCAATGAGAGCACAGCTGCGCGCGCAGGGCCGATCAAGAGCGAGCGCGCGCTGTTCAGTTTTCACGTATAATCCAACTATTTTCAAAAGCCAGCCTAATATAAAAAAATAATACAACTTGTCTGAGGATTTTGACATATGGCTCGCCAGGTTAATTGGTCGCGTTTTATTGATGTTATAATGAGATTTTACGATATCGATGTGGATATTATACCATCATGTGAAATTGCTTAAATTGAGTGTTTTGTTGTCTGCGCTATAACAGTAGTAATTATAAATCAAGTATGGGAAACATAAGTAGAATGTTACAACATTAGTGTAGATAAAACATAATAATGTAAGGAAAAGACTTGAAACTGGCATTGGAATGGTAAGATGTAAACAATACTGTATTCCATTGACCTCGACTTTTGCTAACCAGGAGTTAAGTATAGAGATATGTGTTAAACCCCATCTGGTGCGAATTTAATATACAGAAAGTAGATACCCGCCGGGTGCGTCATTTCTCCATGTGTGAACCTATATACTTTTGCCTTCAGTTGACAGGGCTGTCGAGCACGACAGGAGACGTTGATGAAAGAATACTGTGTACGGTTCGTGTATTCCGAACTATTATTACCATATTCGTTGCTATAAAATTTCAGTTTGAAAGAAAGAAACATAATTTATTCGCAATGACAAAATAAATAAATACTTAATATTATAATATCACAAATATATGTGCAATAGAAAAGGACATCTACTCATAATGCCGAGGCGTCGCAAATGCAGACGGTGCTGGCCTTCCGTAAACAGTGTTGAATTTGGGTCACAATGTTTATATACATCACTCCGTATAAAAGCAAACACTATTCTATCATAAGCAAAGTCAAAAATGTTGATTCTAAATAGATCTAAGAGTTTCTGTTGAATCAAAATTAAAAGAAGTAAAGAAACGAATAATTGAATCCCGTACATTCACTCCAACCACAATTAAAATGTTAGCAAATACAAGGAAATGAACGAATAAGAACTTGTTCTACATCTGATTCGAAATTGGAAAAGCCTGTTAGATCTACTCTACAAGCAAAAAAAATCGAAACGTCAAATTACATGCATTACATGAGCTTTTCATTATATACTCTTACAGCAGTAAATTAAAACTTTATCTAAAAAATAGTACCAATATCGAAGGCATTCCTTGAAACATTTTTTATCGTTTATTGGTGGGTGCGCTTATTTCGCGCTTGTCCTGTGTTTATTAGTGCTAGTTCAGAGCAATCCCCGATAGTGAGATGAGGGTCGAAGAGTTTCTGCTCACGCAAATTATGAAAAAATCATGACAAACTAACAAACTTCATTCCCCTCCTTCCGGACAAATACAAATCGAATAATAAGTTTCGAAAATAAAAAATATTATATAGCTTTAATGAAAAAAAAAACACTTCTTTCTAATGGTGTAAATGTATGTGTATGGCTTCAAAATAATTTAGAAAAATTGAGCATAGCTTGATAATAATTGAACGTCGGTGGCGCTGTGGTCTCTCCACTGGTTTGTGCGCCGCATAGAATCGGAAGGCCCGCGATCTAATCCCCACCGTGTACCGTGTTTTTCGTTCCGAATTTCATAATATGTACATTTATCCGACGCTCCTACGGTGAAGGAAAACATCGCAAGGAAACCTGCGTACATCTGCGAAGCGATTCAAAGGTGTACGTAGTCAACCAACCCGCACTGGACCAGCGTGGTTGACTAAAGCCTAATCGCCCTAACCTAGATAGGGTAGGCTCGAGCCCCTCGGTGGGGACGTATATGAGTATCATATGAATATCATAAATATAAGTTTTTTACAATATAGATTTATAAAATAAACATAAATAGGCAGCGAGGCAAGGCCCAAGCAAATCGGTAGTTAGAGCTCCAGAGAGAGAAATCTCCAGACAATACGTGCCGTGTCGAGAGTTACTGCTTTTTGTATCCGGCCCTTGATCCATCCGTCAAGCGAGAGCCTCTTAAAATGTAGATCGACACTCTTCGCTATGAAACCATTCGCAGACTTTTTTTTTTTTGGACGGACCTATGCTGAAGCCTCAGATGGCTATGTTCAGCTTTGCAATGAGTGTGTTTGTGGATGGCGCACGAACGGAAGGTTCGACACCTAGCCAACTAACGATACCGGCGACCGTTCCGGTGTCGTTATGGTCGAAGCAAAGGGAGTCGGCGCAACTTGAGCGCGCCGTCTAATGGCTCGAACGCTCAAGATCACCGTGTAATGGAGGGTGAGAATCTACCCGGTACATGACGGTACCGGATATATGTTTGACGTAGGCGTGGCCGGGTCTTTGCGCTCGCCGACGAGCGCGGTGAGTGAGCGAGAGACGTGGGTGTGTGGCGTGAGGGACGACGCGGTTGGTGGCCGACAGGAAGGATTGGTTTGCGCGTGTGATAGGGTCGGGCGGGTCGGACAAGACCATTCGCAGACATAACTATCGGAACAACGATCGTCGAATCAACATCCCATGTGGCGGTTACCATGTATGCCAACTCAAGATACTTCTGGCTTTGTCCTTGTCGGCTTTTACGAGGTTCTCATCATGATTGATGGTAATATCGACGAACATTGGACGGCGTTGGGAGCGGTCGACCACCACGATATCAGGCTTATGGCACGTAATAGTCCTGTCCGTGATGAAAGAGCGATTCCAATAGCACGGCACGCACGGACATTTTCAAGAACTAGCTCAAAAACTTATAGTACAGTGTCTCATTGAAGAGCAAGATGTTGATGGATGAACCTGGCTACTAGATTGTGTCTGTGCAAATACTCGCCATTTGTAAGATGAGAACAACTAGAAATAATATGCCTAAGTGACTCTCCGAGATGGCGACATGCCGATATACATATTAACCCAAGATATACCACTTCTTTTAAAATTTTAACATATTTTAAAAGCCCTGCTCTCTAGATGTGACTTTTGAATAAAGGAAAACATATTATTATATTGGCAGGATCGAACCCCGAACCAGGTCAATGTCGAAAAATAGCGCTACGGATGCTCACCTGAATATAAATATTGTATGAAGCGTATGTCTGTAATAAACGCTGTTTCAGTAGCTCTGCGTGAAGTACTGGTATCCACACGATTAATTCTCGTCACACTTAACAGATTTTCACCGACTCAGCGACACTAGATTAGGCTAATAACGGACAATGATACGGATTTAACTCTCGCGAGATTTCACCTGGCTGTTCCTTGAATAGCTTTCGAGTGCGCGTGTGATTTGAATATTTATTCCTTTAGTGACTCATTTTCTATAATACGGATACGATACAAGTACTGAAGAGTACAAGTACAAGTGTGTTTGATAAATAATAACATGTAATTTTTTTATATATTTTGTACGAGCTAGCTACGTACAACGCATTTTCCTATATCATCACATTTTTGTATTTACCTCAATTAGCTCTGCTGCACGAAATTATATTGCACATTTTCAGTTCGCATTAACCAACCATACCAGTCGCGTACTCAAATTTTAGTTAATCAGTTAGTTTTAGTTTTTATATAATATACCAGTTACCACATCAATACCAATTTCATTTGTCGGGGCAACCCGAACATATTTTATGACATATATATTTTGCAATACAATTGTTAAAACACATCGTTTAACTTTGGCATATAATTTAAAGTTTACTTTTTGTAATGAAGTGGCCTGTTTAGAATAAATAGTAATTTACTCCACTTAATGATATGATGAATAGCAGTAAATACATTAAACAATATTAAATGAAAGGGTTATTAACAAACCTTTTTCATATATTTTAGATTCTTAAGAATTTTACGTAATGACGTAGTTACTCGTAGTATACATTTTACATCTAATTTGCTTAGTTATTTATAGTTTGCTAAGTTATTTATAGTTATTATATATTGTTACTATAAGCATACATTTCTCATTTTTTACATAGAATTCAGTCAACCAGTTTATTTTTAACGTCCATCTGTATATACAGTTCACCTTTTGTCTAACCGTACCTACTTCATGAGGATCGTGTTTTGATTATAAGTCCTTCACAGGTCGCCTGCGCAGGTCAAGGTCGCGTGCGCGCGGATCGTTTGTAAATAAACAAGTAGGGTGACACCGAATATGGATACTAGCAGATATTTTTCTCTTAGCGTGATTGTATCGTAAGTTTTAAATTGTAAGCAATAAAATATCTATAGGCAGTTGTTTATTTTACATAACTAAATCGGTATGCAATGTACTTTTATATGACAATGTAAATAAGCATGCATATGATACTTGTAACAATTCTGTATCCCTATAAGAAACGCATGGCACGATGCTAAGTTGTTCGATATAAGTCACTGTGCTCAGTAATTTTACTGCCTAAGCTTACCCTCCAAAGCAGTGCACAGTAATGAAAGCTTTAAATAAAACTTTGCAGCAGAAATAAGCACTACTACTACTACTTTGCATTTACGGGAAGGAGGAGGTCACCTACCGATTGACTCAGATACTCACCAGGCACGGTTGCTTCGGTGAGTATCTGTGTCGAATAGGACGGGCGGGATCGGCACATTGTCACCACTGCGCATCCGTCCTCGACTCGGCCCAGCACACGCTGGCGGAGTGCCCCGCGTGGACCTCCGAGCGCCGAGTCTTGGTCGCAGAGATCGGGCGGGATCTGTCTCCGCCGGCATTGATTGCGGCAATGCTGGCGGACGAGGGAGGTTGGAGGACTGTAGCCTCCTTCTGTGAAGCAGTGATGCTCCAGAAGGAGGCCGCCGAGCGGGGTCGGAAGATGGCGGCGCCGGGCTCGGTAGCACAGCTGCGGCGCCGCCGCGGGTCGCCAGCGGGCGCGAGGAAATCGCGCCCGCGGCTACGGCGACCCGGAAGGGACCACGCCCCTTCCGTGGCGGGGGGCGTCGTCGGTGGTGGAGATCGGGGGTACTGTAGCCTCCCCCGGGGAGGGCTGCCCTGTATCGGCGGGGGAGCGGAGGCTGGGGGCTCCCGGAAGTAGCTTGGTGTTCCCGGGGGCTCCCTACATGCCTGAGGAAGGCCATCCTTGAGGTTTTTAGTGGGTAGGCCTCGCCCTTCTGGGGAGAAGAGTCCCACATAACCACCGGCTCGCCACAGCCGGGGTATGCAACTTAATGCATTTTCCTCAGGGGAACAAAAAGAAAATACTACTTTGCAATTCTTTTTTGTACCAAGTGGAGTGCTAATAAAACAATCAACAGGCGTGTATGAGACTCACCCAGTGGGAAGCAGGGCAGCATATCCACTAAAACACCTCTATGTCTATTCTCTCCCCAGTCAGGGTGATCTAGGAACTGAAAAACTACCTCGCCACCGTCGCAAAGGAAATTAATTCCAGTAATTATAAAGAAATGTTGAAGTAAACTATTTAAATACTAATAAAATTTATAGGTTCGACTTCAATTTTAGTTCCTTAATACGATAAACTGAACAAACCAATAAAATCAATTTGTATTGTACCTGGAAACGAGTATAATTATATTACACCAGCGTTATTACGGCGACTGAAAACATCGTGAGATATTCTATATTTGCCCCCGAAGATACTCAGAGATTCACGTGAAGTCGTCCAATAACTGGGTACACATAGACCTAATCACCTTGTGCAGTTAGGGCAAAGCCCCTCGATGAGAATGTATTTTTTTTTTTCATTCAACTCAAGAAACTTTCATTCAACTCAAAAATTTAATTCAACCTATCGCATTGATCAGACGACAATAACTTAAAATAATCACATATTCCCTTTAAAATAATAAACTTGGCAAATTGTTTTTGGAAAAGACTTTTAGAGATAATAGATAAAAAATGCTCGTCTGATATACGTTTTAAAGTTTGGGACAATCAATTCATAATAGATAATAGTCACTGCCGTCTTATACTAAGCTGGGGCTCTTGGGCACACAAGAATTGGAGGCCCTTTTGGAAAGTAAAAAACGCGAATTATTCAAACATTTTTAAAATAGTTTGTTATGCTCGCTAAATAAGTTATGCTCGCGACATCGCGTGGTTGGAATACTGCACTTAAATAATGTTACTAATTAAGTAATTTCGGCGCTAGCACTTCAGTTGTTGTAATCCTGAACTACAAATCCATAGGCGTCTCTCGGCCTCAGCTTCCAGATAGAAACGAGCCTTCTTGCACCGTCTTCGTTAATATGATGGCGTATTCTGTTAATATGTTCGTATAAAGTAACTAATCTGGGTCCCGTGTGCCCGTGGTAAAGACGGTATTGAAAATAGTATACCAAAAATTCTTTTTTTTTTATTTGTAAATATCAGATTTTCTTCTTAAATGTTACGGGGTCTAGTAAGCCCCGTACCGCCACTACGATAGATTTCATATAAGGTCTTAAATACAATTATAGCGTCTCTAGGTGTTGAGGAGGTTTCAACGATTTTCACCAATAGTCGGTACATCTTGTGGCGGTACCCGCCATGCTGTTATGCGGGCTGTTTCCCGGAATATCCTTGTCAATCGAACACATTTCCGTCCTATCAACCGATTGTTTTAAAGAAAGAATTATATAAAAATTATATGTTACACTGTAAATCATTACAATTAAATTTTAATCTTTGAACTAATAAAGAAAAGCCACAGTTAAAGTGAGGATATCTACGTACCTACTGACGCTGTAAATAGTACACTGTAGATAATCGCAACGGTTCACAGTTAATTAATCGAGTACTATACCAACATAATTAGTTCTGGGTACATATGATGTAGGTACTTATGTAAAGCATAGATTACCCAAAGACAACTAATCAATCATGAAACGAGTTGATTTATTTTAGTTAATTTCAAACTGTCGTGTTCTAAGGAAATTATTGCTTGATCTTCTCAAGAACTTTTCCAATTTTTGGCCGGTTATAAAGTGTATGGCCATAAAATAAAGAATAAAAAATATTCTCTCCAATTTTTAAACTGCTGTAATCTTTTTTCTTATTTTCCTAGTATTGAACTTACAAGATTAAGTTTAATAGACTTTTGTGTTCTCCTAATTTAGATTGAATTTAACGTAAATAAATGCCTGTAAAAGCCTAAATTAATATATTTTGTAAGAGTTAAATAAATATATTTTGTTTTTAAAATGTTCTGTGAAATGTATTTTATTAATAATTAAACTATATCGGACTGTAGCATTTCTCGAACTTCTGTGTACGAACGGGACGTTACAAAACATTCGACACAGCTTCGACCCAATGTCTATTGTGGGTCAATGACCATTAGACCTCCCAAGATATATTGTTATGTGATTTTGAATTCTCATTAATCTGGTATCTACGTGGATTGAGGCTTCGGGATTCAACATTACATAAATTGTTATGTCCTCATGCCACACACGTTGTATGCTGGTTACATCATAATTAGCTCACAAGGCTGCAGGTGTTATGGATCCTATTTGTATATTTATAAACAAATATTTTGACCGCTCTAGTTTACGATGTACGAGATTGCATCTTAATTTGATTTTATTTGACACACATTGTAGGTCGTTAAATCTATCTAATTAAATAAAAATAATGTTCTTGTTAATAATATTATTGTTACTGGATTACATGGTAATCCTAATGTAACTATATCTATTTACCACTCTATGGAATAGAAAAAAAATCTTGTTCACAATATTGGGTATCTCTAACGACACAAGGAGACTATTCTAGGTTAGTCTGCCTCTGTCTCACCTATTTCTACCACAAAATAGCAGTGTTCGCAATGCGGTATTCTGATATTAAGGATGAGATATGGCACTGAAATTACTGAGTACTGTAACTAAAATATTTAAATATAAAATATACACTCGCGAGCAAAAGTATGGAATCACTTAGTTGGATCGGAATCGATTCCCCGCGATCTTGGAATACTAAGTAACTACTATAGAATAATAAAAATGGTAAATTTTTAAGGGTTAACTGTAAATTTTTAAATTTATACCAAATTCATATAAATCAACCAAGTATTTAAGGAGCTATTCCGGATTAAGTGAAGGAGTAAGAAAAAAGACATGATTCGATTGTTTGATACGTTGCGAGTTAAGAGTTGCGGTTGCGCGCGGAACCGATTCCAACTAAGTGATTCCATACTTTTGCTCGCGAGTATAGAAATATATATTTTTTCGAATTACTATTTTCGATATAAAATAAATACCTTATTTTTTGATACTAAGTATCGACATAACAATCTATTGCATGCTATGGCATCTTTAATTAACGGACATTTCCATAAACAGCTGACTAGGGATGTCATTTAAAAATATTATATTAGTATATATTTTTTCAGGTCTCAACATGCACATAGGGTCCATCATATATGTAGCTTGAAAATTATTCTTCGCAGCGTCCTCGAACATAGTTCCCGATATAGAATCCATCCAACCATCAACATTTATAAATAGTAAATTTCGTAATATAAAAATAGGCTAGAAACTATACAATGCTTCTATTTTTTATATACCTTAATTAAAGTGAAAAACATATACCTAATAATAGTTACGAGGCTAGGTGTAAAAATCGTCACTAGCGTCTTTGTAGGCAGGAAAATCACCGACATTATACTTTTGATAATAGCAAATATGTTTTTACATTTAATTTCCCTAAAGCTGTACACATTTGCGCAATACGTGGGCCCAACGTATAAAACAGTACTAGGCGGTATGTTGCCTAGTTAGCACCAAAGTTGACCGGCCAACCGAATAGTGTTGATACTCCGTCCACATATCAAATGATTTTTAATAGCTGCCTCTCTATCGGCTTCATTACCATTTGTTTTGTAAATTTAAATATTTAAAATTCGATTCTAGAATTATTTTTATGCCGCGAGCTACACCAATGCATATTTCAAACACTCTTCGTTGATATACACACGATAAAGTGTATGTCATGCATGTCATTATGTATCATCAACAAACCAGGTACAAATCCCCCGACCGCCGATAAATCAAGCAATAAATTTTCAAACTCATAATATTTTAGAAAGTTAAGTCATAACGCTGATATTTATTAGAAAGTATACGTAGGTACGTTAAATAATATATTGTAATATCGTTCGACACGACCATTAATACTGAGATATGTCTTTGAAGCGTCATAAAATTTCATGTTATTGGAAGGATGCTGTCTAAAGACCCCATTAAAATTAATTGCTCAAGAAATGTTGATCTCACTTTACACAAATATCTCAGAACCTCACAAAAATTACACGAATTTCCTATTATTATTTAAAAAGTTCAAAAATGTGGGATAGTGCTGCGTAAATATTTAATTAAAGTCGTTTTCATGTGGCTGGTTTTCAATCTGACATTTAATTTAGTCTACTAATTCAAATTTAAGCGAGCTATTAATAAAATGAAATAATAATAAGAATTATTTAATTTTTAGATACACATTGCATTACATTGTATGATAACCCTATTATGAGAGTATTAATAAGTACTGGTACACACAACATGGAACTTGCGCATCTAGAACATAAATGATAAACGTACAATAATAATTATAAAAGCAAAATAATGATATGTATAACCTTTAATCTGTTTTTTTTTTTTTAGTTTCATTCTAAAAGTTTATCTTGTAAGTATTATAGAATATAAAATAGATAAATATTTAGTTAAATATTGATAAATTATTTGCAGATGGGTACCTCGGTATAGGCAGCATGGGGCAGGCGGGCAGCCAGGCGGTGCCAGCGCATGCGGTCACTGGGCCCCTACGCGCGCGGCGCGCGCACACGCTGCCTCACGAACCGCCTCGCCATGCGCCAAAGGTAATGGCATGGCAAAACACTATAAAATTGTTTAAAATATGAATTAAAATGGTTTTCAAGATAGATTCGCAGTCATGGCGGACTGAAAGAACTACCTAGGTAATTTTATCACTTAAGTAGGCGAGTACAATATGTTTCACAAGTTTTATCTTACATTAGGGTGCGACCTGTACCTCAAAAAACAAAACGTATCCAGTAACAACTGCTGATAATAAGTAAATCAGTGTTTTACCATTTGGAGAAAGAATTTCTCCAAGCTTCGCTTACGTAGTATTAAGTAAATAGGTGTGTCATACATAACCCATTATTGCGAACATCAACAATGACAAGGAACAACGACAAGGAATTCCGGAATTTAAAAAACGTCACAAAAAAATAGAAAACATGAATAGCTCTACTCAAAAATAAATTACGGATACTATAACTGGAAAAAAAATCCTTTAATTTCAGGTGTTGCCATCGCTACCAGATTCCCCACGGCTACGGAGCACAGATAACGGTGTCATCTTGCAGTCTGGCGGTACCATAAGTGGTCGCAAGCCAGTCCCCCACCACCACGAAGTAACAAGGATACCGCACGGGCACATGGTAAGCAGTTAATGTCATGATATATTACAATTTAGCAGGAATTCGACAAGGACACAAGAGATCCTTAAAGAATGTAATGGAATAAAATAAATTCTTAACCGATAATTATTATACTATAATAGTACTTAAGTTAGAAATACAAATCGGGTCTTTGAAATACATTGGTGTGGACAATAATATACGTTTACTTCCTATTAAATTAATAAAAATGGTAACTTGTAGTAAACTTTTGATTTTCTCGCCATTTTACAGCACTCCAACGTGTACAGATCTCGGTCAGCGGGTCTTGTTGGCGACTCCGGTGAACTCCGGCTCAGAGAGCGGGACCCGTTGCACCGGTCGCATACGAATTTGGATATGAGGCATAATGAAAGTAAGTAATCGAAATCTACATATTGAAATATTGTTTTGCCTTTAATGCAACGTATACAGATAAAATATATACTCTGTGTTTTATCTTATTTATTGGATTTTTTCAGGCAGCAGCTTAAACAAAAGATTCGGTTCAGAACCAGATCTTAGAATCGAAGAAGAACAACAAAAACCTAAATGTAATAAACACTTTAGGAAAAAATATAGAGCGCCACCACCACCAGTAATCGACGTAAGAGTATAATAATAAACTTAAGTTTATGATATTGTTCAGACTTTAATAAATGTGTAAATTACATATTACTTTTAATTTACTCGTTTTAGATTTGCGAGGGTTCGTCGCCTGATTCCAGTGAAGGAAACGCGAGAATAGAACCCCAAAGAAAATTGAGACTTTTTAAAACAAGAAACGAAACCAAAAAGTTGAATGGTCAAGTTGATAGTAAATTACCTGGCTTCAGTAGTAAAAACATAGTTACTGAGTACAGGTCTCTAGACTACAACGATAACCAGGCATTTGAAAGAAGGTATAGGTCACCTTGCAAAGATAAACAGCAACATTATCAATACCCAGATAATAAGGACATGGTCCAAAGTAGTGTATCCTTAAAAAGAGAGGAGAGGTTACTACAAACGAAACTAGATCTTAAAAAGACGCGAATAGACCGAGTTAGTGGATGTAGAGCAAAAACTTCTAAAACAATTGAGAACAGTGAAGCGTGGAAAACCCCATTAGTAAATAGAAATTTTAGATATTCTGAAAGATTTAAAAAAGAAGAAAATGAACAACCCTTGTTAAGGAGAGAGAAGACTTTTGACAACACTCTTTTAACCAGTGAACGAGAAAGTGAGTCACCTAGAAGTATTCATGAACATAAAATGAAAGCTATAGGTGAACAGTTAAAGGGGAGCCACATAAGTTCCTTAGCAGACACCGCCAAGCCTTTAAAAAAATCTCTTCCTTCATTATTAGCAAAAAATAATGAAGAAAAAGATGAATTCAGGGCAGAGCTTAAAAAGGCTACAAATAGAATAAGAACCGAAATAGGCAGTAAAATAAATGTAAGTGTAACTAAAACTAGTCAAAATGAAAAATCAAACGCACAGAAACCAAACCCAACGAAAACCACAGTCCAGAGTAAAGTCAAAGATTCTAGTCTTAAACCGAACAATGTTAATAAGCCTGAAACAAAGCCGGTAGGAAACAGGAGACCTTTGAACCGCTTAAGTGAAACTAAAACGAAAGCAATAACCCCACAGCCCAACATTAATTCAAAGAGTAAAATAACAACCAGTAATATAGACTTCAATAACAAAGATAACGGTAGAACCATTCCTGATAGAGGACAAGCTTCAGGCAAAGAATCTACACCTGAACACTCACCTACAAGAAGGAAAGAAACAGCACCGAAACCTCACCAGCCAATATCTGAGAAGTGAGTTTTCATTATAACATTTTCGTTTGTATGTGATATATTTACATAAAATACTCGTTGGAACTATCAAACAATATTTGCTAATTGTATTACGTTTCAGGCAAAAATCAGCACCATCTAAACAATTTTACTTTGGAATGATTGAGAGCAAACAAGCTGACGAACGTGATCATCTCAAGGATTTTCCCGGACTAGGTAGCCCTATCATCGAAGAGATCAGCAACTTTCACTTAATCGAGAAAAAACTACTGGGATACCATGATACTGAGCAACAAGAAGATGTTGAATTTGAAAAGTTCAATGCTAAATTGAAAGAGGAGTGTAAAATCAAAAACTGTAAGTGACATTGTCGCTTACTTTTATTAATAGCATCTTCCATATATATGCTAAATACGGTTGGAAAGGGGCATCGCCCGAGATGACACTAAAAAATGATTTTTCGTTGATCGCTTAAGGCAAAGGTCCGTTGAAGGGCCTACCGCCCGCTCTCTCACAACTACTTAAACCTATTCAATAATAACTTAATTTTTACCACCATTAAGATCTATGTAAACTGCCGAGTACTGATGGGGTCTGCAACAAGATGCTCCTTCGAGCATCTTGTTGCAGACCCCTTCCCTGGCGAGTACCTGCTCAGAATGATTTGATACCACATGAACATCCACGTTGTATAGTAGCAATCATAGTAAGCATCCTGAAACCCCCGAACATTCTGAGTAATAACCGACCTAAATATTCCTGATCCCAACAAATAAATCGTGTCTTTGAATAAGCAATTCCACTTATATAAAAGAACTGTTTTTATCGTTGCAAGACCTACGATAAGATTTCGCACGGTCGTCACCTTCAAAATTTACCAGTCTGTAAACCATCATTTTTGCGTATTTTGATCTTTTCCTTATAAATACGAAGCAGATATTTGTAATCTTCACAATTTGTTATCTGTCGCCCATACTTAATCCATGTTTGCTAGCTACCTTTGTACATTGACTAATAAGCGGCTATCAGATACTACCGGTCCACTTTAGCCCCTAAGTCGTCTTCAAGTGCATGTGCACCTTTTTAAAGCTCATAACATCACTCCTTCTTTTGAAAATGTAGTCGCCATCCGATGAAACCTGAATGGACCAAAAGCAATTATGCAGAATTTAGTCGGTAGATTCTAACATGCGACTGAACGTATCCTACTTTACGTCTCTCCCACGTACGAAAGAAAAAAGAGCGAAGAAATCATTTAAATTTTTTGGTAATCACTGCGTTGTGATTGAATTTTTTACATTATATTTCTTTATAATATGTAGAATACCTTGTTATTTCACAAACATTTTAAATGTTTTATTTTCTTAAATCCCAATACTTAATCCTGGTAGGATTCAGTATTGAGATGCTACGGTGTTGCACCACCACTACGCCCATGCTTTTATTCAATTCGTATAGACGATCCACTTATATTATAATATTATTACATATATATTATTATAGCTCTAAATCTATAAACTTTATAATTACAGTATCATCTGAATCTGCATTATCATCAGCGAGCTCTGAAGGCGAAGGCTTCGAAAGTTCGTTGTGCATCGCGTTAACATTGCGCCCTACATTACCAAAAAGGCAGCCCTCCATGCCACGTTTCTCACCAACTGCCGCCTGGAGGCAACTTGCTACTTTGGATGCTCATTTGGCTTCTGGTAGTCTGTTTATTTTAAATATTGGTATTCGCTTCCTTTTTTACTAAAGTACTTAATTAAATTATTTTTTTTCTGCCCAGAAACACAACCGTTAGCTGTAGAAACGAAGATGTCTGCAGATATCTCAGCTGAATCTTCGCCGCGGTCAGATCAGTCTGCGGATAAGTCTGGCGACTCGGGAATATCTGGTGACCATGCACATAGTGATAACAGGGTCGATTCACCCTCGAGACATAATGTGAGACTATAAAAATAATTTATTCATTAAAAAAAGTATCTCGTTTAAGCAAACCATTATATGTCAATCCGGACCGCAGTATCGGCTTCCACAAAATGGACCGACGATTTAGTAGACTGAAGGCGCTAGAAGCTAGTAGCGCAGGACTGATCAGTGTGGAAATCCTCGTGGGAGGTCTATTTTCAGCAAAGGGCTTTTTTTGCTAAAATGATGAAGAAAATTAAATGTTTCCATAAATCATTTAAAACCAGAATTATCCAAAACATATTAGGCCTGATTAGCGGTCACTAATTTAATGATTATTATTAAGTATATATTTAGGATGTGTATTATATTTAGTATATCCTTATAGTGTTTAAGGATGGCAACGTGAATTTTTCCTCAATAACTAGGGAGCAGGACCTGAGCCCGTCTAGATCAACTATTGTCTTTTAAATCTGACCACACTTCACAAAAAGCTACTGAAATTATTTAGCAAGTTCAAATGTATCTCCATAGTTGACCACTGTTGACACATCACGTCGAACCGCACCCGAGACTGCTACGTGGACACCGCAGCAAGATCTAGGAGACAGCGCGTCAGATGGTGCGAGTCAACCAGCTGCGGGAGCCGCCTCAGCTCACGTGGCTGCGTATAGCCCCGGCGCGCAACCCTTCAGTCTGTCGCTGCCACGTACTGCTCACGACCGGGTGAGCGCCCGTTTGAAGCGATCGGGATGTTAGGGGACTAGTGTTACATGATTTCGGGTAACCGTTGCCATTTTAGGTTTTGTCTATTAGATGTCACCCATACATGACGATATTCTAAAAATCGAAGTCATATTGGACTTCATATTAAGATAAGCGAAATGGAAAATTGTAAAATGGAATAAACAGCGTTTTTTATAGTACCAAGTAGATTATAAATATAAATTTGACAAACAACGGCTACCCGAAACGGCAGTTTCGGTACAATTGGCTCATCAAATTTAACGTGTCAGTCGTTATCATAACAAACTAACTGTGGCATAACAGCAGCATACTACTCGCCTAACTTCCCGTAGCACTGCTGAGGAGTAAAGGGCACGCAATGAATAACAAACTGTTGTTTACTAACATTAATGTTTTCATCTGTTTCATTACCTTTCAATTTCTATATGTTGTCTATATTTCTATTCTATATGTTGTCATGTTATTATAATACTAACTGTTCATATCGTGATCTGGCATATTGGAAATTAACCTCATCCAGGAAGTATAGTGGGATAATTTCTGCAGCTTAATTAACAAATTATTTAATATGCATTCACAACACACATTTTTTATGTTTCACATGATTGTTGATGAATAAGACAGATCAAACTGATAGTACGGCGCCTGCGTAGATGCGTTATAAGCTCTCTCGTTATTACTTTGAGACTAAATGAAATTACACAAAGTCATCAATTGCTCGAATTTGAATGTTTGTAATTAATAAATTATTGCACCTAAATAGTAATTTTATTAGATTACTAAATTATAATTATAAACTTAACCGATCACGAAGCCACCACTTAGCCGTTGCCAATTTATACTTTCATGAAGATTAGATTTGAAATTGAAATATTAAAAAAAATATACAAACAGTTAAACAAAACATGGGGGTCTACTCAAATTCCTATTTCGTGCTTTTTATATTTGTCTGTCTCATTATATTTTAGAATACACTTAACGGTTGAAACTGTCAGCTATATGGTAGAAAACAAGTTCACTTAGAAAATAACACGTGCCTGTTGGAAGGTCGGATATGTTGATTAAATGTAACGAAAATATGTTTTATCTTTGTGCTTAATAAAAAAAATACAAATATCTATAATCACAGCAACTATCATACAAATATCTATAATCACACAACTACTACAAAATTTGAAGAAAGAAGCAGAACAACATTATATTACATATAACAGGATAACAATTAACATATGAGCAATTTTTTTGCATGTTTACTTATTTAAATTATCCGATTCTTCGCCGATCCGTTTTACCCCCAACGTACCGTGATAAATTACAGATGGCGCTTTTCTCCTAAAATATGTCAAGGTTATGTAGATTTTTTAAAATAAACGATAACTTTTCAAAGAATGTGTTTTATTATTCAGCAATATTTTTATAGTGCGTACTGTAATCCAGCGATATTTTTTACAGTATAAATATATATTTTATAATTTTATAAATACGATCTAGGTTCCATAAAATGCTGCTAGAGGTAAGTTATAAAAGCAATCGGTAATTTAGTAGGAACTAACAATGATCTGTCCCTATCCAAATGTTTTATTGTCATCAACAGATTAAAAATTTGTATAACTTATCTATTGCTCTTACGTGATTAAATTTAACACGATAGATTTATTTCTATTTGTACATTTATATCTTTTCTTGCACTTCCTTTCTTAATGTTTATATTTAAATTCTGAAGGACGGTCCTTTATTCCTCGTCAGCGCAACATAAAGAAAGACTCGAGCTCCTCATAGTTTAAAGGGATGTCGTGCTTCTATGAATGCTTTCAGGGTAAACCACTCCAACAGGGTTTCAACAGTCTGCAAAAGTTGAAGAAATCTGTGTCTGGGGCGTTAGGTGCAGCCTTAGGGTCTAGAAGGTTCGACTTGGAGCACGAGCCGATGCTTCAGGAATCAGAGCAGAACTGGTTCCTGACCAAGTCCGCACCAAACTCTTTGAGCAACCCCCTGCTTTTCCAACCGCCTAGAAAAGGGTCTGCTGAGGAAGACATTAAGGAAGAGTCTTCGCCGCCTTCTGAGAAGGTTTGAGAAAGCTTTCTTTATTTTTAGTTGTAGGTATTTCATGCTTGAAATTGCTATTTTTTAACTTAATTAATAGTTTCAATAAACATTACATGTTACTTTTTTCATGTTCATGAACGTAGACTTATTTAGTTGATATTAATTCCAAATAAAAATAAGTCATAGATAGATAACACTTTATTGTACATACACCACAAAACAGAGAGAAGAAAATGACATAATACACTTAAAATTACTAGTACAATTGGCGGTCTTATCGCTCAAACAGCGATCTCTTCCAGACAACCTACGGACGGAGAGATATAAAAAACTGGAAAGACAGGGGTGTAAGATACTTACATATTAACAAATAATTTTTTAAAAATATACTGACAAAACATACCCAAAATCAAATAATAATGAGCTAACTGACTTACAGAATTACTTTATGTTAATATATAATTTTTATTTATAAATAAATGTATGTTTGAAGATGAAACGTAAAATTGATAAATATAATACGTAATACAAGCTGATAATAAGTAGCGCAACGATCGTATAAGCTAAAGAGATAAATAGTATTCCTTAACTTGGTTTTTAAAAGAATGTACCGTTTGTGCACGCCTAATACAAACTGGGAGAGAGTTCCACAGCCGAATGGCCTGCACAGTAAAAGAGGAACTATAGAAACTGGTGCTATGTTTGGGAAATTCAAGAGTTAAATTCTCTGATGACCTTAACGAGTAATTGAAGCTGCTTAGAAAATTAAAACGTTCTTTTAAGTATTGTGGATAAGAGGGAGAGAATAGTATATTGTAAAGAAGTGAAAGTATATGAGTGTTCCGGCGAAAGCGTATTAGAACCACTTGAGCTTAGAGCGAAATTCGGAAACATGGTCATATTTGCGCAATCCAAATATGAACCTTATGCACAAAATTTTGAAGGCGCTCAAGTTATTTTAGCTGGTCCTCCGTGAGATCGAGATAGCAGGCATCAGCATAATCAAGAATAGGAAGTAGCAGAGACTGCGCTAACGCAATTTTAGTAGCAATAGGTAAGTTACGTAGTCTTCTTAATGAACCAGCCGAAGCAAATAATTTACGGCTTACAGCTTGGACTTGCGGTCCCCAGCTGAGTGTGCTATCCATGGTCACACCGAGATTTTTTACTGTCTTGCTAAAAGGAATGTCGACACCACCGAAAACAACATTTGGAAGGGAAGACAAATCCACTCTAGAGACTAGTCTGGAGCTGCCTATTATTATTGCTTGTGACTTCACCGGATTAATATGGAGCCCGAACGAAGAACTCCATTCCGCAATACATTGGAGGTTGGTGTTAGTGAGATGCACAGCACTATTCAGATTCGGGAATGGGGATTGGCAATAAATTTGCAGATCGTCAGCATAAAGGTGGTATGACATAGAAAGTTTAAGAGAGACTGAGTTGATGAAGATGGCAAAGAGAAGAGGTGATAGAACGCCGCCTTGAGGAACACCGACATTTGTTACACACCAGGGAGAGAAGCTCTCCCCAAGGCGAACACACTGCTGCGACCGTATAGGTAATTGCGAAACCAATCATTCACCACTGGTGATATGTTAAGAGAGCGCATCACGGCAAGAAGCACGTCAAAGTTTACGGTGTTAAAGGCATTACTGAAATCCAGTAATGTCAGTAGTGTTAGCTGTCCATTTT
The DNA here is from genome assembly GCA_036419045.1 of Scirpophaga incertulas. Classification (NCBI taxonomy): domain Eukaryota; kingdom Metazoa; phylum Arthropoda; class Insecta; order Lepidoptera; family Crambidae; genus Scirpophaga; species Scirpophaga incertulas. The sequence continues at coordinate 26,807,964 of CM071629.1, read as the reverse complement.
CCATACCAAGACGAATGTCATCAGTGACTTTGACGAGAGCGGTGGCAGTGCTGTGGCCTGGACGGAAGCCGGATTGGAGAGGGTTAAAAAAGATAGAAATTTACTGAGCTGGTTGTAAACCAGACGCTCGAGGACTTTTGATAGAAAGGGTAAAATAGAGATAGGACGAAAATCTATGGGAAGCTTAGGATTGCGGACTTTAGGCAAAGGGAGTATATGCGAATCTTTCCACGCAGATGGAAAAACACCATTGGCAAGGGAACCGTTAAATAGGAACGTAAGAACAGGAAGGATGATATCTAGGATAGGTACTAACATATTTCTAGTTATGCCGTCACTGCCTACTGCAATAGAAGTAATAGATAATAGGCTCTTCTTAACATCACCAATGGATAATTGCTCAAATAGAAAAGGAGAATAGGCGGGAACTGGTATATTTAAACATTGGCGTATTGTATCGGCTTTTATTGAATCCCTCATTTCAGCCGACGATGAGAAATGGTTATTGAGAGAATCTAAGCTGACACCAGAAGGAATATTACCATCACTTGTTTTACCAATCCCTAGTGATTTCAAAAATTTCCAGACTTTGGCTGGGTTTTCATCTGATACCGAGTTAAAGATATGGCGGCGAAGTGCATCCCTACACACCACATTACAGCGATTCCGGATTTTGATGTAAGCTTCCTGTTGTACTCAGTGGCACGACACTTGTATTTCGCTTTAGCAGCCGCCTTTCTGCGCAACAGAGACTTTATATCATCAGTGAGCCATGGTGCCGGAAGATGTTTGACTTTAATAGACCGATAAGGTGCGTGCTTATCATACAATTTGATAATAGTCTCGTTAAATATAGTCACTTGATCGTCAATAGTAGTCGCATCAAACACCGGCGACCAATCAATGGCGCGTGCTTCATTCAAAAAAGCTTCACGATCCATGCCACTAAAATTGCGCTGAAGAATCAATTTGGGCTTAGCTTTTGGAGGACGACTTTTGTAGGACAAGTAGATGAGATCATGAAATGAGAAGGCATCAGCTGGAAATTGACCGTGCTTGACAACGTGCTGTGGAGACGATACAATTGCTAGATCGAGAAGGGAGGGTGAGCAATTAGGTGCATGATGAGTGGCATTGAGAGGCAGAATATGCATATTACAGGAACTAATTAAATTTAAAAGGGATAAAGCACGGCGGTCTTGTTTGAGTAGGCACGTATTGAAGTCACCCATGATGATTGAGTGATTGTAAGAAGGTGTAAAATCAGCCAATAAGCTTTCAAAACTATTGAAAAAAGATATATTTAAGGAAGGACTGTAGTAAACTCCGAGAAGGATCTTAGCGTGTGATAGAACCACTTCGACTAACAGATGCTCACCTGCATTAGAAGGAGGTGGCTGACTGGAGGTGCTAATGACAGAAAACGCAATATGTTCACGTAGGTAGATAGCAACCCCACCACCTCGTGAGCCAATGCGGTCATTACGTATGAGTCTAAAACCAGGTAAACCGTAGGAAGTAGATGGCAAGCAGGGTTTAAGCCAAGATTCGGAGACTAATACAGCATCTATATTTTTATGTACAAGAAATGCCTGCATATCAATAAAATGGGCTGGAACACTTTGGGCATTGATATGAACAACATTGAAATTATTAGGGACATCAGAGAATTGAGTTTCTATTGAGTCAAAAAGTGACGAATACTTACGAAACTATCCACACTACTACTTTGACTATGATTTGATAATGATAAGTAATCTCCATCATCACTACTAAAGCTTGTATCAGACATAGCTCATTAATAATAATAAAAAATATAAGAAGTAAATATAAACAGGTACTTATATAGGTTCTAAGTTTAATATACAATATACACTCTAAAATAATTGAGTCTGGCGACTTAATCATAACAACCTGCCGGTTAATGTGGTAAAAAGGATACAAAAATTTCAAGCATGGAACTAGACAATCCAGACATTCACCTGAACTGCATCGCAAGCACAGAACCCCCAGAAAACAAAAAGAGCTGAGATACATCTTAGTTACATTTTAGTTGTTAAATTTTAATAAATATTTGTAGATTGTGCAAAGGGGGGATGCGTATGTCGATAGATATGTCATCTGTGAAATGCCCGTATGTAGTCTTTAATAAATATAATATTTTATTACTGTTTTATATATTTAGTTCTGTTTTACGTAGGACGAGGCATGGCGACCAAGCAATTCGTACATGTCGTGGGGTGGTCATGTGATGTACCTGCCACCTGGGCCTACCGACCAACCACTCTCCATGCTGGGGCCTATTGACCGACCAATCAGGTAAATGTTTAATCAGGTATAGTCTCTAACAGTGACAAAACCGCATAAGTCAGCCAACAGCGCACACGATTTTAGATAGTAAGCATTTACTGTAGGCGATTTATACGAGTAATATATTATAAAAAAAAATGAAACTGAACATTTGACAATTTGCGCAGACATTTCAATCTTAGGTTTATTACACTTGTCTGAGAGTCTATTTATTAATTAATGTAGAAACACATTGAGCTCACTCTCTTCGAGCTCCACATCTGGATTTAAATGACAGACAAATAAATCAGCTCTATTAATTATTTTTAAAATATAACGTTAGTATGGAGTATCGATAGCACTGTCGTAAGATCTTGCCGCGTATCAATGTAACACTGCTACGATCAAGGAAAACATCATGAGACAACCTGCATACATCGGCGAAAAAATTAAAAGGTGTATGTAGTCAATCTAAATTGGCTAGAGTGGTTGACAATAAGGTCTAATCGCCCTAATATGGTTAGGAACCACTCGAGCCCCTAGATAGAACCCTACCTAGAGGCTCGAGTGGGTCCAAAGCACGCTTAAAAACTCATCAATAATCATAAATAAATATTTAATAACGGTTAATCCATTACTATAAAAGTTAACTTAATTAAACGTAACTGTTGATCATATTTAACGCTAAGGCATGAGCAAAATTGCATGCTACATCTTTGCAAAAGTGATTTACTTATAAAAACTTTGTGTAATGGAAGTCATCAGTTTTAGGTACACCGACTAGCCCGAATGTATCTATTAGAGGGTGATTTTCATTTAAATTAAGTATTTGTGTATATATCAATATATGTATATATATAATATTATAAATTTGTATTTTGTTTTGTTAATTTAAATAGTTGCGCAACATAATTAAACTGAGTCAGTTAAAAGTACATGTGTATTATTAAAAGTAATATTCGCAGCGCGGTGCAGCGCATAATGTGTCTTTATAGTAAATAATAATAGATACTTATTGAATTTTTAGGTAAACAAAAGTTAATTCCCCAACTTACATTTATAAAGGTTAATCCGTGAATTTACGCTTTAATTCTTTTTGCCTTACTCTATTTCTTGTTCGTATCGGCTTAAAATAATGTAAAATTACATACATATAGTTAAAACATGTAGATTTATATACCTCTACCATGGGAGTAGACGATTCAAATATTCCCTAGCTTCCTCAATTTCATTTACACTTTCATGCACGCTCGTCGGTTTCAGATACTCTTTACCTTGCCTATTTTTCAGATTTTCTTCTATTTGTTCCCTTACTAACTTGCATATCGCATATTTTTGGCCTTATAAATTTCTTTTGTGAGTCATCTTTCGCGTATCTTTTCTATGTGTTCGAACCATCTAAGCATTCCCTTGTCGTTTTATGTTTTTACAACTTCTTTCATGGCACACAATTTCCTTCATTACAATATTTTGCAATTTATCCTTCATCGTCATTTGAACTTTTCCTCTTAAAGCTCTCATGTATTCTACAGTAATCCTACTTTTATAATTATTCTGCCCGAACCAGCGATACATAAGCGTAGGGACAAGAAACCTGAAGAAGTGTACGTGGAACAAGTGTAAACCAACAAAATCCCACCTTGTATAGTATAGATTGCGCACGTGAGCGGTAGTTTTTAAGTGTGAGCTTAGACCTTTAAATGTCACTAAGTGCGATGAAAGTAATACTCAGCGTACCACACCAAAAATAACTTTTATATTGTATTAAATTAAAATTCATCGTAATTTTATTGAAACTTGTTAAATGAGCGTGTGTCCGTAGGAGTAAGTCCAGTGGGTGTCTTGAGGTAGCAGCGCGCGCGGCACGGGCGGCTCGCGCGGCATTAGCGACCGAGATGCGTGAACGCGAACGCTCCGCTTCGCCCGAACTGGCACGTGCGCTGCCCGCTCGCGTTGAACCTGCTCATACGGTGAGTACCTGTTGATTACTCTTATTAGCTAATACCTTTCTAGCTATGACCAAAAAGGACACTGATAACATTCTAAGTAGTAAACGTTTTCAGTATTATACTTTTATATAATTACTTTTCCTTGGTATTGGAAAAGTAATTATCTAGAAAATATAAAATATTAACTAAAGGAGAAAATAATACAAACTATCAAATAGTCCTTGAGATTGCATTCATCATATCAATGTAAGCGACTCGACACTAGCAAAAGAAGTGTTGAGACGTATTGACGATGTTTGGGCTCTGTATAGCGGGAATTAAGCACTCTCTTCCCAGCTGTCTCTCACCGGGCAAATAATGCGTATTACCCGGTATTATAAATGTGGGTTGGCCGCTAACTCTATTATTCTTCTCTATTATTATTGTTTTTAGTCTTAAATCTTAAATGTCCTGTGTCACGTCTATCTCACCGTACATGAACTTAGAAATACTACTTCTGTAACCAAACCACTGGCTTTTGTAATACAGGCTTGACCTAGCATAAAAGTCAGGGGACTAAACCACTGCGATAAATTATAAGCCATTTACATTTTAATATAACTGACATCATAAGTATTGTAAACTATTTTTGGGGCTTGAATGTATTTACATTATTATTATTTGATAGCCTATCCAGTACAAGTACTGACCAGACATGGATGCATTGTAAAACAGACTGGCTAGATGGAGGGCATGGGAGGCTAGATGAGGCTGTCGTCTCATTCTGTGGAGACAGAGGATAGACAACGGGAAAATAACCTATTCACCGCTCACCTCCTGCACAGATAGTAGGCAGATCTATGCGGTTCATCTTCCAAGACCACCCAAGATATGACCTGTACTAACGTGACATCTGATGTGTGCCATTCTAGACTCTACGTCCGTCGTCCGTTGTCCGTTTGAGCTTTGCCTCTACATCCAGGGTGATCCTCCACCAGTGTTATGATCTGACTCATTATTCGAGTCCGAAGTGATATGGAGAAATTAATTTTCCTAGTCACTGGATCACCTCGACTAAGTACAAGGCGGACATCGAGATGGATTAGTCCTACACATGCCTACTACTTATCAGTAAACAATTACAGTAGGCAAAAGAATCGCACCTCAAAAAAATGCTAACTGATCATGTTTATTTCAACTTTAAGTACGACCCGAAAAGAAATTAGATTAGACAAGTAATTAGATTAGATATTATCCAAATCAAATAGGGACGTTTATTTTTAGTTTTGATACCTGTAATTTAAAAGTACTTATAATGAATGTCAAAACTCTTCATTGAGTTATAAAATGAATCTGATTAGCACAAACTTTTTAATCATCGTCGTGTGACACATTAAAATAACGTAAACGTAGTAATATTATTAAGCTCTGCTTGTTTTTCGGAGTTAAGCGTGAGATACAGGAATCGATCCCCCATGAAAGCAGAAGAGTTTTTGCCCAATTTGGTTGGTGGTAGGGCTTCTAAACCCGCCTAGCCATCGCTATCTTACCTAAATTTATACACCCATAATAACTTTGTTAATAGAATTACTGTATTCTGATAAGTAACGGTTCCAGTTCCTAAGCTGTTAAGGAGTTCTGATGACTTCTGCCTTTTCACTTAGCATCGGGTGAGGTGATGACTTTGTCTATTATATGTAAAAACAAGAAGTAAAGAGAATCTGTTATGGTTAAAATGTCGAATGTCATCCAAGTTTTCAATGCGTTCGATTGGTTAACATGTAATAATAAAATTGCCGTCCGAAACATGTTGTTGGAATTAATAACTTTATTATTAGGTTTTCTTTCCTTTTAAATTAATTTATAATAGTTGAAAGAAAAGTTTTACCTAGTTTTAAGCAAATTCTACCACCTTGGTGGATTCTCGCCATCACTCAGGAACCTAATAAACATTAAATTTGTGAATTACTTTCAACTAAGTGGAAAAATGTACTATTAATGCTAATTATGTAAAAAATATATATTTTTTAATAAAAATACACTCCTGATTATTTCTATTGTAGTATAGTCAATAATTATCAAAATGTCTTTAATATTGATATATGTATGGAGAGACTAGACTAATATGTTAGTTTCATTATTTATCCACCAAACAAGGTCTGCATCTGTCACACATTGCTCAATAACCATTCATCACCATGAGGCTAAAAAACTGCATCCATGGCTAATTTATCTCGAGACTGTCGCTTACATGAAGGACATTTCAAGCTGACCTGTCGTGTCAGACCATAAATGAATTATTTAAATCTGAACTTTGATACTAATTTGACAGGTATAAAAATTATTGTATTGATTTTAACATAAAACAATAATGGATTTCGATTATTCAAATATACATCTTAATGTAGGCGAGAAGAAAAAGTGAACAAAAAAAAACTATGTAATGTAATCATGAATTATTCCAACTACTACTATTGGGAAATGCTTAAGGGAATATTGTAAAATATTTTTGATTATACTAAATAGACACTAACAACACGTTTTCAGATATTAACAAACACAAATGATAAAACTACACAATCAGACAATATTTATATATATTATTTTGTGGTGCCAAGAAGATACTAAATATAAATTAAATGAAATATGTTAATAAGTTCATTTTAAATAAATTTTAAACTATTTTAAAATTTGAATTTGATAGATACTATTGAAAAATATTAATATTTAAAAAAAATGATCGTCTGCAAATTTAATTTCTAGATGAGTACATGTAAAGTTCAAAATAATAAAGAAAGTCATTTATATGCACTCACAGATGATAATATTCATAAGTTAAATATTCAAAACAACATGAATTTTTTACAAAATCTAAAAATATCATGAATAAAAAAAAACACTTTTAGCTTGACTGTTGCTTTAATGTACCTCTCATCAAATTTGATATAATTTTATTAAATTTTACGAAGTCAAAGAAAATTAAGATGAGCGCTTGACGCCTGTGGCTGAAGATTAATTGCAAAAAGGAAAGCGATTCAAACATATCATGATGTAATTTATGTACAAACACAAATATTATTTTCATACTATATTAACAAACAACTAGACCGCCCACCTAATAGGAGGTGACTACGATCGCCTATAGTACACAGGGGTTTTTGTAAGATTCGCAAAAAATTTGTAATACAGCCACTGTTAGATAGATATAAAGAAAGTTCGCCCAGTATTTTCACTGTCTATACTTTGCCCACAAGTGGAACACAACTAAAAGAACTTCTGCTTTCCAGAGATATGTAAGACGGTACCTCCGTCCCAAACACTGTTATTCCTACGGTGTAAAATAATATCATTTGATGAAAACAATATTAATTATAAAAAAAATAAATATATGTCACAACTTTGGAATTCTCGGTGTTGACATGAGTATTTAGAGGATACGGCTAAATTAGCCGCTAAGTAGCTTGATGTGGTATTTATTGATGTGAATAGATCGAGGCGGTATTTCCTCCACCTGCTTTTTATAAGGCGTAGGTTTGGCCACGTATTGAAATAATGTGTTCATCTTTGAGCAAAGGTTCTCCAGTATCAACTTCTTCTAGATTCATCGCTCGTTCAACGGAGAGTGACTTGAATCGTTGCCCAGATATTTTGATAATTGATAATTTTCTGGAATTGGATCTATTAATCCCGTATGCGTGTGCTTGGCCTAATGTGATATTTTACAAGAATACGAGTATCTTATAAATCTTTATTACAATTATATGTATGATAGATTGTCATATATATTATATTCTATGAAGCCATACTAGCAGATTGTTGATAAATCCTTATGTTCCGAATCTGGAATTATATATTTCACGCAAACTGTTACAAATTATGACTAATTGAATCATCTTCAAACACCTGTGTGACAAAACCGCAACGCCCTCAATACAACTGAACTAGCGATGACTGCAGTTGAAAATACAACTTATTACAACGGTATAAAGTAGTTGCTTTTAGTCGATATGTCTTCAACTAATGCTCATCAAGTTAATATCCATTCCCACGCTCCATTCACAATGGCTGAACACCGAGCGATTTCCGCGTCTCATTGAAATAAGTCTGGTATTTCGGCGGCAAGATTTATATCTCCCGGTAAGCATTGGCCTTCTTTGTGCCTTTTTTAAAGCCTTCCGCTTTGTTTGCAGTGAATTGACAAATTGTTTATTCGCAATAAATTCTGACATACTAATTAATAAAATATTTATGAAATAACTCTAAATAATATTAGATGTAATGTTCGTAGTGTAGATGCTCCAATAAACAATAATTATATGAAATTAAAATCATGTCAGTATATATGTCAGTATCTATAAATAATTATAGATACTAGTCTCACGAGCGTTACGACGTAGATAAGTTATCTTTAAATATATTAATAATAATTTTTTTAATAGGTAGGTTAAATTATTTAACTAAGGCGGTATATTGCGTTTATATACGTATCTATAGTATTAACTTACAAATATCGTATACTGATTTGTACACGTGTGGTATAAAAAGATTTTACATGATGTCCGGTTCGCACGTATCCCGTTACAGATGCGTACGATAGCAAACATTTGAAGTATCGATCGATCATGGCACGCATTGAAACGTTCTGCGAGGGATTAGTATGCCGCGCGGTAATGATCGCACGCCGATTTACATGCCACATGTCATCCTTATCCATTCAGTAGCGGTATCTAATAAAATCAATTTATCTGGAATTCGTTCGACAAGAATTTAAAATTATAAGTTACATTTGCGTATCGATCCACACTGCAGACCTGAAGGCAAAATTCGATATTCTTTTCAAGTGATATTTACAGTTAAGCCAATCAAAATATTGGTCATATAGAGCTCCGACATTTATTTAAAAAAACTGATAATTATACAAAGTGAATTTGAACTTAGAGCGATATATTATTAAAAACTACTGGATAGACTGATATGCTCCAAAAGTAGAACTAGATTAATGGCCGTTTTCACCAACCTTGTCTTAGCTTAGGTGACTCCTAAGTGACATGCTGTCACTTTTTATATTAACTAAAAAGAGTGAGACAGCATGTCTCTTAGGAGTCATCTAAGCTAAGACAAGGTTGGTGAAAACGGCCATAAGACGGGTGAAATATTAAGTGGTCGGGAGTAGTGGAGATCGTTATTTCCAGATTAAATTATTGCTTTTATTACTTTTTTAAAATTATCATATTATTTATAATTTATAGTTAATATTAGATATTTAATGTAGAATTCTATTTACCTTCTCCGAATTTGACCCTATAATATTATTTATTCATATCAAACTTTTATATTGGAGAGATTGCTATTTTAAATATATATTTGTATCATAAAGAAATCCGAACTGGTTCAGTATGGTCACTAAGGCCTAATAGCCCTAACTTATAATATAATATAAGTAATGGTACACTCGTGCCTCTCGCTGGGTGCGTATGAGCTGCGATGATGATAATATTTATACCTTTACCTACTAGGTTAAGCTACTACTAGCCTACCTACGTACTAGGTTAACCTAGTAGGTTAAGGTATAAAGTTATATAGCTCACATCGGGTCCTCCATGAAGTATTGCTTACAGTATCAGTCGTCTAAGTAACAAGTAACTAAAAAGATACTATCTATAATCCATCAGTAAAAAGTTACCAGTCTGTTTGTGGTCTGTTTCATCTCAGTTCGCGAACCTCCTTTTGTATTCGAACTTACAGACGACAACTGGGCGCTATACCTACTTTTTGGATATCCCACTACCCACAGGAATGTTTCTCAATTTGTTATTATGTCTACCGGCAAAGAGTGGAATACCCTGCATCAATATTTTCGAATTCATATCGGCCGAAAGTCAATAAAATCCCATTGACCGGTATCTTCTGAGTAAACTCGTATCGTAATCTTCATTTTCACTGGAACTAAGAAAAAACTTGGATCGAAAAATCGGTTGATAGTTGACAATCGATACTTAGATGTAAAATTAATCAAATTGCACATATACACATTGAAGTCCCTTTCGACGCATATGTTAGAAACGAAGTTTATCGTAAATGTATCTTTATTTTCTACGGCCAGTATATTATTTCGGTGATAACCATTTAGATAATACGCATAACACTAGAAACGCAAATGACCGTCCAGTATTAACATAATACGTAATAAAATTTCTCTATGCTATTTAGTAATGTCGGTTCCTCATCGATTATACAAGTTATTCGATTTCGTCATCGATTCTATTCTCTCTTGCATCGTAATTTCACCCGTCTCTTTCTACTTATATTTTTGCATGCTACCAGTCTATCCAGCAGTTTCTAATGACATATCGTTCTAAGTTCAAATTCACTTTTGTATAATAATCAATTTTTTATACTAAGTTGTTTCGTATTTTAATTACAAAGTTATAATATAAAAAAGTTATTGCTTACGAATTATCTACATTTAATTTATTTAGTTGATTTTTATAATGATTCTGCAAAATTACGATTTACTACGTATGATACACAACTAATAAAACGATTTATTGAAAACCCTAATAAATCTTATTGAGAGAAGCACACATTTTTTAACTCTTAAGCTTTCACTTTTTAAGTCGGGAAGTTGTTAGATCTAAGTAGTGCATGGAAGATGCTGGGCGGGAAAGTGTCATAGTAATTGCATCCTGCTCTACAACAGGAACAACATATGTCTGACTATCTATAGTTTTTTCTCACAGAGTGAATCCGGTGACATATGCTTATTGTCAGTTATACGCATACCATTTTTCAAATAATCGAAATAAAACGAAATTTGAAAACATAATCATCGAAAATAAATGTAACTACCCTAAAACGCAATACTATCTCATGATGACGATAGTGTCATTAATTACACCAAGCAAAGAAACAAAGAACGCAATACCTATATGTCTATTTTTCTGGCGGAAAACTGTCAGTTTTCCGCGCTGTAGCCGTAGTATGTGCGTAGCAGACTCGTAGTTTGCGCACACGCACGCGCTAGGGTGGACGTCACCTGCGTAGCCAGACAAAGTGTATCTTGTTTTTGTGTTTAAATTGTTTTGATATTTTTTGAGTGCCATCTTTGTCATCAGTAAGTTTATTTTTAGTTTATAAATTATTATCATAGTTTATTTATTATTTTAAATTTATCGTCATTAAACGTCGAATGCGCTAATGAAACTTAGAGAACTCACTATTTTCTACTAATAATCAATTTATATAATAAGTCAAAACTTAACTAACACTATTAAAACGTAGTGCTTTTGTAAAAATATGATAAAATTCCTAGTAATTTTAATTAATACACTAATAATTTCTTAAAATAATAATCATTATTGAAGAATTTGACACGCTTATAAATAAATTCATAATTATAAACATAAAAAGCATTAATTCGTAATAATTGGTCATACAAATTACATAATTTATACTAATTACAGAAGATCAGATTTAGAAATATTTATTTTAATAAGGTTCTTTTGTTAGCACAGAAATTTAAAGAATATTCATGTTAGAATAATGAAATCGTTTTCAATCGATAAATAAGATCTTGAATAAATTAATATTCGCTGTTAATGCCTCCGTACCTACCCATTGTTTCAGACACTAATTCGTGTTAACAAGAAACCTATTTGCATAAGTAATTTAAACAAGACGTAAGCTACTGAATTGTTTTTGTTAGCAAATATTTTATTACTCTATTTTTGGATTTTTAATGTTCTATTGTCTTAATCAACGTCATTTTAGAGTAACTACCACTTGCATACATGTTGTCATTACCATTTGTTAGAATATGCACTTTCCGTCGTTTAACGCTACTTTTAAGGCAAAAAGTAAAGTTACCATACTTATTATAAGGTTTAATTTCATTAATTTTATTGTGAAAATGTGAATAGCATAATATTTTGCATATAAATTGGAATTGTTTAATTAAATATTTTAGAAAAACATATCTGAGATAAAGAAAATATTCCTTTTGTTGTCCATTAAAATAAATTTTCCCCCAAATATTAACATAAAAGGCAATGATCACATAGATCATTGCCTACCATGATTTTGATAATCAGTGCCTTTTTTTCACATAATACAATGTTACTATCGAATCTTATACAAAGAAAATTGCTAGATAGTCCATCAAATACAATTAATCAAAGTTAATTGTTCATAACACTACCGAGTTCCGGCTTCAGTTGGCTGCTGTGACTAATTACTTTAATTAATTATATATGAATACAGATGCACTTACATTAACATAAGACGATTGTGATTGCTAACTTTCGCTTTTACTGGTGGTTACACAATTCACAGCATATAGAGGAACTTTGACATGTCGACTACTTAAAAAAGTTACCGTATATTGGACAAACTTCTTAATAAATAGATGAACAAAACCTAAAGAAAGATGTGGTGAAAGTTGCCTCTTGATACCTGTATTACAGTATATCAAACTTAAAGCCAAAAAAAAATATTTTCTCAGTCATACCTGTAAATAAATACTTTCTTTAAAAATGAAAAACAAAATTGAAATTGTTGTAAGTATTGGCGTGACATCATTAACGAAGTGATCACCGTGGTCTAAACCCCAATAAATCAAAATAAACAATCCACTTTTAATGTAAACAAGCAAATCGGGCACAAAATAAGCACTAAACAATAACATAACAATATATAATAAGCATTCTAGGAACTACTTCTGGAGTGCTTTTGACAATTCTTCTTATTCACATCAACTAAGGAAATAATAATAATGTTTAAATTATAATTCAAATTTCTTTACATCAGCTATTTTGAGGAACAGTTTCAACGTATGTTTTCTTGCAATATGTGTATGTCTTATATATACTAGAATTTTATAATAATGTGTCTACCAGTTATTAAATAAAGTTAATAGGTGATAGAGTTCTTTTTCGCATCTAAACGTTCAAACGTGAACGAGTTATTTTTTATACTCATCAGTCGTTATATACTTTTACCAATAAATAAACAAAGATTATCAGTGTTTGTAAATAACAATTTTTGTATATAGAAAGAAACATTATCCTTCCAACATAAATACTAAAATTTTCTAAACAATTTGTTACATTAGCAAGGTCTGTCAGTGACCTTTTATTTATCACTTTTATTGAAGATAAATTGAGATTGTTTTTATTAGAAGCTATCACGATTATTTAAGTAAAATATTTAAAACAAGGACAAACTGTATGGACGGAAATTCACTAAATTTACGTTACAAGCTAAAGTTTATGTATGTATGTAGTTATTTGAAAAAATTTTTATAAAATTTTTAGATATTGAACACAATAGGAAATATTTTGGACAACAGTAAGGAGTGCCATAACCGTTTTAGAAAAATATTCAAGATTCTCTATTTAATGTCAGTGTTAAGCTAACCAACGTCATTTGGTCTGGGTGTGACTGCACTTATTGCAACTAATTAACAACAAGCCAAGACCAGGTCAGAAAGACTAGTCGACCTTAAACTACCATTGATATCATCTCAGTACAGACCAGCGAATGATTCACTGTTCGTCTTTAATTTATGGTATTCAATTATTTATAAATTACAATAAATTGTTGAAGATTATTTTATGAGATGACTATCCTAAAAACATAGTCTCAAAATTAAAATTAGGGATATCCCTCATTTCGAACGGCCAGAGCATAGAACCCTTAGCATTTCCAAACCTATCATAGCAGTATCAAAACTACCATTATTTAACATGCTGATCAAAGCTTTAATTACAATTAAATGCAGTTAATAATATTTTCAATCATTACGTATTAAGTATAACAAAATGCAGTGTTGATTGAACCATCAAAAAGCGATTATTTATATATTTAGTTATTACTAAATAAGTAAATAGGCAATATTACAACTAGAGAATCCAAGTAACCAACAAAAGTCGCGCATCTTGTTTATTTATTATGTTTACAAGTAGTTTGCCTTGACGACGAGTCCTCGGTAATTGTTAACATAATCCTTACCTATTATAATATTAAATAAATAATTACAATCTTCAATCAAAGTACATTTATTTGACCTATTATCCTTATATATAATGTTATATACAGTAATATTAGAAGCGAAAGTGCTTCAGTTGAAAATAGCAGAAAATATATTAATAAAATATTTCATTCATATTTATCCAAACAATATGAATATTTATCTTACTATATATGTTACTACTTTCTAAAGATATCTCACATGCAATTTTAGTTTTAATGTATGAATGTGTGAAGTCGACCAATCGGAGCCAGGGTTGTTGACTAGTGCTTAATTGGCCAGACTTAATTAAGATAGACTTGTGCCCCTCGGTAGAGACACATATGAACGAACAGTAAAGTTTGTAATGATGACAAATGTTACAAATAAAATATTTTTTGTACAAATTTTCGCAAACAGAAAAAAAACTATATTCTGTCAAAAAAAATTGACTAATCGCATGCCAACACTAAGAAACCGAACCGTCTAAGATTCCGACCAAACAAGCAGATCATTTCGTAGTAAACGTGATTTCATGCTTAGATAATATAGTTTGGACGGAAATTCTAAGATATTCTCAATATAAATTAATTTCGTTTTGTTAATAATAACGTCAACCATAAACTAAACTATATCTAAGTTTGATTATAGATAACAGCAATGAGGATAAGCTGACAAAATTGTGTTCCATCACACTGACAAAGTTCTGTTTTTTAACCTGAAACATAATAATTAACATTGTTTTTGTAGGTGACACGTAATGAACATAATATTCGTCTCGAATGTTGTTAGTTTTTGTGTAAGATGATACGTCGCAAGAAAAACGTATGGTGTTTTTTGTTAGCAGCACGACGGGCGATGACACGCGCCTCGCATGATTTCACTGTTTACGTAAAACAGTGTAAACAAAAACCTTATTGTTGCGTAGTTTAAAATTACATGTTATTATTTGAGTCAGAAGCTAACACTCAATATTTATTAGTATACATAAATATTACATATTTGACGAATATTAATGTTTTAAATTCTTATTTATGATTAAAAACGGTTGTCGACGGAGCAGTCGTCTCCAGTAACTCCTTTTGAAGGGTAGGCTTAGTCTGGTAGTTTCCTTTTTGCTTTCCACACCGAAGTTTCACGACCACTCCATAATAATTTCTACCGTCCATATCTTTGGCCCTTTTCCTATACTAGTCCCACAATAATTGCTACTGCAGGTTAGTACTAGGTGCTTATTATACGTAATCGTCTTTTGACATTTGTAGAATTTTATAGCTCATTATATATAGATACATTTATATGCTATATTTAGTGGGTATTTTCTAGCCACTTCCTGTGGCCCTATTAGCAATCTGTAGCTAAGACCCAACAATTTATTTATAATTGAGCTGAATTATTTATTACTAGTGGACCCGACAGACTTCGTCTTGTCAAAAAGATTTGTAAGTAAGTAAGTAATTTTGTTAATGGCAATGGTTTTTTAACAAAAAAACATTTTGCCAGCGTCACGTCAGCTATTTACAATAATCAATACGAAAATACCAAAAGAAGTTAGTCAATAAAGAATATGCAGCCCGCTTGTGTCGCAAACGGTTCAAGCCAAATCCGACTTTCGGCGCTACAGGCTACGGCGCTGAATCCACTGTGTGTTCGCGGTTCTACAGAATAACGTCAATGAATAAAACTGAAAAATTAAGATTTTTTTTTTCTACGTATTTTTCCAGGATAAAAAGTATCCTATTTTATGCCAGGATAATAAGGTATAATTATACCAAGTTTCATCGAAATCGAACCGTTAGTTTTTACGTGATGCCTGAACATACAGACAGACAGACAGACAGACAAAAATTTTACTGATTGCATTTTTGGGATCACTAACGATCCCTTATCACCCTTTGCTAGTAATTTTTTAAATATATTTAATGTACAGAATTGACTTCTCTACAGATTTATTATAAGTATAGAAGATATAAACATTCACGGTTTTAAAAAACTAGGAGCATTTTATATGCCCCGGCTTCGCACGGGTGCAGTGAAAAAATGGTTATGGTGGGTTATCCCTAAGAGATAGACATATACCATCGCGGACTTTTTTGTGGATTTTTGTAAGTTGTACAATACTGTAGTACATTATTTTGGTCTATCTCGTAGGGTTCAGCCAGCGTTTGCAATATAAGCGCAAAAAAACGTGCTTATTTACGACATCACATTAGAAACCTTTAAATTTATCAGTGTTTCTCTACTATATTATGCATTTATTATACATACAAACCTTCCTTAAGAATCACTCTATCTATTAAAAGAAACCGCGTCAAAATCCGTTGCGTAATTTTAAAGATCTAAGCATACATACGGACATACAGCGAAAGCGACTTTGTTTTATACTATGTATCTACGAGTATATATATAAAAATGAAACCCGTTTCGCGTTGTCACGGCATCACGTGTGAACGGCTGAACCGATTTCGATAATTCTTTTTTTTAAATGTTTGTGGAAGTCCAAGGATGGTTCTTACGGAAAAAAATATTTAGAAAATCTCTCAGAAATATTGAAAAGTATACATTTAATTTTGCATATTTTAAAAAACGCGCGTTACGAATGTCAATTTTTTTTTTATACGAATGTCAACGTCATTCACAGCCATAGACTATATTAAAAGAACATTAGGTCAACTATACAAAATAAAGTAGTGCATCAAAGCTACGCTAAGGCGGTACGAAGTTCGCCGGGTCAGCTAGTTGATTGATAAAGTAACATTGTTTTAATGAAGGATATAAATATAATTAATACCATGGTAACCAGTACAAAACGTAACAAAATAGTAATAAAGTTTGTATCTCTTTTGAAACGCCTTTGAATAAATACAGAGGCTAGGTTAGTATAATATATTTTTATTAGTAATTACACTTAAATACTTTGGTACAATACTTTACGTAACTTCATCATGGTCGCAGTTTATATCCGCCCTCACCGAGAAACACGAGCTAATCCTTAAAAATATATTAGGGTGATTAAGTCTTAGTCAAACACGCTGGCCTAGTGCAGAATGGTCGACTTCTCAGAAGCCTCCAAATACTCTATAGGTGTATACAGGTTGCCTGGCATTAAATAATGTTTTCCATCACCGTTGGAATTGTTGCTAATACGCATATGAAATTGAAAACAAATTAATTGAGGGAATCGACCTTTTTTCAGAAATGATCCTTATGATCCGTGGCACCGCGCTGGCAAGGTGCGGTCGTGTGTTGGGGTCTCCGATCTGAGGGACCGGCCTACCCACTAAAACCCCCCTATCCTCTGGGCCCATATCGAGCCGCGTGGCACGCCCACGAGGGAATCGACCGTGGGCTTACCAATCCGTAGACCAGTGCCAAGACTACATCGCCACCGACGCTCTGCTCTACTCAATCAAGTCTTATTAAAAGTGCTAATATTTATTCAGAAAAATCTAAAATAGAAAATACGATTAATTCATTTATTAATTTTGTAATAAAAAAAAGGCCACAATTTCATTAAACGAAAGCTTAAAACGGCAACTGGAGATTTATACTTAACGCTGCACAAAGCTCGCAACATAACAGTTGTTGCTGGTTAAACATTAGAGTATCTTTTTAATTTGCCATGACTACGATAATGGCAACTTGCTATCACCGTATCCAACGTGTTAATTGGGTCAATTAGAATTCCGTACACTGTATAGAAGTAAATGAACGAGTTTAGTTTGAGTGTAATTGAATTCGAAAGAATCTTGTTTACTGTAATTCACTCATATTTTTTTATTTTTTTTACATCTAACGTATGTAAAAAAAGCTTTATTAACACTTAACTAAAAATTTAAATAAAAAATAGTTGAAATAAAAACGAATATATAATATAATAAAAGAGTTTAATGTACTTTTTTGTGAAAGTACTAAATTGATTAAATTCAGAACAAGTGTCGAATTGTATTTTTCATTAGCTTTGTAGTCAAAATTGTCTTTTAAATTAAATACGATTTGACTCATTTATTTTTGCTTTCGCCTAATAGTTCTCTATTTTCACATATTTTATATAGCCGTATACAATGTATGAAGTACTTTGTATATAAAATGTACCGTTTAAAAGTTGCATTTAAGAAAAGGAATAAAAATCACAAATAGCATGAAAGTTTAATTGCCAAGGATTTGCGCTACTCGTGTTTAGATGATTATTTCTTAAGGAACCTTTATATTTTAGAATGTCATGTTTACAAATGTTGCCTGATTCTCTGTTCTCCCGAGTTATGATCTTCACGCGTACCGCTTATAACGGGATCATATCCCAGAAACAAGCCACAAAACTGCGACATACACACCACAACAGTACAGTCGAGGTAAAAAGAAAATCTTTTTCAAATTTATTCGTCTCATAAAGCCTAGAAACTTCGTAGTCTTTGAAACCAAATCACTATATAATTATGGTTAAGTGTTAATAGTATTTAGAGGACAAATAAAATTATGGTTACCGGATAACCGGGATTAAAATAATAAACTAACCTGCTGGTCAATTATAATATTGCAAATGTCAACACAAAATGTTTTATTTGAAATAAAATACTGGCATTGCTGTTAAAATTACCCTGCAACTGCAATATTTTTCTACGCAGACTGTACTACATCGATCTGTTAAGTATTTGGAACTCGGAAAACCACAACAAGTATGAAATGTATCATAAATTAAAATTTTACGATGAATATTTTATTTGGTTTTCAGAAAAATAATCCACACTTACAATGTCCACATATCAGAAGTAAAAGATTATTATCTTTTTGTTTTAATTCTCATAGTAAGAATATATAGCATTAAGTGGGGAATATGAATGTCGTTGCTAAAAGACAAACATTCGACATCGGTTCTTATTTTTTGTTAGGAATAAATAAGTTAAGAGCCTAAACTTGCACAGAAAATTATGCACTAAAATTTTCTGTAAAATTATGTAATACTAATAACATACACATCATTTACATTTGTGGATGACAACAAAATGTGCTCTTGGCCTCATTCACTTGTATGTGAATAGAATCGCAATGCGTGAATTGTATGTTAGCCACATTTAGATTACTTATATATAATTAAACTGACAAAGCTTAATGATATTTTAAAAGTTGCTTATTGTATTAAGCGCTATTTTATTTCTAATTTATTTTACGATATTATTATTATATTTCAAATAACAGTCGTTTGTTATAATTAGTTTTAATATCTTTCTGAGATTATTTGACAAATAATTTTCACCTTTCCATCTTCCTTGATTGGCACGTCGCTACAATTCAAACATGTATACCTTATAATAGTATATAAAATTATTTCTTTTTAATTGACAATATATATGATACTTAAATATATAATATATTATAAATATACAACCTATTTATAAATATACAACCAAATGCCGCTTAAAATCTTGTTTTTATAAACTTCTATATAAATGAAAAACATTTCAATCGATTTTGAAGTGATAATGCGTTGTTCGGTTTAAAACTATGTAGGTAATATAACATTATAATATTAATTTTATGAAGTATGTCGTCTGCCCGACAAAATAAAGTCTTACTGCTCAAGTCATGTTATTTTTTACTATTTGAAACAGACTAAAACACGGGAAACGTTATTATGAGTGAAATCATTAATTCCCATAATTATCTATTGATTCTATTCACATCTTTTTTTATGAAACCGCTATTTCATTATATTACATTGGACTTCATAGATAATAAAAATATTTTATTGTAAGGATTAAAGAACCTCAACAATATACATATTTATTTCAATATGTTGTACTGGTGTACAAAATGAGAACTAATTATTTTATTATGTTCGGTTAACAGAATTTTATAACTATCATGACATATTTCAATTTTTTAACTGTGCTAAAATTCCTTGACATTTCGGTTTACACCCGTATAATGTTCTAATTGATTATTCAGTGTATAGTCTATTAGACGAAAGAAATTAACACGGAATTGATAAATTACCTTATTTACGTATTCTATGGAAATTAACATGCCGTCGTAAAATAAAAATACAGTTTGGTTTCAATAAGAGCGACGGTGGCAAGTCTTACACAATAGCCATGAGTGAAGCTTAGAAAACACGAATAAGTATGTTTTTAAATTATACTCACAGCGATACTCCTTTCTCTGGAAATAAATATAATGGTATGCGTGTGACTTAGGAAAGCGATATTCAAAGTGGCCGATAAAAGTTTACCTTCAATTTCAAGATCGTTTACTTTATTATTTTATTAATATAGGCAATCTAATTGCTGCATACCGTGACTTAACATTTTATATCACATATTGACAACAGTAGGGTTGCAGTTTTGCTGCAAATTTCATAGAAGCCATATACATGTACCTAATACAGTAATCACATACATCAAACGTGCTACTTGTCTGTGGAACACGACAATAATATTAACATTGTTACTATTGTAGTTTTCCAAATGGGCTCATAAGAATTTGCTTTCAACCACTAAACCACGAAGGCGGTGTGTCAACTCTTCGATGGATATCAAAAACTATACGAGAAATTGTTAAAAAATAATGTTAGTACATTACTACAGAAAGCGTTATGAATGGTTTAATTTATTCTTACGCGACTTAAGTTCACAGTGACGAGACTTCTTAGAAATGTATAAAGAAAAGTATTTGATTTAAGTAATCATCTCGACCCTAATAAGGTTGCTTAAACCAAAACCATCATAAATTCACACAGTGACACTGAAACATAAATTCTTACACAGAATTATGTAACTTGTGAACGTAAGCAACAATTTAGATACTAATAGCTATTGCTAATAGAGTTATGTTTGGTAATTTGTTATGACGGGATTAATTTCAATATGATTTGTATAGTATAGTATAAGCGTAAGTTGTAGTTTCATTATTGAACTAAAACTTTTATGTCATCGGTTAATATGATTTATTGTTACACATTACATGTGTCAATTCTCCTTTATCTCCCGTTGATGTTGCAAGAAGTTGATTGATATAAGACATTGACGTTAATCTTCTCGATGCAGAAAGTATTCCGTTAATTTATTATCATGATGAGTACTGTAAAAAAACCATGACAAAATGTAAACATAAAAAAATAACATTAGCGTAGAATCGATTGATTACAATTTTAGTAGAGGTTGTATACGTCTGTCCATGGCGCGTGGCACTCCTAGCAGCCATTGTGCGGACATAAAGGAGCTGTCCTTGCCAACCGTCGTCGGTCGATGTGCCATGAATAATCGATCAATAAATGGTCCATCTGTTCAATTGTTTTTGGAAGCCATAGCTAGTTCTAGTAGGTAAGTAGTTTTTGAGAGGAAGTATTGAATGCTAATGACAGAAATATAATTCGATCCCTAATAAGCAGATCCCTCATCTTTATTGTTTATAATTAATATTATTTTAATAAAGATTCCAGAGTTTATTTGTGATATATCCACCTACTAAGGTAAATATGTTAATTATTTCTGAAATTAAACATTTTATTAAAATATCGTATCCATAAATATATTGCAAATTTATTTACGGTACTCTCTAGACTATTAGATTTACCAGTTTTACGTATAAATCCGAATTCCATATAAATTAATGGATTTGGCTATCTACTTTAATATGTATTGAATTAAACAGTATTATTAAATCAATAACGCAAAAAAAGTAACTGCATAGACAATGTTTTCTATTCAAAAGCTTAATAGCTATTGGGTTATTGATCTATGAAAATATTTACTTTGTAATCTATTTTAATATATATTTAATTGAACAGTATTCACATAGAATCGTCACAACTATTAAAATGTTTAATATTGTCTTAATTTGTGATAACTTTGTAGTCGACGACGACTCACCCACAAGAGCGAATAGCTTGTGTTTTTGGCCTAGAAATGTTATTGGGCAACACCAGCAACTTGCAAACACACCGCTTGCTCAGGTGTCTCGGCGACCCGGAGCACGCAATATTTATATTTGCGATCAAATATTTCCATGCCTGTATTCGAATGGGCGAACGCCCCGAAACGTGCATGACTATTCTAAACCATTAGCTTAAATATTACTGGTCACATCTGACTTTCCCCTCTATCGTTGACCTGTGGATGTAGAACATTCTCTTCTACATCAACCTCGTTTTCTTGTCTCTGATTATGGTCACATAATACTATGTATTTACGATTTAAATAAAATATATATTTGTTACTTGATCTTCTAATCGGGAGGCCCAGATCAAATCCTCTAAGTAGCAACGTGTTTTTAGTTACTTTCATGATTTGTGATGATGATTGATTTTATTACGATAGCGCATGAACTACTATGATCACTTAAAATAATGAACAAACCACAGTTAATTGAGATGACGCTATACGCTGCCTAGGAAATGGATATGCCAGAGATACTCTGTGATTGGAGTATTGGATACTACAATCACAGAGTATCCCTGTCGGCGCGGCTGAAGATACAAATACCGTAGAGGACAAATACCTCCCGTGCCGACAAAATATTACTACTATCAAGTAAAATAACACAAAAAATAATTATAAATTAAAATGTTTATGAAGTGCACCTGAGTATTTGTTACTTGATTGACGGCACCTGAGTATTGACCGGGCGATCGATACGAGACGAATGGTGTCAGAATAAGGTCAATGGTTATTTCGGCTCGTAATCCGTAAAACAAACTAGCTGTGCCAATATTGTGTTAGCTATTAAAGAGAAATCGAAGTATTTTATTCATTGGACTCCATTATTTATCACTTTAACTGTTATTTTAATGTGTTCCGGTATTTTTGTTGTTATTGGGATTGTAGGTTGACGTACTTTATTGATATCGTACGTAAAATTTTATTGAATTTATCTTATATAATTTCACAACTTGTTGAATTCTTATTATATACAAAATTGCTAAACAAGTATACAGGCATCAGCTACGACTAGAATCAATTACGTGTCTTCAACCCATATTATCACGCTGTCAACAAAAAGCTGGCATAATAAAAATAAATGTATAAAATAGAATATATTTCCATCATACTTCAGCTATAGCTAAAAAATACAATAAGTACAATACTCAATATAGGAAAAATATCTTCCTCTTTTATTACTCGCACGTACTTTTAATTTATTATACCGCGTGTAAGTATAGGATAGGATTTCAAATCAAGAATAAACATTGCATTCCGAGCATTTCTCAACATGGCTAGAGTGATGTTTATCACTTTATTATACGACACTGTGTTCGGTTAAATTTTTAATGTCTCAAAAAGAGGTGCGTCGGGAGCGGCTCTCCATAAATCTCATGGTAATTTGGTGTTTAGGATGCATGCGCCTCGTGAATCAGGATACCTTCCCGCAACAGTTCAGGGAATAGTTGGATTACCACGTGACGTGGTTTTTGAGTATATTTTACTTAAAATACAATTTCTGTAAATTCATTTGCAGTGTACCATCAAGTTTGAAAAAGTTTTACTTATTTCTTTCTTTTTATTCTATTTCTTATTTATATATTTATTCTTTTAATTTGAAATATAAATTCATTTTTGGATTGCCAAATTCAACACTATATAAGTATATATTCAAAACTGAAGTCCAATAACTTGGAGCTGTTTTTTTACATTAGCTCTCCAATTTTTTATTACGTTCGATAGCTTGCCGCATACTAAGTTAAAACTACTAAACGTATTTAACTTTCTCATTATCACTTTGTATTTGTCTGTAACTATGAAAATAATCTTGCCAGCCGAAATTAATCATATTCACGTAATTTCAAATTTGTAATGCAAAGCATTAATGTGATGACGACGATGTTAGACCGCCTAATTGAGAAAGTACCCTATATGATATAGAACTTTATGAAAGCAGCCTTAACAGCCATTTCAAAAAATGAAATATATTGGATCTGGACAGATGTGATGGTATCTTTTTTACTTCTAAAGTTTTATTTTCTTTTAAAAAATATTTTACATTTTGCCTCGATAACGAAAAAGTACATTAAATTATTTGCAAAACGCTAAATATGAACTGGAACGCTAGAATACTACCCGCACTACACCTATCGCCTGCATGAGGCTATCCTCATGACGTCACGCATCGATGATTAGTCAAGTTACCTATTTTTCGTATCTGCCTCTATATAAAAATTGTAGACTTAGCAATTGTTTTGTACTTACGTATTAATTACAATTTGGAGATTTCAGTTCATAAGCTGGCAACTGTTTGCCAAATAGTCATCGGCAAACTGTCTGCACGCGGCTTGTATACTATATAGATAGTTGCATAAATCGCAATACAGGCAGTTGAAGATTACCTTATGTTGCGTTTTCCCGAACGCCCGTAATTTGGTTATATTATTTAACTATATAATAATATTGCTTACCGGTCCGTAGTTCTGGCTTGGCTTGAAAGTGTGTTTTGTGTGTACTAATGTGCCCTACCGTATGTGGTTATAAATATATATAATATATTACAATACTTGTAGTATGTAAATTGGAGAACGCGTGGCCGACCACTTTTCCAATCCAATGGTACACGTAACTAAATGACACGTAAATGATCAATTATTAATCCGCCGTAAATATAACTCAATAAAAATGCCGTGAAAAAATCCGAAGTGACAGTCAAGTACCGAAAACCGTAATGTCAAAATCTTTTTTTTTATTACTTTTTAATTTCCTTTTCCGCGGTCCGAAACTCATAAGTCCTAAACAATCCCCCACCCCGAGATGAGCAACCCTCATCTCGCTAGTCTACCGGTAGACGGGACAGGGTTGCCACCGCACGGCGCATCACAGAGTCGCCGATCGAGACCTCTGCGAACCGAGGTACACCGTCAGAGCCTGGATAAAGCTTCAAAATGCGTCCTCTACGCCAACATAGAGGAGAAAGATTTGAATCCTTAATCAGGACAAGATCCCCTACCCGTGCAGGAGCCGTTTTATCTGTCCATTTCAGCCGCTGCTGCAACATGTGCAAATACTCCGAATAAAACCGTTTATTAAAATTTTGTGACATCTGTTGCAGCATTTGAAAGCGAGAAAGTCGACTCAGTGGTACATTCTCAAAGGGATACTCAGGGAGAGCTGCAAGGGGCTGGCCGATGAGGAAATGACCCGGTGTCAAAACCTCCATATCGTTGGGATCCGAAGAGAGTGGGCATAAAGGCCGTGAATTTAAAGTTGCTTCCACTCTGTAAAAGACCGTAGTAAGTTCCTCGAACGTAAGAACCGTTTCCCCAATAACACGTCTCAAATGTGTCTTAGCCACCTTCACGACAGCCTCAAAGATGCCTCCCCAATGAGGACATCCAGGAGGATCAAACTTCCACGTAATGCCCTGAGTAGCCATTGCTTGTCCCAAGTCCGTACTATGTTTCGTTAAAAAATCATGGACCTCCTTAAGATACCTGTCAGCACCCTGATAATTTGTGCCGCAGTCCGACCGTACCAAACTCGGTAACCCCCTCCGTGAAACAAAACGTCCGAACGCCGCGATAAACGCTTCCGTACTAAGCGAAGATACTATTTCTAAATGTACTGCCTTCGTTGACAGACAAACAAATACACATAAATAAACTTTGTAAGTCTTAGAGGTCCGCAAGTGAGAAGCCCTGACAATAAAAGGACCAGCGAAATCCGTACCGACACCGTGAAAAGGTCTGGTGACACTAACACGATCGCTAGGTAGGTCACCCATCATAGGCTGCATGGTGTTAGCCTTTAACCGATAGCAAGGTATACACTTAAATATAACCGATCGGACGCACCGTCGCGCCGATAGTATCCAAAATTCCCGCTGAAGAATAGCAAGCAGTGCCGTACAACCTGCATGCGAGTTAGTAATGTGCCGATCACTTACTATCAACTGCGTCGAGGGTCCGTCCTTGGCAGCAAAAGGGGATGCCTAGCCGAATACGGCAGCTTCGAGTTGCGCAGCCGTCCGCCAACACGAAGTAATCCCTCGCCATCAATGAATAAGTTAAGTTTCTGTACGGCACCCTTTAACCGACCCGTCGTCCGTAACGATTTAAGCTCGTCAGAAAACCGTTCCGATTGTACCCGTCGTACCCAAAACATGAGAGCAGCACGCCGTTCGCCTGCCGTCAGAAACAAAGATGTATTTCTTACAACCGGTTTGCGAGTATTCGTTATAAACCGACGCATCCATCCCGTAACGGCCAGTAATTTATTAAGAGAGCTAAACCGCAGTAAAAGAGGGTTTGTGACGATTTCTTTCTCCACAGCCATGACACGCACACAGGGCAGCGGATCCGATCCGATTAAAACCGTAGGGGGCCATGACGACTCCGGTGCCGTCAACCAAGCAGGTCCCCACCAAAGGTTATGACTCACCAACGAGGAGGCATAACAGCCGCGAGAGGCCACGTCGGCGGGGTTCAACTCGCCGGGTACGTGCCGCCAATTCAGATTCACTGACGAGTTTTGAATTTGCGAAACCCGATTCGCAACAAATGTTTCCAGCCTATGTACCGAGGTCTGGAGCCACGCCAAAACAATTTGGCTGTCAGTCCACGCATAAACGTTGCCTATGTTAATGTGCTTCCCGAGTGTATCACAAACATGATTCAATAACCGAGTAAGTAACGCAGCTCCCGAGAGCTCCAATTTGGGTATGGTTTGGCGGTTGCGTATAGGAGCCACCTTGCTCTTCACCGTGATTAGATGTAACGCTACTGAACCATCTGGCTGTATCGTCCGAAGATATACGACTGCCGCGAAACCCGATTCCGAGGCGTCACAGAAACCGTGAAGTGACGCATGATACTTCCCCGGTGGAAGTATTTTACGAGGTATAACAACCCTTCCGATAGTGGGTAACTGATCAATAAATGCGAGCCAGTCCGTTAAGAGTTCAGTAGGTAGGGTCTCATCCCACTTAAGCTCAGCCAACCATAACCGTTGTAGAAAACATTTAGCCCAAAATATTATAGGAGCGATCCACCCGTTAGGATCATAGATACGAGCAACCGTAGACAGGACTAGCCGCTTAGTCCATATCTTTTCCGTTATTGTTAGAACCCGAAAGGAAAAGATGTCAGGAACCGGTAAATACTGAACACCTAAAACCGATGTTGAACGAGGAGAGTCCGGATTCTCAAATAACAATGGATCTTGAACGTGATCCGCTGGTAGTCCTTCTAAGAGACGTGGACTGTTCGAAATCCATTTCCGTAGTTCATAGCCAGCCGTTGCCAATAACGCTATGAGCTCGTTACGTAAAATTAAAGCCTCCTGTTCCGAAGATCCACCCGTGATAACGTCATCGACAAAAATTTCCGACTCTAAGACGTCCGCCGCACGAGGGAATCGAACGCGTTCCCGTTGAGCGAGTTCCAACAAGCACCGCATAGCCATCCAGGGGCTAGATTTCAAACCGTACGTGTTTGTGTTCAGTTCGTAGACGCGTAATGGGTGAGACGGGTCCTCGCGCCAAAGAATCAGCTGATACCGTCTATCAGCCTCATCAATCACCGTTTGCCGGAACATCATGCGTATATCCGTCGCGAAGACCACCTGGTGTCTACGAAAGGCCGAAATAAGATCCGAAATATCTTTATGTAGTTTAGCACCCGAGTGCAGGATTTGGTTCAATGAAACACCGTTAGAGGAAGGGGCCGACCCGTCAAACACGACCCGTATCTTACCGCTATCCGATTAAAAACCGCGTGATGTGGTATGAAATAGTGTTCTTCCGATGAGTAGTCCCTCCGTGCCAGGGACATGTGACCTAATTGTACATATTCCCGCATGAACTCAATGTATTTGTCGCGAAACTCTGTATCTCGCTTCATGCGACGTTCCATAGAAAGCAGGCGTTTCTCAGCAGTGAGGTAGGACTGCCCCAGCGGTTTGCGAATGCTCACAAAGGGCAACCGAGTAACGAAACGACCGTTCGGTAACCGATAAACATTTTCGATAAAATGGCGCTCGCATTCTTCGTCGAGCGGGTCCTTCCGTGAAACCGTGGGTACCTCTTCTGTCTCCCAAAAACGCTGTACTAAATCCGAAAGAGAAACGCCCGTAAAAACCGTATCAGAAACCGTATCATATGCTGGGCCCATAATCATATATCCGTAGTGCGATGGTATAGCAACCAAGCCATTATTATTTAAATTTATAGTGCGTCCGGTGCACAATAATTGACCAAGCACATCAGTACCAAGCAACAAATCAATTTTTCCAATATTTAAAAATTTTCTGTCAGCCAAAGACAGGTGAGAAGCCGAGTTCAAAATTTCCGAAGGTAATTCCACCTGTGGATGTTCTCCTAAAATATCATGCAACACTAGTGCTGTAACTGTAATAACAGGTTGAGAGACCGATTCTCCAACAATGTTAAAGGTACATTGACCATAAACATGTGACACGAGCACATCACCTATGCCACGAACCGAAATATTATTATTAAATATGTATAGGCCTAACCGTCTCGCCAAATTAACTGTTATCATGCAACCTTGCGAACCCGTGTCCGCTAGAGCCCGTGCTCTAACATAAAAACCGTTAATATCACAAATCCTTACCGCAACGGTAGGCAATAAAATAGTATTTAAAAAGGTTGCATTTGGCGAGGTGCGGCGACTACCTATTCTAGAACGTCACTATGAAATGAAGCATTCACCCGATTAAAAACCTGGGCTGCCGACAGCGCCAGAGGGTATATGTAGGGGGTCTCGAGCGCCCCAATGGTGCCCGAGTCAGGTGCCAACTGGCATCCGGTGTCCGGTAACCAACCGGATGACCGAAAGATGGCGGCGTGTTCCTCAATCGCGGCCGTTCCGCGAGTGGTGGTGAGAAACCCCTCGCTCTCGCTGCATACGAGGCCGCAGACGCATACTGTTCCGCAGTGACGTCACGAGATTCGTCCGCTTGAATATGCCCTATGCCCGCTGCATAGGGTGCTTGTACCATAGGCCCGGTGCCTCCCCCACCCGTATGTGGAGATGCCTGTGAAGTAGGCCTAAAGCCACCCCCACCCGTATATGGAGGTGTCGCGCGCACGTCCACCCGTCGAGGCGACGCTCGTCCAGAATGAGGAGGTGAAGTCCGTACTTGTCCGCTTTGACCCCCTCCTGAAGGAGAACCAATCCGTGCCGCTGCAGGCCTAACTCCACCATTCCTATTCAGGCATAACATCCCGTGATGTTTGCCGTTACAATGAATACATGGCCGTGCCACTGCACAACTATTAACAAGATGATCCCCTAAACAAAATAACATAACTTGTGATTTTGCACAAAACGCCTCCGCTGTTGAGGGGAACAATTTATAAAATGTTGGCATTTAGATATAAAATGGCCTATGATGCCACAAAAGGTGCAACCAACCCGCTTGGATTGCAACCTATTATTAATAGTATGGTCCGATGTAGCCATACCTACCCTAGTCCCCCGAGTGGGTGGCCTAATCCTACCCTGACTGAATACAGGTCTTCCCTGACTGGACACAGGCCTCCCAGATGGCCCTGAGGTAGCCGTTGCAGGAGGTGAGCCTACATTGTCAACAATCCGTGCTTCTTCCTCCAAGAAGGTCAAAAGGTCAATAAATTTAGGCAACGGGCTTGCCTCATCTCCGCTTCCATATTTTTGTTCAAATCTTAATTTTAAATCAGAGGGTAACTTATTCAATACAATATGGAGCAACAAGAATGACCACTCCGTTACTGGTAAATTTAATTTCTCCAAACAATTATAGGCCACCTTTAATGGATTTAAAAAATCATCCCTTATAAACATGATATTCCTTAAATAAGGCAAATTTAATATCTTTGCCACATGGGCATCCGCAATTAACCTAATATTTTGATATCTGCCCATCAATAGCGCCCTTGCAGTCTCATAATTGTTATCTGTTATGGTTAAATGTGAAATAACCTGGTGAGCGTCTCCCGATAGACAACTCAACAGATAACTTAATTTTTGAGAGTGATATATCCATCCGCAATGTACCAAAGAATCAAAAATGTTAATAAATGACATCCAAGTTTCATACCCACCAGAATACTTGGGCAAATTTAAATCCGGCAATCTAGTATAAATTGAGGCATTACTACTTGACTGACCCTTAACCGTGGGACTACTGGCCAGATCCAGTGTCCTTACCGCCTGAATAATGCTGTCATAATATTCTAAGCATTGCTTGTAGTCTGCCTGAGCTTGAATCAACCTTGCCTGCAAAGTTTCATTGTCTGGATTCATGTCAGCCCTATCATAACACATTTGTAAAGCTTGATCCAGGTCCGCCATGTATCTGTTCGCATTTGAAGCCCGCTCTTTCAAGGCCTCAACCCTGTCTGGTCTACTCACCAGAGAAAATGCGCTTACCAACCATTGCAATGCGATGCGACGAATTTCGTTGTAACCGTCCGACATATCAAAGAATTTACAAAATAACAGGTCCGTAACCGAAAAGAAAACCACGCTCTGCTACCAAAAAATGTTGCGTTTTCCCGAACGCCCGTAATTTGGTTATATTATTTAACTATATAATAATATTGCTTACCGGTCCGTAGTTCTGGCTTGGCTTGAAAGTGTGTTTTGTGTGTGTACTAATGTGCCCTACCGTATGTGGTTATAAATATATATAATATATTACAATACTTGTAGTATGTAAATTGGAGAACGCGTGGCCGACCACTTTTCCAATCCAATGGTACACGTAACTAAATGACACGTAAATGATCAATTATTAATCCGCCGTAAATATAACTCAATAAAAATGCCGTGAAAAAATCCGAAGTGACAGTCAAGTACCGAAAACCGTAATGTCAAAATCTTTTTTTTTATTACTTTTTAATTTCCTTTTCCGCGGTCCGAAACTCATAAGTCCTAAACACCTTACAATGGACATACCATAATCATATAGCACTAAATAAGCTACCAGTTCAACTAATATTGTGCAAACATACTTTGAAACCGACACAATTGTAATTTGTCACGATAAATGCACAACTGACATCCATTTTATGTTGGCCAATGTGTCCTAAACATAAAAGTCTAGGGAAGACAAAGTGTGTACACCTGCAGGGTCTAATAACACTGGACGAGCGAAGAGCGCTATTGTTTGCGACATTACACCACATTACACTTATGTCCGCTTGCTTTCACAATGGTTACTTAAGTGAGTCGACTTCCATTTAAGTAGAAACAATACTATTTGTTGGGTCCAATATTGGCACAGTTAATTTTATGGTGGTCAGTCAGTTTTATGGTAAAATCGTTTAGACCAAACTTAATATTTTTATTATTAACTTAACAAGACCTCGTATTTTTCGGTCTTTTTTTTATTTTACGCCTCGCAAGCTAAAATAACAAAATAGTTTCATCCTTCATCATTAATCCATCCTTATTCTTGAATTTGAAGCGCAGCTGACATGGAATTGTTCCAGTCTAAATTTAACATTAGTTGTGTCCGCGAACTTTGATTCGTCATTTTGTTTCAATATTCTATGAGGGTTTTTGATTTTCAAAAAACTACCTTACTGAAGCTAAATATCGCAAGAAATCTTCGAACCGGGTATCTTCTTTCTGGCATTAGTATTTTGATGTGTACGTTGACACTTCAGACATAAAGTCGGAGCTCTTATTCTAAAAAAAATTATTATTATTTATGGCAATATTTTATAGTCTATATTTATAACTGCAATAGCGGACGCGTCAGATGTAGCCCTGTACAAAATATAACATTTAATAACATTTTCGAATCCATAAAATCTATACACATTTCAAATATTCGCACAAAATTTTATAGAAATCGTGTAATGCGAAATGTTGATGATTCCTTACATATAATAATTATATATTAAACAATGGATAGTAGTAATTATCGCGAGTTGAATTAACAAGATGAATTTAGAACCATAAATAAACACTTGTGTATTTATGAATAAGTAGTGTGAAGTTGGAAAAGGATACGCAAGTAAAAATGTTGTATTACTGAGGATATTGATAGGTATGGATATAGAGTCATACATAGGAATAGTAATGAAAAGAAAACTTCCCTTTATTTTCGGCTCATAATACAAAAAAAAGAACTTAAATAAATCCCTAAGGAACGATCTCATTACAACTTAAACTAAACACATAATTTGTTATTTTTTTTTGTATTGCATTGAATATCGGGCACCTACTGTGAAACTTTATGGCTCTTACAATATAATAAATATATAACTAAATATTTCTTTCACTTACACCAATTAACCTAGCCCAAACTAAGCTCTGACAGGCTTTTGTTATGGGAATTAGGGTAACGGATAGACATACATATATTATACATATATAAATATTTTTGAAAGAAATATACTATATTAACAACCCTGACTATGGTACAAATGCATCACATCACACAAACATCTGCCCCCACCGGGATTCGAACCCGAGACCTCAGAGATGGCGATGAGCTTTAAATGTAGTGCACTGCACTAATTTCCTTTAGATTACCTTTTATCACATAATCAACATGACAGAGTAAGTTGTTTTTGGTAAATATTAAAAACAACTTACTCTCTCATGACAATATATCTTCATTTGTATCAATAGATATAATATTTCAAACGGCTTAACGTCTCACGTCTCACGCAATATCATGGACATCACAAACCAGACACGACAAAGCGGCGACGTGCAGGACTAGCCCAAGTCTACCATGAAAGCTTAAAGCAACGTTAAAACAACAAAAACCCGTGGACAAGGATACAGCTATATAACGTATTGTACTTTCTCTGTTTAACCGATGTTTAACAGTGTTCTAAGAGCGATCATCTACACCGCAAGTCACGAGATGGCTGCTTAGCTACCAATCTGATCAACGTGAGGAACCAACCTGAAGATCATCGCTCTACCTGAATTGTTTGTGATTCTTGCTAATGTGGAATTAGATATAAGATACACATACATATGTATGTGTATCTTCACAAATTCAAATATTTCAATAATAAACGCTCTTCTGATATTCCAGTAATAGAAGTGACGTGTTGTATTGGATAGTATTCATCACCTCCATATATTTGCGAAACATGGAATACGATATACAGCAATGTACAAAGGACTTATGTACATGCAACTATATTTATCAATGAGAGTACAGAAATATATCCCATTAAACTTGAAAGAATCCAGTATAAGAGTCATGCTAAACATACCGCAGACGCGAGCAACACATGTAGACATCAAGACTTAAAAATGAATATCCACTTATATAAACTCTGACATTCGAGCTGACTCGCGAGCAGTGGAAGTGTCTCACAAACGCAATTGATGTGACCGCAGTATTATATAAAAAGATTTACAGACAAAATAATAACATACTTGGCAAACTAATCAATTGAAACAAACAGATCGTCTAATTACAGAATTTTATTCGTAATTTGACGAGAAAAAAAAGGTTAAAGAAAGTAAAATGCGGAACGTTTTGCTGAAAATGCATACACGCTAGGTGATGCTTAAATTTGCACTATGCCGGCAGCGTATAGATAGCATAAAAAAATTATTACAAACGGTCAGATTAAGTTGCCTTCATGATCGTAAATATTAAGTGGTATATAATCTTTTATTGTACACGTTGTTATTGTCATTTTATGTGTGGATTTCCTAAGCTATAAGAATCAAAACTCACAGCCAAAGCTACATATTCATTCGTTATAACGAAACATATGAGAATGATTCCGTTAATATGTATCATTTCCATACATTACATTAAATATCGATAATGATTAAAGTTACAGTCATAAATTGTGATTTATCATCACAATTTATGACCGTAACTTTTGAGTAGCTTTGTACTAGATATCCAAGAAAATACCAAGATGTATCTGCTCAACTTACTACGCGAATGCAACGGATCATTATTAATCAATAGCCTGATCCTTGTAAGTTGTAAGGCGAGAGGTTTTTAAAAATTGTTAATTTGTCTTTATATTGCGTAGATGAATCTGCATTTTAAAGGTCTCCCACCGGAATAATCTTCAAATATTTACTCATTTTACTATTTTCATTCACTGACTTACCTACAGATACAATACAAATAATACTACAAGCAATTTAAATTCACCATTAAATATCCCTATTTATTCATCATGCAAACTTGAGATTTAATCTCTATCGTTGAAAACATGTTAATGAATAATTTTACGTAGTACATTATAATCACACTGAAATTCAGGTCAGGCTCTGGCCTAAAAATGAATTACGTTCTTTAGTGGAATTACTAATTTTTAAGATATCGAGTAAAAAAGTTTAATAGGCTGAGGGCTGGTAAGTACTATAATACTTATAAATCGTTAATGTTTACTGCGATAATAGTCATTCATGATGACAGTTTTAGAATTATGTTCTACTAATTATTATTTGAATTGCTTTGATAATAATATTTCTAGCATATGACAGTAACAGTATTAAATTTAATATTGAAATAATGAAATCGCATTATCGTCAAATTTTTAATTTGCAGCATATTCAACTTAAACTTATAGCTTCACTTTTATTATGTTATACTTTTATGAGCTTTCACACTTTTATCTTGACTAGCAAATTAATTTTCGCAACACACGTCAGCTCAGGGATTTTTTTTTAATTCTTATTAAAAAAAATCCTTACCAAATAATGGTTAGGCCGGCTAGCTTAGGGATTGACTGAAGTAGTATGAGTAGTTTCATAATCTTTCGAAACGTCATTAATCAACCCTATTAATGTAAATGCTTAAAATCAAATATACGAGCAACATTGAATTTAATATGTTACGTTTAATATGTTTGTTATAGAGTGTGTTACTCAAACAAATAAAAGAAATAAGTATTCGTTAATTTGAGTTAATTGGAGTATCAGAAAACCTGATTGAAAACCTTATAACGTTAAATCATTAATGTTTTTCTACTAGAAACCATAAAAGGCAAGCTCATTAGATTTGGATCACTGTCAGAGGTCAGGCTGCGCAAGCACAGGAAGGCAGATTGTGATCGCCGTGCTGCTGACTCAACATCCTCACTGTTATCTTCATCATGCCTGCTTATCACACCCTACATCTTTATGAAAAATATTCACATTAAAAACATGCAATTTAAATCCACATCATAGTGCACTGTGATAACTGATAATGTTTATTATTGACATTATTCCTGACTCTTACCCACTGGAGCTTTAGAACGCAGTTGTTTTTGTTACTAAAAATAAATCAATTTTTGCTTAATGCATTTTTTCTAACATAAACAACTTTCTCTCCGGGAATCATTCGTTTGACAAATTATATATCGAGTATTATGTTTGTATTTCAATATTATTTTTATATTAATTTTTTAATTAATATTATTGAAATTTGTATTTATTGTTATTAAATCAATAGATCTACTTTTTCCTAGCTTATATTTTATGTAAAAAATACTATATTATATAAATAATATTAAATACTACATTTAATTATAAAATTCATTTGATGGTGTAATTATTTTTTCATAGCGGACAATCATAGTAGTGGTATTTCCATATCAAAAAGAACTGCCGAAAACATTATTTTTAATTTTTTAACTATACAATTTATTACTGTCAGAAACCAATACAAAACAATCTGTAATACATAAAATTCCTTCTCTTCACAAACGCTTGATTATATAAAGAGAGAACTTACTACTTAACTAGGAGAGAAATTATATAAGATACGAAATAAAATAAAATGCAATAATAAAGACACGTAAGCATCTTCCGTATGATAATGACTAGCTATATCTTTTATAAAAGCGTTCGCGATCATTATTTCCATAAAACGGCGAACAACAATGGCTTTATCGCTGCGCAGGTTGCAATAATATTCGGTCTGTTCGTTAACACGTCTTTAACCCAAAATCGGAGACTATCTAAGCATCTCGCGTTCTCACGCTCTAAATCCTCAAACAAGTGGCGATACACAAGTATATGTGGCCGAAACCCATGAGGCTATTTTCAAAGTTCGATGCCGTTCAACACAATAGTTAGCGTCGCATACAAAAACATTATAGATTTCGGTTGAAACATTTTATTTATCAGAATTTGTCATCAATTCATCATCACATAAATACGCAATTCAAAAAACGAAAGACACAATGCCTTCATATCATAAACATTAATTTGACCTCAAGAAGTGCTTGTAAAGATCTATTGTGAATTAAGATTATTTTGATTTTCGTTTTGATCTAATTACGGTGAACTTTGTCGAATAGCATAATGATTTGAAAACTCATTTGATACCAATGAGATCGAAAGTCAGATATACGAGTATCGTAATTATAATTTGTCAGCAAGTGAAACGAACCGGTCGTCAGGACATCATAAATATTATAATTATTTTACAACCTTTATAGAATTCGATCGCTCCAAAGCCGATAGTAATAGCAGTAGTCTCCTTCGAACAACAAAGCATATAACTGTTTTAAACAGCTTCTATACATGAATTACCAGTAGAAATGGATTCGCTGTGTCAAGTGTGAAATTCAAATTGGTGCCTTTGTCTGCGGTTTTGCTCGGGTGATGGCGGCAAAGATTGAAGATAAGTGATGCATGGTTTCATGTGCGTTAATTCTTTACATTCGATGCGCACGCGCAGACCAACAATTTAGAACACAACTTTAAATCTATTTAAGCCGACATGAAATCTAGATCGCATGAGAGTTCTACTCATGTTGCCAATCAATAATACGTGGATTGTAAATAGTATTAAGATAATTATTTGATATTTAACAATGTTCTATTTAAACAGTAAACGCAATCCACATCCATTCTGCCACTAAACTCTACACTATTACTAAGTTAGCATTGATTCTGCATATACTTACTACAAAGGGTCTATTATCGTACTAAACATGGTTGTTTTGTTCCAGAGAAATCAAAGTAACGTACCAAGCAGAGGGAAACGTTTCACGTTTCAGTCGACCGTTCGGCAACTGGAGCGTAGGCGGCTAGCGGAGAAACTGTCAAAAGAAGCCGATCTGAAAGAGCAACAGCGCAGGACCGAGCTGGAGGCCATGAGAAGGTGAGGATTTGGCAGCTCCTCGTAAGATACTTCTATTAACAACAAATATTTGACGAAACATTTCAGTTTCACTATTCCTACAGTTATAAGTTGTTACTTGTGTAGAAAAATTAATTTATCCTCATTTCAAGAGTAACGGAATATAAAAATAATATCAATATAGTTTGGTTTTTAACATGGTTCCTCTACTGTACCAATCCTCACTTTGTTGTGACTGGGTTGAATATTGCTCTTCAATTCATTGAAGAATACCGGAGTCGCCCAAAGTTGCACTGGATTTATCCATAAACGCCAGTAGTTCCTTTAATCGCCATATAGTTGCGTTGCAGTCGTGATACAATCACAAAAAGTAAAATTTTTACACTTATTTTGGAATATACAGAACTGTATTAAATTTTGTTTGCATATAGAGTCGAAGAAGAATTTCAGCGTAAACGAGCCAGGGAGAAGGCGAACATTAGGCAGCAGCTTCGGCTAGTGAGCAGTAGCGCCACTAGCGTGCCCCCTAGCACACACAATACCAAAGTAAGGTGTCTGTACATTAATTAAGAAACCAGAAAAACACACAAAATAAATTTGATTTCTGTATAATAGGAAAAATGAAAACTTTATAAAACCTACCTAATTTAAAAGTAGCGTACTCCTAAACAAAGGAATAAAATCTTTTCTATAGAGCCGCGATGAACCTGATGGGTCTTGCAGAGAGTCCCCAGCGCCGGAGAGGAATAGAGAACGAAGAAATGGAAACAGCAACGCTTCTTCGGAGATCAGTGCGAGAAGCAAAAGCTCTACACCTGTAAGAAATTTTATTGGATATCTTAAATTCCATTCGCAATAGGACATATTTTATAGTATATTTTATTCCCATTGGAAGAATCCGGTACTCGCAGTAATAATTCCATATGTGTACCTAAACGGTTAGCTACAGAGATTATATCGGACTTACGAACTAAACTGTGCCTTTTTGCCTTCTTCTATACTAAGGCTTATTTGGAGGTTAAATATTAAAAATACTTTTTTAGAACTTCTTTACTTTGTTATTGATTAGTTATATTAATTCAGTTTAGTTGGTTTATTACTTTTTATTAACATTGTATTTTGTACCAGATCCGATGCGTGGAGCTGAGTGAGTGGCGCACAGAGAGCGCTGCGCGCGTGTACCGAGATTGGCCTGCCGGCCCGCGGGCCCACCCGCCCGCGTGTGCACGCATGCCTCTCTCAGCGCACGCTGTCTACAGTGGTACGTATAATTTATCTGTACACGTATGTGGCCGATATATATAACACTATTATTTGTTACGTGTAAAAATAACGTATTTAGTGTGCCGTCTATTTACCCGTAACATTAATAATTGCAACACTGTTAAAGGTTATTTAATTTTAGACAAAAAAATATTCGTACCTATTAACATTGACTGACTTCACATGCACATTAATTCTATTTATTTTGTCGTTCCCATAAATGTGTCGGTGGGACCTTGGTGATATAACATGTGAGACCATTTATTTGTCAAACTTTAGTGCTCAGTTTTGTTCTTCATAGAATGCAATATTCACGCAATTATTGTTATTATCCTCTTTACACATTCAAATAAGGTGTCTCTTTCTGCAAAAAGTAAGTAATGACTGCCTAATTAATTACTGAAATTAAATAAAACTAGAATAAAAGTGATTTGCGATTTGCATTACGATTGGGGACAGTTGTGTGTTACTGCTTTTAAACCATCTAACGCATCTAACGCTAAAAGTTTCAGTGTTAACTGTAACTTATCAGTATATAGCTCAGAAAACTAACATAAAGTTTTTTAAGGTTATTTTCTGTGAAATGGAAGGACTTCTGCGGTTCTTGCAGCTGTCTATTATAGAAATTCCCACTATTACATGTATTCGTGATCCGTCATTTCAATAGAGATTTGTTAATTCTTTTGAATTATTGTATTAGTACCACTGCCAGGGTATAAATTAAAGCGATAAGTGAGATGTACACCTGTGTTTTTTTGGTATTTCACAGTGGGTGGCGAGGTCGAGGCGTTCAGCGGCAGCCCTGTGTCGGACAACTACCGACGAGAGTGGGCACGCGGGCGCTCGCCGCGCACGCCGCGTGCGCCACGTCTAGTGCCCGCCGCCGCCGCATCATCCTCGGGCTCCGAACGCAGCTTACGCAGGTAACGTCTCCATCACTTATATTTTTGTTGTATTTCCAAATGTTTTAATCGAATCGCATCAGGCCGTGTGATCACATGATTGCTATCTAGGTATCACTTATTCTTCCCCCGCGTTATAGCGCATATTCCCATAGTAAAGGGATATTTTCTCGTGGCCACAATTATATTATATCCCACCCTGACTCTCAAACTATCCTCATTTCAT
The DNA here is from genome assembly GCA_036419045.1 of Scirpophaga incertulas. Lineage (NCBI taxonomy): Eukaryota > Metazoa > Arthropoda > Insecta > Lepidoptera > Crambidae > Scirpophaga > Scirpophaga incertulas. The sequence goes on along the minus strand of CM071629.1, from coordinate 26,768,350 downwards.
CAAAGTATGTGTTATAAACCAGTTCGAATTATTTTTTATAACCTAATATAAAATTAACAAATATTTTAAAATATCATTATCTTTAAACAATACAAATAATGTGTTGTGGCTATTTGATACATTTAAGGTCGTTAACAAACATTTTTGGTTTGTTTTATTTTGTAATATGTAGTTTCACAATTAAGCATAAAATATATATTATGAGATATTAACTTATGGTTTGTGTTTCCCCAAGGTGGTGATGCTAGCTGGTTGTAGCGCTAACCTAACCCTTAACCGCCTAAGGTGAGTGCTTTACGCTTGGCGACATAGGCCCTAAACCCAAAGATTATGCTACAATATCGTATCCCTGGGATTTACTGTAGTGGAGTCGGAAGCCATCTGGTAATGACTGATCGGGATAGTTCGAGGGATAAGTCGCAGTTTTTTTTACAATATAATTATCGACAGGCTACAGCCGCTGCCGCGATGCATTTATTGTATGCTTTCACCCTTCATTATATATTCTGTATATTATTGTAAGTGTAAATGTTGCGTAGGTATAATATATCCGAAAATCCGTGAAATTCAATTAAGTAGGTATCGCTTAACAAACTAATATTGGAGTAAGGTGAATTATTCATAATACTTACATACAGCAAGGTACAAAAATTTAAATTATATTTTTTCATAATTGCTTCATTTTAAAAATATTAGACAGGAAATAATCACTCAGATAAAATTATTCCAACTCTTAATTTGAATGTATAAAATTAAGAAGCATGAAACCTATCTTTAATTTCATTTTATTTACAATTGTAAATAAAATGAAATTAACTATGCTTTTTAAAATTGATACCATAGTCGAATTTTTAATAAATGGAACTACTTTATTTCTACCAAACAGCGTGAGAAATAAAACCTATAAGTGGGCATGTAAAAAACTACCATGCTCTTGTAAATTTTGTAAATAATACATTACGATTATCAAAAGACACCAAAAGTGATGCAATAAATGCTAGCTTCTACTAAACTAACGTTTTTGCTTTTAGAATGTGCGCAGCATGGCTACGAACAAAAGTGGATGGAATGAAGTCATTATTTTACTACGAACAATGTTACCATGTCCTAATAACCATCCAATGACCATCACTGTAAAAAGTCTAAACTTTGATCCTCAATGCTTTATATTATTCATTAATAGGAGTTAAATATGCGGGGGAGGGGAGAGAGCAGCGCCACCGCCAGCGCCTCAGTTTTATGACACGGCCCTTCCCCCCCCCCCCTCAGTCGGCAGCGATCTTAAATAATATATACTGCGTATTATATACGGAATATTCAAGATAATAATGGTTCTTTACTAAATTATTATAATCGCTCATTATGACATTAGCTTTTGCTAGCAGACCTACACAATGGCAATACTGCGATTACTATTATGTGTTAAAAGATAATGCATACGCCAATAGATTTATTCTCATCTGATGGTAACAAACTAATGGATAAGTCTTAAAGCAACAACTCTATCAAATCCGAATGGTATCGTTATGTTATTAACAACCAATTTACTTTAATTCTATTCCAAAGTAATCCTTCGCCTGCGCATGAGGAACAAGAGGACAAGGAAGAAGCCGATGAACCAGCCATTGTACCCAAGCTCCGGCCCGCGGGACCGGCACGAACGACTATCGCTATTCACTAACTCTTTTAGCGCATTTGTTTTAAATGTAATCAACAATACTATGATCGAATAGAGTTCCATGTTAAATATATTTTAACATTATTCAGAAAACGAAGATTCTCGAATATCCCTAATTCTCAGTTTGTCGGATGAAAATTCAAACAAGCGATCATTGTGAAAACGGTTAAATATTATTACACGCTAGATATTATTTCCAGCTTTTTTTAATTTGCTCAAATAAATATCGAAATAAATGTGAATATGATAGTAATTTGCGTAACCTCATATATGTAATAATACTATTTTCAATAATATAGTGATAATTTACTCTGTATTTTTAAGTTATAAGCTATAAGATAATATTCTCAAATTCGGCAATTACTTTTATTATTATTTTACGTTAGTTTGACTCCGACGAGTGCTTTAACGTATCTGTATAAAAGTAATAGTATATTATTTTTAAGAAAATATATGTAACTAATGAAATTTTAATAATATTTTCATTTAAAACATACTTAGATAATAATAAACTAATATTATCAAATACAATGCAATAGCGTCGCCTTCCATTGTAAGCTTCACTAAAGCTTTAATAGTCTAGACTACGTATAAATTCAGGTGCTACATAAATTAATTTATATTTTAGCATTATATTACTAATTAATAATGTTGAATTTAGTGATTACAAAATTTGCTTTTACTACATGTAGGTAGTAAAAGACTGATATTTTATCAAACCCAGGTACAATAAAGATATTAAGGGGGCAAATTTTATCACTGCACGTTTAGGGTCAGTGAGTGAGCTTCGATCAATCATAAAGCAAGGGGTGTGAGCGACCGGGTGCGGCCAAACTAGGTTACTCGCGTCCACGCCTTAGAATAAGGCTCACGCGATATCTAATGAAACTTTTGTTGACCAATCCATTTATCTTGCATTTTGAAAAATTTGTTTCTTTTCCTTTAAAACAGATTGTTAGGGCAAATGCCATAAACTTTATGTGAGGATGATTAAATCATTTGAATAACCTTGACGATAGAACTGCTTAATTGCATTTTTGTTTACTTGCTTAACATTTGGATCTAGAAACTGCAAGTTATATACCTTGATTTGAATTATACATTCGTAGAATTACATAATATTTATATATTTATTGTTTTAATGTATTAAAATTTCACTTAATCACAATAAATTTGTAAAACACTTTACTATGTCCATTCTATCTCTTACCCTATGCAAATAGCGAAGCCACATCAATATGAAATACATCTACTTACCTTTATATAGAAAAAATAACATATATTATATTAATATATAATAATAAAGATATTATGATTCGTAGATTAAATAAATAACGAGGTAGGTATTGTATAAATGCATACAGAATTTGAATATGTATATATAGATTGTACATACAATATGTATTTTTACAATAAGCAAATATGTTTATCTATTTGCAAGTGATTGGTTATATTCAAAAGTGGTAAATATACAATAAAATTGTTTATTCGAAATGTAATAAACTTGTGTATTAAAAGTAGTGTTTTATTGATACCACTCTTCAAATAAGAAGTGAATAAAAACTATCTCATGAAGTGACTTAGATTTTCATCATCGTTTCCTATTATACATAATCATAAATACATCGAGCACACTACACAACTCACTGGATCACAAGTAACTATATAATATACAAGTAACTATAGGGAAAATGCATTACATGTATTAAATATAATGATAAAATGATCTCTTGGTATTCCTAAAACCTCCACACCTTTTTTTTTTTTTTTTTTTTTTTTTTTTTTTTTTTTTTTTTTTTTGTTACGCTGAGGAAAATGCATTGAATTGCATACCCCGGCTGCGGAGAGCCGGTGGTTATGTGGGGCTCTCCTCCCCAGAAGGGGAGGCCTACCCACTAAAAACCTCAGCGATGGCCATCCTCTGGCGTTGTAGGGGGCCCTCAGGATCAAGTATCGCATCTGAGGACCCCTGGCCTTTGCACCCCTGGGTGCATTAGGGGAGCCCTTCTCGGGGAGGAGTGATCTTGCCGCCTCCTCCCCTCCGACCTCCTACGACGTCACCCCCCGGCCATCCGGGGGTGAGGTCCCTCCCGGGTCGCCTCCACGGGCACGAACTGCGTCGCGCCCGCCAGCGACCCGTGGCGGCGCCTCAGGCCAGGCTATCTGGCCCGAGGCCGCCTTCTTCGAGCAGGATCGGCCATCTCCCGATCCCGCTCGGCGGCCTCCTTCTGGAGCATCACCGCTTCACAGAAGGAGACCACAGCCCTCCAACCTCCCTCATCCGCCAGCATTGCCGCAATCAACGCTGGCGGAGACAGATCTTGCCCGATCTCTTCGACCAAGACTCGGCGTTCGGAGTCCCAAGCAGGGCACTCCGCCAGCGTGTGCTGGGCCGAGTCGAGGTCAGATGCGCAATGGTGGCATCGTGTCGTGTCCTCCCTCCCTATTCGACTCAGATACTCACCGAAACAACCATGTCCGGTGAGTATCTGAGTCAAGCGGTAGGTGACTTCCGCCCTCCCGCAGAGCCAAGCTTCGAAGTGCGGGAGTACCGCACCGACGGCGCGCTGACGCACGCAGCCCCCACGCTCTAGCTGCGCACGCCAGGCCCTCTCGGCCCGTCGGTGCAACTCCCGTCTGTGCATTCCGTGCGCTGGTGCCGGGGGACTCCCCCCGTCGCCCCCCCGACCGACATGTCGCGGTGCGTTGTACATCACCGCGTACATGTCGGCCAGGATCTCGAAAGGGGGGGACCGCCCCAGAACCGTCGCCGCCTCGTACGAGATCGTACGGTAGCCTCGCACGATCCGTATAGCCATTGTCCGCTGCATGCTCCGGAGCAGAGCTCTGCAGCGGGAGGACCTCGTGCAGTCTTGCGACCACACGGGGGCCCCATACAAGGCCACGGACCGTACGACGCTATTATATATTCGTATATCGACGCTATTATATGATTCGTAGATTAAATAAATAACGAGGTAGGTATTGTATAAATGCGTACAGAATTTGAATATGTATATATAGATTGTACATACAATATGTATTTTTACAATAAGCAAATATGTTTATCTATTTGCAAGTGATTGGTTATATTCAAAAGTGGTAAATATACAATAAAATTGTTTATTCGAAATGTAATAAACTTGTGTATTAAAAGTAGTGTTTTATTGATACCACTCTTCAAATAAGAAGTGAATAAAAACTATCTCATGAAGTGACTTAGATTTTCATCATCGTTTCCTATTATACATAATCATAAATACATCGAGCACACTACACAACTCACTGGATCACAAGTAACTATATAATATACAAGTAACTATAGGGAAAATGCATTACATGTATTAAATATAATGATAAAATGATCTCTTGGTATTCCTAAAACCTCCACACCTAATCCTAAGGAACAGCCCATCGAGAGTAAGAGAGAAGCTTTGGCGGTTTACTTGAACATAGCGCATGTCTTCGAACGGCTATCTCACATACCGCTTCTATCGATGTAATATTTTACACCGGTCCACTGGCTGTAATTTTATAAAGCGCAAATTTGACCACATATAGAAAATTGTTGTCATCTTTGAGCAGGAGTTCCCTAGTATCAGCTTCTCCCTCTAGACCGCAACAGAAAGTCTCTTGTATCGTCGACCGCAGGGATACTTCATGTCGGCTTGATTCCTTAGCATAGCATAGCATCTTTATATATCCTTTATCGCATATGCAGAATATTCCGCATATGCAGGTATTATTCGGATCAATCCCTACCGCTAGTTTTCGCTATAGTCCTTTTGTCGTGGAACTTTGCATCGCACTATCAAACTGTGGAATGAATTCTCACCTGCGATATTTCCAAATCGAATCGATATCGAAACCTTAAAAAGCCAACCTTAAAACACAGCGCAAGCGCTATTTTCCGCCGGTTTTTTTGTGAGGCCGTGGTATCACTCCGGTCGAGCCGGCCCAATGCGTGCCGAAGCATGGCTCTCCCACGGTAAAAAATAATGTTAAAGTTCCTACCATATGTCTTATCCTCTTCAAGAAAAAATCTCTTGTGGCACACAAGCTATTTTGAAGAGCTAATACTCGGAATTTGTCTGTTGTTGTCTGCGTGATTGAATTATACACCGAATATCTCCACAGTAAGTCTTCACTCTTACCCCTTCACAAATCGTGAAATGTTTCGTGCTTCATAGCATATACTTGTTGCCCGAGGATAAATGTGTAGACATGCATCCTAACTACATCCGTACCTATATTATGTATGTATATAATGTATGTATAACTTCTCACATATACCTAAGTGCATTGATGTAAATAATCAAAAGCTATCTAACCAAATAGTTTAACGACAATATAAATTTAATAAAATACGTGCGCCTGTGTACTGTGCTAAGAGATACCGAAATGTAAGTATTCCTAAAACGTACATTATACTCGGGATAACATTTTCAAGACACGTAGTTGAGCCAGTATACCCAGAAATAAACTAATTCCTTATTTGAGTTTATGTTTAAACCCAATCAAAAGCCCATTAGCTAGCGGTCATCGTACCTCGGTCCATCAATAATAAAATATCTAAGAACCATTGCTTTCTTGAAATATTTAGTTTACTGCATTCATCCATTACAGCTTGTCAAAATGATAATCAAATACTGGCGCGTAACGACTGGTCATTGTATAGAAAATAACTGTTTCATTCGTTTGACTAATCTTACTAGCGAGTACATAGTACGCATGCGCTCTGAAAAAAGTACGTAAAAGCTTTTGGAGGGAAAGTTCAGTTTCAACGCGAGCTTTCGCAAGCTCACTTCTTATTAAGTTTCAGTGTTACAACGACCGAACGACAATAAAAGTAACATTTCTATTTACGGTGGTGAATGATTATAAAATAAAATAAGTCAATTTTTAAAAACTGATAATATTTCAAATCACTATTTTAAATCAGCTTTGAGATCTTATTAGATAATTTTGACAATTTCCAGACATAATTTATCGTTTGCCTATCACAGTTGTAAATAAGTAAATATTAAATTAAACTTAAAACAAAATTTTGTTAATATCTCGTAGTTTAACTTGGCGATTGTGACAATAAATTTTCAAAAGTGTTTTCAGTAAATTCTGATAAACTCATTTTCTTCTATATTCTTTGATAAGAAAACTGAGTTACTATAATATCTAAGTCAATTTTTTTGTAATAATTAAATAGATCTAAATATTGTCAATAAAACTAAGTTAGAATCAAACCAAACAATATATATTTAGCTGTATTCCCGTCAAATAAAAGTTCAATATATTTAACAGCAGCTACTTGTAGTTTTTGCCAAAAACAAGTCAAAGTGCAGTGTCTAGGACTTCCTCTGAGTGGTGGAGCAGCCAACGACCGTGGCATTGGAGGAGGTGCCTATCGGGTCCGGTGGCGGTCCCGTATTGTCGCGCAGCACGTCGCGGCACTGCGCGGCGTGCGAGCACAAGGCCAAACTGCACACCGCTCAATCAGAACCGGCGCCTGGGCCGCCGGACGTACTGCCTGCGCCACCAGCCCCGGCTACTGCTCCCGCAAGACATCAAACTATCTTCTCCCCCATTCCGGAAAAATCCCCCCCACCTATTACACCAGTAACCCCCGTCCCAGTACGTGTCTCTCCACCTCCGATTCCGGTCAGAGTAATGGCTGCCAAACCTGAGAACTTAGAAGGATTAGAAGACAGAGATCCCAACAACTTAAATCAGCACGTTCAGGTAAAAGAGTTTCTGTCTTAATTTTAATAATAAATTAAATTGCAGACAAGTTTGAAAAACGAAAGATACCAATAGGTCACCAGAGATCCTGTTCCTCTAGTACCTAAGATCGTGATTTACTGTCTGAAGGTGAAAACGGAACCTTATAGGATCACTATGTTGTCTGTCCGTCTGTCAAGACCCTTTTTCTCAGAAACAATTACAAAAATTAATAATATCACATACTCAGGTCTCCTATCTCTTAAAGCAATGAAAAAATCAAATTTCGAAATCAACGCAATAAAAAGATATAGCCGTTTATCTTCCATTTATATTGCATGTTTTGACATTTGCAAGGAAATCAAAACCTATAAGGTACTTTCCGTTAACCTAAAATCATGAAATTTGGCAAGAAGCAATGTCATGTAGCACAAGTAAAGGAAAAACTCCGAAAACCATGAATTTGCAGTTATTTAAAAAAAATATTATAACATGATTGGGAAAAACAGGAAAAATCTTTGAGATTTAATTCTAGTAATGAACGAACAATTTACATGTCGACAAATTTGTACGAAACCCTCGTTGCGCGAGTCCGATTCGCACTTGTTCAGTTTATTAGCTATTTGTAGCACAAGCATGAATAACATAGATTACTTAATAAGTGTCCTCGTTAATCATCATTAGATAAATTAATAAATCAAATAAAATAATGAGCTTTTTAAATAAGATATTTAAAAAACCCAGTGGAAACCCAAACCATGTGGAATATAGCAGAAAAATATTTGTTTCAATTTGCGAAGCTAAATATCATATTATATGGTATTGAAGACATAGGTTGAAATATAGTATTTTCCGTTTTCTGTTTCTTTTATGTTTCATAGGTGTCGACTGGCTAGCTTATCTAGATTTATTGTTATCAATATATACATATCGGGCAAATAAAAAATGGATTTAATATTTAACGTCAACATTATAAGAAGTATTATCTTGATAAAGTAAAAGGGGTATTGAGTGCAAACAACCCTCTAAATATGCGAATCAAAACTGGCATAAAATTATAATAGGGTTTCTAATTAAAATTACTTAACCTCAATATCAATTATGCCCCAAAAAAATTATACCAAATACAAAAGTAATAGGTAACAGGTGTTTCAACGTTGATTCTTTTGCTATATGTCACCTAACAATGACTAATTCGTAGGTATAATCTGTTACCTGAGGGAAGTCTTAACGAAATTTTTATGAATATAATGCGTCCAAATGCTAATCAACACTCAAAATAGAAATTTGTTTCGCCACCGGAAAACCATTTACATTTTAACCTGCTGTACAAAAGGCGCGCGTGCTAGCAATGAAAAGGTCAGACGGAGTCGCCCTGACATGATAACTTGAAAATAAAAATATTGCTGTCTACATTTCTTGTATGTTTCTAAAGAAATAAACCTCGAAGCTCGGCCTAGACATGCTTTAAGACCTAAAAATGAGTTGCTAAATGTTTTCTGCTTTTTCGACTTTGCGAAAATTATAAGCACACTAGATTTGACTTCATTTACTAAATTTGATACACTATATAAATACACCTATTAGATCATCTTTATGATATTTATTTAAGTTTGTACATCACACATCATAACTTGATTAATTTAAAACTTATAGAAACTATTTATTATTTCATAACACAACGCTACTGCACAATTTTTTAATAACTCATGAATTAAACAATTTTATTTATTAAAAAAAAATGAGAAAAGAGATACTCACGAAACCATCATCTTGTTTATTTAATTTTGTAATTTATTGCTTTACTTTTTTAATTTTTATTTTTCAATTTTGAGATACATTATTTTGAGATAAAATGATTTTAAATAATATAATATAAATAAATAACTGTTAAATACCAATTTTACATCTATAATTTCTTAAAAGAAATAATGAACATAAATATAACTTAACAGTACGTTATATTTTTATATATTATTAATAAAGATGACTCTACCAATGTTGTTTTTTCGTTTATAAATAGTTACGTCAAAGATCAAGCGAGAATGTCGCGAAAATCCTAAACTACCTACTTACATAGTAGGGTGCACGTCATTCATGTGGCCTTAACTTAAATAACACCCATAAATAACACAGCCGTGTCTCCAAACAAATAATTAAGATTGCCCGTAATAGGTACTTGGTATTCAAAGACTTTTTTAATTATATCTTTCAGAAACTATGCACAGTTTGCATGTTCGTTATGTTATAGGTGCTTTATAACAACACTACAAAATTACTAAAGAAAATGCTACTAGTGAAATATTAATTAAAATAAACTTTTAAAATGTGAAAGCTTCTTTCTTGAATTTGCTCATGCTATTTTGCATTTTGATATTACGTTTGATAAAAAATACAAATAAGATTTGATAAATCTATGTATTATACAAGGATATGTATATAACACATTTACAGTTTTACATTACATATATTTTAATTTACACTATTAGTACAGATTCAAATAAATTTCTCTTGTAGAGAAACTAGTGAAAATATTGATATAACTTCAGAACCGTGCCATTATTTGTAGAAAGTAGAAATAAAAAGTAGAAACATTATCTTCACATTGCCCAATGAAAAATAATTTATACCATCTTGTGAATTTTTATTCTCTTAAACAAACATTAGACATTTTGTATATTAGGAAAATACATTTTATATCTTCCTAATCCTACTACTATTATAAAGGCGAAAGTATGTAAGTATGGATGTATGGATGTTTGTTACTCTTTCACGTAAAAACTACTGAATGGATTTGAATGAAATTTTACCACAATATAGCTTATACATCAGAATAACACATAGGCTACAATTTTTGAGGTTTCTAATGTGAGGTCGTAAAAAAAAACACATTTTTTGCGCTTACATTGCAAACGCTGACTGAATTCTACAAGATAGATCAAAACAATTTACTACAGTATTGTACAACTTAAAAAGTGCTTAGTTACCGTATTTCTTACTTATTACTAGACTAGACGGGACGAACCTGAAGTCCACGCGAACGAAGTCGCGGGCAAAAGCTAGTATACAATATACAAAACAGACAAAGATAAAGAAACAGCATAAAATACAGCATGATCGGTGCGCCTATTAAGCTATGGATTCCATTTCCTGTGAAAAGACTTTTATAAAACAATAAATGCAGTTAGTTTTTCGAAAACAAATACTTATGTAAATGTTTCCAAAAGGTTACCTTCAATTGACACACTTCATCAAAATAGTGATCTTTTTTGAAATGTGTTTCTTTGCAAAACAACTATTCTTAGTATAAAGATCGATCTTTACAAGAAAAAGTTTCACCAGCACGGTGCTGGCCGTTTTTATAATTTTCAACAATACGATATATATGTGATATATTTTTATACCGTAAGTAGGTAAAGGAAGTCGTATAATGCTTATAAATTGTGGAAAAATTTAAGTGGAACAAAACAGTGCTATGTTCTTCGGTAAACTGATAGTTAAGCCGCCTTAGCCAACATAATACTAACTGATATACTTTAACATTATTGGGTTCTATATTGCCCATTGTCCTTTAAGTGACGTTGAGCCTCCTTATTCTTTCTTCTTCTTGCAGCCACACTATAATTTAAAATTCTTGAATAAATCAAATTTATTTTGAAGACCAGAAATTACTCAGTTTTCAAACACTTGAATTTAAGTAAATGACAATGAACAATTGAAACAATCACCATGAATCACTCGCTACAGTCGTAGTTCGAATCCTTCAGATACTCGTGATTCATCTATGGAACGCACGCTAAATTCTTTTTTGTTAATTAATTACATAATACATTACTATTCCACGATATTTCATATAAATTAAAATGTAATATATTCTGAAATGATTTCTATGAAGATTTATATGAAGTCTGTTTCATTCATAAATAATAACCTCACCAATTTCACAGTATCAATTTTTTCACTGGGCAATTATCCACCTTTTTTTTTTGTTCCCCTGAGGAAAATGCATTAAATTGCATACCCCGGCTGTGCCGAGCCGGTGGTTATGTGGGGCTCTCCTCCCCAGAAGGGGGAGGCCTACCCACTAAAAACCTCAGGGATGGCCTTCCTCAGGCATGTAGGGAGCCCCCGGGAACGCCAAGGGACTTCCGGGAATCCCCAGCCTTTGCTCCCCTGCCGATGCAGGGAAGCCCTCTTCGGGGAGGCTACAATACCTCCCTCGATCTCCTCCACCGACGCCCCCTGGCCACGGAAGGAGCGTGGTCCCTACCGGGTCACCGTATCAGCGAGCGCGACTTCCTCGCACCCGCCAGCGACCCGCGGCGGCGCCGCTGCTGTGCGACCCAGCCCGGCGCCGCCTCCTTCGAGCGGGATCGGCCATCTTCCAACCCCACTCGGCGGCCTCCTTTTGGAGCATCACTGCTTCACAGAAGGCGGCCACAGCCCTCCAACCACGTGCGCCAGCATTGCCGCAGACAATGCCGGCGTAGACAGATCTCGCCCGATCTCTGCGACCAAGACTCGGCGCTCGGAGGCCCACGCGGGGCACTCCGCCAGCGTGTGCTGGGCCGAGTCGAGGTCGGATGCGCAGTGGTGGCAATGTGTCAGGCAATTATCCACCTAAAATTAAATAAATCACTCGCAACTTATGGACCTGCCTAGCAATAATATACTGAAACTCTAAATCCTTCATACTAGATCAGGATAAGGATTATCCGTATTAAACAATTAAAAACGAATACTTTTCTAAGGTGAAGAACAAAATTATTGATGATTGAATGATGTCGAAACTATTCTTATATTTATCGTTTTTTAAATTTACAACTATTTTAAGGTTAAATATTGGAGTCTTGGCATTCGCTAGTCTTATTCGCTTATTTTTCTTATGCAGACATATTTAAAATATAAAGAATCAATCTATTAAGTAATAATTCATTATTATAGCTCATATAGGATCTTTACAGGTGTACGCAGGATGCCTCACGAATTTTTTCTTCAGGAGTATCGATATGAAATAAGAATAACGAAAAAATCATTGGTACATGGATTTAAAAAGAATCTAAAGAAGAAATCCCTACATTATTTCAACATCAACATCGCCCCTCTCCTGAGGGGCGGTTGCCTATATGGTTTTAGAACCTAGACCAGGATGAGTTTAGTCGGTAGGTCACGTGGCTGGACCGTTCCGGTCGCGTGGAGTCCGACATAACCTCCGTGACACTTGCCGTTGCGGGGGTATCCTGGGTACGTTTCGTGCTCCTTGTGAGGATTCTCAGCCTTCATCTGCTGAGGAAAAAAAAAACATCAACAGCAAAAAAGAATTGGTGACATAAATATTCTAAGTCATCGTACATCATTTTAACACCCAAACATTCGAACCGATGCTATGTCCGTAAATGTTTTCAAGTCATTTTTCAATTTCCGCAACATTTACTATTACACGTCACCTGCGTAGGTAACATTGTCCTTGAGAAAGACTGACCTACTAGACTTTCTATCGATCTTGAATTGAGAATGTTCATTATTTATTTGGTTGTATTGAACCAATTAAATTGTTTGTTATTTAGAACTCGCCTTATCGCTTTTTCTTGCAAGATGGTAATCATTATTATGTTAAAGTCAATTTTAACGGGTCCTTTTTAACGGGTGTCATCCCCATTATTTATCTGTCAAAATGTCATAGTTTCTACAGATAAACTGTAGCAGTGACGATTCTGTAGTATGGAAGTTTAACTATTTTATATAATTTCAAGACTTTCTGTTAACTATTGAGTTACAATCAAACCCTACCTTCTTACTTCATTACCCTATTATTTTATCATTCCATTAGCTGGTGCCCGCAACGTCGTCTGTGCATATTAGCCGGTCCGTATATCTTTATAAATTGTAGCCTATGTGTTATCAGAATAACATCAGAATATATAAGCTATATTATTGTTAAGTTTTATTAAAATTCATTCAGTAGTTATTACGTGAAAGAGTAACAAACATGCATCTACACAAAATTACACGTTTGTAATATTAGTAGGATTTTGACTAATATTAGTAAGCTATATTGCAATCAACTTGTTACAGACTACAAGTATCGATCAGGAGACCTATTTTTGAATTACGAATGCGACTTCGAAATCACCGATGTGACTAATAATAACCGATTTTCAATAATTCTTATTTTTGAATATCACTTATGTGACTACCTTTAGTCACGGATGTGATTTCATTACGAGTGCTCTCACTCACTCGTAATCAAGTCATACTTGTGGAAATGTTATCTGTTTTTTGTTTAGAGAACATATTGACAAGAGTCTGAACTTGATGTGTTGATTTTTCAGTCTATATATATATATGAATGTAGCATATAAATATATATATATATATATATATATATATATATAATATATATTATATATATATATATATAGCAGCGTCAGCGGCAGCGTCTACATTCATAATATAAAGAAACCTTTATACCTATAATATCGTCGCTTAAGTTCTAACACGCGGAAGTCAAAAAGACAACTTTTCAGGAAAGCAAAAAACTGTGCCTTTTATATATCGCGATCATAAGACATTTATTATTTTTATATTAATATAAATTTATTTATTTATTTTTATATTAATATAAAAATAAATAAATGTCTTATGATCGCGATATATAAAAAGCACATTTTTTTGCTCTGATAAGTGTCATTTGACTTCCGCGCGTGTTTAGAAACTTAAGCGACGATATATATCTATATCTATACTTTAATATATAAAGCTGAAGAGTTTGTGTTGTTTGAACGCGCTAATCTCCGAAACTACTGGTGCGATTTGAATAATTCTTTTTTTGTTGGATAGTCCATTTATCGAGGAAGGCTATAGGCTAAATAACATTACGCTATGACCAATAGGAGCAAAGACAGAGCGGTAAATGAGTAAAAAACGGGGAAAATTATTCATTTTTGAAGGCTTTCTTTGCGTGCGCTGCGAAAACGGTTCAAGATACACAAAAAATATGTATGAAAGAATATTCCTCTATACATGATCTATGTGGGAAAAACCAAAAATCTGCCGGAAGTCACTATTCCACGCGGACGAAGTCGCGGGCAAAAGCTAGTATATTTATATAAATAACCATAATGGTTAAGCCGGCAATACAAAGCAGCGGCTACATTCTGCGTGGAACCGAACTCTTACATTTATGTGTGTACTTTATCTATGTTGCAGCTCTGCGATCGACTTTCAAAAATTGGCGGTTTAGGAATGTGATCTCAAAGTCACAGTGATTTCGAAATCGCATTCGTAATAGGGTATTACGCACTATGAAAAATAAAATCTAAATTTATGTTTTTATAGTTCATTTATGAAAAAACAAACGAAAAATATTAATTTCTATTCATAAAACTGCAAAATAAATTAAATATTTCAATTTGAAAATACAAGTTTTTTTATCTGTGCTTCGAATATCAAAAACGCTGTACGCCATGTTTGCATTCGCTGTGACGTCACTGGACTTGTAAATAAACAACCTCGGTTTTTGTTGTACATGTCTACTGTGTAATTTATTAGATTAACGAAGTTTCTCAGTTATTACTATCACGTTTCTTGATATTCTGCACCTATACTATATATATTGACCATGGAAGACGGCTTTGTAAAAGCAGAAAGTACTAATCTTCCACGAATAAATACATTGATGGTGGCGAAATTCTTCGCTTGCAATCCCGACTTCTGTTCTGCGGAATTAAGAAATGTCAAAACATCTATGTAAGTATTAATATACCTACTACAAACTTTCCTTTAATAACAACAAAACTTTACGATTATGCTTTATTTTGCGATCATAGGTATTATAACCTAAAATTTCCTTTCAGAAAAATATAACCTATAAAATATTAGTTTTGTAATGACAAGAATTTATTTTCACATGTTTATATGAGCTATTAAACTGCATACTTACATCGAAATGATCCTCACAAAAATAGTATTTCGTTTTTGTGGACAATGACTTTGATCTCTTCGTGCTAATTTCAACCACGTATTTCTCATTTTTAAATCTGTTGGCACTTGTATCCATAACTTTTCCGGTGTTTTAACACTTGTATTCTTACATTCAGACACAAGAAACCATCATAAGGACTATAGCCACTAGAACTCATTATTTATTTCGAAAATATGTTTATTTCTTTCAGCGAAGCGTAATATTTACAATGCCCGTGACGTCACAGACATAGCGGCCTGAGAATTGGCGTTTTCGCGCCCAAATTTGAATTGTAAAATTAAAACACGTTTTTATGAAATAATTGGAATAAAAAAAATGTATTTATATTTTTTTTGCGGTATTTTATCAATAACAGATTAAATTAAAACACTTTTTGAATTAGACTAAGTAATACCTATTCAAAAATAGGTCTCCAGGTCAGCTCTATTCATTAAAATACTCGTGAGCATCAAACTAGAACTAAATTGCGATATATAATTTGAAAGGATTACATATTACATTCGCTTTTATATGGTTATAATAATAATTAAAAAGAATGTTATTTTCTATCTTAATTCAGGAAATTTTAGACAATCATTATACAGACGTCCGGGCGTTTAGATGATGATTATGATCAAATTATATTTACTATTACAAAAAGAAAAATCTTGAATTCATGAATTGAACAAAAAACTTTTGAGATTTCAAAAACGTGTTGCCACTAACATTCTCGATCTTTGCAATAGTAGTTTCCGATATTTTATTATTTTTCAGATTAAATTAAAAATATATATGTCTTCCCCAAATCCGAACTTAGCATTTTTGTACTCTAATAATTTGTGTTGCGACAGACAATATTTCAGTTGCTGATTATCTTATTGTGTGTAAAAAAGATATTATATGATATGTATTTCGAGTCATAATAAAGTGTCAGTCAAAGTCATCACTAGATAAATGATAAAATAAACAAGCAATCTTAATTAATAACAATGCCAAAGAAATGTGCGATACATATAGCTGCTCACATTTGTTTCGGTCTGAAAATAGCACGGCAGCTAAGAAGCTATGAGAACGCAGACTTTCTTTTATCTTACTGTCATAATATACAGACTAGGTCTTTAGAAATCGTTTATTATGGTAGATAGAAATGAAGAATTAAATGTGAGTGTTTTTGACAAATTTTATACCTAACAATTTTATTAATTCCTATTAACAATAGATTTAATAATGAAATATACATTAGATTTTCTATAAATCCTACTAATTATATAAATGTTAAGGCATGATAATGTAGTTTCGGCATAGCTGAAGGAAACATATTCCAAATAACTCAAACCAACAAAATACCTTGTATAATTGATGGAATTGGAAACACGGAATGCTGTATGCAGAGTATAGTAGGAAAAAGACAAAGAGTACAAACGTTTATTACAGTATAAAACCTTATTGCAGTATTTTGAATTGACGCCACATTTACACTGATACTAGTAAACACCACATTAATTAATAAATTGCCATGAAATGTGTTCAGAGAGAGCTTAGTGGTAGAACGCTACAAGCTTGATAACTTTTTAACCTGTGGAAATGGTTACAAAACGTTGCTATTTGATGATATATGAGCCTCAGTTCTAATATTAATACAAATGGAAATTAAAAGAATAAGTTAAGTTAAAAACAATGTGATAATTCGTTAGTTTGTCGATGGTTTAAAAAAAATATTCACATTGATAGTCATAGTTTTATAATACTACCGTTGTTAGACCGGCAATCGAGAATGCGACCTAGCGAGTAGTACCTATTCGCTTAAATAATTTATTTCTCCAAATGCAATGTCGTTAAAACTCGAACAAAAATATCATCATATATGGATAAGTCACATGTAGCTTTTAATTATATATATGATAGAAAAGTATAAGAAATAAAAAATTGAGTTTAACTAAATAATAAATACGTGAAAATGTCGTATTTCTATTTCTTTTGTCTTAGTTGCTTGAACTTGGCTTCAGAGTTTCTTCACTAAGACCTAGTTGTAACATCAGCTGTTCTTTAGTTCTCTTTATCTACATGCACGTTATACGCTTATTTTTGGGTCTCTCCCTAGACTCTACTGCCTGTCTAACTGTAGTACAATAAATCTATGTAAATTTATTAAGATAAGTTGTATAATTGCATCTTGTCCAGTAGCTTTGTAAACAACTTGAGTATGTGACCCAGGCTTCTCTTGCCCTCGATGGCGCGTCAGCTCTTCATATAATTCACGCCCTCATCATGTACTGTGACCTACCTTTTTTATTTACCATCCGGAACTTCCCCACATTCCCTTTCGAAGTTTTTATGGGGTACACCTAATCCACAATTATAATGGATTTATGCAGCATATTTAATCCAAGGACAAGGTACTGATCTGATGATCCAACCAAAATGTTTATTGATAAATTTTGTCAAAGGCAACATAGTCTGAAATGATCATACATATTTTGGTTGAAATGTAGGCAAAAATGCAGTTTCATCGTTAATAAAATATTACTGAAGAGCAAAAATTAAGCCTTCTTCATCTCCAGGTAGTGTGGGATGACATCATCGGGGAACCGGAAGGCGCACGCAGCCCAGAATGCGCATGGCGGCTGGCGGCCGTGTGCTTCCAATTCTCCAGGAATTGGTGCTACACGCTACTGGCCGTGCTAATCGCGCCGCCTTGTGCGCTCTTCCTCGGCTGCGGATTCGCCTGCCTTGCTTTTGAGGTGTGTTATAAATCAAGGTCACTTATAGTCTATCAGTTTAGACAACTCTCAACTTAAAGACATAAAAACAGTTTTTGGAACGATGTCATCCAATTTGAATGACATAATTCTAATCTTATATATATATCTATATATTCGAAAAACTGCATTACAAGATACATGAAAAAAGTAAAAACAAAATATACCCACATACTTTTGAGTTCAATTTTTTATTTATTCAGCCAGTAAAATCAACACGATCTTAGAATGTGTTTGTATATCTGTATTTATACTTTTGTTTAAGTGAACTTTTCAATTAATTGGTTAGGATACCAAAAACAATTATATCAACAATTTAACAATAAAATTGTCATTTAAACAAGATTAAGTTAAAAAATAATAAATATTATTCAATCCAACCTATGATTTCATAGTCAATAATTTTTTTTTTATAATATTAACGAATTTTTGAATAAGTATATGGTTTCTAAGAAAAGTTCTTTGTATTCCTTATAATTTAAAATCTACCAATATAAGTCCATATAAATGGCCCTCCCGTACATTAATTAGATGCCTTTACTGCAGATAATGCAATAATGTCTACTGATTTTTCAATAAAACCACGTGTATATGTGTTGCGTGTTCACTCTAATGAAATTGACCATTTTAAATGTAAATTTTAATGGCATTTTGTTAGCCGCAGGTCCTTTTCTCTGTCAAGTTGAAATTAATTTAAACACAAGCAAAATTAAATTACTTGAACGAGGTAGGTTGAGAGTGTTGATGCTTAAATAAAAATTCTGCTTCTAACGTAATACACAATTTAAGAGAGTAATGGCCGTTTTCACCAACCTTGTCTTAGCTTAGGTGACTCCTAAGAGACATGCTGTCTCACTCTTTTCAGTTAATATAAAAAGTGACAGCATGTCACTTAGGAGTCACCTAAGCTAAGACAAGGTTGGTGAAAACGGCCATAAAATAACTAAAATATAAGTAAATAGTAAGCTATTTCCGCCAAGTAAATTTAGGTAGGATAACATATTTAATGTGATTAGTCCATCATTGTATAAGTAGCTCGCCTGTGGCCTGACATGCCAGCCCGTTTTTCCAGTATGTTAAGCTAACCATACCATGAATGAATTCGAATTCGATAACTACTTGCACATCGTTAAACGATTACTCCGTTACATTCGAATCCAGTAACTACACGCATCTAATTTCGAACCATCGGCAGATAAAGCAAGATCTTTCCCCCTCGGAAAAATAAACTTAATGAATAACAATAATAATAATAATACAGGCATCATTCTTCTTTAAGATAAATCCCATATTACCAATCAAATACAACCCCCAACCCTTTTAAACCCCACTTAGTTAAAACATAAAAATACAGCGTAGCGAAATGAACATAACTTTTATTTTCAGCAAATTTGGTGCACGGCGCCGTGCCTACGCTGCGTGAAAATATATTTTGCGTCCCTTCGCACCATGGTGTCATCATGTATGGCAGCCACCGTGGTACCGGCAGCGGAGGCGGTGGGCCATGTCTGCCGGCACATCCGCATCAACTGGAGGAAGGATGCGCCCGAAGAACGCGACATGTTGGTTGTGTAAATCAAAAATTAAACTTTTTTTACGATGAAGTGACCCTAGAATAATTTGAAGTGTAAAGTCTTATAATAAAAATCTTAGTATAAATTGAAAGGTGTCATAAAAAAGTCAATTAAACTACAATGAATGATAAAATTAATATGTAGTTAAATTATCGACGTTTCTAATAACAATTTAAATAAGTGCCTTTTTCAAAAATTACTTATTTAAAATCTATATACGTAAGTACCGTAAATGTGTCACACTGATACATATGTGCTGTTTAATACTTACGGAATAACTTAATGTAATATTAATGTTTTGTAATAATCAATAAAGAATTATATTGTAAATATTATTCCTACCATGTATTTTTTACCATATTTTGATTTTCCTTCTTTGATTTATCTTTATATATATGAATTCATG
Organism: Scirpophaga incertulas; assembly: GCA_036419045.1. Lineage (NCBI taxonomy): Eukaryota > Metazoa > Arthropoda > Insecta > Lepidoptera > Crambidae > Scirpophaga > Scirpophaga incertulas. Next base: position 26,748,255 of record CM071629.1, on the reverse strand, counting down.
CAGAATGCCAGAGAAGGCTTTAATAAAATTATAATAATGCTAACAACCAGAACAACAGCATAAGTAAGCATAAGACGCTAGATGACCATGCATTAAAAATATTATAAACAAACAAAACTAAGTTGCTTGTGTCCAGAGTCTATCTACCTACTTTATTAGGTGCCTTTATAATTTCTTGTCCTGCCTGTTCTTCTCGAGAAAGCTATCCCAATTTCCGAAAAGGTGTAGAAATTTTTTATTAGCTTATACAATACGGTCGTACTCAAACTAGACATGTTTATTGTGATCAATCCAATCCTTCCCTAGCTTTCTTGGTTATCTGGCCTGATCTTGACAGTACGTAAGCAACTTTTAACGTTCTCTTATATTTAAATTTGTCTTGACGGCAATAAGTCAACAATATTGAATAAAGATTATTAGTTATTTTGATTTAATTTAATATTAACCTAATCAAAATGACTTTTACGAAGTCAAATTAGAAAACGCTAAGTATAAAATGTTATGACTTATCAACGTATTTTCTTTGCGTAATGGATCAGTACGTCACAAGTTCTGCGACTTTATCAAAATAATAATTATTATTTTTTTTTACTTTTTTTTTCTTGGCCCCCTTAAACCTGTTATAGGTAATTAATTAATTTAATAATTAATTTATTAAATTAAGCAGTGATTTTGTGCTTTCCACAACTATTTCAATTGTCAGCTTCAACCAGAGAATAGAAAATATGCCAATATGTTCGATAAAACTCTTTCTAAAGGTGCAAAAGTATATTCAAATTCAATTCAAATTCAAAATCATTTATTCAGTCTGGCACTTGTACAAGCACTTGTGAATGTCGAAAAGCTACGCCATCGGTTCGCAAATCTACGGCGGGAGACCTTGTACTGAGAAGAACCGGCAAGAAACTCAGCAAGGGCTGTTTTTTTTTCCTGTATGAAATAGATACAGAGTCGTCAATTTGGAAAATGACTTCAATATTGATAATTCATGAAGTCACTCTTCATTACATAATATAATTAATAAAAATATAATTTGAAACATGCCTATATTAGGAATGCCGTGCCATACAGTTTTAAAAGAATATATTAAAGTTAAATTAAAATTATAATAAATACGAGTAGTACCCAGTATAGCAAAGAGCAGACTCATCTCCGCTGGCAGCACCCGTTCACGAGCATGACGCATGAACCAGCCATCGCTTCGCTCAACCATGTTTTAGGGAACGTAACGACCCGCCTCACACGACACTGCCGAAGAGATTTTAATGAGAGTATGACTACCCTTAAGCCACAAAAGGATACAATTTACCCGTGTAAATTATCACAACTAAAAAAAAAACAACCGCAGGACATATAAATAAATTGCTATTACTAGTACTACTGACAAAGCCGTATTTTGTATTTCTATGTTTTAACAATTTTTATTGTTATGCTTTATGTTTTATCAGTAATGTAAAAGTTTAGTATACGAAAAAGTACTTTCTTACTTAACCACATATGCTAAATAATTTATATCAATAAGGTGGTAGTTTTGTAAGACTTGGTACTCATTTGATTGTCATTTGCAAATTGCATTCATAAGATTCTTTTAGAATAACATAGCTTAACTAAAAACGTGAAAATTGCAATGGATAAAACATACCGAGTATGTTACAACCACTTTAATTATAATTAAATTAAATCACAAATGTCCTAGATTGACTATCTTCTGCGCTGCTGTACCCTCATTTTAACGCAGGCTTTCAATTAGAGTAATGTTGCTTATTGGGTTCTATATTTTTTCAGAACGGACTTACGAACTTGCACTCGCCCCTAATAGTTAAGCTACGCCCTTAGCTCATTCAGGTCAATGAATTAAACGTGTCACGTATGTTTGTTCAGTAATCAGGCAAACGCCCTAATAACAAGTCATAAATGTTTGCCGAGCACGCTACGAATTTACTGTTACATTATTATAATACTGACCACCTAGAAAATATTTATTTGTTTAAATGAATTGGGTTAGAATATATTTCATGTACATTTATATCAAAGATTAAACAGAATATAATATCGCACCAAAAAAAATGAATATATTACCTTCCTAATACAGATAAAGCATACATTTTGGTTAATATACACTTTACATCTATTTATACTTTTTTATAATAAATACGTCAATAAATAAATACTTGTGGAGTAGTTTCCTTTGCTTTCGTCAATCTGATACAATAAGTGAAAAAAAAAAACATTTTTATAGCGCGAATGTCTTATTCGTGTGAGACAGTGCGTATATAAAATAAAATTATCGGCTCATTTTGGATTAATAAAAAAAGTTTTGAAAAATGGAATGCAATTTACACAATTCTTTTTCTAACCCGCAACAAGTTAACCTCAATTCTAATCCTGATTGCAACCAAGAAATCACACCTCTCGTTATTGCAAGACAATACAGGTATGATTGAATGCAATGATTAGTCAATTTTTCATTTAAAAAGTTGATAAGTCGTAAATTGACTTTAAATTTTTTTTATCATTATATTAAGGCGACTGGTAAGGTTTTTCAAGGATTAACTTATTCAGATTATTTCATATTTTATGCAAATTCTTAAAACTTTTTAATATTTTATTTAATTGAAATAACCGCTAGGACAATATTTTTAATCATGAAAATATGAAGTAGCCTTTTAATTAATTCTGCCTTAGTTTAGAAATACTTCTTCAAGTTCCTAATTACAAATTATTATTTATTAAGCGATTCATATCAGCTTAGAATCTATTAAATATTATTGCCTCATAATTATACTTGATTTTATTTATTTAGACGTAGCATTGTACGAGATTAGTTACTCAACAATTTCCCTGTCCGAAAGCAATACAGACGGTGTTATAACCTTTTTTTATTAAAGCTCCGTGGTGAAGCGTAATTAATAACGTACCATAACAAATGTAGAGAAAAAGCGGCGTCCCTTAAAAGCCATTAGGATGTTAATTCCCGTTTTCATCAAGTACAGTTATAATATACCATGGATGGTAACACGCACTGGTGAATATCGCTTCTGTGTAGTGAAATCAAGATGAAATTTTCCATGAGCTATAAGGAATGGTCAGTTATAATTATAACGGAACGCCAGTGGCGCTATAGTCTCCGCACTTGCCTTCTAAATGAGTAGCAGAGAACCTACTATGTAGGTACAAATGAGTACCTGCCAGATATCAACAAAAGAAACTTCAAAGTATATAAGAAGTTGACTAACCAGGTCAATGTGACTGACTAAGGTAACGGCTATCCAGTTACTTAACAGTAACTGGATAGGTAACCCTAATCTAACCACTAATTGATGGTACGAGCCCTTCAGCGGGAACGTATATAAGCTGTGAATATAATGACAACGGTTAATGCCGTAGATGTTTCTAAAAATCATTCTTAACTTATAAAATTCATTTTTATACAAAAATAAACTAAAACTTACTATGCTACGAGTAGAATCCCAAATCATTAGTCACAAGAAGAAATTGAATAATGGCCAGATAAAAAACCAATGACTTTGTGCCAGGTCTTCCGATGCTTTCGTTCACGATAACACGACAGGAAATCAGGACTCCACCGATGAGTCCGACTCCGAAGAAGTAAGTTATTATGCCAAAAATTTATAAAACATTTTTTATATTCTGTTCAAAGTTTTAATAACGTATACAAGAGGTAATTTTTTTTATAATAATTATAGACTAATGAGAAGAAAAAAGTTAGTTGCGTTAACACGCTAAGCCTAAGCCACGGCTACAAGAAGGTACTAAAACACGAATCAGACATACGGACAGCTCGCAATTTACACTGTCGTACATTATATTTTAAATAGATGATGCAAATTTACACCGTATGATATTAAAAATGACTCGTTTTGCACATACTTATTTTTCAAAATTGGGAGTATTGCCCAAGCCAAACATTGAATAAGATCGAGAAAAGACGTCTGCACCTTTCTCCCCCGTATAGGTAGTAGTCTCAGCCTCAGTTTCGTCGCCCTAGCACAGATATATATCTTGTTTGCAAAAATATATTATATTATATTTTATTTTTTATATACAAAACAACATTGACATTGCTTGTTTGTATATAGCATCATCGGGCGTACATAATAACATTGTATAAGAGATAAATGGTGTGACTAAGCAATGACACCGGCTTCCTGGCTTTTAGTTCATACATTATTTATTTAATGCAGGCAACTTTCGATTGGCTACTAAGATTATTTATCTTAATATATTATAAAAATATAGATCTATTAAACTTTATAAAAATTTATTTGCTTGCAGAAAATATTGACAGTATATTGCAGAAATGGAAAATTGGGCGCCGCGTACTATACGCTTCAGACGGGTGAAGTTAGTATTAACTGTATATAAATAATAATTATTAAAAACATACTTTTTACTTTTATAAGTTTTTTTTGCATTATTAGTTGTACGTCCTTGAAGAGATAGTGGACCGAGCACCTGAATATCAGATGTTCCTCAACCTATTCCGCCAAGTCGATCCATCCCGCCTGCTGCTGGATGGTAAAACGCAGAATGCCTTCGTGCACGTCGTCAAAAAAACGGTGTATAGCTCTGACGATAGCGATGGCGGCACTTGTAAACTGATCTTTGTGTCAGCGAAGGAATATAGTAAGTACATAAAACAAGAGTGACAGACACACAAACTATTACAGATTAACGTGAAGTTGTTTGCCTATGCTGATATTTTGATATGACAGAGACAAGTGCTTACACAGATAAATTGAAGTATAAGATAGTTTAGTATTTTTCTATCTCAAAGTTTACTTACCTAACCTAACCGTACAACAGCCAAATATTTTTAGACTAAAACGACAGGAGTGACGCTCCATATCAGAATCGTCTATTAAGGTACCTTACTTATCTTTAACCACACCTACCTGTTTTTGCCGTTAAACAGTAGTGTTCAAATTGCTGTGTTCCGATTGGAAAGGTAAGATAGGCAGTGAAATTACTAGATTTTCATGACTTTACAGTTTATGTCACATGTGTCAACGTATATTGTGAACGTTGTTGTTATTGTTGGAGTTGCAATTTGCATATATGCGTGTGTAATCATTTACCATTAGGGGGACAATCTAGTAGTTTGTCAATATATAAACATCATTATTTCAACCGTTATATACCGATGACTGAACAGAGGTTTCAAGGTCGTCTCCCGCTATGCTGAACTAATGCGAATTGGTAGTATCGCCAATATCATTTGTTGGCTGGCAAAGTGCACCGCGAACATGTGAGGTTCGCTTAGATTCTTTTAGGTATAGTTTGAAACTGCGTCCAGCTACATAATCATTAAAACAGATTTTCTATCCTAATATTTGCGATTAGAACATGAAGGTCAAAAAAATACATAAAATATCTTACATTTCTCCTTAATGAAGATAGTCTAAGTCTCTAAATAACGCTCCAAGGTTTCGAGGCGTGCAAGCGACGCATATATTTACTCTCGCTCCCGAACGAGCCCGCCAACTGCACTGACGAAGAGCGGCTGCTGTTCCTCCGCACCGCCGTGGACTTTAACCAGACCCAAAGCGTACATTCGCTGGGTGCGCTACTGCGGTACCTAGACCTCAACTGGTCGTCTCTCGTGCTCGACCTTCACAGCAAGCCTCAGTTCTTGAGCTTGAGAATTATTTCACTGTAAGTACACAACAACGCATTAGACTTTCCATGGGGACTTTCAGTTAGCTGCTATGTCGCTAGTATTAGCGAAGGTTTATTTAGTGCAAATGTAATGATTTGTGTTGCGGGCCGTCCATTAGTACATATGGACTGTCACGTATGTCAATCGAATGAATTCTGAAAACATTCAATTGTATATGTAATCCGAGTACCTACCAACCAGTATCTAAAGCAAACTTTACCAGGATTATCAGCATGCAAAGCAAAGTAGTTGTATACCTTTTGCGTACTATTATTTGTAGTTAATGATTTCAGAATGACAACATCAATGGATATTTAACGTAAATTTTAATTTAATTTACTACATAAATCTTTGTCAGCTGATACTGTAAGTATTGAAACTATAACCAACCAAATTAACATTCCTTACTTCGGTTCCTTCGGGAAAAAAAGAAATCAATCACTCCGGCAAATTTTGCCACATGTCGACTATACAGCACCAGTAAGTGGTACAGTACAGTAAGTGGTGGATACAAGGTAAATATCGGACTATTGGTTCATAAATAAAATTTAAATAAATTAGAGTTCCGAAACCGAGGTTCATTCCTCTTCTTTTCAAAAAAGCGAATGCAACATCAATAATTTCATGTAATAACCTATGGTTAAATAAAGATTTTTTGACATTTGTTTCTTTGATAGTTGCAGTACCTATAGAACATAACGTAAATGATATAAAAATGTGTTCACGTCCCTTTAGGGCAGACATAGTAACTATAGATGAAGACACCTATCGCGGGTTGCAAATATTCAGTTCGGTAGCGCACCCGAGCGCATTCAAGCGTGGCGCACTTGGCTCTGGTCGCGAGGGACTCAGCCTGGCACACTTGCTGCGACGCTGCAGCTCTACGCTTGGTCACAGTCGCATGAGGTTAGTTGTGACATTCTTGCACCGATTCACACGAGATTTAATCAGATAGACAATCAACCGTAAGCACTGGATGCAGGACGCAGTGACATCACATTAACACCAAGTCCACCATGAACCGAAATCTACTAAAGCGGAAACAAGGCGATCAGAGCAGAGATGTGGCTTAAAGAACCAATAGAATTTAGTTACCCACACATCTCATTTCCACTTAGGTTCAGCAGCTACCACTGAGCAGAGATGTAATATATTTGTACCTAGAACACAATGTACAAACGGAGATGTGAGCTGTGGCTTGCTGAGATGCTGGATGAAACTGAGGTACAAACCGGTGATGTCAACTATATCAAGCAAGTTTGCAATGTCGTACAGCGAAAAATCTTAAAAATAAAATATATTGCTGAATAATATAAAGTTTAAATCATGTAGTTAATAGAGACAATTTCGAGGTAGTTTTTCCAGTCCCTGGATCGCCTTGATCTAGGCAAAAATAGACGTCGAGGTGGTTTAGTAGTTGGTAAGTATGAAGCGTAACAGCATTCCACCTCGTTAAAAAAGTAGTCTGTAGGAAGTAGTAAAACTTTTATCACTTAAATCATTAAAGGGAATGAAAAATGGAGTGGTAGGTACTTCAAATGATATCTCCAAAATCGATGTGTTATTTTTTTTAATAGTAAAAAGCTATCAGTTTTGCTTGTTCAGATTCTAGTACTTCTTCATCAAGTCGATGAAGATACAGTTTTTTAATAGCGACATGAGACTTTCACATTTCATGTCAGATCGCGTTAAACTTTGTGTTGATAGCCATCGCTTTCGGCGCCCTTCTCAGTTCTGCTCTAGCAGCACACGTCTCCGCACAGCTTCGGTGGATACCCTTTAACTGAAAAACATGCTTTCGTCTCCGCTTCGGATATTTCCTCATATCTCCGCGTCAATGGAGTTCGAGCCTTAGCCCTGACACTCTTATCAACTTTGGTCCATTTTAAACGTTTGCTCCCGTCGTAGGAGTTAATACATAAGCCTAAGTAACAAATATAAACATTCGGATTCTGAATATTAATAATTAGGAACGTGCGACATAATTTACAAATCTAACGTTAACTTTAACAAGTAGATAGATCGCGAGCGTTAGCGTGTATTTCTTTGACGACATCTATATGCAACACTTACCTCCTACCTTCGCCCCAACATTGGATCCAAAATTATTTTCTGTCTTTAGTTGTTGGACGAGTAACGATGGGGTACCATAGGGATTCATCCTGGCGAGCGAGTGACATACAATCTACTGGAACATTCACGCAGTACACGCTCACTTCTAATAGCAAGTGGCTCAGCTCACACATTCTGCGGCATTGTAAATTTACGCTACGCGGATATATCATGACCAGATAAAGTTAAGGACTATCACATTTTGTCTAAATTTATTACACATTTTATTCATCAATATTATCATCTTTATTCATTCAATCTGTTTTTATTATTACTATATACAACCAACTTACACGGAGAATTCATCACATTTTGCCAAAAGCCCCACGCCACGTCGGAACTTATTCTGATCGTTGATATTGCTCTTGATATATTGACGTGAGATTAACACAAATAAATATTTTAGTAATAATTCTATATTCGGAGTTTACTGTAAATTTGGAATTAAATTAGATCTGGTCGGAGTATCAGACTTAATAGTCTCTGAAAAAATATCACAGGCTCCTTTTAATTACTATGGTTTTTCTAAATAATATGTGTGAATGAAAAAAGTTGTAAAAAATCTTCAATTATGTTTATTAAATTAGTAATTATTGAATAAATAAATATTAAAAATCATCAAGAATATTTTCCAGGGTGCTTATGCAACACCCAACAAACAACATGGAAACGTTAGCCCAGAGGCAGGATGTGATTGCCTTCTTCATGAGACCGCAGAGCGACCCTATTGCAAGAAACATGTGCTCTGCGCTAAAGTTTATCAAGAACGTCAATGTTAGTGGTGGTTTTCTTACTTCTTTTCTTAAAAAGAAAGTGATGACACATTATTTTTAATATTAAGTTATTTATTTGTTACAGGGAATTTTAACAAAAATTAAAGCGTTGTCTGCTAAAGCATATCAATGGAAATCTTTATACAATGTTAGTATAATGTCCAAATATAAATTCCATCGTCTTTCATTTTTGGACCGGTAAACTAATACCATTATAAAATGACCCTTAATATTGGCCAATAATGGCCACAAGCAAAAAAAAGATTTTGTCAAACATTAGATGATAAATCTTACTATTCCAGACCTTGTACAATGCTGTCCTCATCTGTGAGCTATGCGAAAGCGCTGGGGATTGCAGCACTTTTCTGAAGAATCTCGCGTCGTGTGATAACCATAAGTTATATGAAGTAATTTGTATTCTTAGTATTTTTACTTCTAAGAATATTAGAATGGTGATGAACAATTTGGTATCTTCCTCAGATGGCAGTTTATATGAACAGAATTATAGACTTCGACCTATCCAAGTCAGAGGGGAAGTTTACTGTGAAGCCTGGAGTAGACCCTGCGCTCGATAAAAGTAAATAATAATCGTTTACTGTAAAACGCTTACGTGTAATAAATAAATTAAGTTCAAGTATCATTAAGATTTATCATGTAACTTGATGTAACATCCAAATTTTTACTTGTGGCAAATGGCAATTATTGTAAAATTATGCTCTAAAAGATATTATAATGTAATGGATTTTCTCTCCATCGAAACAAAATAAATAACAAAAGAGAAGCAAACAATGGCAAGCCTGCATGAGCTAATGTCTGCGACGGCAAAAGTGGAGCTGCAACGACTGCCTGATTTCGTACAGGAATGCAGCATGGTATATATGCCGCATTTGGGCTACTTACTTGCCGTCCGCACCTGGAGCTCGCCTCTCACAGCTGATCAGAAGGAGCTACCGGATATGAAATTCATGGTGAGATTAACAAATTTTACCAAAACTAATAATGCTCCATTATATTATTTACCAAAAACTGTTTGTGGTAAAGACGCAACATAAACCTGTATGAAATATTTCTCCAACATAAGTTATTAATAGTACTTACCTATTAAGTTAAAATCATAATTTCATTCGAGAAACAATCTCTGCTGGAGACCTCCTTAAGTATTTCGCCTGACCGATCGGCTCTTCTGTCGCTTCAGTCTCTTCAGGAGATTTTCAATTAATATTCAGTCCACTTTATGAAACTCTGCATTACCTGGTATATGCCTGCCACTAGAGGACATTCCCTCACCAATGGCCGTTAGTCCTGCTGTACCGAACCTACTGCAGATTCGATGAATTTAAAATTAAAAATACGTAGGTACATCCTACGTATACGATTATTCTCACCAAATTATTAGATCTGACAGAGGTGTAACAACCACTCTTCGGAAATAAATATAAAATCCCAGTTTAACGAGAACCAAATACCACTGTTGAAGTAGGTAGGGCGGGCTTTTGCAGTCAAGTGAGTGAGAGAGCGATTATACATATATTCCATATCCATCACCGCACACAAAAATCTTTATAAAAAGTATCCTTTTTAGTTTCAGAACAATGATTTCATACACTACAAAAGCAAAGGTTGTGAAGGTATGTATTTACTTAGATAAATTACATAATAACAGTCTTAATTTTTTTCTGTAAAAATAATGTTTATCTACATTAATAACTTTTATATTATATAACTCATGGTACTTATTTTATTTTGTATAAAAATTTGATCATATCGCGAATGTTTATACATGAGCCGAAATAAAAGCTTCCGGAATGAAAAAAAATACTGTTGATAATCTAAAATTGATTTATTGTTTCTCATTATATTCTTCCGTCAATTTACTTTTTCATATAATTAACTGTTAGAGTGCTAAGCAGCATTTTGCGCTCCGGCGATTTGTATCGAAAGGTGTGACGCACTTTTTTCTGTATAACCTAAAAAGATTTATTAAAATTGATTAATATTTGTCTAAATGAAAGTGTTTTATTTGACACCATATTTTGTTCCTTTAGAGTAATCAAAATAAAAAGCTATTGGAAAAGACCAATAGATTTTTACAAAAATTGCTTAGCACTCAAACGGTTAAACCAATTTTGCAAATATTTGTGTAATTGGTTCTGGATTTTTAGGAACAGAAAAATGTCACACAGGGCCAGGCCTTATCTACATTCATGGCGGTCGAATCGCGAAAGCGCACCCCACCATGTGCCTCATATGGGCCTAGAGAACTCGGGGGGTTTTAGTGGGTAGGCCGGTCCTCTATGACCGGAGAGCCCGGTGTCATGGTGCATAAGGTCGCATTTCCTCCCCTCAAAAAAAAACCAAAAAAATAGGCCTTATCTACAGTGCAGGATAACTGATAAGTTGTATGTTTTTCACATACAAAAATTCATTTATTTATCTGGCCGTGTAGGCACTTGCATGTCGTGGTGCAAGATAATATAGTGTAATTTTCACAGTTTGTCAATAATTTCCAGTAAATAGTAGTAGTTGTTGTATAGGATCACGAAAACGGTTTTTACACACCCAAAAGTTAATATTTGTGTATTAAATGTTTATTTGAGTCATGACTATATCTTTATGAGGCACGGACACACATTCGAATTCTGCATATATGCTATTGCATATAGCTGCTACAGCTATAAATAGTCGCTTTACATAGCGCTTCTTCGCCAATATATTGATATTCAATATATTGGCTGACAATAAAAATTCTTTCTAGTTATATCCATATTATTGCAATCACGAATTTTTTAAAAAGACACCATAATTTGAAAACAATTAATAATTAGATAAAGCAAATTGTATTCTGCGGCTAAAGAGTTCCATCTTCAAATATAGTAATAAGTTTTTAAATAGGTATAGTAAGTTATTAGGTTAATTCTGAAAACTTTTAGTGTGACCTATGAATTATAATAGGTCGAAATATATATATTGTTTATTTAAGTTGAAAAACAAATCTTGAAATGTAACGCCAATTTAACATTCCAGGATTTTATACTTTTTCGAGAATTAGGTATTATATAATAACAAATCCTTACCATTTAAAGTTTACTTTCTCGGTTATGACTTATTATACACGTTGTTTTACGGTCAGCGAAATAATATGTAGTAATGTGTATCCATCAGAAATGGTAAGCGACCTTAAATATTAAATATAAACAGCCAGTATAATTAAGGAACACGATAATATGAAAAAATAAAATTCTTGAAAATCTCTAAGAGCGGCAATTTAAATATGGATAAGAAAGAAAGTTTCCCCATCTTCTAGAGTTGGACGTGATGATAGGGGACACATACCCCGAGATAGTAGCGCACGAGACGCGTATCATGATGAGGCTCACTGCGATCATATTGGAGAATCTGCACACGCTAGCTGGAGTGGTTGATAAGTGTGCAGAACTGGACTGGTCGGTATATATACTTAACCAACTAGACAACTCATATGCAAAACGAAAGCCAAAACATAAATTAGAAATACAGACCAGAAATGAAAATTGTAGCAGGATGATATAGTACTTAGTAGGTACTACAGTTATGAGTTGCATTTCTTAAACATATATCTCGAATGTTTTCAAATTGTCACCTTCCACTAGTTATCATTAGAAGTTGATCACATTGCTAGCGTTGTGAGCTATTTAGAATTTTATCACGCGAAATTTTCTGTAGGTTTTGTAGATCATACTTTTCCAAGTTTTATCAGAGCCGAGCAATTTAACAAAAAAAAATACTTTTCAGCGAATAAATAGAAATCATCAAGCAATGAGAATCACTTATTGTTCAATAACATCAAAGAAATGCTGTCATTGGTGTATAAGTATAAACAATTAGTACTGAACTACACAGAGTAGAATCTTAAATGTAGCTATGTATATTAATACCATACTTCACTAATAGTAGTGTAAAGAAAATTCTCCCAATACCATTATCTTGTTTTATATTTCTACTACCGTTCTGTAGTGTGATTTTCCAATCTAGAGATCTACAATGTATCCTTCATTGTACCAAAGTGTTTTTTATTTTTAAAATCACATATATACAATTATCTAACGGTCGTGAAGGAAAACATCGTAAGGCACCTGCAAAGGAAAATTAAAATGGGTATGTGAAGTTAAGTAGTTAACTGTAGAGTAGTTAACTAAGGTCTAATCACACTAACAGTTAAGTTACTCTTGTGTCCTCGAGTGACCTATGACAAAGGAATCCGGGCCAGCATTCTATAGCCGCGGCCAACTACGACATATTCTAACCAAATAATTGCCTCAAGCAGAGCGATACTATTGCCATTTTTGTCAAAGTAGTTATAGCATCATCATTTTCATATTTAATCATTCCAATCATTGTCAGTTTGATAGCCATGTCAAAGGTGTGCAAAGAGCAAGGGTTCATCCGGCCCACGCTGACCCACGACAAGGTGATCAACATTACGCAGGGGCGACACCCGCTGACCGCGCCCAGCTGCGACTCTTTTGTGCCCAACGACACTGAGAGTAGCCTCGAAAGTGGCTTCGTTAAGATACTGACAGGTCCTAATGCTAGTGGAAAGTCCGTCTACATGAAACAGATAGGTAAGTTGCGTCTAGTTGTTTAGACTCTAGGTTTCTCTAATTTTCACGAATAAAACTTTGCAATTGGCTTTTTTCCTTCAAGAATATGTATTTTATTATATAATTATTCAATTTAAATATTATGAACTGATATGATAACACTATATTAACACAAAATAAGTAAAATGATATCAAAACCTTATAAATTAACCATTTATGTAGGTATACATATTTTTTAAAACAAAATACATTTTAAGCTTTCTTGCATTGAATTTATCATTTTTCAATTCAGAAAGAATACTTATTAAGTATTAAACAAGGTTATTGGTATTTTTATATTATTAAATATGTTCAAATAAATAATAATTACAGCTGCACTGATACTTTTACAATATTTCTCAGCTAATAGTTTACCCTTAATATGCATAGAATAAAAAAAATCTATTACATAATTACTTGTGCAAACACAATCTCTGCTCACATCCATGAACCTGTCCAGCTCGAACCAGAGACACTAAGTCGGCCCAGGGGACACCCTATCAATATAAGTCCATTGCGTTAGTTTGTCTGCAAGACTGAGGACAACCCATACTTATTTCCCGCCTTCCCCAAACAACTAATGGTAAACTTTGAATTCAATGATCGATTGCATGCATGGAGATGGAGTATAGGATATCTAAGCTGACCCGGGAGGGACCACGCCCCTTCCGTGGCCGGGGGGCGTCATCGGTGGTGGAGATCGGGTGAGGTATTGTAGCCTCCCCTGTATCGGCGGGGGAGCGGAGGCTGGGGGTTCCTGTAAGTAGCTTGGCATTCCCGGGGGCTCCCTACATGCCTGAGGAAGGCCATCACCAAGGTTTATAGTGGGTAGGCCTCCCCCTTCTGGGGAGGAGAGCCCCACATAACCGCTGGCTCGCCACAGCCGGCGGTTATGTGCAACTTAATGCATTTTCCTCAGAGGACCAAAAAAAAGAAAAGAAAGGATATCTAAGCTGATCTATCGTGTATTATGTAACAATTTATCGTGTTTTACGGAACAGGGCTGGTGGTGTACCTGACTCACATCGGTTGCTTCGTGCCGGCGGAGCGTGCAAGCATAGGTCTGTTGAAAAGTATACGATCGCGGCTTCACGCCACCGAGTGTGTGGCAGCCCATATGTCAGCCTTTCTCATTGACCTGCGCCAGGTTTATATTATTTTGTGGATATAATTTTATTCAGTGGCGTAACTATAGGGTGGCAAGTCGGCAAAATGCCGCGGGCCCCCAGCCCAAAGGGGCCCCCGATCAGGAAAGTCTCAACTCCCTAAGTACATTTATTATTACACTTAAGTAAAAAAAAAATGTCTTTAATTTATTTGTCACCTCCTTAGTTGCTTACACAAGTAAAAAAAGAATACGGGTAGGTATTATAATTTTTCAATAAATTAGTAAAAAAAGATTTAACCCAGTTTTAGAATGAATGGGTAAAATCCAATTAATAATTTCGGAAACATGCATGGACAAACATACCTCCAAAATGTGTATATTAAGTAATTATAATTTTAAAGTTTGTTTGAACCTACTTCACGTAGTGATTTATTAGTTACCTCTTACAAATAAAAGTGTATAAATGAATAGGTATTATAAAATAAAAACATGCTATTATTGTTGGTTCAGCTTTTTTTTTAAATTGGGGAGATGGGAGGGCCCCTCCGATGAATTTGCCACGGGCCTCGAACGGTATAGTTACGCCACTGATTTTATTATTATGCGATCGTTCATCAATCGGCTTAGAAATAGATTTACATATGACAGGAATGCTCTCATCCCATGTAAGATTAGTGACGATAAGGCCCTGAACAAGTTTAGACTGGATTCCTCAAAAACTGAGGAACTTACTGTTCGACTTGTAGCTGTCGGAACATAACAAAACTAACGATATTATTATATGACGAGAAACTTGATGAGTGCTCAAACTCTACTCGCCCATGCACCAAACTGAGCAGCAAACGGTTCAACCATAGGGAGTTGAACATTTCCGTTCAACATCCAGTTCGTATTTCGCTACTAACCAACCATAAAAAATGGCCTGTTCAAAGAATATAATTTTCACTAATAATTAATTACTCATACATAAATATGACGATCTACGTAGCCTTTCATTCAAGCCTTAGGGCCCTTATGGCCCCTTGGCCAAGGCTAAGGCTGAGTTTAGTCGGTAGGTCTCGTAGGTCAGCCCACTCTGGTCGGCGTGGAATCCGACATACTCACCGTGGCACTGCCGTTACGCTGGTATCCTGGGCACGTTTCGTGCTCCTCGTGAGAATTCTCAGCCTCTCTCTCCTGAGAGAAAAAAAAAGAGAATCTACGTAGCCAAATTGTTCTCGACTTCGAGTCCCGATGATGATAAATGATTGTGTGATGAATGCGAGCATTTGTGCGTGTGGTTAATATATATTTCTATAAAAATACTTTGGACTCTGGCTATTAGGTAGATGTGTGTAAGAAAAAAATGATTATTTATATTTTAATTATTTATTATGGGTATAGAAGTAACTATTTTCTAAAAGTCGTTTTTTTAATACCTTTATCATGCTATTAATCCACTATAAAAGAACCTATAACAATTAGCTTATTGTCAACATTAAAACACTCAATGATATTATGATCATTATATCATCCAAACGCGTGATATTATGAATTTCAAAAAAAAACATTCTCATGCAATGCAACAAAATCCATGTTCAAATTTTAAGTTCTATAGAAAATAGAAATAATGGAGTGGTGAATATAAATATTCCAAGTACATCAGGATCTGCCAACATTCAACAAGGTGCAAATGTTCAAGTGCATTTCAATAATTGTACGATCCAAAATGTAAATAATTATTACAATAAATAATTCTTTTACTTATTAAAGTTTGTTTATTTTACATGCTTCGCAATTAGACTTTTCTTGAATTTACATGGTATGAGAATCTTTTATAGAGGATTCACATCATGATTGTAGATAAAGTCTTGTATGCAACTGTTATAATTAGGTATTAAAACACTCATGTGATACTATTATCACACTCTGCTACGTCTCGTGTGATAAATCCACATTCGTGTTTTAATACCCCTGATTATACAACAGTTGCATAAATAACTATTATCCTCATTCTTATTATTTTATTGCACATGGTTTCATTGCCGTTAGACAATGCCAATGCGATCGATGTATGTATTTGTTCAGATGGGGCTGGCGCTACAAGAGCAGAGCTCACACTCGTTAATTCTAATTGACGAGTTCGGCAAAGGCACCTCTGAAGTAGACGGACGCGCCCTGCTGGCAGCTGCCGTCAACACGCTTCTGTTTCGCGAGGAACACTGCCCCCATGTTTTGTTATCTACGCACTTCCTCGACCTGCACAAGTACATTGTTGACACGTCCATCGTCAGATACTTGGTAAATAAGTTATTTTTTTATTTTCGCCGGGTACTTTGCCGCATACATTGAGAATTTATCACCCTTTCTTAAGCACAACATCAAATGACATGTGCTCTTAGACCCTTAGTACTACTCCAGGATAATATCGAGCGTGATCAAGCAAACCAAGTGATTAGGTCCTCCTCAAGATTCTAGCTAAGACTTAACTTGAAGGCTGAGGTATCAGTGATAAAGGTAGTGTTTTGTCCGGTGCTTGAATCGCGAAGGCAAGTCTGCGCTCAAAGTCCTGCAACAGATTAAAAATCATAAGTAGCGATATTGATCAAGTCTGTTATGGTTACCAGATAAGTAAATATATAAAATAATATGAAAAATTGCAAACAAAGCGTTGCACTCGGACTTGAGCCAGAGTCGACCAATTCGACTATAAGTCACTATATACGTTCCACTCGAACATTTCAACTGCATTCTTCACCTTCTCGCTTTGTCAAGCTAAAGTAGATTTAATTCACTGTTAATAGATACGTACTAACATCTAAGATTGAAATATTCACAGATTTATTAAAAATTAGTTAAAAATTAGTTATAATCAAAGCACGTCTAAATTACAGTAGAACCACCAACGAAAAGCTTTTATTATAATATAAGGAATAGCGGCAACCTCAAAGTCAACTAATACTAAGTAATAGGTCATTAGGATACTAGGCATTTATTTGGCAAGCATACACTGAAAAAAATGCTGCTCATACAGCTGAACAAGTATCTTGGTTGGCGAATTTATGTTTGATGCACCCTAAGAATTATTTGCCTCGAATAATGTCACTTAATTATTGGTACTAATTTAACTTGGTTGATGTCTTAATTGTTTGCTTTTAACAAGTATCATGTTATATTCAAACATTTTATATTGTTAATTATTTTAATTATTACAATTAGTTACCGTGATTATTTTTTAATATTAAATCTATCAAGTATTATTAGATACTACCAAGTTATAATGATTAATTTACCCAATTAATAAATTGTTAAAATCTTAACACATTATGGTTTTTCCAACTAATCAACTTGGTGGGAACAAACAAGATATATGGCTTTTTCGACACAATAGTGTTGTTCGATTCAAATACGCATTCATGTTCAGTGCAACTTACTCCTTTTTTAAATTAACCAAGATGAACTTGTTCGGTATACACAAGTGTCTTTAGTAAATGTAACTTTCAACACTAGTTACAAGGAAACAAGATAAAAGGATTACAATTATCATGGGGCTTGTTTGAATTAAATAATTATTATGGTTACTTTAAACAATAATGGTATTTAGATTGAACAAAACAGATAACAGATGCTGACAATATAACTTGGTTGAAGGAAACCAGCATGTTAGTAAGCTCATATGGAAACAAGATGTTAGTTAGATTAAACACGGAAATTATTCAAATCCACAAATTTTTTTTTTTCAGTGTGGGTTTGGATCACGGTCCAAACCAATAACCAGTGTTATAGTGTACCAGATTACGGCGATTTCAAACATTGTAGAACCTCTTTCTCACACAATGTCCGATAACAGACTGTACCCAACAAAAGATTCTACGACAGCTCATAGTACAGCAAATACGCAAAATTGGCTGCCAGCCCACAGAATCAATATCGGTCCATCACTCATGAAAACTGGTCTTCTAGCCCAGGCTTCAATCCATTGGATTTTAAAAGATAGAAATATTTGGAATTATCTCTGGATATTTAGATTTTAGCAGCAACTGAAATATACATGAACGTTGGGCTACGATTGCTACGATCGACTACTGGCCACGAAGGTCGGGAGCCTGCATTGAAAATCAAGGGGGACATTATGATTGATGTTAATATTTCATTGAAATTTTTCAATATTTAGCCTGTGTAATTATTTTTCTTTTCTTATATAAATTATGTAATTTCGTATTTAAACAAACATAAAAAGTTGTAAAACTTATTTTATAAAGTATTACCCCACTATGTAAAATTTTATCTGTTGGGACTAAAATAATGTAATAGTGATTTGAGCCCGTAAGGAGTTAGTACTGACTGAACAATCAGTACTTGCCTAGCTTTTAGATGAAGATGTTATTTAAATAAGTGACAAATATAACGATTTTTATCTTTTACACATCCTTTATTGAGATTGGGTAAAAGTGTAATTTTATAATATATGTATTAAAAAGAAAATATGTTATAACTTGTTATGTGAATAGAAGTACAGATTTCATTAATAGAATTTATATTCTTTCAATGACAAATCTATATATATATATATATATATATATATATATATAATATATATTTTGTTGTATTTATAACTCAACAATAATTTTGGTCTTAAATTATTCGTGGAAGTCCAGAGAATTGTGCGTAGAGAAATTTTTAAAAAGTGTAAAGTCAACATCTTTCTATACTCCGATATACAAACAATTTGTATTAATACTTAAAAGCCAATTAGAACCTTTGGCAAAACAATCGAAGACAAAAAAAGTGACGTTAGTTCTGTCAAACAAATTTAATGTCATCATATCGCTCATCCAAAAGAATATTGACATAATTACCAAAATGTCGAAAATGAGTTTTTGATACCATAACTTCGTATTTTGCACGTTTTATCTGTGGTAAAAACGACAGAATTTTTGTTCCATTAGTTTCCGACAGAGAGAGTCACTGTCCGAAAGGTAATGCTAAACTTTGTATTTCAGATCGTAAAAAAGCTGATTTGTTGCATTTGTTAAATATTAATATTATACCAAAATACTATGAGGCTTTTTATAATACTATTTTGCAATAAGTTTATTTACGTTATTATTTCCGATTATTTTAAATACTTTTATGTTGTACGCAATTTATAAATCACATTATTATACTTGATAAATACTATTTAGAGTGGTGAACGATTAAGACAATTTTTTATATCGGAATTGATAGATTAACGAATCATTGTGATATATTATAAACTCCTACCAGTTTTTATGCTTCTTAACGATCATACTCTTCTTCGATAAGTACAAGTACTAAAGGTACCTGGTTAAAGGTCTGTCTCGCTATTATTATAAATTGATCTCATTATTATTATAAACACTACCTAGGTACCTACTTAGATAGATTTATTATTTTTAATATTAGATTTACTTAGAATTGTTTAATAACAGTTTATTTTTGTTTTCTTATGTTAAGATTATTATAAAAAAAAATAGTTAAGCTTTTGAAAAAGTTTAGGTTTCAAGTTCATGAAATGTATTATAAAAATAAAACAAATTAAGAATTATGTAGTTTAAATTCATGATTTATTCCCATATCCAAACCTGGTATAATGTCATAATTGTAATATTTAAATTACAAAATGTCATAAATGTACGTCCGGTTTGTTTCATTTGGTATTTTTTAATAATTATCTTGAGGTTTCTCGCAAACTTTTTATGTAATATTATTGTTAATAAAGTAATACAACATAACTATTAAAATATATCGATAGAAAGATTGGAAATACACAATATTTTCGATGTCAAACTTTTAAAACGCTCTCCTGAAAAATCGCAAAAACGTAATTACCTACGTCAATATTCTTTTGGATGAGCGATATGTCATTTCATTTTATCAGAGATAATGATTGCTTTGTTGTGTTTATATTTTCTAAAATATTGTTGAGTTATTGCTTTGTGTTCATGTTTTCCAAAATATTGTTAAGTTGTTGAGCGAAGGTAAAATGTCACGAGCAAGACGACCAAACATAGGCCGGCGAACGCGTAATGCAAATCAAATCAAATCTTATAGTTATAGTCTTGCACAGAGAGTTCCTTCTAATTCTATTTTGTTTTTATAATAATATGACTGTTTTATGTGCCAAATAAATAAATTAAAATTAAATTAAATTAAATCGTAATGTAAATGCGTGGGACAGGACAACGTCTGTCGGGTCAGCTAGTTCTCAATAAAATCAATACATACCAATACAGAGTTTTGAGCACACCTTTCAAGACGGCGAGCCAGTATTCCTATTCCGGCTGATAAAAGGCAGCACTAACAAAAGCTTCGCGCACGAAGTGGCAGCCGCCAGCGGCATAGAGGACACGGTCATACAGCGAGCTCGACTACTTATGGACTGCATCAAGGTAAGTTTACAATAATTATCTAAACAGGAAATACAGAAACAGCCATACAACAAATCGGACAGTGGATGCGTTAGCTTCATTATTTCACACAAGTTTCACCGATGAACGCCGTAAATCTTCTATACAACGAAGTCGTCGCTTTTAGCTTGTTTCAATTTATCGTGGAAAACAAGTAGTTGATATTTATATGTACCGAGGAAACGGCAAAGTAAACAAAGTAAAACAAGGGCAATAACTAGCTGCTCTGTGCTGTTACGTTAATGAGCCTTCAGTGCTGTTAACTTTTTTCACAGTAAATCAGAAGCGTATTACGATCATTTTGATAACGATGCGAAGTGTATTACGATGATTTTTATTGCAATAAATCAAGGTTTCAAAGATCAAGTGCAGATGATGCTCTACGAACATACAAAGCTCTACGAAGGATTCAAAAATAAGCGTACAAAGTAACAGGTTAGGTTATAAAGTTTTAAACCGAAAGTGCATCGTAATAAGGGAAGCAGAGCTCCAGATTATCGTGTCATCTAACAATCTACAGATTCATACTGATCAAAAGTAACGGCTTAAGTATTCGTTTCAGCTTAAAAGATTTATGCTCTTAGGCTTCGATCACCCTCGCGGTATATCTTTAATTATACATTTCAGTTGTGAATTAAAGTTTGTAAATAATAAATGTAAGTGTCTGAAGAATGAGATTGAATATATTTCTATGAACACAAACTCATGTTTTTTATATCCATAGTGACTTCATTACAGTTTAAATTAACTAGGTCAAGAGGTAGTTAACGAGGTAAAGTTGAATGACCAAGCAGCCAGGCAATTTTTCTTTCCACATTAACATTATTTACATTACTTTACAGGACAATACCCTGCCGCCACCAGATGAAAGAATAATGGAAAAATTAAACAGTTTCATCGAAATAATAAAAAAGGAGCTGCTATCAGAAGACATTTAATATTTTGATTGATAAATAAACTTCTCTTAGCACAATTTATAATTATTTTAGGCTTAGCAATATAAAAAATTCACAATATCTTATAACATATCAAAAATTAATCACAATTTGCGTTCATAGAACTTGATAAATTCTATAATAAATTCAGTTGGAATGCATAACAAGCCCGCACATTAAATACGACGAAATATATAAACAATCTATTTATAAAATGTTATAATTACTTCGATTCATATCCTATATTTCTTATGAATAATTTGACTTTGACTTTGAAATTAAAGATCTTTGTAAGAAACGTCATAAAATGAAACATGTACGGTAATATCTTAATACTCTTTGTTTAAAATATTAATACTTTATTTTTTTTAAATTTGTGCTATTATTTTATATTATGAAGTTAGTAGGTATCAGTTACAGTTATTTAAGAGTAACAATTAGATTGTTCTCATGGAATTTTTATAAATATTATTGTGGTGATATAATATATCTTATTACAAGTAATTATATCTTATTACAAGAACATTATATTAAAAATATAAAACAACAATAGACAGCTATACAAATTTACCATATTTCATCAACAAGAAAATCTTGAAAAAAGTTAATTAATGATTACTATTATATACCACTGTACCGTATTTATTAATGAATAAATTCAAATACAATACAAACATTATATACTTGAGCACAAACATAGCAACACAATTTTAAAAAGTAATAACATTGACTACAAAACTTATGGTCACTTCCTCTGATATGTTTACATAGACTTCATCTGTTTCATGAGTTCCTCAAGGGACAATTCCGAAGCGGCTACTGCACCACCTGTGCTGGATTCAGGAGTACCGTTGTCTACGGGAATACTGTATGCGACCTGTTGTTTCGAATAAAGTAATGTTATTGACAAATTATAGTGGTAAAAGTTTATTATGAACATTAAAACGTCACTAAAATAAGAACAACACAATAAAAAAAGAACTAAAACGAAACACCTTCAATAAATAATAAAAACTACAGCTTTTTATAAAAAAATACATTTTACTTCTTGTAAAATTATCCATGTTCATTTTACTATTTTTCATTATATTAATTATTCCTCATTAACAACAGCATTGGTATCATAAAGATAATATGACCAAAGTATATATATACACTTCTCATCAAAAAAATCGAAACACTTCCGTTTTCATTGTTTCTGTCCGAATTTAACACAAAAAAGAATTCATACCATGAAAAAAAAAACATAAATGTATAGCTGGCAGTTTGGCTATTACAGTAATAAGCGAAAATTCTAAATTCAAAATTAGAATTTCATTTGTTTATCTTATAAACGAAATGAATCTCTGTTTTGAGACAAATGTGTGTTTAGGGTTGGAGTACATTTAGCGTTTAAAAACTAAAAATTGGCGCCTATCCTTAAACTTTTTGTTTTTTATTTCAATACTGTGACTTTGGGACGTCTGAAAAAAGGTTATTTTTCTAAAACGTATGGATACTTCGCCCACAGAAGCCGCCCAAGTTGTGGCATTGCTGGATTCTGGCCTTAGTCAGCGTGTTGTGGCTGTAAGACTGCATCTAAGCCTGTCATCTGTTCATAGAGTCTATAAACGTTATCGGGAGACTGGTTTGTTCACGCGCCGTTCAGGATCTGGCAGGAATCGGGTCACTTCTGAGCGAGATGATCGATTTATTGTAACAACTTCTTTAAGAAATCGACGCCTTAACGCTTTTCAACTGCAGCAGCGGCTTCGTGTTGTACGAAGGGTGGCTGTAAGTGACTCTACAATTAGAAGAAGGTTGAAGGATCGTGGACTGGTACCGCATAAGCCAGCAAATGGGCCGAAATTAACTGCAGACCATCGAAGAGCGCGCCTTAACTTTGCACGTGAGCACCTAAATTGGTCATACCTACAGTGGAGCAAAGTTCTCTTTTCGGATGAGTGTAAAATTATGCTGTATGGTAACGACGGCAGGAACAAGGTCTACAGAAGAGACGGAGAACGCTATGCAGAATGCTGCATTGAAGAAAAGGTCAGCTATGGTGGCGGTTCGTGGACGGTTTGGGGAGGAATCAGCGCCGACGGTAAGACAGAGCTTGCTTTTGTGTCTGGGCCACGTCTGCCTGCACTAAACTGTCATCGGTACGTCGAAGAGTGTCTCGAGCCTCATGTGATGCCCTATGCACATTTTATTGGCAACGGCTTCATATTCATGCACGACAATGCTAGGGCTCACACCGCGGGCGTCGTACGAGATTATCTTAACGAAGTCGATATCTCTATTATGGAATGGCCAGCAAGAAGCCCGGACATGAATCCCATTGAACATCTGTGGGATGAATTAAAGAGACGAATTCGAGCAAGAGATCCTGCCCCAGAAACACTTAGCCAGCTGCAAGATGCAATCCAAGAGGAATGGGACAATATACCACAGCATGTGATCGTGACTCTCATCCGATCGATGAAGAACCGTATGGAAGCAGTAATTAGAGCTCGGGGAGGGAATACAAGTTATTAAATAAACGTTTTTTAGCTTTTTTTTTCATTTACGTGTGTTGTTTTATCCATTTCCTTTATACTCCATACGGAATAAAAATGACTCATTTAACAAAATACGAAACCTATGAAAAATTCATTTAAATTTAGAACATTAACATTAAGATTTGATAAGCTCATATTACTCACTATTAAACGACATTTAACATTTATTCCTAAATGTACACATTTTTCTGATAATCCTGACAAAACGTAAACTTGCAAGGTGTTTCGATTTTTTTGATGAGAAGTGTATTTTGACACATCGACACGATATATAGCTTTATTATATCGTACAATGATGTTCATGTTAGCCCATTAGTAATGCATTTGGAGTCTGGAAGTACTGGGATAACGAAGCAGCGGAGGTCATTAATAGGGTAGACGACAATTTTTTAAAATTCTATATATAATAAAAGTACTCTTTTAAGTGAGAAATATTGTAGAACCAACAGTACACCTGCACCTATTACTTTTGAAGATACATCGACATGTTTGCGGCGCTGTCGCGGGTCGCTCAAAAACGCTCCATACTAAAAACTCTGCAATCGTGAAGTCAACTAAGTAAACTCGCCTACTTTGTATGAGCGTATAAACAAATTTTAAAATAACTTTGTTATCTGTACGTGTATAGGTATACTTTCTATATAAAAAAAAATATTACATTTAATGTGAGAATGCTAGAAATGTGTTCATTTCATTAGAATTACGTAAATAATAATTGCTCATTTTATAGAAATCTAAAAACAATATAAATTATTAATTAAACTGAAATTTCTATATTGACATACTTTCATTAGATATAAATTGCTCAAATCAGATAATTATAGTATAAAAACAGCTATAATCAGTTGTAGTCGTCTACCCTATTATACTACTCTGAATAAAAGATCTAATATTTTGCAAATATTCTCTTATCTATAACCTGTAATTTGATATTTTAGATTAACCCCTGGGCAGGCAGTCCAAGGCTCCGCCAAAACCAGGCGTAATTTTATACTATTTATTAATACAATAGAAATCAGAGAACTCACCTGCACTCCATCAACCAAATTCAAATTAGAAGTATCTTCTTCTGGCACATTTTCATCAATCAAACAAATACCTGAAAGTAATTAATCTAACAGTTTCAATCATAACAAGTACAAGTAATCGATATAAGGCCTTTGAATTAATTAATTTAAAGTTTGCTTTACGTTTTATTAAACGGCAATATTCAGTCGCAGCCTATAGGTATGTTAAATATGTAGTACATTTAGACAATCGTTTTCACTTTCTTCCACCTTACAATTCCCAACAAGTAAAAAAATTCATTTGTTCAATGTAAAATATTCCGCAAAAGATTAATAGGTAAAGCACTAGTCAAAAATGCTGGTTTACCTATTACCACCAAATAATAATGAAATAACAAGCTGAAAGTGTTGTGTAATAATATATATCTCATATATATCTCTGTGTATGTGTGTGTGTGTATGTATACAATATAGGAAAGGTAAATATCGCACTAGCGCGTCCAAAGTGACATGTTCAACTTCGGATAATTGGTGTAATTTCATTTAGTCACATAATAGCGAGATAATAAAGACGTGGTTCCTTACTCCGATTCTATGTAAGAGGAGCGCAATGATTCCGTTTTTTCCATCGGACGTCGGACTCCAAACCGATCGCGGCTCGGCCGGAATGACTTTCAGACTATACTCAGCCGGAGCCTTGGCCATAAGGGTCCTACGGCTTGAACCTTTCTGTCCAGTACTTTTAATTATCTATTTCATTCACTAATGATCTGTTGAAACTTTGAAAAATATACATGCAAACGGGTTTAAATGTCGTCAACTCAACTCGACAAAAAATCATAATATATTATAATTCATTCACAAAGAAACCGATATGGCTTTTCAACTGATTTTAACTTAATGCAACACTAATGTCATGTCAATTAAATGTAGTACAACTTTAATGACGTGTTGTTTGATAATCAATGATCGGAGTAGGTAGAGCTATTTTTGGTACTTGCGATTTTTTCTCATAATATGGACATGCCCAGAATCCCGGGATTAAAATGACATTTTATTAATGTAGGAAATAGTGCTACAAAAAGCTATTCGCTGTATACAAGTTGAAATTGTATAGGTAATTTGAAATCTATACTGTTTTGACGACTTTATAAAAAAACAAGTAAAGAATACAGTTGCGTGACAAACGCATCGTGACGATGTATGTAAGTTTGACAACGTCGCGCGTTCGCTAGTCTACATAATACAAGCAATCTTTCATCATTTTTATTAGAATTACATTTTGTTTATTTTAATCCCGGGATCGCAGTCCGAATCCTGCGGCATGTCCATATTAACATCAATGTTTGCGGTCAATGAACCCAAATAGCTACCTACTCCGATCATTGTTGATAATATTGTTATACAGTAAATAGAGATAGATTTACTTTACTGAATATTGAAAATTAAAATGATGTTAGTTAGAAGGTTAAATAACTAAATTGATAGCGACACAACGGTACTATTGTTGTTATAATCAAATTAACTTTTGTATTAGTGGTTGTAACGATACAGTTTCTTCGCCCATTTATTGGAATTTTGAAATAGAAATAAAATGAAAAAGACATTTTGTCTATAATAGTTTGAAGATTTTATATATACTATACTCCGACCGGACGACTTCCATAGTCGAGTGGATAGTACACCAGTTTCAAGGTGTCGCTATCTCTGAGGTCCCGGGTTCGAAAGTTCGGTGTGGACAGATGTTTGTGTGATGCATTTGTACCTTAGTCATGGTTGTTGATATATTTGTATAAAAAATATTTATATATGTCTAATACATGTGTGTCTATCCGGTACCCTAGATCCCATAGCACAAGCATTATAGAGCTTAGTTTGGACTAGGCTAATTGGTGTAAGTGTAACAAATATATAAATATATATATATATATATACTCACCCCACTGATTGTCAGTATGGACTGGGGAATCATCCTCGGTGACCTCAGTGGCCACTTCAACAGGCGCGGGTCGTGCATTAACCTCACTCTGCCGCTGCCGGCAGTAGATATCGTCGCATTGTGGGTTTGGCTGATAAAAACATTTCAGCATTATTAGCAGGCCGACATCACCAGAACGTTTTAAGTGCTAAGTAGCTATTCAGGGATCCGATAGCAATGGTCCGACTGAACTAACACATGGGTACAGTACAACAATTTTCCATTGTAAAGAACAATTATTTTTATTCTATATTACAATAAAAGTTTAAGGTTTAAAAATACATTTGTTGACTAAATAAAACGATATTTATATTTTGTCACTTCATATATGAAATTAAACTTACTTAAATAAAACGTAGTAATGTTTTAACATTGCGAAAGAATTATGCTTAACAAAGGGAACACGAATAAAACGGAATAGTAACATCTCATTGCTAACTAGTTATTATTTAGAAAGGATGGTATTATCTTCACTTAATTTAAATAAAAAATATTAAAAGCCTTGTACGGCTTGTAGTTATACTTCAGCCATTTCTTTACAATTATGTTATTTACAGACAAGAAGTACTATAACCTTGTATAGCTAAATGTATGAATGTTGCAAGGTTGACTGGTAGAGAATGCCTTGTTTCAAAAGTCTGCATTTTGTACTTTATTTATATTATGCACTAAAGATTGAAATAAGTAAATGTAAATTAACAAACCTTAATGTCTAAGTATAGCTCTTATGGCATAAATATAACTAACCTTTAAACTCATTGTAGGGAAGTAATCTGTCAGTGCACTATATCCGAGATAATGAGTCACATTGCCAAAACTTAAGAGGTACTTTAACGTGTTTTGAACTAAAACAAAAAATTTGGATAAGGTCAATAAATTATTAGTTTGTTTCACCACTAACTGACAGTTTAACAGATCACCTATGAAGTTGACCTGTTGAAGCTGTTATATAAGTAAACAATTATTAGATTTATATTTTCAATGGAGCTTGCTACTTTAATTAATTACATAGTAAAAAAAATATTTTAATCTGAATATCTAACCTAAAAATCCTGCTACTATTCCCATGGTGGTAGGCAAGCTAGCTGCACAGACGCCTTCCCTTTTCAATGTTTTCTCGTCGATTTTCGATGCGACCACCAGTGGTGGGGCACACTGAAAAGATACACAGACTAAGATTAATACCAAATTAATTTATCTTTAGTGGTGAATATAAAATGTTTTTTAAAGAAAAACACACAATAACACTATTTATACTACTATAGTCACAAGTTCTGAAAAAACAAGAATAAATGTAACTGTGGGTGTAAACAGATTATATATAGGGTGTAGACAGATTATATATAGGGTGTAGACGATTATATATTCACAGTGACATTAATACAATCAATCAGTCATCTCTACGTCAACGTGGATAGTTTAGTATCCAAACGTAAAATGGTACAATGTGTCTAGTAAACTGTATAAAACCCCACCTGTTGACCTGTGATGACAAGAATATGCTTTTAGAGTTGGATTCTATTAATCAATCTACCTAAAAAATCATAGATGTCACCACAGTATGCTTTGTGAACTGAATAATTAATTTTCTGAGGTGATTTCGTTTTGAGGAAAGGTAAAAAGGTTTGTTTATTTTAATTCATAATTTGAATTTGTGCTAAATATCTACATATTAGTATCAAATGAAAGAAAATTTAGTTTAATTTAAAAATTAATTGTAGGATTTAAATTCAAATGAAATTGCAAATAAACTAAATTAAAATGAAACTTTCAAAACATATTCCGCTTCTTTCAAGTTCCACATTTATTTTCTATTAAATACAATACTATAGAAAGTTTAATATATATAATGTTTTTTGCGCTAGACTCTCCTCTATCTAGTTAATGGATAAAAACAGTAGAAACTCGTATTTCATCTATTTTTATCCAGGATCATAAGACGCATTGACGCCGCTGACAGCGGAACGGTCGAGTGGTTATATAATTTCTACTGGAAATAATGTACAGCTATTTGACAAACATTTCAATATTAAGTTCAAGTTTATGCAGTCTCTAAATACTCAGAAGATATGTAGACTTTGTTACTAAATTTATTTATATATTATACTAATAACGTCCATTGCAAGATGCTGATGATTAGAAAATAAATGTAATGTAAAAATAAATAAATATTTTTTTTATATCCAATTTATATACTCATACTCACAGCAAAGCACGCTGTCTCTCCAGGAACAATAAACTGTATGTGTCCTGATACTGCATTTTCACTGACACCAGATTCAAACCAGTTTTGATTGAGCTCGTTGCATGCAGTGTTGATTGCCATTCGAGCCTCGAAGTTGTCTACACAGCTGAGCACTAAATCTACTGGCCCACCAGTAAGACTACCTGCCCTAAACACAAAAAATTAATTTGTCACATGTTTCACTAATGTACATTAAAGTTATGAAGTTACAAAGTAAGTGTAGTGCGCCTTATTATATATTGCACAAATATATTTGAAATAGTACTATACATAAATAAATTGTTGATACCTTACCTAATCGTATCACAAAACTTCTGGAAGTTGTCAACTGTGGTAATATTATAGTTATAAGCATCAATTGTTACATCTGGGTTGATGTTTTGCAAAGTAGCAGCAGCTGCATCCACCTTACTCAACCCAGCCTGGTGTGGTTGAAAGAATAATCGATTCATATTGGCCAGCTCAACTTTGTCATAGTCAAACAGGATAAGCTGAAATTTTCGACAATGATGAGAACAATGTAGTGTCATGATTTTCTAATAATTTAAGTAATTTGTATGAATAGATCTAGATTACTTATCATTACAACTTCCTTAAATATAGAAAATATCATGACAGTCTTTAATTTAGTCATATCTTTTAATTCATGGGTTGTTCTAATTAACCATGTAAGAAATAATTGAAATGATTACACAAAAGACTGCTGTTTATGCGTTGAGTAGTATGTAATTAAAAAGAAAATAGTATAAGGGGGGTAATTTATGAATGATGCAAAGGATAGCCCTAATAAATATTCTAAGTTGATACTTTCGAATTTAAGACTACAGTGGTGACAATAATGGTACCAAAGGTCAGCAGTGAGAGATTTGACAGAATCACTACAAAAGAGCACTAAAACACAGCTCTAGAAGAATGCATTTTTAAAGCTCATATGCCAATAAATAGTTAATAGGGTCCCCTTAACAGCTTATTATCCTTACTTACTTTTATAACTGCTTATTAAGCTTATTAAGGTGATATTGACAAGACAAGACTTAATGACAAGATGATATTACTTAGCAAATGATCTGTAATACAATTTGTCACGCTATTCCATTAAATAATATGATTAAACAGACACTCGGCAATGAGTAGTAAGTATAGAAACTTTTTAATTATGTATTGTACTTGTGTTTGTTTATAATGTTACTATATCTATATATACCAAATAATAAATATTAAATATCTAAAACTAAAAGTAAAATATGCAATGCTAGATCAATTAATTCATTAAAATTAAAGAAAGCAGAACTTACTTTTCCTATTCCACATCTGGTCAGCATCTCAGCAGTGACACTACCCACTCCACCCACACCCACCACTGCCACTGACAACTCACGGATCTTCTCGTAGTTATCCACAATACCCATTCTCTTTAGAGCCATCAAACGACTGCAAATAATTCAAATATGATAGATACAATAATCTTAATGGAGTTGAATGAAATTAGTACCATAGACTACAAGTATTGATAATCATGAGTGCTGCTGCATCATAAGGGATCCCTAAACCTACACCTGGATCAAAGTACCGGGTGTTGCTTCTAGTGTTGTAGGGAATCAAATCACCATACATTTTGTTCTTCCACATATATATATTTAAATATACAAGATAAAAAACTTAAACATAAAACATTACAAAAACCCTCGCACTACAATTTCAAATTCAACCATCAAAAACTCAATGCCAAACACCTTTGCTTTTTTACAACCTACCAGAGACAAAATTTCAACCTCTTCAACATCTAGCTCTCATCTTTGTAGGGCATGGTACACACCCAATAGTCACATGACTCCATATTGGGACTTCCTCTCATTGAATTATCCACTAGTTTGTCTGTTTGTCTCCAATAGTTGCGTTATATCTTCTATAGAGATTATTACTATACTATTTTGCCAAATATCTTCTATCATACTTGTTCTGTAGTTTATAATAAGTAGTTATTTTTCGAGATCAAGGAATGCCTTCATCGACGATTGTTTAGTACCTTTTAGCAAAATTTAATAGTTTTTTTTATTAAAAAAATGAGATATACAAAAATTCGATTGTTATTATAACTACAAATTTTATATTACTTGCCGGATTCTTAAATCAATTTAAAATAATCAGCGTTAACTCATAAGTATTTAAATTGAGAATTGTATACTTATACATTTACAGTATTTAAGTAATACAGTATACATTTTACAACACGGAAAATATTTTACCTATAAGGATTGGAATCGACAACTTCGGAAGACATGACATCGATTTTTTTTCTTCCTGGAGCAACATTGCTTTGAAATGCAGCTAGCTTTGTTTCGAGTTCACGCACTTTCTTTTGCAATTCTTCAACAGTACTCATATTTATTAGTTTTTATCCGAAATATGTTACAAAAATTTCCAACGAACTATAAATACAAAAGATCGTACATATGAGCTGTCAAAGTCAAATTTATGCCACGATTTAAGTCGTGTTCAAGAAATTAAAAATCTTTTTTAAAGCGTTCAATATAAATGCAATTAAAAATTATTCTAATTAGTCTCACTGCTGCTACTAATCTAACCATACCTTATATCACTTATGATTAAACAATATTAAAACTGTAGTTAAATAGGAAGGGCGTAAGAAAAGTAATTAAATAGGTACATTGCAATAGCGGCATAATTTTAATTTTGCACGAATAGGAAAATCAATTACCAATATTATTTCTGCCTAAACTTACTTCAACGCTTAAAATTAATGCTAGTAGTAAGTTAAGTATTGATTGACACTTCAATATCATATAATAAAACTTCCATACCATGTTAATTTATTCAAGAATTTTATAGCAACACGACAACACAGAAATAAAACTACAGAATTTCAAATATAGTCATATTATAACATTTTTGTAATACACTCAAGCAAACAGGCTGCCCATCTGATGGTAACTGGTAACAATTGTACAATCTTTTAGTACATGTTGTTTATATGAGATTCCATAACTGAATCCTCCACAAAAACCACAGTGTATTTTACTAAACAATAGTGAAAATCTATTTATAATCTCTCTTGAAGCTTTCTACTTCGTTCGCGTTCCGCACTGCAGTTAGGTACCATCAAACTTAAAAAGATTCATGACTAAAACTTTCAAAATTAGAAAAGGTATCTTCCACCTGGTTCTCTGTCAAAAGACAACATATAAGTATCTAAAAAACTACGAGATTCTTTATTTTTACATACTTTAATTAATTATCAAATTTTCTTTTAAATGTAAACAAACCTGTTCTAACTCTACCTCATTTACGTCTTCATAATAGATTTAACAAATTCTTTGCAACTTTGCCCGAACACTGCGGAATTCGGCATTAAAAAAAAAAGAAACCAAATGTTGACTAATATTTTATACAAACTTAATCTCTTGAATCGAACGACGCCCAGGATATCAATGACAGAGATAAAGGTTTCGACTTTGAATTTTTCTTTTTCAGTTAGGTCAAAAATAGTATGTTACATAGACGATATGCAATTTGACTAACATAACTCCAGGTAGTACTTACCGCAACAGCAAAATAAATGTAAAGTAGATACAATGAAAAGAAGATAGTGTTAATAGCAAAACCGAAATATTAATTGTACTGGTAATAGTGATAGCGTTTAAAGAAACACTCGATCCGTGTATAGGTACTAGTTGCAGGATGTAATAATATATGAAAATATCCCGTAAGAGAAGTCTGGTATAAGTAGGGGAGAAGAATGGTATAAGTAGGGTTATATTGTAACAGACTACTGTCTGTTACAATATAACCCCTACTTATACCATTATCTACATATGTCACATTGTGTAATATAATAAATTGATATAGTACTTACAACAAATGTTTTAGTAAAGTAGACATGGACCAGAAAATGAGTGCACATTGAACATCTTGTCAAATTAGCTAGTATAAAATGTGTAGATAAATTAGTATATCCTTACGGTTTGCAAATAATAAGCAAACTATGCGACAGCCTAACTAGAATTTTAATTTTTGGGGCCATTTCTCTATGGAGTTTACAGTCGGTTCCGACTACGAATATTATTTTACACAATGCTTAATGAACACCATATTATTAACATTATACTATTACAAAGCCTAATATCTGTGCTACCTAATATTTAGTTTCTAGCCTTGTATAACACTTCCTAATTATTTAAGTTTTCTCTATTTTATGTGATTTCAAGTGAAAACCGCAATCAAACCTTGCAATTCTGAAAGTGTCCCGATTTTAGTACTTATGTTTAAACGGTAGAATTTTCCGAAGACTACCGGAAACTTCCGGAGAACTAATTATTTATTTAATCACCATCGGGTATCAAACTCGGTTCAGGTTAATTGGATCAACGCGGACGCTCTCATCAATAAAGATGACCAACAGCGGCCCTATCATAGACCGGTCCCTACCCGAAGCCCTATGACCGACGAGGCACTCGCGGAAATGTCCCACCACAGTCTAACAGCGGCATACATACACAACGGCCGTAGATTAAAATAAACCGCAGTCCTTTGCATAAGTGCACCTTTTGTCACTATCACGTAAACTTAGTTCAGTTAAAGAAATTTTAAAAAGTGCTTTTATATCATTTATGAGTTTAGAATTAAGAACCTATTAAGTTATATTCCTGGAGGTCAATTAACCGGTAAGTTTCACAAAAATACAGGTTGTCATGAAATTGACGTCAAAAGCCTTACAGAAACTTTTTTTTGCTATTTTGATTTATGTTTACATATACATAGAAGATATTTTCGTTGAATTATATCGAATGATGTTAACGTAGAAAATGGTATATGGACACAAGTGAATACTTTTCGTAAATACAGCACAAGCTTACTTACTGCTTACAAGTTGTTTATTGGGAACAAAAATTATCCTGTAGGTATGTAACTCCTGCATAATATAACTTTAATAATAGGTTACTAGATAATGTACATATGTAAGCCGCCAATTACACGAATCAAATGCAAATGACCATTTACTTCTAGGGTGTAGTGCACTTATGAAGAAGTTTAGAGTATGGTTGAGTATGAACTTGGTTAGTGTAAGCTTGTTTGTGCATTTGCATGAGGAAGTCTATGATTTGTGGTAATGACACGAAGATACTCTTTTAAGCACATTAGAGATGAAAAAGGCATTATTGGTATAAACTGGTCAAGAAAGTCCGAGTGGCTTTAATAGCTTTACATTATATGAAAAAGTAAACAATAAAAATTATGTTGGCTTACGGGTCGAATATTGAAACTTGTTAACATAATTTTACAGTAACTCTGGAACCTGATAAATAATCTCTAGAAAAATATTTTAATAAAACGTATCTATCATATAATTAAACCTAAAAATTATATTCTTATCAAAATAACTAGGTATCGCTTGACATAGTTCTCACGACACAAACAGCGCCGCACTGAAATACCAAGAAAAGCTGCACAAAAAGCCACCCGCTTTTTCAATAATTATGCTAATTAGGTTCTTAGTATAATTTTTCAAAAATCAGTACTTAATCTATCATGTTTTGACCAATTTTCACAGGGAAGGTAAGTGAGCAAAATATAATAATACCGACTTAACACACAATGTTATGTAATGGAAAGTAACTTCATGAATTATCAATATTGAAGTCATTTTCCAAATTAACGACTCTGTATCTATTTAATACAGGGAAAAAAACAGCCCTTGCTGAGTTTCTTGCCGGTTCTTCTCAGTACAAGGTCTCCCGCCGTAGATTTGCGAACCGATGGCGTAGCTTTTCGACATTCACATGTGCTTGTAACAGCCCAGACTGAATAAATGATTTTGAATTTGAATTTGAATGCATTTTTTGCGAGTCAAAATTGGGGTAGTGTAACCAAAGACATAAGTAATCTATACTAATATTATAAAGAGGAAAGATTTGTTTGTTTGTTTGTAATGAATAGGCTCCGAAACTACTGGACCGATTTCAAAAATTCTTTCACCTTTGGAAAGCTACATTATCCCCGAGTAACATAAGTTACTTTTTATCCCGGAAAAATTGACAGATCCCACGGATGCGCAATAAAGGCTTCGCTCAAAAACTACTGCACAGATTTTCATGCGGTTTTCATCAATAGATAGAGTGATTCTTGAGCAAGTTTTGCGGTATTTTTCGTCTCGAAAAAACGGATAGTCCACGGAAGCGCGATAAAACCTTCGCGTCATAAACCGACTTCCGCGCATATGTAGCCTTGGCAAAAGCTATGACCCTTAACCCTCTATAGACCCAATCCCGCAATCCACGCAGGCGAAGCCGCGGGCAGAAAGCTAGTTAAAAATAAACACATTTTTTATTTTCTTTCATTGTTTCTCATTTTTATATCGTGGCAGTTCAATTCGCTATAGGTAATAAACAGCTTAGATAAATTGGGCATATATAACACAGAACATAACAAACTATTTTTAGATATTCCATGATATCTAACAATATGTATTGTATGTATATATATATATACTAGCTGGCCCAACAGACGTTGTCCTGTCAAATGTCTCAAATGTCAAATGTCTCAAATGTCACGTTGTCTCAAATGTTTTTAAATAAATAATTTAGCTGAAAAACAATATCTATATGACCGTATTGTGAATCTAAACCATTCTCAAGCCCCCTGGAATACACACAAAAAATTTCATCAAAATTGGTCCAGTCGTTTAGGAGGAGTTCAGTCACATACACACGCACACAAGAAATATATATATTAAGACTAGCTGGCCCAACAGACGTTGTCCTGTCAAATGTCTCAAATGTCAAATGTCTCAAATGTCACGTTGTCTCACGTTGTCTCAAATGTTTTTAAATAAATAATTTAGCTGAAAAACAATATCTATATGACCGTATTGTGAATCTAAACCATTCTCAAGCCCCCTGGAATACACACAAAAAATTTCATCAAAATTGGTCCAGTCGTTTAGGAGGAGTTCAGTCACATACACACGCACACAAGAATATATATATATATAAGATATATATATTATATATATATTATATATTATATATATATATATATATATATATATTATATATATATATATATATGTGTATATATATATATATATAATATATATATATATATATATATATATATATGTGTATGTATTGATATAGTCATGATTTTCTTTTATAAAAAATATTAAAATATTATTGTTCTTAAATTATTCATATAAAAATCTTACCATTTTTATTTATTATTAATTTAAACAAATTCACTGTATAATAAACTCTATTAAAAAGTGAAATTGTTTTTATCTGGTATCTTACGTTAAAAAAGTACTCGTAAATGCAAGTAACACTAAATCTTGATAATATTAGATTTATCTAAATTAATTATAGTATCATGATTACATTGGAGAATCGAACATGTGTCTTTTTTATTAAACTAAGTTAGACCGCTCCGTGAAGGTTATAGTACTGTAAAAACTATGTTAACTGCATAGTAGAGATCACTTATTCTACAGCACATAATCTTCATCATATTTATTATTTGAAAAAAAAAAACATTGGGCATGAACATGATCTGGTACGTGTCACTCAAATAAAGGTGCTTATTTCATATTAATAAACAGTTGAGATGTGGCTGTCTCCTTAGTGACTAAAATACAAATCATTATAGTGTCAAGTTTTTATTTTCTTGGTCAACCAAGAAAATAAATATAATTTTAGTTTATTTATTGTCTTAGTTGAAATTATTTCTTAGTGTCTTCATTTTTCACTTAATTTCTTATTTTTAATATTCAAAATAATTTACATGTCTATACTTTTTCACGACATTATTTATCTATTTATCTGAGTATTTATGAGTATCAAAAACTTAATTTTTATCGTAAAATATTAATTATCTATTCTATATCTTGCTCGGGTTATTTACTACCAGAAAGGTTTACATTCTATAGACCCTTTGGTATTTCACAATGCGGCTTTTCCAGTATTTTAATTCGTGTTGACATAGAATTTACGAAATTTATGTCCATAATTTTAAAGCATCTTACATAAACTAGTTAGATTGCGTAAGAACGAAGAGGGGATGTATAATAGCCCTAAATAATTGAGTACCTAACGAGTGAAAATTCGAAATTGCTGATTTTAATGTTTAAACACAAGTTGGTAAAATACTATACGTTTACAATACAACAAGTTTGGTAGACAATAATATTTACGATGGGACTATTTGATCATGTTATGTAGAGGTTTTTATTATTAAGCGAAATATACAATTTATTTTAATTTTTATAGACTTGCGCATTTTACTTTTTTGGTACTCCAAGCTTAACTACTTCTCTGGAAATGATATAATAAAGAATGGCGTTAGATTGTACTATTTAATTGTATATTTTATGACGTGGTTCTAGATTCTGATGGTGAGATTTTGGTGGGAATAGAGCAAAAAATCCAAGCCCAGTAATCCGATGTGACTAATGAATTATACAGCATCGGATTTCATAGCAGCGCAGGATCGATCAGTGTGGAGTTCCTTGGTCCTTCAGACCT
This sequence comes from Scirpophaga incertulas, assembly GCA_036419045.1. NCBI lineage: Eukaryota > Metazoa > Arthropoda > Insecta > Lepidoptera > Crambidae > Scirpophaga > Scirpophaga incertulas. The sequence continues at coordinate 26,710,311 of CM071629.1, read as the reverse complement.
ATTATTTTCAGCAGTAGGCATTTCTTGGATGAAATTATGACCATGTTAAAAATTGTGTTCAAGTTATTCACTTCACTTATTTAAATATTATCTTACTTTAAACATTTTGCAAGTACTGACCGTTTGAGTTTAATTTGGCAACTAGGAACGATTATAAAAATACAACCACTTTTTACTCATTAGCTTATGGATAAACTAAACTTAAACTAAGCTAAGCCAATTTATGAGCCAATTCGATTGCCATCTCAAAAATATTCTTTGAATAATAAATCACCTACCAAGACTAGTACAGTTCTTGTCAGATATACTTAATATAACTCTGCAACCTTATAAGAAACACAGTGTAAGTAGCCAATTTGCGATTGAAGATTATAGACGCAATTTCGGTCATTTTGTTGTAAGGCATAGGTAAGTAATGTTGTTCTTCGCTAAAAATAGGTAAAATAAAATTACCAAATCAGGCAATTTGCTGTGTATCAAATATCAGACTTTTTTTGCATCAAAACAACGGAACTGGGACATATGGTTACCTTAAATATGACAAACATAATTAATATAATTCTTCGATCTCCTATGAAATGGCCAGTCTCCAACCAGTTCATTTACCAGTACCCTAAAATACAGCATATCTAACAAAACCCTAAATGTCAAATGACACGTAGCTATCTTTAAAATTTGTTTTTAGGTATCATTGGAAACGATGCAGCGCGCGTCAGGCAGTGGCGAACGGACGCCGCTTGTGCAGCCGTCTTATGTTTTCGAGTCCAGCCTTACGCGCAGCTACCAGAAGCGCCTGCGACATTTCCAATGCGCGATATGCGTTGGTTTGATGTAATTAACATTAATTTAAGTTCTATTCTATGAAATAAGTACATCTGGAAGATTTTCTTGAGATATTCAAAAGAGCTCGTCATGATTATCATGTCATTATAAAAATTTAGATGTCCATCGGATTTTGTAGACTTTGAAAGTAATATCTATACGAAAGAAAATCTGCAAGAGAATTGAACATAGGAGAGAAAATACAAAGTTCATGCAACCTTATCACAGCCGTTGTTAAGTGAAATCATTGGAATGGTATTTCGCACAACGATAAACAATTCTTCAAATCTTGAGTGAAATATTTTTGGTCACTTATATCAGTAGATAATTTAAATGCGGTGATTATTTTAAACAATTTAATGCCAAATAACTATAATATTACTATTGTCTATTTGAAGTCAATAAGCATGATGTTCAACAGAGCTCTGTTGGGTGTAGCGCTTCTAGTGACTGTATCATACAACTTGAGCGAGGATCTGGAGGACGCGAGTGATACCGCACCTACCTCACCGACCCCGGTAGCGGTGGCCAACCTCACGTTGACCGCCCCCAGCCTAGCACCGCTCTTGCAACTGAGTTGGCCTTTGAAAGGTAACCGACTGCTCCTTCGTTCCAATATTTCAGGCATTCCTTTCATTGACTACAACTAAAGACACCATACATTACTGTGCGCGAATGAGTCAATAAATACACGCTGTCAATACAATAAACTAAGCTGGCAGGCTATTATTTATACATCGTCACAATGTAATTGTCTAGGATATGTTACAAATAGTATAATGTTTCTACACAAGCCGACTGTACCTTCTCAGGCAAACCCCGGTATGGTTAGCACACAGCTCTGCAGCAGCAGCTATAGCAATTGTAAAACCAAATATACCGCGCTGTCTAAAATGTGGTGGACATGATCAACGTACATTAACGTTAGCTGAGTACACAAGCAATATCTTAACAAGCTGTCATTAAAATATTATTGTAATCTAAATGTATTTCCATGAAACTTATTATTTAACAAACGTTCGTGGCAATTCAGAACACTGTTCTGTCAAATCCTCGCATTTTATATGGTAGATTATTATTCCATAATGTTTAATAATGGTACCCATAGGTAGGCCACCAGCTACATGGGCGGGAGATCCCCCGACACCAGCAGCCATTAATATCGCCGTTGAACATGGTAGAGCTGCTCTGAAGCGCCGAGCAGCAATGGAAAGCCAGAGGAGACCGCTGGATCAGGACGCGCCCGCGCTTAGAGCGCAACGAGCCGCCGCCACCTCCGCGTCGGTCAAGCCGCTAGCTGACGACGCTTTCGTTGTGGAGCAAGCCACCAAAGCTTTGCTCAACGGGTGAGTTGTAACAATAAATTTCAGCCGCCATTTCCGCCTCAGTCAAGCCATTGATTGACAACGCTTTCGCCGTGAAGCAAGCTTCCGAAGGTCATTCTCAACCATGTTAGCTAATATTGTATACCTAATTATTGCGTTGAGTGTAATCATAGAACAAATGTGCGTGTGTTGAAGACTCAAAAAAGATCTCATCTTCTCCAAACTAGCCTCGAGGTTTAGCTATAAAAGTCACTTGCAGCTAACAGCAAAAAAAATTGTTCAGTATCGCAAGATTGGTCCGCACTCTTACAAACAAAAATTAAAAATATATTTAATGAAATGCGAAATTACTTGATTCTACAAATTGTAAAATAGGTACGTATTAGTTATTTGATATGTTAATATTTCACTGTGAATAGCAATATTACGCAAGCCACAGCTCTCTTCGTCTCCATTGTGGTTGCGGTCTACCGTAGCTAGGTAGCCAATTCATTAGGGGGCGCTGACCGACTTGTGATAGATTGAACCAATTGATAAATCGCCGGGATACGATGTCTATCGTCGTCTGTATAACATTATTTGTAACCTATTTAGCGTGTTAATATTTGTATTGTACATATTAATTAATATATTCAGAATTTAGTCCAACCTGTACATAAACGTACAGATTCGGACTTAATGCCAAGGCCACAAGTATTCAACCAACTTTTGCCCACGACTTCACTCGCATTAGATTTAATTTTGAGTAAATGAATGAATGGTAAACTCAGTAATAAAAAAAAACAAAACTTCTATATATTGAAAATATTTATTTATTCTTTTTATATTGATGATGATAGTTCCTCATATTTAATGTCCGCCTTGTTGAGTCATAAAAACGGTACCTTTAAAGTGATGATTTTTTTAAATAGTGAATTAAGTAATTTTCTTTTTTAGTTAAAAGATTAACTTCGCGATCTTGGCTCTCGATACAAACTTTAAGCCCCGATTTTACCCCTTCAGAAAACGAATTTTAAAAAATTCTTAGCACACGACTACTCATAACAGATTTGAGATGTGCGTTGGTAGATCAACCCTTTTATTTTTTATTTCAAATACAACTTTTTATATTATTTCAGCTCAGCATTAATAAATGCTTAAATATTAAACTATTAATATGACTGAATGACACATCTATAACTACCTATTCACAGAACAATACAATTGGCGTCTCAATATGGAGATTATTAAAATAGGATAAAAGGTCGAGAAAGTGTGCGAGGCCAAAAAAAAGTTCTTACTCAGCACACTTCCAAGTCACACACAGTTGGTCGGAATAACCAATAAGCACTGTAATTCGATTAGAAAATAGAATCAATCGCACTGTTGTGGACTTCCCACTATCAAAGTCAAGAGAGTGAACATTTTGTCGCGTGGAATAATGGCGGAAACTGGCAGCAGGGATTAATCCGAACAATTCCTCTGAACGTTTCCGCAAAATATACAATAGAGAATGCATAAGGAGGATATCTCTATGCAGAGCCAAATGGTCAATTCGAAGTCATATATCCAGTCAGTCTACTAATCGAGTCGCTCTTCATATGGTCCAGAGGGAAAAGTTGACGCTGGTACCTAAGTACTGCCCAAAAATGCGAACGATATTCCAAATATGGCCGTATATTCTATCTGGCAATATAATCTATCTTTACCTCTAAATATCCACGGACCTTGTACTTCGCTCGATATCAAGGATCCCCATACTGTCTATCAAATGAATGAGATTATTATGCTTAAATACATATCTGACATATCTGCCTTTAGTTTTATCAATGTTTAATAAGCAACCATTCCTGCATAATTTTATAATACGTCTTATATACTTGTTGTCAATAAACGTTTTCTGGAACTGGGGTATTGTTGGCAGAAAGTACGGACTATAGTGACGGATTTACATACAAGGCGTTGTTAAATCGAGCTACCTAAGAGTGATTCAACTGATAAACATTGACGCTGAGCTTGCCGGTTCTATTGTACAACAACTCCGAAGCGGCTACTTCAAAGAATATATTTACTCTAGCGAGGGCTACTTATACAAAAACAATGCTTTATAATATAGTACGAGAGGCAACCTAAAATTTTCCTGACATTGTAGTGACATCGGTGACGTATCGGTGTTATCGGTGCGATGAGGCGCGGCGAAGCCGGACCGCGCGGTGTCCGGTGTCGCCGGCTCGATTACCGGGTGAAAGACCGTTCTTATTTCAGACTTAGCTAGCTTAATTTGTTAAAATCCTAACTCGACATCATCCGTGATTCAATCAAATCTTTGATTGTTTGATTAAATCACGGATCAGTGTCAACGAAAGAATTTTGTAAAAATTCTTATATCATTAGAAATTTTTATATCATTTTTTAATCCTAAGGGGTTGTCCATTAATCACGTGAGGCTTGAAAGGGGGGGAGGGGTTTGATAAAAATCACGAAAATAACACAAGGGGGGAGGGGGGGATGTAGTAAGATATCACGTGTATTTATTTTTTCGTCAAACGCGCGATTTTAAATAGTGATGAGCAGCGCGGCGTATAGTGTTATATCTTGATTTGCCACGATGACGATGACGGTAAAACATATACAATATACTCGTATACACCGAGCTTAATTTATTCCTATATTTATGTACTATTTATTTAAATAAATATTTTTTGATTCGCTATGACGGGACTTTCAGTGTTACCGGCTCCCCGTCTTTTGTCATGGTCCTTAATTTCAGAATAAAAAAAATTATAGTTTATACCTGTATTTAAAGGTAATATTTTGTACGGTGCAGGTACTAAAAATATACGTGATGTTGGGGGGGGGTTAGTCTTAAACCTCACTATGTATCACCAAGGGGAGGGGGGGCTTAAAAAATGCTAAAAAAAGATCACGTGATTAATGGACGGCCCCTAACTACTTTTCAATTTCGTACCATCTAACTAAATTGATGTTCCCAACTACCATAAGAACATGTCTTTCCTGCACTAATATATTTTATATAATTTAAATATTAAGAACAAAAACCTTGTACGTAATATAAAAGAATTGACTCTATACTGGGATAGCCTTCTCGACGAATGCAGACAAGAAATTCTTAAGGTCTTTTTTATTTCCTCTTGTCAATTATATATTTGATTACATAATTATTATAGTAATACATAAATTAAGATATCATATATACATATACACCATTTCATACGGCTATAATATAATTATAGTCGTATGTATGCTTAACATGTCAATAAAACATTAATATGTACTGGCATAAAAATGTTTGCGATTTTAACCGGCTTTACAAATTCAAAAATACCGAAAAATACACGACTAAAAAGTGGCTTATGACTAGAGATCGGATAATCGGATGCATATTTACCTAAAGTTAGTTTAAGACAAAGTATGGAAACGGCTTTTTATTGTTTTGTTAAATAAAAATCCCGGGATTGCGGAATTGGATAGCCGGATGTTTATTTATTTACCTAATTTTGTTTTTGATAAAGTATGTAACTGTCTTTTTATTTTATTTTTTTATTCATAAATCGCACGGTTCCCCGTGCAACTAAACTTCATGTAAATACGTATGCATAGTTGTATAAATGAACCCGGAGTCTCGGTCTTTTGAAAATAAATACCACGTGCTAATTTAGTAATTTTCAAACAATATCACTACGTTAAATTTGCAGTCCCGTATTTTCCCGGGATTTTTATTTAACAAAATGTATTTTACAAAGCCGCTTCCATAATTTGTGAGCCAAAAATTAATATTAATATTTGTTACACTTACACCAATTAGCCTAGCCCAAACTAAGCTCTGTTAGGCTTGTGCTATGGGATCTAGGGTAACGGATAGATGTACATATATTATACGTATATAAATAATTTTTATTGAAATATATATCAACAACCATGACTAAGGTACAAATGCTGGCATTCATCACACAAACATCTGCCCCCACCGGGATTCGAACCCGGGACCTCAGAGATGGCGACACCTTGAAACCGGTGTACTATCCACTCGACTATGGAGGTCGTCAAATTAACTTTAGGTTAAAAAAAATTAACTTTAGGTAAATATGCATCCGATTATCCGATCTCTACTTATGACATACCTATATTAAACACGATGAATGGGATTTCAAACAAGTAATTCAAAAATAAGTCACTGGTAAAGAGTAACAGCTACATTAATTATGAGAAAATGTAATATGATTAAATTATATTCACACTCATACACTACATCTGTATTTGGTCAAACTAAAACATCCTAGAGCAGTAATTGAATAATAGACGAACTTTATTGGAAACATCGGTCATTGTCAGTATCGTCGGCTATTTCCTGTCAAACAAAAAACATATACCTACTTTGTTGATAAATTGAAATTACGAATTTATTATTAATGTTAAATGAAGGATGATTTTTACAACGTAAGACTAAATTTCCGAGAATACTTCACTTTGTGACTGTTATAAAAAATATTAATAAGTATGTATTTACAAGAAATCAAAAATAAATCAATATAAAAGGCTATTTGACAATGCGAAAAATAAAGTGTCAATTACTGTTAACAGTATAAATTAAGATTTAAAAAATGATTATTTACTAACGTAAGTTGAAAATAATGATTAATTTATTTTAAAATCCGTAAATAAAAATTGCATTTTTTAAACGTTTGTCACGTGACACAAAACGCTCCTGATTGGTCGAATTTATCATGACGTCACTTGCTTGTAAACTTCGTTTGCCTACTTGTGTTGCGCCTAGTTGTGGTATAGTCTTGTTCTAAATCGGACAGTTTTAAGTTCGCACTGTACTAGTACAGTTTGAATAATGTACTAGTACACCTTATTAGTACTATTAGTACTTAACAGTACAGTGAAATATTAGCAATCCTAAGGAAACGGCCCCTAAAGTTTAATGAATAATCAATAGTATAATATAATACTAGCTTTTTGCCCGCAGCTTCGCCCGCATTTTATTTGAATTTCCCACGGGAAAGACATGTTTTCCCTCAGTAAAATCAACTTATTTCGTTTCCCGTGCCTTAAATCATCCCCATACCAAATTACATTAGAAATGGTTTGGCTTAGGTAAACCGCGGGAAAGAGATATTTTTACCGCGGTAAAAAGTATCCTGTGTCCGTTCCCGGCACAAACTGTATTCGTACGATTTCATCTAAATCGGCTCAGTACTTTTGGCGTGAAAGCGTAACAGACAGACAGAACTTTCCACGGGAAAGAGATATTTTAGCGCGCTAAAAAGTATCCTATGTCTGTTCCCGGACTTCAAACTATATTCGTATCAAAAGTTCAACAAAACCGGTTCTGTACTTTTAGCGTGAAAGCGTAACAGACAGACAGAGTTACTTTCGCATTTATAATATTAGTATGGATAATCAATAGTATTTAGGGGTTGTCCATTAATCAAGTGAGGCTTGAAAGGGGGGGAGGGGTTGATAAAAATCACGAAAATAACACAAGGGGAGGGGGGATGTAGTAAGATTATCACGTGTATATTATTTTTCGTCAAACGCGCGATTTTTAAATAGTGAAGCAGCGCGGCGTATAGTGTTATATCTTGATTTGCCACGATGACGATGACGGTAAAACATATACAATATACTCGTATACACCGAGCTTAATTTATTCCTATATTTATGTACTATTTATTTAAATAAAATATTTTGATTCGCCTATGACGGGACTTTCAGTGTTACCGGCTCCCCGTCTTTTGTCATGGTCCTTAATTTCAGAATAAAAAAAATTATAGTTTATACCTGTATTTAAAGGTAATATTTTGTACGGTGCAGGTACTAAAAATATACGTGATGTTGGGGGGGGTTAGTCTTAAACCTCACTATGTATCACCAAGGGAGGAGGGGGGCTTAAAAAATGCTAAAAAAAGATCACGTGCATTAATGGACGGCCCTTTAAAGTGCTGAAAGTATGTTCCCTGGTGAAAATCCTTTTACTCTTTTTAAATCACGAATTCGCCACCGAAATAATTGTAGTACCTATTAAATGAATTTTTAATAAGTAGTAAATGAACTTAATGATGACTCTATACGCAGCATCGAGAGAACTAAAAATGTAATATTTAAAGCGCTAATTAAAATCTATATCGATAAACGTAACATGCTTTTTAATTTAAGGTATTGCTAAGATACTAGAACATTTCATTCTTTATCAAGGCGCTAGATAATGACTGTGTATCGTTAAATAAAAGCAATTATGTTTATATCATGAAGATTTCAATAATCAAAATCAAGCGCTAAAAAGCGCTGAACAAGATTACTATCAACATATGCATCCAAAATCGAAAGTGTTCAAAATGTTCTACAACGTTGCACGACATTTATAATCAATCATTTACGCTAACGTAAATAATACATAATTTACACCAAACGTATTTAAAAACTCTGAAAAATGCAAGCACAGACTCAGCGATCGCATTTACTCAACAAACAAACTAGAACAAAGTGGGCGCGAGTGGGTTGCGGTTCTAAACAAATTCTATTATTCTAGCACTAAAATACGCTAAGCAATATTTTCTATTAATAAAACGCACGATCAGCGCAAGCGGTTGATTTGCTTAATTCGTAAAAGCAGTTAACAGAACAGACATCATCTATCTCGCTTTTCTTACATACAGTACGATCTGTGTTGCTCGGACATTCGGACAAGCAACATTAGCACTTGTGTTTAGCGCGCACAGAGTGGTAGCGAGAGACGACGGCGACGGTGTACTAATAGGTCCGACTGTACGAATAAGAGCTCGCGTTCGGTAACGTTACTAATCGGACAGTGCCGAGTAATGTCACTTTTTAGTACGTCGTACGCGTACTACACAAGACTATTGTGGTAGATTATCTCCGTTACATTAAGATTTTCTTTATTATGCATTGTTTTTTTTTTTTTGTTTATTTGCACTATTTTACAAGTACTTTCAACCATGGACAACGATTTTGTAAAAGCAGACAGCAGAAACCTACCGCAAGTCGACGCAATCATGGTCCGATTATTTTTCAAAAATAATTCTGACTTTAATGCTTCGGAGCTAAAAAATGTAAAAACAGCAAAGTAAGTATAATTACACTTTAATGGTAACTTAAATTATATCATAAGAAAGTGAAATAATGATGAACTTCCACAAGAACTTATATAGGTTATAAATAATTATGTTTGTTTGGCACAATTTCGTGAACATAAACGATAATTTGTTCACGTTACGTCGGTTATTGAATGTCTTCACATTGTTTAACAAGTTCCATTCTTTGCCGTTTGACAAATGCAGATCGGGAAGTACCAGCATCACACATTCTTTTAATGCGATCTGGCTGGCAAAGAAATTTAAAAGGCAGAACTTTATCTTTTTAAAATTATTTTCTGACTGAAAACCATTTTGTACTGATAGTAATTTGCCATGTCATTTTTCATCTGTAACGAACAAACAAGTTTTTAGTCGGGATCTTTTAGTGTACTGCTTATTGAAATGATAGGACTCTGTAGCTACAAATTTTAACAAATATTATGGAAAACAGCGGAAATATTCGAAGTGAGTTGCAAGAGACATTCTGTTAAAAACCTTAAGAGGTATTATAACCTCAAATCAATAACGAAAATATTAACATTCTGAATGTAATTAATTATTACAAAATATAAATATTATGTTTACTTACATCGAAATGGTCTTCACAAAAGAAAATATTTGTACTATTCGCTATGTCATTATGATCCCTCCAAAAAGTAGTAACCACTTTCGGCGCACTTCGATATTCTTTGGAACACTTATAAATAGTTTTTCCGGTGTTTTTAACGACGTATTTGTACATTTTGGAACTGCACACCATTTGTAACTCATTTTGTTACATAAATCACTGATAAAAAGTAAATACAATCGCTTTGTTTACAACAAACAAATATATATGCCAGTTGTCACAGATCAGAATACAGGCAAGTGACGTCACCGACCTCATTGCAGCGCCATAATGTCAAAGTAGCGTTTTGGCACACTATTCAAATATTGAATTTTTAATTCGATGTTTTTCAGCTAATATATACCAGAATTAAAAATAACAAATTTTACTGGGTTCCTTAGACTCTACTGCATAATATAAAATGGATTTTAAAAACCTGTCAAATAGCCTAATGTATCCTACCACGAGCGTATACTAATGGCGGTATTAGAGCAAAGAGGTATTTGCTTATAAAGTAATCTTTATGCACTATGCTAGAACTGACATCTCTGATTGATGTGTAGATCCTTGTCACTATACTAACATTATAATATGTAGAACGTGTGTTTTATTTATGTATTATTTATGGCTCTTGTCTCAAATAAACATTAATTGGTTACTCAATAGTGTTGACTATTCTACCTATGATCCAACCCTCTATAGGTTATGGGCCCAGCACGCTCCATAAAGCCAGGCATGCAGTTTGAATCCGAAGCAAAAAAAGAATGCTTTGACGTCGTATGCAATGGCGACACCTGGAGTAGAGGAAGATTGGATCTTAGATTCGGGCGCGTCGTATCATATGACTTTTCGAAGAGATTGGCTTTCTAATTTTAAGCAGTGTGAGAGAAGAGAATACAGATAGTATGTGCGAATGGAGAGAAAGTGTATAGTGAAGGACAGGGTGATGTAGTGAATGTAATGGGTATGAATATAAATAGAGTTTTATATGTACCTGAATTAAAAACTAACCTTTTAAGTGTAAGTAGCATCATTAGCAAAAATAAAATCGTAGTGTTTGATAAATTAGGCTTTAAAATTATGAATGATGACGAATGTAAAGTTGAGGGTGTGGTCTCACATTCAGGTATTTCTAAGAATGGTGTATATAAAATGAAACATATTTCACAGAATTCACAGGCTCTTACTTCAGTAATTTCTGACGAGATGGTATTGTGGCATAGGAGGATGGCTCACCTTGGAGCAAGGAACCTTAAGCTATTGAAAGACAAAATGTCACTCGGGGTAAGTTTTTCCGATAATGTAGTTAAGCTAGAGTGCGAAACATGCGTCATGGGAAAGCAAACTAAGTTACCATTTACGAAATCAAGAGGTCAAAGAGCAAAAGAAATACTAGAGTTAATACACAGTGATGTTTGTGGACCCATGAGTAATGAATCGTTTGAAGGATGTAAATATTTTTTGACATTCATAGACGATTTCACAAGAAAGACCTTTGTTTATTTTTTAAAGCATAAGGGACAAGTATTTGAGAAATTTTCCGACTTTGTCTCACTTGCCGAGAGACAAACAGGCAAGAAGATAAAAATACTAAGATCAGACAACGGAAAAGAATTTGTGAATAGTCGAATGAACGATTTTTGTAAAACTAGAGGTATCCGTCATCAACTCACTGTCGAATACACTCCAGAGCAAAATGGAGTTGCCGAGAGGGCAAATAGAACTATTTGCGAAAAAGCCAGAACTATGTTAGAAGAGAGTGGCCTAAAAGAATTTAAATGGCTATGGGCTGAAGCAGTAAACACAGCGGTATATTTAAAAAATAGATCGCCTACCAAAGCTTTGAAAACCATGACGCCGGAAGAGGCATGGTCTGGAGAAAAGTTGGACTTAAGCCTAATAAGAGTATTCGGGTGTAGAGCATACCTTCATGTGCCAGATCAAAAGCGTAAGAAATGGGACGCTAAGAGTAAACCACTGATAATGGTAGGTTACTGTACAGAGAGTAAAGGGTACAGGTTAGTGGATCCTGAGAATGGAAAAATCTATAAAGGAAGAAATGTTATATTTTTTGAAAACATGAAATATAACATTATTAAAAAGCAATCAGATGTTGCACCAACTGATGCAACTGTGATTGATCTTGGAGGAGATTTAAAGTCGCAGCAAATCTCAACAGAAATTGAATTGGATGTTCAGGATCAGACTCAGAGATTAAGTGCAGAAAGTGAGAATGATGAAGCTGGAAAAGATACTAGGATGACATTTAATGAGAGAGATGATTTAGATGAAGAGGTACTATCGGAAAGAGAAGAACCTGAAGACCTTGAAAGCGAAAACAGATATTCGAGAAGAGAAAGGAGACAGAAGCAGTTTCCAGATTTTATAACCTATAAAGCTACTTCAATTTCCGACGACCCTATAACTGTCCAGGAAGCACTATCTAGAGACGATAAAGATATGTGGAAAGCAGCAATAGAGGAGGAGCTTGCAGCTATTAAGAAAAATAAGACATGGATACTAGTAGAGGCTCCCAAGTCGTGTAACATCGTTGACTCTAAATGGATATTTAAAGTCAAAGAAGAGGCGGGAGGTAAGACTAGATACAAGGCACGACTAGTAGCAAGAGGCTTCAGTCAAAAGAGAGGTGTGGATTATTTTGACACATTTTCTCCAGTAGTAAGGCATAGCTCTCTAAGAGTTTTGATAGCATTAGCAGTTAACATGAACCTGAATATCGATCAGATGGACGTCAAAACTGCATTTCTTAATGGAGACCTGTCAGAGACTGTATACATGAGGCAACCTGATGGATTTGAGGAAAAAGGCAAGGAGAACTATGTTTGTCTCTTACAAAAATCATTGTATGGGCTCAAACAAGCGTCTAGAGCTTGGAACACAAAACTACATACAGTGTTGTTGAGACTCGAGTTCAAGAAATCTGAGAATGAGCCTTGTGTCTACTCTAGGTCACAGAACGGTAACATTATTATAATTGTAGTGTACGTAGATGACATTTTACTTTTATGGAATGACAGAAGAGAGCTGCTAAAGGTCAAGAAAGATTTGAAGGCCAATTTTGAAATGAAAGACCTAGGGAAGGCTGAATTAATGTTGGGGATTAACATAGAACAGCATTCTGATGGTATTAAACTTCATCAAGAAAAATATATAAAGAAATTGTTAAAGACATACAGTATGGAGGACTGTAAACCAGTTACAACACCAGCTGTTCCAGGGCAAAGGTTGGAGAAACCAACACATGGTCGAGCACCAGATGCAAAGATTCCGTTTCGAGCACTGATTGGCTCGTTAATGTACTTATCAGTCTGCACACGACCTGACATTAGTCATGTCATAAATTATTTAAGTCAGTTTAATGAATGCTATGAGGAACAGCACTGGACTGCAGCGAAGAGAGTCGTAAGGTACTTGAAAGGTACTATGAATCTTGGAATCAAGTACTCCAAGAAGAAACATGGTGACTTGATTGTAGGGTACTCTGATGCTGACTACGCTACTGACAGTGATCGTCGATCGTATTCGGGTACAGTATTCCTCGCTCAAGGAGGAGCTATATCTTGGCAAAGTACAAAACAGCGTACAGTAGCACTAAGCACTGCAGAGGCCGAATATATTGCTTTGTCTGAGGCTACAAAAGAAGCTGTGTTTCTAAGGCGTTTCGTGGCAGAGATGACGAACCACAAGCAAGACAAGCCGATGACGATTTTCTCAGATAGCCAGTCAGCTATTGCCATTGCAGAAAATCCCATATACCATCAACGCACGAAACATGTTGATGTACGATACCACTTTGTAAGAAATGCCATTGAGTCACAACTCATTAGAGTCGAGTACTGTGAATCAGGGAAGATGATTGCAGATGTTCTCACCAAACCCCTGTCTAGAGACAAGTTTGCATGGTGTATAAATGAAATGGGATTATCTGAGTAAGTTGATGAATGAGAGTATGTTTGTATGAGTGTCATATGCACAAGATTAAGGAGGAGTATTAGAGCAAAGAGGTATTTGCTTATAAAGTAATCTTTATGCACTATGCTAGAACCTCAAAGTAACCAAGACAGGAGATGCCATTGTCTAACATTCCCCTCTGCCAAAGCATAAGACTCGGAATCTTGTACGTTATATAAAACTAGTTGAGCTGCCTTATGGGCTGTCACACATGATGTGCATGTCGCGGCGAACAGAGCTCCCACTAAAATGCCTATTTGTGCTGTTTTTTCGTGTAAAAAGAAGTCTAACACGTCAAGTATGCAAAAAGATGGTGTCACCTTTCATTTGCAAGTATTATTTTTAAGATTTATTGATTATTTAATTCATAATTTCATGTTTTACAATTCTGCAAATTCAAATTTAACGTCATATAGTCTCGTGAGGAGTGCGGTCTGACGTCATATAGTCTCGTGGGGAGTGCGTGAGCTAGGGTTGAACATTATCATATTTCAATTAATTATGACATTTGACATATAGAATTTGTATAGTTCATATAACAATTTTCTAATCTGGTAGGTATTAATTTAATCAGTAACAGCATCATTTGGTACTCTGCTGTCTTAAATTGCCGATGCCTTGTTACAATAATACACAATTTTACTATTTTTTGATACTTTAACAGTTCTATACATAACGATGTACTAGCAATTATACCATTTAAATTAAATATTTTATAAGTATTTATATAGGTGCATTATTTAAAACAATCAATAATGTAAAAATGAACTAAACTCAAACTTCCCTTCAAATCAAGTATAGATGATAAATCAAGTAGCACACTGCTGTTATTCTATCGAGACATACACTTTTTGTACAATACCAAATGGTGAAGGTGCCTTGATAGAATAACAGTTAAGTAACAAGTTTAGTTTCTATTAGCGGTTTCTATATATAGAAATCAAAAAGATGTGTGAGGAGGACATTTGCAATAGTTTTGTTTATCTATCGCGAATTACTCAATCTGTCACTGTTAATCTCATTGTATGTTATTTTTGTTTATAAAAATAGCAGTAATAAAATAGTAACACTTACTTTGTGAGTGTAATTTTGTTAAAGGAGATATAAGGTGCCATGCTTAAAAGGTAAGCATCTGTAAACTAGCGCCAACATCATCTTAAAAATTTTAGTTAAAAAATATTATCTTTTTTAATCAGCAGCCCTAATTGATTTTCACACTTGAAATAGGGATGCAACTATATCGATATTTTGGTTTAACGAGTAAATAGGAATGAATGAATGAATGGAATAATTGACATTAATTAAAAATATTATGCTTAAATCTTATTGAATAATAAAATATAATTGACAAACAAAGTAAGTAAACAGAAAATAAGTACGCTTTATTTAATATTGTTTAATAATGACGTCTCGGATTATAATACACTAAAAGGTGCAGTCGAAAAATTACCTAATGATGTAATATTAATTACATCAGTGACCGGAGCATGGGGGTTCACAAAATATTATAACCAATATAAATCTGCAAAAAAAAATACTCAAAATTATTGCTAACATATTAAGGATAAAAATCAAAAAATTTCGTTTAAGAGATATTGTTGATTGTTAAGTATTTTTAAATATTTTTATTAAGATCCCTATCTGATATTTAGTTGTATTTAATACGATTAAACTAATTTAATTATTATAATGACATACATGGGAATAATAGAACTAACTGTCAATCCCGTGTCAAAAAACTCAATTATTTTTATAGTGTGTATTGAAACGTGTTTTTCAATAAAATATTTCTTTTAGAAAACGCATTTTTAATGTTATTATAACAATGTCGGTGTTGCAGCATCTAATTTTGACGTAAAATACAATTTTTGTTGTATCCGCAACTTGGTGTCAATAAAACTTATTTTATTTTCCGGTTTAATAGGACTTCTGTAGCTTCTCATGCAACAAAATTCGTATTTTTACCTTAATATCCTACCAAATAACAAATATGCAGTTAAAAAGACACAAAAATTAGGTAAAATTATTAGATGTTATAATTTACTATAATAAACTACTGAGTATAAGTTTGCATTTTATTAACCTTCGATATCTGTCAATTTTATATTGACTACATACTAAATGTCGATGCATGATATTTTAATTATGTTGAAATATTAACGCCAAGTTAACATTCATTTATTGAACGAAAGCGATTTATCGATATCATTCTTTTGGGTGATGTCTCGTTACTTCCCACACTTTTACATTTTTGTGTTCGAATAGAACGTCAACGTACTTTTTTAAGGTTTGTGTGCGTGAATTTCAAAATTGTGTGTCAAGTGTCCATGTGTGCATTTGTAAAAACGTTAAAATTTTCTGTTTATGTGTGCTGGTTTAGAGTGTAGTAGTAACCTCGCCCCCCGCAAGATATGACAGAAAAATTTGTTCGAGAAATTTGACTGATGCCTACTCCAGTTCTATTTACTCTGAGGCTAGAACTGACATCTCTGATTGATGTGTAGATCCTTGTCACTATACTAACATATTATAATATGTAGAACGTGTGTTATTTAAATGTATTATATGGCTCTTGTCTAAATAAACATTAATTGGTTACTCAATAGTGTTGACTATACTACCTATGATCCAACCCTCTAATAGGCGGATAGTTTAGTTATACTTACTAAGGTGAAGTTGAATCATTTTTCTACGTCTTAAACGTGTATTTTTTGTCTAAAAATATTCGTATCAGATTCAGGAAATATCAGTACTGTATTTAATACAGCTCATAATAAAGCCACGAGGTAACGGATCGTAACTATAAGCGGCACGTAACCTAAAATGTCTGTTCGGTATCTATATCAAATGTCACAAGCTTGCATTTGAAAACACGACCGCTTGTACAGGTGAAACTAAAAAAAGGAAAAACCAAATTTTGTGGAATAATGGAAATAGTATATTTTATACCGGGTAGAATTTTAAACCTTACCTGCCATAGACAGGTGTAGTTGCAGTTTTTTGAAGTTTGAATTATTAAATATTATATGAGCTGCCAAATGTTATAGGCAATCGCCCGGCTTTCAAATAGGGATGAAAATATTATGGGACTATTTAAGATAAATGCAAAAAACTATTGCTCTTGTACAGAGAAACGATAAATTAGAAAAAATATTGTTTATTGCCAAACGGTTGGTTAACTAAAACCCATGCAGGTAATTTTCTACAACAATAAAATAAATATATTTCAAGTGATCTAGTAGGTAGTTGATTATTTTGTGAGGCTATATCTTAAAGGGTCCCATAGAGTTTTGTTCGGATCAGGATAACCGTGACGGCGATCGTTTGTCCACTACGACGATCTCGGTGGTTCAGTCTGTTTCTTGTAGTTGTCGTGCGTGGTAGTGCATTGAATTAAAACTAAATAGGGAAAGACTGCGTTCAACCGAGGACAACTTCTTCCATGCATTTTTTCGCAAAAAATTATCTTTGGCCACTTCCTTAGTTTTATCCCACAAACATTCTTTACTTTCTACAATTTCTATTAATGAATAAATGTCGTGTTTAAATTTCTTAGCCATTTTTATTTATTGTACGTCGTAATATGTTTTTAAATAAATAATCAAAAGCTACAATCCGACAACGACGCGGTACCGGCGGCGTAGGTAAGTGGACACGTAATGACATGTTTTGTATTGCCGCCACTTCGGCCGGTCAAAATCTCGGGCCAAGTTCTAGCGGAAGCGACAAACTAATGGCCAAATACTGAAACGCCTCTTAAATATTTAACGGCTTCTCAAATAATTAAGCAGCTCCTAAACTCGCATTTCGCATACTCAATAGCAATAGATAAGCAGCTGTAAATTTTTGAGAGTATCTCAAATTAAGTCGCACTTAACACCCACGCAAATGAATATTCCAATACTGAAACGCAACTCAACGCTAACTGTCCATGTACCATGAAGTCCCTTTTAATAATACTATATTTACACTCTCGCCTCGCGCTCGCGCCTCGCGTAAGTGATGGTAAATGAGATGTCTGTTCACACTCTCGTAGTAAGTTCAGTTGTGTTCGAGCTTATTCTTCTTTCTTCATTATGTCCTTCTTCGGTATTTATTGTGGCATGACATTTGTAACCCGATGCTAGAAATGTCTCCATGGCGTCATAATACAGCCACACTGGCTTATAAACATCATCTTCTCCTGCACCGGATTTCAATGATTGTTTTTTTCGCCGCAAATGCTGACGAATGGTTGCCATGAGGGATTTTTTTTAAATTTTCAAGTCACTTGAAGATCTACCCATTTGTACACTTAACCTCTCCCAAGCATCGTTCACTTTTTTACTATTTTTATGAGACTTATCTTTGGGATCCCAAATAATGTGTTCTTTTTGGAATAGTTCCAAAAACCGAAACGTTTCTTCTTGCGACCACTCCATTTTGGCAATTTGCAAGTCACAACCTGTGCGGCACAAGGTTAAAACTCGAATGAAGCGAGCGCGCGAATATAAACCACAGAACATTATTACTCCTAGCGGAGATATAAACACCATGCTCGCGTTTGTTGCGAGGTCCTTTGACTCGTGTCCAAAATACGCTCCGGACGCGAGCGCTGCGAGGCGCGAGACGAGACACGATACGAGCCGCGAGCGTCTATTTACACTCTCGTCTCATGCCTCGGGTCGCGCCTCGTCTCGCGACTCGCGCGCGAGTGTAAATCAGGTATTATAAACACAGGGTCGGACTGGGCCGGAAGAGCCCGGGTGGCTGATCGCAATCCCGAGGCCCGAGACACCTTTTTTGTACGACGCATAGTTTCCGAGACATGCACGCGGACAACAGAAGCACAGGGGGCCCGCGCAGCGATGCCCCTGTGCTTCGTGCCCTGCCGCATGCCCCGCAACTCAGGCCCGTGGGGGGCCCGCGCAGGCTGGGGCCCGGCTGGCAAATGCCACCTCGGCTGTATGGCCAGTCCGACGCTGTATAAACATGCCTACTTCTGAGGAGTTTGTGGACGTCGCAAATGGGTTTTATGCTATAGCCGCATTTCCTAGAGTTATTGGGGCTGTGCACTGCACCCATATTAAAATTATTTTACCAGGTAACTAATTACAAAACTATTTGTCATAAATTCGCATATACTTACATACAAATTACATATATTTGTCTCTAGTTAAGTACTAATATTTTGCATGTAATATCAATTTTTTTTTCAGGAGGAGCACAATCTGAGTTATACCGGTACCGTAAAGGGATACTTCTCATTAAATGTCCAAATAGTGTGTGATGCGAATTTACGCATTAGGGACATCATAGCAAGGTGGCCAGGATCAGTACATGATAGCACTATATTTAATGATTCACCACTGTGTGCTCAATTCGAACGTGGAGACTTTGAAAATATGATTATTTTGGTAGACAGTGGTTACCCATGTCGGCCTTATTTATTAACACCACTACTTAACACACAAACTCCTGCAGAAGAAGCTTATAACCGATCTCAAATAAGCACTAGAAATCCCATTGAGAGGCTTTTTGGTGTTTTAAAAAGGAGATTTCCCTGCGTACAAAATGGATTGGGTCTTAAGATAACGAATATCCCTCCCATTATTGTAGCCTGTGCAGTTTTGCACAATATTGCACTGAACAGACAGGATCACCTATATGAAGGCGAAAATTCCTTACCTTATGTTGAGGAAGAGCCTACGGTTCCATATAATAATCCGTCCAACAATCAAAACTTTATTGTTAGAACAATGATAATTAATACACATTTCACAGACTAAAAACATTTTTTATTTTAAATAAAATCAAATCAGTCTTATCAGAATTGAGATCGTTCCTATTTAACATTAAATCAGAAGTATTGGCATGACAGAACTGATATAAATTGTGAATTCAAATATAAGTGCCTAATCCATACTATTAACAAAGCACAAGACAGTGCATTTTTAAATAAAATGCAAATGTACAAATACAAATTTGTGTATTTTTTAATCTTGACCAAATTTCAAGAAATCTGTAAATTTTAAAAGTTTAATATGGATATAATTTCTGATATTTTCTAATCATTCATATTGATGTGGTTATTATCTGAGTTGAGTTTTAGATGATTGTAATTTTTTCAATCTTAATTTTAATATTTGCATTTCTATTTTATATTTATTTACTTCCATTTTGTTTTTATTAATCCAATATCTATTTTCTAATCTCGCATTTCTTAATTTTGTTTTAAAATATTGTTGCCCAATATCATCTTTCATTGGCTTCACTTTTCCTGAAATCCATAAATTCTATATATTAATTAATTAGTAATTATTACATACAGTAAGTAATGAACATTTCAGAATAATGGTTACTTGTTGAATCAATGGTCAAAGTTTGATTTTGCTTATTCTTAGAAATTGTAACTTCCTGGTCATCTGCAACAAAGAAAACAAGAGAAAATAAATACTTCAGATAATTCTTTTTTTTTATTCTATTTTACATATCTTAATTTTTTTTATAAGTGGTATAAAATATTTGATAAATAAAATTATTACCTGCTATAAGGGTTGTACCAGTGCAAAGCTCTTGACTTTTATCTTTGACACAATTTATGTTGGCCATGTTTGTATCATAGTCATCTGCAATACAATAAGTAATAATAAACTTTAGTAAGTATGCTGTGAAGCAAAGTTAAGATGAGGTATAATAATTAATTACCAAGATCAGTATTCATTATTGTGGTATTAGGTGATATGTCAATTTCGTTTTGTGTTTTATTATTTTCTGTGTCATCTGAAAAATCATATTTTTTATATTATACACAAAATTAAGTAGATAAGTTAAAAACACACAGAATATAAAAAATCTCTTGGACCTGGCGGCAGCATTTGGACTTCCTTCACCGCTTAACATCAGGCGGGAGATCATCTGCTGCACCTAATATAATATGTACATATATAAAAAAAGCTACAAAACAGTAAAAACTAACCAAAATATATTGCAGCATCATCATAAGGATTGGATAATGGTGTAATTTGGCAACCTGTCATTGCCAAAATCTGCTCATCTTGCCCAGTAAGGGTGCTTTTATAAACTCCACCACCCGTGCGATTTATTTCTTTCTAAAAAATATATATATTGAATTGTGATAGAATTTACTATTGGTTAGGCAATTAGGAAGTATATTACAGTTTGAGCTCACCTTGTCAAGAGATGCCTTCTTTTCAATCTCTCTAGTGTTTTCGTAAAATTGAAGGCGCTGAAAATAAAACACTGTTAATATGTTATATTCAGTCACCATTGTTTGAACTTTGTTCACGAATTATAATAAGAAAAGGTTGATATTACATTAGCCTTTGCAATATTTTTCTTCGACCTTTGTTTTAAATTCTCGTAAAGGTGACGGAGTTGTTGCCATGTTCTAGAACCACTCACAGCAACAGCATTATATTGCTGGCAAAGAGACTCCCACGTTTTCCGTTTCTTTATAATCATTTGCGCGTTTGTTTCTTTATTTTCAATTATATGTTGATATCTGAAAGTACATAAAACAGTACCCATACATATAACTCATCAGTTCAATCAATAATTAAAAATAAATTTACATTAATGAACATATAAGTTGTGCCCGAGTGTTTTATTAATAAATCACCCGGTACAAGTACATATCCATCACAAGATCTCACTTCTTTAATACAATATCACACAATTTATGTATCGTATTTTATTACTTACGTACTTTTTGATTACTTCTAAAAGTATTTCTTTTTCACTTGGTGTAAAATTTGAGCCGCGTTTCTTTTTGTTATTTTCCATTGTATGTCTTGTAATTAGAGTATATATAGAGTAATTAAATAAATAATTTCTCAACTTTTAATGATTTAAAAAATCTTTTACTCTAAATTAACCGCGGGCTGTCATCAATATCATGTGTCAAGTGTCAATCAACGTTTCGTTCCACGACCACCGCCTTATCGATTTAACAAAAAGAAGTACTAATTTTCAATTCATTTTTAGATTTGTTTAAAATTAAGCATTTATTTTACATGAAAATCTAATATTAAACCATTTTGTCTTATGTTGATAAAATATTAGCGTGTAATGGATACACAATGTAAAGTAATCTTATGCGCAACTGAGAACATACTTTTTTAAAGAATGACGACTGCTTACTTGAATCTTATAACCGACGTTTGAGCAAATGTGAGAGGCCCTCAATTGAGTAAAAGAGTTGAGTAGTGTTTCAGTATTCGGCCGTAATAAGCGATACTTCGGCGGCCGGGATGAGGGCGCTCGGGTGACGGTCGTGCGGTGGACACACTGCTATAGTAAATGTATGTATTGCTAAATCGACGCCGTCATGACGTCCCGGTGATGGTGGTTGGCGGACCAACGGCCTTCCAGTAGCAGCATGTGCCGGGAACCGATTTGGTGAAGATCGCAGATAATGAATGCTGACAGAGCAACAACACAACATTTTAAAAAAATGCGTGATAATTATTTTTTGAACTAGACAAATAATAAAAATATCAAATCGCGAAGATAATCGTAATTACGTGGACCTCAACAATTTTGTCATGAAAATGCTCTACAAACAATCGTATTTTTTTATTATTTTAATAGTGCAGATAGCACTATTAAAATTATAAAAAAATACGATGATGAATTTCTATGAAACTGCTGATTTATTTATTTTGAGTACCAGCATCGTATTTTTTAATTCGTTTTGAAACTCAGATAGTACATTACGACAGTTTATTAGAAATCTACGGACTATTTCAAGTTAGCTCTTTTCTGATTATGTTTTTATTTATTTATTTATTTCAGTAATCCAACAGCGTTACAATAAATATATGTCACAAATATTTTTATACATAGTAAGGCCAAAAACGGATTAGAAATTTAGATAACAATAATGACTTAAAGAGAACTACATTTCATACTACAATACTATATAAGTCGGTTCCTATATATTAATTAATTACAAAATAAAGTTATTTTATAGGTGTGCATATGTGTGTTTTTCTGTGTGTGTGTGTGTGTGTGTGTGTGATTGTGTCTTATGTGCTTGTTTTGTGTGTATGCTTTCATCTTCGTATTTCATGACTAAGGCTGACTTATAGCTTCAAGGTGATATTGTTTTATTTTATTTTTTAAAATATTTCGAGATAAATAAAAATAAAAAAGGTCTAATTCTGAATATTGGCTGTATGTTTATATCACAAACCAATTTTTTCCCACGGGGGATGGTAGTGAATCCTCATAATAGGTGCGCTACTATTGTAGTCGTCTTAAAAACCTCTTGCTGCTCGCACGACTTTACACCGTATACCACCCGCGCCCAGTCTACGGCGGGTGGTTATGTTGGACTCTAGCAAAAGGCTAGCCTACCAACTAAACACTACCTATAAGCCTTTGGTCGAGCAGAAGGCCTGGCACCTTATCGGTTTTGAACTAAAGCGCCCGCCCTCCAGAACGGTGGGTGGTGGGTGGTAACAAATAATTTATTCAAATATTCGAAAAAGCAAAGAAAAAATTATTAAGATAACTATATATTTATTTTATTAACAGATTTAAAATTGCGCTATCATTCACTAGTCATACACTGCATATCAGTTAGTGTTCACATACTTAGAATAAAATGAAGTCACATTCGCTTTCTATTCACTTACCTACATCTATAAAACTACTTAACGGATTTAAATGCAATTTTCAGCAATAGAAATAAAAGTCATTGTAAGGTATCCATGCATATTATAAATACAAAAATATTTATTGGGAACATAAGACATAGGTACATTATACAAAAATTGAGTGCTGACAGCCGCAAAAGTTACAAACCGAGTAGCGGACTCAGCGTATTGGGGAAAAGGTAAAATTTAGTTTCAGATAGGTTGACCGTTAGTAAGTTTTGAGAAAACCAGGCTAGTACAAATTTTAGAGCTGTTTCAGCAAGGGCTTGAATCTCTGACCAGGTTTTTCCACTAATAAGAATAGTTGTATCATCAGCGTAAGATGGTAGAGTTAGGTTACATAAATCATTAATGTAGATGAGGAATAAGGTAGGTCCAAGAACACTTCCCTGGGGAATACCAAAATAGATATCCTTTTCCTCACTGCAGATTCCATTGATAACAACAACTTGACGACGGACGACAACTTAACAACAAGCTCCTGAGAATAGATCATTAACACCGCCTCTTATGCCTATGGCGAAAAGTTTATGCAATAAGATAGGAATAGAGACGGTGTCAAACGCGTTTGAAAGGTCTAAAAACAATCCTAGGGTTTTCATTTTTGTGTCGAAGTTCTGGACTATGGTAGACGTAAGATCAATAACAGCATCTTCCGTTGATTTGCCACGTCTGAAGCCATATTGACGTTCCGACAAGATCTCATAGTGCTCCAAATATCCAACAAGTCTCTTATTAAGGACTTTTTCAAAGACCTTAGACAATGCTGATAGGACAGAAATAGGGTGGTAATTTGTAATTGATGTTTTGTCCCCTGATTTAAATATCGGATGAACAATTGCTTTTTTAAACACAGCAGGCAAAACACCAGACTCCATTGATAGGTTGATTATATGGGTAAGTGGAGAAATTAATATATATTTACCTATCTTTAGAACTGAGGTAGGTGGTATACCATCCCATCTTATAGGTTTTCTATCTTTTAGACTAACGATTATGGTTTCTACTTCTTTAAAATCAGTTGGCAAAAGAGCCATGGACTGAACGGGTAGCAAGGAAGATAGACCAATAGCAGGACGCAAGTTAGTTGGTAAGATTGGGCTGGTCACGACCTATATTCGCAAAATAATTATTAACGAGATTTACAGACTCAACCGCACTGGCAGAAACTGAGAGCAGCTCCTCTGCAGAAGACGTTATGCTTTTTAAGTTGGCAATCTTTTTGACAACATTCCAGGTGGCTTTGGGGTCTTTTTTAGCCTTTTCAAACTCATGTCGTTCATATTCCTTCTTTACCTTTTTTAAAAGGTTGTTGAAGAAATTACGATAACGCGTAAATATCAATTTGTGGTTCGGATCACACGAGCTTTGTTTATATTTTCTGTAGTCTATCTCGATGTCGGATGCATCTCAGAAGACCGGGAGTGATCCACGGTTTGATAATACGATTCTTACTACGACTTTGTATTATTTTCGAATTATTTTTAATGGCAGTTGATATTAAATTGACAAAGCACTGAGCCGCTGCTTCAGCATTATTTGAAGACATTACTGACGTGAAGTTGGTTTGTTCAAGGTTCTTTATAATAGCGGGTATATCTGCTTTTATGTCAGTTCTTTCTGTTTTATTACGTTTTGCTTCCATCTGTAAGCAAAATAGGGAGGGATAGTGATCCGTAATATATGAGTCCAGAATAAGCGCCGTTGCTGTATAGAGAGATCTGACAAAGATGTAATCCAGACAATTATTACCGCGAGTGGGTAACAAATAGGCGGGAAGCATTCCACGAGAGGACAAGAGAGTAAGGTATTCATTACTATTAACATCTGTAGAATTCGAAGAGATATTAATGTTAATGTCTCCAGTCATTATAATAGTTGGGAACTTGTTTAGCTGCGATAGAATATCGTCGATGCTGTCCAAAAAACGATAAATTTTTGAAGTGGACGGAGAACGATATATAGCCAACACAGCAGCGTTATTTTTGTCCAATTCAACTACAAGGCAGTTAGAATCGAGCGATTTTGGATAAAGGACTCTGCACTTAAGAGTTTTACGGACGAACGTCACCACTCCATCTGCGACATAAAATCAGAAGCATATGCGTTGAATCCATCTAATATAGGTAGGCTTGGGCATTTGCTCAGCCAACATTCGGATAGAATAAGAATATCTAGATATATCTTGACTCTGTGAAGCAAAACTATCAAGGAGTTAAAGTTGCAGTTGATACTACGAATATTAATGTGCATCAGTTTTAAAGACTATAAGATTGCTAGAATTTTCCGGAGATCAAACAAAAGAGTCACAGACAGCTATATTCTCAATATCATCAGCTATATGTTTGATTTCATTCATATTTATTTTTTGAGACGAACAGATGCTTAATAAACAGAAAATTAACGAAACTAAAGCAGCTTACGAAGCAATGAAGGTAAAGAAACACCCGTATAAATAATTTGACATAACCACAGTGTTGATGTTGTGTAGAATGTACTGTGTAGGAAGTAAAGTAAAGGCTAATGAGACATTAAAACTAAGTGAAAAACTAAATAATTGAAAATATGAAATATTAAATAAAATTCTTAGTAAATTTATGACGATACCAAATATAACTAGCCACTTATCTATTAACTGAGACGCCAGGTCCGACTCTCTCAATCCGAGAGAGCGTTCCATTTTCCTTCTTTCTGAGAAATATCTTACCGTTTGTAACCCAACATAGGCATGTGTTTTGGCAAACTCTCAATTAATATTCTAAGTCTCAATTAATAGTCTAATAAAATTATAATATTCTAAGTACCTAAACTATAAAATGTTTAGTATCTTTTACTTTCGTTTACTCAGTTTAAATAATTGTATGCTTTTAAATTTCCTCCTTAATATAGTATTTCAATTAGTTGTAAAGTTAATACTATATTAATAATTAAGCGTTTATTATTTATAGAGAAACTTTTTTTTCACCCCAGTACTGACAGCTCGAAGCGTGAAGGTGGAGCAGGTATTGGACCATCGACCAACGGTTCTTATACCGAACCACGTTACTGTCAGTCAGACCAGCAACCATGCCCGCCATCCAAGTATCGCTCGCAGGACGGGAGTTGCAACAACCTACGTCGACCGTACCTCTGGGGTGTTTCGAACACACCTTTCAGAAGAGTGTTGCCGCCCGACTATGGAGATGGTATGAATTCCTTACTACATTTGTAAACTCCGCGTATTACTAATTACCAATTGTAGGATAGCAACTGTAACAATTATTTCTATAGAAGAATGGAGCTGCTGGTATATGTTAGATAATGTCCATCCTATATGTTAAAATGCTGAGTATAAATACTTTATATCTAGATATAGATGGATTTTATATTATAGATAGATCAGCTAGAGTTAAAATTAACATAATTGTGTTATTTAAGAGTTTACGATGTTGGTATTACATATAACAGAGCGAGTTCCTCGGCGACTAGGTATTTAAACTGTCCACAAGTATCCAGAATTATATTATTAAATTAGTTTCGAGCTTTTAACGTCAATAATTCTTCAATAAGAAGCACAACTCTGCTATAGAGGTCAATACAATCTTGTCATAATAGATTAATAAAAATATTTTGCCAGGAATCAGCACTCCTCGCACCGGTGTCGACGGCGCGCAGCTGCCAAGCGCCCGAGACGTGAGCGTGACGGTACACCGCCCAAGCTATACGCACGACTCCTCATTCACCGTGATGCTAGCAGTTTGGGGGCAGTTCATAGACCATGATATTACGGCCACGGCGCTGAGCAAAGGTGACAGAATGTCTGTCGGTGATATTATTTCTAATATATATTAAACTTAATAAATAGAAAATAAAAAATATCAGCCGAGAGATACCCTGATACTACTATATATACGACTTCTTTAAGGATCTTCACAGAGGCGGCGTAAGGCGTGGACGGTGGCCCACACCGCCCACGGCCTCGCGGTGCAAAAGGCCTCGCGCCTCACAGCCGAAAATATATTTGAAATAGTATGGAAAATCTTATTTTATATTCCCTTCTTGCACCAACAGAGGGCCTCGCAAAATGTACCATGCCTACATTAAGTTTAGGTCTTGCGCCGCCACTGGATCTTCACAACGGTGGAGCTAGCGTCCAGCATCTTACTACGATCTTTACTAATCTATCCACTTTGTGGACCAGCTCTTTGTTTCCTGCATGTTTCTGCCACCTTTCCACCTTAACGACTACTGCCACTTAAGGTTGGTAATTCTTCAGGCTATATCGATAAGCTTCTGATTTCATTATTTTTGATCATGCAAAGAATCCTTCGATTTTTAGAAACATTAGGTCTCGTCCATTTGAAAAGTAAACACTGTTTCCTTCTTTTGCCAACGCGGCAATAGTTCTCTCGTGTAGTAAAATAATTATTGCTAATCAATTTGCTTTAATTACATCAAAACTGTCATGGTATTTCTGCCTATGCATCACAGACTAGTGCAGATGAAATTTACATCCGGTACATCCGATATTTATATTTACAGATTTTAGTTAAGCAAAGCTATTATTATATTTAGATAACAGATGACCAAACTCGGC
Source organism: Scirpophaga incertulas (assembly GCA_036419045.1). NCBI lineage: Eukaryota > Metazoa > Arthropoda > Insecta > Lepidoptera > Crambidae > Scirpophaga > Scirpophaga incertulas. The sequence goes on along the minus strand of CM071629.1, from coordinate 26,682,247 downwards.
AAAAATATCCATAATTTTTTATAGATATTCTTGCAGAACACAGAAGATATTCTAGATGCTTTTGTTGATCGATGTATGTCGTACGAGAAGTCTATGCTCGCACACCGGTAATGGCATACTTGAATCGTGTTATTCCCAGCTAGATCTACCTGGTGACTGTTTTCTGTTATGTCAAAATACCTAAGGAGATAGTTTACTTATGGAAACCCATCAGACATTTTCGCAAGCAAAGGTGCGTTTCCATAAATCTTAAATAAAAATGTTGTAAATTTAATTATACTTGATAGATATTAGAAGAGTTACAACATGTCATGTAAGTTGTGTTAAAATGTCCAAATCTGGCGTTGCAGGCGAGAATAGCAGCGCGCTGTCGTGCTGCGACCCCAGCCTGCCACCACATCCCGAGTGCTTCCCAGTGCAACTGGCGCCGGAAGATCCCTTCTACCAGGAATACAACGTTACATGCATGGAGTTCGTGCGCTCAGCCCCAGCACCAACTTGCTATTTTGGTTCGTAATCATATCCACGCGTCAAACAGCAAGATCTTGGTGTTTGTACAGAACAAACACCAAGATATCTCCTCTGGGTATCCAATAACGAATCCAATACCAAAACACTATCATAATATTCAACAATGAGCTGGGTAGAGATTTTTAACTTTGTTAATTGATATGGATTCTTTATTGATGGTTCAAAAATGCTAGATGCTGAATAAGCAACCTTTATGTCTTAGTAACAGTGAGTTCAAATGTAACTCACTCAGTATAAACTCTCCTATAGATCAAATTATAGCTATGTACACATTTCCGTTTTTAAGTACAAAATAAACGTTGATATGTATATAGCTCTATATTTTATCTGCGAGTGTAAGGAGTTCAGCCCCCGCAACTTGAACTTCGAAGAGTAATATGATAAAACATTTGTCGGGGGTGTAACCGCCATCTTGAAATTATACATTTTGTTAATCGCCTGTTAATAACTGTACATTACAGTGCATTATAGATCCATCATATCAATATTCAGTGGTCGTGCTACATCAGCCTTGTATAGCTAAACTAACATGAGACATTCACGTTCATTTGGTTGATCCGACGAAATGTGTCCTAATGATTCCGCGATATGGAAAATTTACGATACATTTCCGTTTGATACTAGAACAGTTTCAATAACTAAACGAATACAGACTGAAAATAGTATATACAGTAGAACCTCTATATGTCGAACATCAAGGGAGACGCCAAAAAATTCGAGTTATAGAGTTTTCAACTTATGGAGGATTTCGACTTAGGCGGATTTTGATTCGACATAAAGAGTTTGAGGTTTACTCTTATAAATTTTGAGTTAGAGAGGTAAAATAAATAAAAATTCAACTTGCAGAGGTGACAAACATATTTTTATTTATTAATCAACATTATTTCAAATCATTTTAAAAGAAAAAATATGGCATTAAAAAAAGGCAGTAATTTTTTTTTCGTGATGTCTGATTCATTTTTAAACGGTTTTTATTTAGCTCAGCCGGTTCATTCATTCTTGGGTCAAATTTAGTAAATCAAATTTCACCCTCTTCCTGTCAACCGATTAATCTGAAATTTTGTATACACTTTGGATTTTGGTGACAATACAATTATATTTATTCATTATCATTATAAATTCAACATGGCCGCCGCTACAAAATGGCGGACAATTTAGGTTTTATTAATCCCATCAATATGGGTATCAAATGAAAGGGCTCAACAAGCAGATACATATACTATAAAAAAATTAAAATCCAAGATGGCGGCCGCTACAAAATGGCGGATAACGTAGGTTTTATCAATCCCATCAATATGGGTATCAAATGAAAGTGCTCAACCAGTAGAATACAATGTACTATATAAAATTAAAATCCAAGATGGCGCCTCTACAAAATGGCGGAAAACTTAGGTTTAATCAATCCTATCAATATGGGTATCAAATGAAAGTGCTCAACTAGTAGAATATAATGTACTATATAAAATTAAAATCAAAATGGCGGTCTCTACAAAATGGCGGATAACTTAGGTTTTAAAAGAGAATAATGCGAAATAAAAACTAAAAACTAGAAAATAAAAATAGGTAAAAAACTTTTTAATTTAAACGGTTTATGTTAACATACATTGCAATGTTAAGATAAATGTACTAAAAATGTACTAAAAACAAAAAATAATAAAATAGATACAGTCGTGGGAATTATAAACATATGCATAGACTAGACTAAAATAAAACGTGGGCACATCAATTGTCTACAATCGTTGTTGTTTCAATGTGCCCCACGGTTTTATTTTAGTCTAGATGCATATGTTTATAATTCCCACGACTGTATCTATTTTATTATTTTTGGTTTTAGTACATTTTTTATTATTGTTGAAAGAGTACTTATTGGCAGGCCAAATTGTTCAGCAACATCTTTCTTTTTTGACACCTCTTCACAGCTTCGAGCACTTCTAATATTTCAGCAAGACTAAGTTTTTAGTTTACGTTTCACAACACTCATGTTAACTGTTGTACTAATTGATGTGTATTGCAGTAGAACCAAACTACTTCTAACAGTATTTAAGTCAAAAACGAATGACTTGTTTAGCTAAATTTCAAAGGAAATCAAAATTGAACACCTGACACAAAGCAAGCAAACACATCTTTACGTGAGACATAAATTTATTATCGTATAGGTACTCCTAAAATGTTTTCTAAGAAACAATAGTGTACTCACATTGTCGGCAAGTTCTTAAAGTCGGTAACTTATTTTTGTTCGAACAATAGAGGTAATAAATTCCAAATGATCAAGTTGTGTAAAGGTTGTAAAATAAAACGTTGCTATGTTCGAGATTCAGAGGTCAAATTTAATTTTTCGAGTTATAGAGTGAAAACATGTACCAAAATGGCTTGGAGGGACTCGGTGATTATTTCGACTAACAGAGGGTCAAAATTTTAAAGTAATGGAGGTTTTGGTGTTTTTAGGGAAGGGAACAAAACATTTTCTCGAGATTTGGAGGTTTATTGACTTATCGAGGTTCGACTTAACGAGGTTCAACTGTATATTATTACGTTCAGGTCCTCGGGAGCAGATGAACCAAGCGACGGCATACTTGGATGGGTCCACAGTGTATGGATACTCTGAGGAGCGTGCCACCGAACTACGAACCGGTGAAGGAGGTCGCTTGCGCATGCTGCATATTGGGGGCCGCGACTTATTGCCCGCCGCGCCGGCGCAGGACCCCTGCAACACCGCCGCCATGGCTGCACAGGGGCGGTACTGCTTCATTACAGGTTCCTAACTTCTGTAATTTTATTTAACGCTGGTCGGTTACTACTCTATAATAGAGCTAAAGTGCTAACACCATTAAAGCTATACATTTTCTTAAGTTATGGTGTTTTTCTTAAATTAATTTTGTTTTATTTTAATAACAAGTACGAAGGATTTTTACTACTGAGCAATTTCTAAAGGTCATTTAACGATGTTATATCGTTTGACAGTGCGATGGTAAAGTGTGAACCTGGAATAATAATATGAAACAAAAGGTAAAAAGCAAATTAATTTAATAATTGATTATCTGTATGAGATATACATATGTAATAAAATAATAGTGAAATGGGAAATCTTCACTATTACATATATCTGACTCACTTAACTTTTATAACCTTTAGATTTTCCGTCACGATTTTTAGGAGTAGTTTAATGTTCTGTTAAGATACTACTTCATGTAGACGACCAAAACGTTCAGCAATTTTTAAACCTTATGTCATTCCGGTGACAAGGGTTCTCTACTCTCCTAGCTTTATAAACCACTATACAACTTATACGATATTTTTCCATTAAATAGGAATGAAGAGGAACGAGTTCTCAACATATACACCAACACTGAGTCAGTCTCGAAATTTATTGACCGATCTAGTATGTTAATGTTCAATAACTTATTACTAAACTTCTGATGCCACGGTCTGAAAACTTTGCTCAGTAGCAATATGAACTTAGCAATGGCTTGCATTCGCTGGCCATACAGCGAACTGTAACTTGCCGAAATAGACCAACTTTTTTTCACGTCACTTTTTTATTTATATTGCATATGAAACCTGCAACTTCGCGGATTAGTAAGTTCTCTTCGCAACTTGGTGCAAGATGCATGGTTCTATTATAACCTATAACGGAGCAAAGGGCGCGGGAGATAGGTAGTTAGATAAATCTGGATCAGAATATAGGTATATTCAACATAGGCTACACCTACTGGCCAAAACTGACTCCAGCCTACTAAAAGCCTGAGTGCAATACATATAGAGTTTTGTAACAGTTGGTCTCATAGGTAGTACACTAAATGTAAATGCACTAGAGTTTAGCATCCGTTGGTACGACCTGGCGTATTTTAAAACATTATGTTGTCCTTTCATGCGCTATTTGTGCAAATTTAGAAAGCGCCGTCTACATCCTTTTAAATCACACGATACACCCTGCACTATAAGTCAAGTATCCCTTGCTGCAGGACAAGATTACTGACTGGACATATTAAAATTTCCTTAATAGACTTTATTAATGAACAATTCTTATTTTTCAGAGTTGTTAGTGTCACATGTCCTCATTCATATGTATACTTTTAGATTTAGTAGATTGATTTTATTTCTACAGGAGACGACCGTGCTAACGAGAATCTCCACCTGACTACAATGCATTTGATCTGGGCACGGCAGCACAACCGGTTAGCGACCACTCTGCAGCAGATGAATCCGAGCTGGGATAATGAGAAGCTGTACCAGGAGGCCAGGAGGATAGTGGGGGCGCAAATGCAGCACATCACCTACACGGAGTTTCTACCATCAGTATTAGGTGAAACTGGACCAGAGTTTTACCAAGAAGCCCTGAGTTTTGTAAATTTCATATGTTCATATTTCCTACACTCCTATACAGTGAAGAAAAACATCGTGAGGTATCCTGCATACATATGCGAAGATATTCAAAGATGTATGCAGTGGTTGACTATCAACTAGTTGCTCTAATATCATTCGGTGAGGACGTATAACAGGGGTGATGATGTGTAATAAATACATCACCCACACAAAATTATTTCCGGCAACGCTAAGTGGGACTCGACGAACAAGTCGTACATTTTTACTTTAGTAAAGATTTAGTTTCAATTTGGATCAAACCATTAGTGCGATATCGATTTTTGTCGCAACCAAATTGTCAGCTCTTCTGTAGCTATAAATAGTGAGTAATTATCTGTAAATAGAAAGTTTGAATAAATAGAAAAACTAGTAAATGAAAGTACAAAATATATAAATAATTCTGTATTTTCATTGTAGGCTGGGATGTTATGTACGCACTAAACATGACGGTAATGGAAGAGGGATACTCGGATGCTTACCAGCCGGGGGTGGACGCTTCCATGGCTAACCACTTCTCGGCTGCCGCCTTTAGATTTGCTCACACACTTTTGCCGGTAAGTGTTCTATGTTAGTCTTCATATGACTATCGACTAACCATCGATAACTACGGGTACAGTCCTACCCCTGTCGTATTTCGTTTTAATTTTATAAAAGTTAAAAATTTATTTGTATTTCGTATTTCATAATAAATGACAGAAAATTTGCACTCTTTTGCACACCGTACCTAAGTTACGACAAAACATACCTAGTAGATGAAACCAGAAATAGTAACAAAAAAAATAAGTTAAAAAATTTATTAAAAGCAAGCTTTTATTTAAATGCGCTAAAAAAATTACTTTTACACTAAAACTTTTACAGTTAACTTATAACATCAATTCAAATTTAAAACATTTGACACAATTTATATGTTATAAAAGCTTGTCGCGAGATATTACACGTATTTATTTGCTGCTATTAAAATTTTAAAACTAAGAAATATATAACAAATTTTAAATATAATGCGGAGCCATTAAAATTAACCGAAAGAATACGAAATACTAACTTACAAAATGAAGGCGTCGCATCTAAAAAAATATGGTATATATATTAATATAATATAGATAAACATATACTTATTTACGATAAGCAAAAAATAAAAAATACAAATAAAAATCTCCGTTCAATAACTAATATTCTAATTCCTGCTTCAGGGTCTCATCCATAACGTAGACGCAGCAACAGGCACTGTCAATTACGTGCAGCTTCACAATATGCTGTTCAACCCTTACACCCTGTATGACGTGCGCGGGGCGAAGACTGCTGTACGCTCGGCAATGGATACACCTGTGCATAGTGTGGATCCGCATGTCACCACCGAAGTACGTAGGAAGACCTTGTCTATTACACAGTGCTTAACAATCCTAACGTTATATACGGCATATGTGAACACCTCTTGAAATTGCGCATCAACTCCCCTAGAATATTACTAAAAATATGTTCTGCACATATACACAGCATTAATGACCTAAAGTTTATGCAGGTTCAGTTTTAGTTGACGTCGTCGCCACGCCACAACTCGACCAAAGTGATCCAACAACCCAAATATTTAATAAATTCATCGTTGTCTTAGTCATCAAGTATGCCAGTCTTAGCGTCTCCAGGCACCGAACTAGTCAACTATTACCGATGACTTCAGTAATCCCATGATAGGTGGTTTTAATAACAAAAAAAAATACAATCTTATTTTGTATGACAAAACAAGAAATATTTATTTAAATATTTCTTACACTTACACCAATTAGCCTAGTTCAAAGTAAGCTCTGTAAGGCTTGTGTGATGAGAGGCTTGTGAGATGAGATCTAGAGTAGCGGATACATATTTTATACATATATAAATATTTTTGATAGAAATATATATCAACTACCATGACTTAAGTGCAAATGTTCGCATTCATCACATAATCATCTGCCCCCACCGATATTCGAACTCGAGACCTCATAGATGGCGACACCTTAAAACCGATATACTACCCACCCAGCTACGGAGAGGTCGTCATTTTGTATGATACAAATGACAAAACATAGGTATGGTAATTAATTCTTAATGATAAGTTTAGTCCTGGAGGCTAGAGTGACTCCTTAAACTTACAGAAACTTTGTAGTCTATGTACATTCCTCTTCGAAAGAGCGCAGTGCCTACGCAGAGTTCAAATATTAAACAATTCACTATTTCTTTATTTATCTAAACAACCACCTGTACTTTAAATATGTAACTGTTACTATTCAATTTTCACTGAAACAGACAGATGCGCAGTCATATTGCAGTTTTATGACGGTAATTGTCTGTTCATGTTGTACATGCATCTTAGGAATATAATCTGGTCTGCTATATTGTATGAGAAAAATATATCAATATAATCGGTTGTATTCCGTCAAATAAATAAATAGATTTAATTTTAATAAAACAGCATTGTAACTATAAGTATCCAACCGTAACACTATCTGATCGTTTCAATCAAAATTGGATAGCAACAGAGATTCACTATCGGCCTACTGTTGGCGAACTAGTAATCTATTCCCGTAGGCGATATTTTCCGAAAGAGAAAGATTTCCATGCCTATTAATAAGTGGCGCAATGGAGCGCGTAAAACGCATTAATCTGACACTCGGAAAATCCAATATTTAGTCTTTTCTTGTTCAGCTAAGCAACCACTTGTTCGAGCGGCCACAGCCGGCGAACTGGTCATCCAGTCCTACTGCTCAGCCTAGCCAGACTAACCAGGCACGCCCATGCGGCTTGGACCTGGTATCACTGAATATCCAGCGCGGTCGTGACCACGGACTGCCGCCACATGCACGGTTCCGCAGCCTATGCGGCCTATCCGCACCGCAAGAGTTCGCCGACCTCGGTAACATTTACGACCAGTCTTCCTTAAGCCGAATTTCCACTATTTATAAGTAAGTGTGCCTTATATAAATTTTAAACGATATATAAATAAGATATTGTACATAGATTATATAACAACAATACTTAGTGGCGCGTATCCACCAGGAGTAAAGCATTTGTGAAATAAATATTAGCGCTAATCATGTTACGTTATTGGAGTGTTACAAACTAAATAAGTTTGTAACACTCCAAAAATCGATGTCCCTACGCAGCAATCTATTGCCTCTACAGCTGTTCTATAGTATTAGCAACTAACTATAGGGATAATTTCGTTATTTCGAAGTTTGCAGGTCTTAGACAAGCATCTACGAATCATCTAATATACCTACACTTATGTGACAGAAACAGTCCAGATGTTTCCAGTCCAGGCCTTATCAGGATATCAATTTAGTTAAGATGTCGGGTACTACTGTCCATGACTTGACCGGACAAGTACCGTAGGGACATCACTGTATGCAAGATAAAATAGAAAAAAAAATTCGTCAAATTCCCATACTAGTATATCAAATATGTATACAATAAAAACTGTTAACGATTCTGTTTCAGGCATGTGGACGACATAGATCTTTACACGGGTGCCCTCGCAGAAAATCCCAGGGGCCGACTACTAGGCCCAACACTGAGCTGCCTGATCGCCGACCAGTTCTTACGGCTAAAGATCGGCGACCGCTTCTGGTATGAAACCAGTGATAGCACCGTTAGGTTCACACTTGGTAAGAATGGTATTACTTTTATTTCAACTTGACTAGCATACAAAAATGCATATGTGACAGGTGTCACTTGCATATGTTCATAACTCATCATAAAAGCAATGAGAACGTCATCACCCAAATTGATAAATAACTTGGTTAAATAAAAAGAAACAGAAAAAAATTTGCTCCCGAAGCTGAGATGCTTCATTGATTATAGTTTCAATCATCCAACAATAGGTTACTAAATTCCCATTTTTCAATATATCCGTTTGTCCAATATAGCCGCAAAGACACAAAGATATTACCTATTTGAACAATGCCAGACTCAAAACTGTTGGAAATGAATCCAAAGCAAACGTACTCGTATATACTTTACCTTAATACTGCTTACATTCAAAAATATGGTTTAAATAACTTACAGTACTGAATACGGTCAAAGTTACTTAAATATATATATATATATATATATATATATATATATATATATATATATATATATATATATATATATATATATATATATATATTCTAATCAGTACTGTAAGTTAAGGGTTTCACGATATTAGTAGGATGTAAGTGCAGTTATAGATAGGGTGGTGTTTCTCTTCATAACGTGTTTTAACTTATTTGTTTACCAAACAATTTTTTGTAGAGCCTTGAAGGCAAAATCCAGTCAATCAAACCAATCAATGAATCCGGTCTTAGTTATTTAAGAAGTTGGCAACTATAGTTATGAATAGCGTATAGGATTTTATATGCTCTTGTCATGTATCTTCTTATAATAGTGTTCGTGACTGATTTTAAAAATATAAATGTAGAGGAGTGTATTGTATGTTAAGACATGCTTGCATACGACTTCACAGAGCAATTGACGGAAATCCGAAGGACCACGTTAGCAGGAGTGATTTGTGCCAACGAGGAACTTCTGGACCAGACGCAGCCACGCGCTATGGAGACGGTGAGCGCCAACAACCCGCTGGTGGATTGCCGCGAGCTGCCTCAGCCTGATCTATCGCCGTGGCGAGAATAGTTGTTAAACAGAGGCAATTTTATGATTTGAATTGCGGATATTTCACGATTGTGTTTGATTAAATTTGATATACTTATCTACATTTTTAATTTTTAATTTCAGACGAACTTCACATGTTTTCTAGTAAAATCTACGAATAGTTATTAGTAAACATATTCATACAACTATTTGTATTAGTATTTAATTAATACATTTTTAGTTTTTTCTTAGTTTATTCGATTAAATTACCGATCACTCGACATGTTAGAATAACATCTAAAAGTAACTTGGTTAATATTTTTAATGTGTAATATATGTTTAAATCGGCATGAAGTTTATTTTATGTTTTTATAATGTGATATACAATTCTTGCCAAATTATACAAAATCAACACTCAGATCAGACTATATATTTATGTATGTATATGTTATGGGCAACTTAAGAAATTTGGTCCCCATGTATAATGATCGGCCTGTATCAATAAGACCATTTAATTAAAATTTCATCCCTAATCACTTTTCCCGGTCAGTATGAATAAGAGCAAATACGTTTTGGGCAAAATAATAAAACAAATGAAATGAAATGTTTTTGTTTATTAACGATATACTTAAAACTTCGAAATTCTCATAGGAAGAAACATAAAAAACGATTATTTTGTATCATTCCATCTAGTATTATTATTAAATAATTGATTTAGTTATTGTCTGTATCGGTATTTGATCTCAAATTTAATTTAAGCGTAGAACAAGGATGATGATAAGATATCCATTCCTTGTTTGCCTCTAAGTTTTTTTTTTATTTTGAGAGTTATCCCAATAATTTATGTTGAAATATTAATTGTTGGTTCCTATTTTATTTCTAATTTGAAGTCTGGCGGTTACTTCTAAAACTACGTTATGATAGAGATGATTAAAATAAACGAATACCTATGGCTTAAACCTCAACGATATATTACTATAAATGACGCATATCCATACTGTGCACTGTTTAAAAACTGGCTTGCTTTGCATAATATATCTTTTAATTTTTCAAGATTTTATTAGTGAATGAAACAAATCATACAAAAATACAGAATGGAATGTTTCGCTAGTCAAACAGAATCAAACGAAGTCTTCATTCCCCCGCAATTGCTATTTGACTAAATAAAATTACATCAATTGCCCGAATCTGAACTGCACAGTTTCGACGCACCACTGCTATATCTACCTCTTTTTGTATATCACGTCATTTTTAAACATCATCACTTAGTTTAAGAACATAGTTTAAGAACTGTGGGAAATGAATCTTATCCATTATACCGGATATATGTATATTATTAATTTAACAAATAGTTTATCTATTTTAAAAGGTACCTATTATAAATTATTTAACTGTATTATGAAATGTATATCAAAATTTAGTTTAACTTTGTACGTGTGTATGTGGTTAATTGTTAGTGAGATAATTGCCAATTACGTTTTTTAAAATACTTTGATGTGGGATATGAATGATTATTGAATTGTGTCTAATTTATTTTATTATCAAATACAGTTTATTCTATTATAACAGCTATGTATAGATTCTTATAACAACTATTTGGTTTATTTATTCTTTTTTTATAATTCAGTTAAACGTTTATTATAATTCAGTTAAACTAATAAAGTATCAAGACTTGCTAAAATCCATATATTTGATAGTTGGACACAAATTGTCATGATACATGTTTATGTAGCTAAAAAATATTGATATACTTAAAACGAGTAAATTGTTAAGTAATTATTATTTTAGTGTTTCTTATATATATAGATAGAATAGAGAATTATGTCAGAAATATAACAAATGTACCAAACACCTGCCTGTCCATAGTCATCATCTCATCGTCATATTTACTCTGTTTTCATTGGCTATCTAAACTATATATACAAGGTATTTTGTCAATACTGTATCAAGCCGTAAACTACCCATGTTAATATGATAGTCATATAAAAGCTACTGTGTCATTAAAAGGGTCGACACAAAGGGTGATGCTCCTGGTGTTGCAGTCGTCTATAATATACGGAGCCTCGTTATTATCAGGTCTTACGGTATAAAATTGACAGTATAAAAAAAAATTATTTTCAAATACTCCAAAACTTTAATCTCTCATACCTATTTGTATGAGAAATTTAAAAAATAATTTTATATTTTGGTAAAATTTTTATGACCCCATTACATACATACATACAGCCGGACGATCTAAAATGTAATGAAAAGTAACAGATTGTACTAAAGAGCGCCATGACATTAGTTTCACATGAACGCTTTCATATCATTTCATTGAATTTTAGATCTTCTTGTGCTGTCTCTGATTCGACATTTAGATATGTATACCAATAAATATACTCACAGATAAACATATTTTTACAACATGTAACTATTACTATCTCAAAACTTTTCGCCGCATATAAATGCACGTATAAAATGTACGTTCACTTTTACATCCTTGTGATTAAAAATGCTTGTTGAAAAAGAGTAAGTGTTATTTATTGTCTCGTTATGATATAACTTATCTGTCAAAATATGACATCTTGTCAAAACTGAGTTTTTCAATTGTGTTTGTAAATAGTAAAAATAAGTACAGCTAAATGCGAGTCAATATCACCGAGATTTTCGCAAACAAGATAGAATCGAAAAAAAAATGTTTTATGGTACCTACAAATTTACGATTTCAGGTTTTGCATTTAATTTGCTTTGTGTTAAATTAAATCGGAGAACCCTTATGGCTACCCAAAGCGGCGTTAATCCCGCCTATTAATCAAAACTTTGGGAGTCTTGGTCATATTTACCTCATAAGCAGTAAGAGGCCTCCCCCTCAGAAGAGGGAGCAATGCAGCTTTGCCTCATAACCAGGGTAAGTGCATAGGCCCGGTACACTAAAGTGGCTCCAGCCTTAATAGATTGAGGTATTTTAATTGTGTGTACGTAAGTAAAAGTAGGATACCGCGCTAACAACATATCTATTTTTTGTTTTGTTCACAGTAATGTTTCTATTATGCCACAATGACAGTAGCAGTATAAGAGTACACAACTGCAGGCAATCCAAAAATCTAACTATTCTACCTAAACGAATCTGAGTCACCGAATTTACATTTTGATTTGGAGTCAGTAGGAGGACGTCAGCCTTGTTCTGCCAATACCAATCCACATCAAGAGGTCGATAATACGAAAAACAAGCAATAATAAACTTTATAATGTGGTCTTAAGTGCTAACAACAAAAAGTGCAATTTAAGGTCACCTGATGTTTGGCTTATTAATATGGATCTATGAGCTGATGTCAGGACTGGTTAGCGGGCACAGTTCAAAAACAGTACTAAAGAGATGTTCCGCATTTATAAATAACTCAAGTAATAGTGAGTTTAATATTAAATAAAAAATGAAGAGTAGTCGTAAATCTAGCATAAGGTCTAAAAGTGAAAAACATAAACAAAAGTACAGTATTACTGTACTTTTGTTTATGTTTTTGCTCTATACAAACGAAAGGGAGACCGTTGAGGAAATGAGTTATTTAGTGAAAGATATTCAAAGTCTGCATTAGGAATTTGTAGTCAAAGCATGTATTTGGCCAAATCTGTATATTCTACGTATACAGATGCCCATATATATACTGATAATAAACACTATATAATTAAAAAAAAAAAAACAATAGTGTTTTACTATTTTATTATTTATACTTACAGACTTTATACGTTATTTTTATTGTCTACTATACATAATTCAGTATAGCTGAATAAAGAAAACGAAATTGCCAACGTCTTTCTGTGGTTTGAATTTGAACATCAGATCTAATATTAATAGATGGCGTTACTTGTATTGTTGTTAATAGTTTGCCAACAGCAAACAATTTACGGAACACCATTTTATTAAAAATACATCCACATCACTTTTTTAAATATTAGCAGTCTATAAATGCCATAAATTATTAATTATTTTGAGATTGTTTTTCTGATAATTACATTTGCATTTCGTAAGCTTCGAAAAGTATGGAAACCAACAAATAACAGATGGCGGTTATTCTGAGAGTAGGGGTGATACCTTCTAATCATTGCGTTTGTTATATTATATAATAATGCCTAGATATAATAAATCGAACGACCGGTACGAGTGACAATAATAAGTTTTACACGAAATCAAATGGATTGGAAAAAATGGAATGAAATGAAACAAAATTTGGATGGAGTTGTAAATCTGTTCTTAATTAATTTATAAATGATTGAGATAGATGAGATATATACTCGTAGATAGGACATGCTATCCATGTCGATAGCGTTGATGTTGTACTACTTTCACAAACTTTTTATGTAGTGCCTTTTACAACAGTTTCCAACTACAATCATGAAATTCAACATACCGAACTATTATGGTAACTATTATTATACGAACTATGGAATGCATTAGGATTAAACACTCAAAAGGCCTAATTAAGTGGTTCAAATTATAAGCTGCTTTATAATTTCAATTAACTGGGCTCAAAAGACAAAAAAAACTTGCGCAGTAACTACAGATTGATCAAATATTTGTTTCAAATGAGTATGACACAAGACGCAAAATACAGGTTCAACTAGGATTCAGTTCAAAAAGCAATATCCATTACAAGTATCTCTTTGTTCGTTTTCGTAACAATCAAAGTTAACTGCTATAAATACAAATCCTTCTCTTAAACTTTAATATTCAACCATTTGATATCACAATACAAACACATTTGTTTTAAGAATCTACGTCATATCATAACATAACACATCTAACGTATATAAGTGGTAAAATATAATTATACATTATTCATTAATTTTCCTCGATTGAATTATTTTCAACAACTTTAAAACGGATTAGATGTAAACGGAATTATAAATAGGTAAATCACAGCAATATTCACATAAAACAATTGGGAGACAATTTTATAACCACTCATGTCAAGAGAACATAGTTTATTAATAGGTACTTAAAGTATTGACTGCTGTAAAAGAATTACCCAATATTCAATATCATAGATTTCAAACTCGTCATTAGTTATGAAAATAATGCAAGTGATAAGATGGAAGTTGAGTGTATAAAATGACGCCACGTTATCAATCGTTGGTTCCACGTGCGGAGCTGCGATAGCAAGCGTTGGCCGTCAAAGAGCTGTTTCGAGAAACTTCGGAGACATTTTTTATCACAACAAACACGTGAAACAAATCAGACCGCAGAAACTATTTTCGTTATTAATAATAAACTGCTACACAAATGTAAGCTTTATTCGCGCCGGAGATAGTCTCCGCTTAGTGTATTTTGAGGGACGTCACCGCACGTATTTTGTGGCGCCAAGAAGTTGATGCATTTGGCAGGGAACAGATGTTAGTGCAAGGTCGCCGGCTAAATGCGAACGGTGAAAAATTGCTCCATTACTGTCCCTTTTACGGTTTTTGCTGTGATGGGGTTTCTTTATCAATTCATCGTAGGCAATTGAATAAGGAACCAGACTGCCAGTCTGAACATAAAAGACTACAGTCACATATTGGTCCGGTAAGATTCCTAATACATATGTTTACAAACACCATAGTGTAGGTATGTATTAGGAAACAAACTTGAGATAAATGTTCCGATACCAAGTAATTTTACTGCCATGTTACGGGCGAAACAAGCGATAATTTACGGGCGAAATAATTTCCGGAAACTACAAAACCTTAAAAAAACCTATTTCACTAAATTAAATCTGATTAATTTTATAAATAGCATACATGTAGTTCTACTTTTTTTCTAGATATAAGAATAATAAAACGCTGTAATAGTTAATCAAATAAATAAAAATAACTCAGGATTGATAGTCTCTCCAAAATTGCTGTGCCTTATCAAGGTCCATAATGGTACTAACAATTTATTTAACAACATATGAAACTTATGGTATGCAATAAGATTTTGAATTGAATTTGAATTTGATTCTGATGATATGATTACAAAGTGTGCAGATTTAAAGATGTGATAATGCAAGTAGACAATTAGTTTAGTTAACCACCATTACAATTTTTATACAGGTATACAGATTAGGTGTCAAAGATATAAGTGAGTATCATAAATACACTGCTATTGCACGACGTATACTTACTCACATGCTGCCACATGTAGGTATCAAAATAGTTAAGCCATCGATATATATTATGTATTACGTACTAGATTCGCCCGCCATCCATTCAAGCCGTAAGGCCCTTAGGGCCAAGGCTAGGCTGAGTTTAGTCGGTAAGTCTGTGTGGTCGAGCCGCCTCGACAGCACCAGGAGTCCGACATAATCAACGCATCCCTGCTTGCCTGTTGCGTTGGTATCCATGATGGATTCTCGGCCTCCTCTCTTGAGGAAAAAAAAAAAGATTCGCCCGCCCGAACACTCACTACGTTCAAGTGAAGTGCAGGGTACACTCTGCACCTCGCTCAGTGAGTCGTCGTTCCTCTGGTACTGGTATAGTTACTTTACTCTTTGGTCGTCGCCATTCGCGCAGTGTGCATCGCTCATAGGCCGACAATAAACATAATTAAAACAGTGATTAAATAGTAAACCTGAAAAAAAATAATTATTGAAAATTTAAGTGAGTAAAATATCTAGTTGTTTAAGTGGAAATTAGGATAATCTTAATATATATATTTCTTGTGTGCGTGTGTATGTGACTGAACTCCTCCTAAACGACTGGACCAATTTTGATGAAATTTTTTGTGTGTATTCCAGGGGGCTTGAGAATGGTTTAGATTCACAATACGGTCATATAGATATTGTTTTTCAGCTAAATTATTTATTTAAAAACATTTGAGACAACGTGAGACAACGTGAGACAACGTGACATTTGAGACATTTGACATTTGAGACATTTGACAGGACAACGTCTGTTGGGCCAGCTAGTAATATTATAATTATACAACGTAAACAATATTTTGTATTTTATTGACGCCGCGCTGTCACATGCTTGCTAAAATCATAGAGTAAAGCCATATAGATGTTCCTCCATTCCTAAGCGTACGCGGCGACTTTAGGTTAATATATGTATAGACGGGATGATTATAACATGTTTAGTTCGTAATTTTTTATTGTTTAGTACAAATTTATATAGTAGTAATAATTAAATAAAGTCCTAATATTTTGCGTTAGTAGGTTTGCAACAATTTGCTATCATCGGATCCTAACTTGATCACTCTGAAGTATGACGTACCTGCCAAGAAATAAATATATACAGTATTATTGACTTAGTAATTACATATACATATGAGTATCTACATACCCAAACAAACGAATTAAGTTAAGAACTTATCTTTTTTTGAAGTGGGTTAAAATATAGCATTTTCTGATCACTGTGCTCTTGTAAATACATCTTTGAATGAATTTAAAAAAGTTGTGAAAGTATTTAAACTTTTACCTAAGTGTTATTTTTAAAAGCATAAAGCTAGAGCTTTCTCTAATCTCATCTACATCTGCATCTGCTAAACTCATTCGATTGCAACAGACTACTAAATGAGAACTAGGTTATAGCCAGCAATAAGCAAAGCTCTAGCTGAAATAAATGGTATTGATGTTTTTCATTTTCTTATCTATTTACTATTATCAAACAATAATAATACAATGTTTGTGTGAACTGTGTGTTCGCATTTCTAAATGCAAATTTCCGTTTGTCATAATGTTATCAAAATTATATTGCCATTGTTTACTTTGGTGACAGCGGGATCCAAGCTTAACACCTGACAATCTTTTTTCTAATAGCGACTATGGAGTAACAAATATTAATAAAATAAATGAGTTTTTAGTACAAAATGTGAATGGCCTTCATTTTAACAATCACCATTTTAAGGTTTTGAATAAAAGTATTATTAATATCATCAAACTATACTCGCGTACATGTAGCCATTTAAACGCTTCTCGTCGTAAAAGTAAAGCACCTCGATAACTTAATTTCTGAGGAAGAAGAACATATCAGGATTAACAAGCACTTAAAGTCTACAGAGTTTTCGTTCTAATTGAGAATTATTGAGAATTGAAATAAGAGAAGATTAATTCTGGACCTACAGACATTAATACTAAACACAAAAAATTTACATATCGTGCACTTGTTTATAAGTAAAACATATCATATGTCATATGCTCTATTTTAAGTTCCGAGCCTGATATTTTAAATCTCAACATTCACACCAAAAAAAGCGTTTGTTGATATGATTTTTATAAAGGACTTCAATATCAGACAGTAACTACGTTTTCGTCCAAGCCGTATGGCCCTTATGGCTAAAGCTCAGGCTGAGTTTAGTAAGTAGGCCATTACATTATGATCGAGCCGCCTCGTTCTGTTTAAAGTCCTACATAATCACTGTGGTACTTGGTTGCAGTGGTATCCATGAGGATTTTCAACCTCTCCTCTCCAGAAGGAATAAAAAGGGCAATAACTGTATTCACCTGCTTACTGTACACGTAATTGATTTGTTGTTGATTATAAAAATCTATAACTCTTTTTTTTCAGATTTCTTTCAAATTCTTTTGTTTCGAGATAGTGATAATGTCTTGCATGGTGATTGACACTTATAAAGCTAGTTTTATTATCATTAAGCCTTTCAAATTTTATGCATCTGTCTGTTCTTAAGATATTTCAATTTTCAATGAGATACATTTAATTTGTCGGTTGGATCTTGTTTATAGCTCTCCAGCAATACTTACAATCTAAGCTCATATAATTCTGAAGAAGACTTAATTCTTATTAGTAATTTACTGAAATTTTGAAAAATTTAAAGAAATGTCTTTTTTTTTATATACTTACATAAATTTAGATATATGTCAATATAAAACAAACAGACACACGCCTCTGCATCAAAGCATACACAGTATCTGTAAATCATAAAGTAATTCAAATTGCAACAAAACTAACCATATTACATACTAGTTCAGTAAGGTACTGTTGTAAATCATAAGCAGTATTACATATACTTAGAATGTACAAAATAATAAATAGTTAAAAATATAATAAATATTAAAAGTTTCGAAAAGAAAAGCGCATGGAACATCTCCCACCAATCTAACTCAGTGTTGGATTTTTGCTTTGTGCGAATGATCCATTTTAAATACCATTAAAATACTATTCGATTTATTGTTATATAAATTCGAACGTCATATTTTATTTTAAGAACTAGCGGACCCGACAGACTTCGTCCTGTCAAAAAGATTTAAAAAGTGGCAGTTTTTTGTTCCTACTTGTTTTATAGTCAAGGCAAAGTCTCCTGTACAGAACCGTCACCCGTGGTGGTAGGGCGTTGTGCATAAAAAATAATTCAATAAAACATATAAGCATTTAAAAGTAAGCAATAATATCGCATAGCCAACTAAATTGCAATAAAGGTCCAAATGAACTATTACATGTTGTGACTATTCAATTTTAGAACGTGACATTAAATCCTCCGATGTATTCTGTGGTCCAACGCACACACGCACACTGTTTCGATAGATATGATTGAATTTCAACTTTATACAGCGTTAATAAAGCGCAAATTAACTCTTTGATGTTAGGTACACACACACATTGCTAAGACAACAGTGAGTGCTTACAATATGAACGTTATACAATAACAATAAAGCTCAAATTGACTGTACATTTTAGATAGAACACGTTTGTATGGGAAACTGTTTTCCGATAATTATTCGAATCTTTCGAAACGACTTTGGTGTCCTTGGAAGCTTAGGTGTACCACGTCGGAAGTCGGAGGGGAATCACATTTATGTAAAAATATATTATGTAGGTACTTTTAGGTCACTTTTCGCCCAAGACGGATTTTTACATAAAACCTAAGGAACTTTTCAGAAAAATAAAAAATCTTTCCCTAATATTATCCTTATGACGACGACGACACTATATAAATAAAATCGGTTTAAACACTACAAATAACTGCTACAATTGAAAAATACACATACGACATGGAATTGCAAATACACAAAGAAATTCATCCACCATATCAGTTATCTCCTAACGTTTAAACACGTAACGTAACGTTTGTAAATATAGGTACGTGAAATATTATCTGTACTGGGACACACTCGTGAATAATTGATGTTAAATAATACTACTAAATTAGATGAGCGGGAACATCTTAGCCTTGCGTGTCGACTTGTACAATCGCTAACTAGTTGTGTAGTTATATGGCCGAGAAACGAGTAGGAACTTCTACGGTCGCGTGGCAAACACCACATCACGTTTGGTTTACACGTGACTGAACTTATCACTCTCGTAGTTTAATCGCCTTGAAATAGTACACTTCAAAACATTACCCACAATTAGTGGAGAATTATACTCTTCGTTTTTTAATTTTTTTCATATTATTAGTACATTTTTTTATAATCACATAAGTTACCTACATACTTAAGTCATTGTAAAATATAATAAGTTGAAGTCTTATCACATCATACAACTATAATGTTGGTCATTATTGTAAGTAATTCAAATTTAATCATATACTTCGCTACTAATTATAAACTCCTTTTACTGAATTCATTCTCGTTGTTCTCATGAGTCTCATAAGTATTCTAATAAAGATTATATTGTGAAGTAGTATTATGTAACATAATTTTAAAACCCTATGGTTCTTACAAAGCCTCAGAAAGAAAAAATAAACCTGCATTTATTTCATTACTAAACTGTCTGCAATTCTAATATTGTTAGGGAAATTACAGCAATGGTGTGTCAACACAAAATTTCGATGTGCTACATTACAATCCGGTCTGCCGCGGTGGTCGGCCCCATTCACGAACGAAGCTATCCGACCGCTAGGCGAGCTGCGAGACTATTCTTTCTAGATTGTTCCGCAATAATATATGCATTATACCTTCCGTTATTCCATCAGTTAATTGACAATTGAACTTTATTGTATCGCATTAACAACACATTTAAGTGAGTTTAACTCAAAGTGAGTTCGGAAATAAGTGATAAACATCTATTACTTAATTATGTTTATGTTTAGTAAATTTTCATTTAGATACCTACTACTTAAGGGGGCTTGTTATTGAATTGTATAGTTTAAACATCGAAATATTTTTGTTTTCTTTTGTAAAATAAGATTTAAAGAAAATTTTCGAAATCTGTCAATTATTTTGCTTGAATGATCAAGAGAAAGTTCAGTGTCTCCACCTAAGACCGACTTAAAGACGATTGACCCGATATTTTTATTTTTGTTCTCGTTGTCTAGTCTATTTCAATACGTAAACATGCTGAAATAGAATTATTATTTTGTACTCCGCCAACATAAACGGTGAAGCCATATTACTGGCCAAAACTTCTCTTCAAACTTGAATTTCCCAGCTTTTATGCCATTGTTTGTAAGTTTGGTGAATACTATATCCGTCCTTATATACTACTTACCTTTATTAGATTACTTTCATTTTAATTATAACTAAAAAAATATTTTACAAATGACTTGTCAAACTTGCTACACTGGAGGGCGACTGTAATGTAACAGATTATGTTTTCTTGGATAGGTAGGCCTACTTGTTTTCTACTACACGGTAACAATAGTTGCATAACGCAAACATTTCACTATAGGATTATACATGCCGATATACTGTTAAATTTGTATTTATCCTTTAACAAGTTCGGTAGTCGGCACTGCTAAACGGCGACAAATTAAAGATATATTTAACAGTGTAGTTTGATTGCTTATTAATCTCATTAGCGTCTTATGCTGTGATGCTTGGTACGGCAATATCTCAGAATATTATTTATTTTATATCCCGTAGTAAACGGTTGACCTTACTATTTCGTTGTAATGGGTAAAACAATGGTATAATTAATACTAAATAAAATTACTAAAGACCTACCTTCGTACGGTAACTTTACATATAATATTATATCACATGATGGTGACTAATGATGGCTATATACTGAATAAAGCGTAAATTAAAAATCACACACACCGTAGCCACTTCCGATTCTGGCTTTCACGTTTTGTTTCAAGATTTATGTAATATTACTCTAATTAATACCAATATTCTTTTATTGAATTGTGAATGTAGCCTAAAAACTGTTTTTAATTAGATATAGCATTTCTTATGTCCCGTGTTAAAAATTATATAACCTCTTAAAACAAGAAACACGTGTACTAGATATAATATTATCTTCTCATAATTTTAATATTATATTAATTTTAGCTGTATATATCACGACGTTTGAAATATATGACTCAAACAATATTTGTTAGGATTCAAGAAGAATGAATTCACGGTCATTTTAATTGCTAATTCGACTAGGCGATAGTGGTTAACTTTTTATGTAGGCATAATAGTAGATATGATTGCTATTTATAGTATTGTTTACATGTATAACGAAACAAATTTTTAATTTTATCAGTAAACTAGCTAACCCGGAGAAATTACTACACTTAACAGTCAATGGATATTTTTATGTGAGTTATGAAAGATAGCACAGTTCAAAACTAATTAAAAAATGGTTTTTCGTAATTTTTATTACGTCACTAGTGAATAGGTATTTCTTTGTGCAGATTTTTCATTCCATGATTTTGCGATATAATTATATATGTATGTGTGTGTGTATAATATTAACATATTCCTTTCCTTTAATTTATAGAATTGTAAAACCTATTTTAAACAATTATATAGTTTATTTGAGGATGTTTTGGAATGAAAAGCAAACACTACGATAAAAAAAAATTAAGTATATTTATGTAGATGTTTATTGCTAGCGTCTAAATACTCATTTAAATTTGTAGTTGTAAATTCAGAATGAGCATTATTAATTATTTTAAGGAATGTATAAAACTGTAACTGTATAGTCGTTGGCAAAAATATTAATGCCCACTTTACCAGAGAGATGCACGCATAGCAGTGGACTCGGCGCGTATTTTTGCTACGTGACGTCACTGGTCGATCCGCGGCCTCCGCCCGCACGTGGTCCAGGCGGGCCATACCAATAGCGGTGTATTATTAAATATTATATTATAATACAATAGGTACGACTTCCGAAATACTCTCTGAATACTCCGAAATACTGGCATACGTCACAGCCTCACTAAGCTTTTCAGTACTATACGTATTATTGATAAATATAATCAATATGCCACACCGTCTTGCAAAAAAACATGGCAAACATATCAGACGAGAGAATATTATAATAGGCTTGTATCCACTATGAACAAATCTGATGCATTAGGTTGCATAACTATTAAGATGATCATTTAATTATGAAAAAACAAAGTTTTATAAAATAATAACTTTTGATTATTTATATTTTTATAAAATAAAATTGCACAAAATAAGCCATAAGTCACGTGACAGCAAACACCAATTAAATAGTGTTACGTCACGCCGTGCGAAACGTCAAAGTCAAAATGTCATTCCCAAGTGTCTTGTGGAAGTGCGAAAAAGAATGGGCATCATTCCTTCTCGCGAGTGTCAGCCACTTTTTACGTATCTGCTGATTGTTTGGCACGTATATAAATAATTTTTTTTGGTGTTTTTATTCTTGTGCTTGTACACTGGGGCACTATGCAGTACTTGTAATACGATGAATCCATTTTTTATTAACATAACTTCACAATACCGAATATTCCGATACTAAAACAGCTGTGTTTTGCACGGCGTGACGTCATTCAAGACGCCATGACAGTCATGAGCGTTTTTGATGACTAATGTCAAATATTTAATTAAATGCAAAATTATTCTTATAAATAAGCATTTTTTTTCAAAAATAATAATTATTTTGTATAGAATAGGCATCAAGGTATATTAGTATCTAACTACTGAAATTTAGGCAACAAGCCTATTAATTTGACATGATTTCTATTGTACGAAGGGAAACGAAAGCAAACTCATGGTTTGACGTAAAATAAACAATAGAAGTCATGTCAATCTAATTTGACAAATTAGGTCCTACAATTAGGTGCTGTACGAAATTTCCTTACAAAAATGAATGCGGTCAATATCGACTCCAAATGAAGTTTTAACGACACAGATCCTCAAAATAATCATAATTTTACTGCTTATTAACATAGATTATTATTAATGTCTGTTATGGTTATTAAAGTAACTACAGTAACTAGGTAAATCATTTTACAGATATTTACTTACTAACGGATAAAAAGTAAGATCCGCTGAGGACGTCGCTTATGGACGTCGTTAACGAAATTGAAAATACATTAATTATTGACACCTATTTCCTATGAGGTAGGCAGAGATCAGGCAGTTTTCCACTTGGTACTATCGTCGGTTACGGGTACTTTTGACGCATTAACTTTATATTAATTTAAAAAATGGTAAATTTTTTACACTCACATAACAGTACGACGTGTACCACGAACCTAATGTAACTTGATAACTTCAGAAAACTAACTTTTATATGTGATCGCTAATAAATAAAGATCACGTTTTAACGGATTAATGTTAGCTTGTGTGAAATCGTCGGAAAAGCAACGCTTTAACGTTTAACGAAGTTAACTGTATAAGCAATTAGGATTAGTGATTAACGAAATTAGCTATTTGATTAACGGCGTCCAACTCTGGGTACCTCAGTACGTAATCAAAAATAAGAGTTTTTATTATAGCCTCTTGCATAAAACTTTACTTCATAATTTTATGGCCTCATGTAACTTATAAGTGTACCAAGGTCTAACCGTCATATAGCTGCCAACACAAAAATTACAGCTGTCTCGTACATATTAAGGTATTTTAGCTTTTGATTAGATATAGCTGACGATAGTTAACTATAAAATTACATATGTTGGAATAATATTTCGCCTGATATTGCCACAGTGCTCAAAATAGTTGTGCGAAAAAAAAATAGATAATTTACAAAAGCACCGAAAGGGTAATGGGATATTCAGAACAAAAAATATACCATAAGAATATAACAATTAAATAATTAACAAAGCAGTTAATTTTCATAAACGTAGTCCTCTAGGTATTGAAAAGCTAGTTATTACCATTCTTAACTTTTTAAAATTAACTCTAATACTTCTATTTTAACAAAAATATTAATATAATTAATAACAAACCTAGTAACTTAATCGCCTAAATGTAAGTAGATCGGCTGTTTATTATCCGTTTAAAAAGATTTGTCAGTTTTTGGACCAATTCTAACTGTAGTGCGAGCATGGACTTATCGATCGACAAAAGCATCCATCCTTGTCACTCCCGTAAAAGTATTCGTGAAACTTTTTATTGAATATGTGTATCTTAGCTGCCAAATTATGTGGTGTGAATCGAGGTAAGGATTGTTCCAATCACACACTAATGTATTAAATAACGTTGTATATTGATTGGATATTATAGAATTGCTCACCACTGCTTTCCTCGCACATCAAACTGATTTAAATTTTATTAGTTGTAGTCGCAAAGTAATTGTTGTCTGTGTAGCGACGGGTTGAAGACTGTATCCCATCGCGGGTAGTAAAATCGTTTAATAATTCAAATCAAACTGCTTCGATTAGTAAGGGCAAAAAAATATGTTTAAAATAGTACGATGTATTTTTTACATAGGTGAGTTTTATAACAAATGATCTTTTTCCGTTACATGCATAACTTCACAGCTGATTGAGAATATACTGGTAGGTAAATTAAAAGGATAAAATTAATAGTATTTGTTTTATTAGGTACTTATTTTATATTTAAAGAAAAATAATTAATATTTGGTGTATAAATAGATCCAATCAATAAATCTCATTATTGTTCTAACCCATATTTACCGTAATTGAATTGAAAATACATATAAGACTGTGGGTATGTTAGAGGCATATATTTATTTTAAAGTTAGAAGGTTCGTAATATGTATATAAAACTATACAAAAAATGCCACCATACAGGCAATATAGATAGTCAAGGGGCAGATGTCATTACAACAGATGAGATGCCTTTGGAGAACTACTTATCGCTGTACAAGTAGCTGTATACACCATTTACGCCTTTTGGTCATAACCATTGGATTTGAAAACAAAACACCTAAAACAACTTTCCTGTGTGCTATTTGTACATTCCCATGATAGTGGAAAGTAAATAAAAGGTAAACCAAAAATAAGGTCTTCACCTATGAAATAGTGCTTATAATTCTACCATTATTTACATTTTCAAGAATATGTTTGTGTATCAATTTTGTACTGTATCAGATGCAACTCCACAAATATAAATAATTGCCTTACCACTTTTATTATTATGTTAATTTGATATTGAATATACAAGTACGTAAAGGTTATTTTTAAAAGGTTATTTTCTGTTTTTAAATCGGTGATTCCCAAATTAGTTTATATTGACCTCTACGGGTCCATGACATCCTACGTCAGCAAAAAATTTGGGGCTCGATGAAATGAAAATCAACAAAGGGGTTCACGATAATGGATCTCAACACACACTGATAGTACCTATTTACTTACATTATACTATCTTGTAACAAAGACACACATTATTTATTAAAAGTACCTACGAATTAAAAAAAATATTAATAAAATTTTGTAAGTTGTAGGATTTAGGCACGCAATATCAGGTAGGTAGGTCTACCCAAAACAAAAATAAGGCAAAAGGTCTATGACACAAAAAAGCTTGGGAACCTCCAATTTAAATGGTTCATAAATAAACATTTACATGGAAAGAAATGCCTTTTAAAAGCATTTTGACACAAAATAATAAAGATTATAGGAAGACTTTATAATAATTAAACAAAATACTGAATTTAGTTTGTTTATTAATCTTTAACAGTAATGATAAGTGTATTTTTTTAAATATTACTCATTAAGGTCAGATTTGTGGTTTTCTCTTTCTGGCTTAAGGTTTTTAAAAGATGGAAGAAAATAAAAACAGCAATGTCAAAAACAGATTTAAACCAGGCTTCAAAAACTTCATAAATACAGCTCTAAGTAATACAATTTTCTAGATACTACAAGATCTCTATAGAATTTTTTAACAACAGTTTTACACCTACCATTATCTTTTAAAAGCCTATGACTTACAATCACTGTCATGAGAATCAAAATATATACCTTAAATTTATTTACATAACATACTTTAAAATTATTTACAACTTACTAAATTAAATAAAAATGCTTGCATACATAAGTAAATCAGTCACACAAAAATCCTTTGTCCTAAAACGCACAAAGATCTGTCATTCTAGCTATCCATTCACACTACTTAACAACTCTAGAATGACACACATCAATATAATTTAGGCAGCAACAAACTATTTGCTAAAAATTCCTAGAATAGGAATGTCTCACTGCGAGGTTTGAGCATATAAACCACAATTCTGACAGTCAGTCTTACTTTTGACAAATTTCTTTGATCAACATAGGCAATGCCACTGAATCAAAAGCTGTCAGAATAATTTTATACACTTAAATCTGTAGTTATAACACAGTCTTAAGATATTAATTTTCAATTAGGTAAAGTATCCATGAGTATATCTTTTACACCTGAACCTAAACGATCTGGAAATTTGATGTCAAATGCAACAAGAAGATCACCCTTTCTAGTTGGCTCCTTAGGGAATGGTAAGCCATATCCAGAGAACCTCTTTACTGTGTGCGGCTTCACAACTTCACCTTGGAGATTGACTGTTAGCTTCTCTCCAGACATGGTTGGAACTTCAATGATGGTGCCACATAAAGCCTATAACAATAAAAATAAACAATTGTTAGAATAAATATTTAAAAAAATACAACTAAATGTAACAAAGAGGTGGGTGTCATAAGAAAAACACTTGGAAATGGAACATTGACCTTTATCAAGGCCAATAGAAAGTAAATTGAAAGAATAAATGAAGTCCTCAAGAGTCAACACGTTCACAATAAATGTAAAATAATTTTGAGTTTATATTATATTGCCGTAATAAGTAAAAACTCACCTGTTTAAGTGATATTTTTGCTGTGTATCTGATGTCACTGCCTTCCCTCTTAAACAATGGATGTGGCTTGTCTCTGATGATAAATACAATGTCAGCTGGAATCTTGTTGCGTCCTTGGTCTCCTTCCTTCTGGAAAGTAATTTTTGTCCCAGCTTTCCAACCTGGCTTAACATGTATTGTCAATACTTTATCTTCCTTCTTGGAAGTACCGTCAGCTTGTATGACACGCCTTGAAATTTTCATTTTCTTCACACAACCACGAGCAATATCTTCTAAAGAAACATACAGATCATGTTCTATTGGTGGATCCTGAGTCTTATCTTTTCTGCTTGGTGATCCATGGAAGTTAAAGCTGTGACTGCGGAAGGCACCACCCGGACCACCAGGACGCGTCTGTCCCATACCCATGTTTGCAAAAGGATCCATGTCCACATCCATATCACGGTCAAAGAACATGGTGGTACCACCAGTACCACCTCCGTTGAAGTCAAAGAATGCTTGGAATGGACTAGCAGAGCCGAAAAACTGTGCAAACGTAGCTCTTGGATCACCATGGAAAGCATACGAGAATGATTGACCACCACCAGGCCCATTCTGACTTCCCATACCCCCTTTCAGTCCTTCTTCGCCATGAGCATCGTAGATTTCTCTTTTCTTTTTATCCGACAAGACTTCGTACGCCTCTGCAACCTCTTTAAATCGCTCTTCAGCGCCAGCAGATTTGTTCTTATCTGGATGATACTTCAACGCCAATTTACGGTATGCCTTTTTAATTTCATCGTCCGTGGCTCCTTTAGATAGCCCTAATATTTTATAATAATCTTTACCCATTTTCTTCTTCAGTCCTGTAACAAACAGAAGCTTTCCGTTATATTCACATTCACCATATCCCATTGCCGACACCTTTTTAGGAATTGTTCGATGATGTTCTTTCCAATATTTAAGTAGTTCTAAAAATTATTAAAACATTTGGTTCGATAACAAAACAATAATATTAAAAAATACTTACAAATAACAGTGTTCAATCTATTATCCTGAGCAATCCAAGGGAAAACCGATTCCTTATTTCTCAAAATTATCACTAAACACAACACCTCACATCCACAATTTGTAATAATGAATGAAACGTAGCGCTGCTGTCGCGCCAAAATATATACATTAAAACGTCTAGAACATTCTAGGGCCTTCACCCACCGCGGGAAGGAGACAAAACACAAAGAAGGTTCGAGTATGAACATATGTTAGAAAGAGATAAAAATAAATTTATCTTTTCAATTTATACTTTCCAGAATACTAGTATGAGAAAATACGGAACGTCTCAGGTATATACGTCACGTATTGAACGAAGCGTCACTTCCACTTTTTTTTTATATAAATGCAAACGAATAAATCTCATACAGACAATCTTCAATGTCCGTGTCGATAATCAGCGTATTACGCAAATAATTGAGTCATGGTTGATGCTGTCATTTACCAATATGTTGTTTAATAATAAAATACAAATGAAATTAATTTGCACCTACGTATAACAATAAAATATATTTTTCTGAAATGAATATTAAATAGATAATTCTACTGTATTTTTATATTTCATAACTAAATTTCTTTTTACTAACTCAATACAGTTTAAGTATATTGCATTTACAAATGTGTGCAATTGAACAAATATTTGAACGTTGATTAGATGAGGGTATAACTCTTTTATTTTCTATAAGTCACTATTGTCACTTTAGTTCAACTAATTAAAAATCAGAGATTAGATAATTTTGTATTACCTTTAAATTCCTTAGAATGATCAATTTTGATTGGTTTATGTATGCATAATCTTTGCTATGCATTATTACTTTTTTCGAATATCAATTTTTGCTGTCACATTAGTTTGAAAATTGTTTCTTTCATACAATGTTTTATATAGTTTAATAGCGAATATAAAATAAATATTCTGTTGCTTTATAACGCGACAACTCTTTTACTGTTAATAGCGGGATATATTTATTGTAAACGAAATAAACGCAAAGAAACTTAATATTTATTTCTTTACCTTTAAGATGTCAAATAAATAACGTTAAAAAATTCAACATTGAAAAATTCTGTTTCCTGTGCTTTTATAAAAAATTAATAAATACTTATGGCCTAAAGAACTAGAACAGTAAAGCATCTCAAAAAAAAAATAACTTCATTATAGGAATTTAGAAAATAGCTGAACCTGTTTTATAAAAAACTAGCAGACCCGACAGACTTCGTCCTGTCAAAAAGATTTGTACAGTGGCAGTTTTTTGTTCCTAATTATTTTATAGATAATGTCACATAGCCAACCAAATTGCAAAAAAAGTCTAAATGGCCTATTACATTTTGTGGCTATTCAATTTTGGAACGTGACATTAAATCCTCTAACGATGTATTCTGTGCTCCAACGCACGCACGCACACTGTTTTGATAGATATGATTGAATTTCAACTATATTATCGTGTTAATAAAGCGCAAATTGAATCTTTGATGTTAGGAACACACCTTCATTGCTTAGACAACAGTGAGTGCTTGCAATATGAACTTTATACAATAACAATAAAGCTCAATTCGAATATAAAAGGGTTGTTTTTAGAGTTTTTCCGATAATTATTCGAATTTTTCCCTTAAAATCCATCCTTGAACTTCAACGAACATTTTAAAAAAGAATTGGCCAAATTGGTCCAGGCGTTGTTGAATTATGCGCTTACCAACACATTATGCGATTCATTTTTATATATGATACCACAAAAGTTTCTATACATTGTTAAAATTTGTAGTGTAGGTTGTTAAGGATATAATCTATCATTGTATAATTTAATCTATGCTAACTTTATGTAAGACCTCTTCTATACTCTGTGAGTGGTTGGTCTGCTAGTGCTCTTTGTAAAGGTACCTATATAAAATAAAAAACTCTTTTCTATTAGAAAGTTATATTTATTTACTCACAATACAAACCAGTGATCCACATAACAACTTACAGGTGATGTGCCCAGTCACACAAAATAAATAATAACGAAAAAAAGATAGTGAGTAAAAAAAAACAAACGACCATCATCGGCGTCATAAAATTTCATTTTGAAAAATGGAAGAAATAAGCAGAGTAACTTTATTAACAAATGAACAAGATTTTCCTACATGGAAATTCCAAATAGACATATTGCTAAAAAGCTCGGGATTCAATTATGTCATAGAAAATGACGACGCCAAAAAAGAGCAAAAAGACGAAATCAAAATGGCGCAAAACGACGCCAAAGCGCAAAAAATCATCATGTTCACTTTAGACAAGAAAATTTTGTTACACGTGATGTCATGCGACACTGCAAAAAGCATGTACAAAAAAATATGTTTTTTATTCCAAAGAAATAACGATCAACAAAAATGTGATCTATTACAAAAATTTTTTGCATATTCATTTGAAAAAAAAGGTGACATGACCCAACATATTGGCACACTTCAAAATTTAGTCTACAAACTAAATATGCTAGATGAAAAAATAAACGATAATATGCTGATCTCCAAAATACTATCAACCTTACCTGACCAATACAGCAGTTTCGTAACATCCTGGGAGTCGGCACCTATTACTGAGAAAACTATAGAAAATCTTACATCAAGACTTATAATGGAAGAGCAAAGACACTGTCAAGACAAAACTCAAGATGAACAAGTTGCATTTAAAGCGATCAACAGTAAATTTAAGAACAACTACAACAAAAATAACACTAAAAACAAATACTGCAATATCTGCAAGAAAAAGAATCACAATGAAAATGAATGTTATTATAATAAAAAGTGTCAAATCTGCAAGAAAACAAATCACACCAGTAATAACTGTTTTTTTAACAAGAACAATAATAGGAAACAAACAAACACCAATTACAAAAATGATAACATAGCATTCATGAGCTACCAAGAAGATAACCGAAACAG
Organism: Scirpophaga incertulas; assembly: GCA_036419045.1. Lineage (NCBI taxonomy): Eukaryota > Metazoa > Arthropoda > Insecta > Lepidoptera > Crambidae > Scirpophaga > Scirpophaga incertulas. Next base: position 26,650,948 of record CM071629.1, on the reverse strand, counting down.
TACTTCTCACCAAATTAAATTTGTTGTCGATTCAGGCTGCTCGACACACATGACAAATAACATAAATCTGTTAAATAATTTTGAGAATAATGAAACACAAATTGGAATTGCCAAAGATGGAATAAACATGGTTTCAAAAGGTCAAGGACAACTGCAAGGCAGTCAGTGTACTCTACAAAACACTTTGTTTGTGCCCGATCTGTCTAATAATCTGCTGTCTGTAAATCAAATAACAAAATATGGAGGAACTGTCATATTTCAGAAAGATGAAGTTGAGATAAATAAAGATTCTAAAACCATATTATTTGGCAAGAAAAACCAAAGTGGACTATATACAGTAAATCTGTCACAAAATCGAAGCTATTCATTGTTAACAAATAAAAAGCAAAATTTGAAAGAATGGCACATAAAAATGGGACATCCGTCAAAAGATGCATTATTAAAATTACTAACCATATCTGATGGAATTCAAATAAATAAAGTAGACTTCAATGAAATAGATAACTGTGAGATATGTATTACTTCAAAACAAATTCGAAAACCATTTAACAGCATAAGAGAAAAAGCAAAACGCCCCTTGGAAATAATACACAGTGATGTATGTGGACCCATTGATACTAATACATGGGATGGCAAAAGATATATACTTACTATGCTTGATGATTATACACATTTCACAAAAGTTTATTTAATGAAAACCAAAAATGAAACACAATACTTCATAAAACAATATATTAATCAAACAGAAAGAGAATTAAATACCAAAGTGCATAAATTAAGATGTGATAACGGAGGAGAGTATTCAAGTATTGAGTTTAAACAGTGGTGTAAAAATCATGGTATAACTATAGACTACAACATAGCATATAGCCCTCAGCTAAATGGAAAAGCAGAACGCCTCAACCGAACTTTAATTGAAAAAGCAAGATGCTTGATGTTTGAATCTGGACTTGATACCGAAATGTGGGGAGAAGCGGTTCTAACAGCCACATATTTAATCAATAGATTACCAACTGAATCATTATCAGTCACACCTTATGAAGCATGGTTCAAAAGAAAACCAAACCTTAAAAATATACAAATATTTGGCAATACAACATATGCAAAAAAATTATTTCACTTAAAAAAGTTTGAATCAAGATCAAATAAATTGATAATGGTAGGATATTCACCTACTGGTTACCGCTTGTGGTGCCCTGAAAGAAGAAAAATATTTTTTGAAAGAGATGTAATATTCACAAATATTGAAAAAGATGAAACATGTATAAATAATGGAAATGAAAGTACCTTAAACTTCCTGGAAATGGATGATAACTGCAAATCTGAAAATGACACATCAGCTACTGCAAACATACCTGAAATAGAAAAACAAATATTATGTGAAAAACAACAAAATGAAAATAACACAGAAGAAAGAACAGAGTTACATAAAAGACAAATAAAACTACCAAAAAGATTCATAGATTATGCCATGTTAACTTACCAAGAAGCCATATCTTGTACTGAGAAAAATGAATGGATTAAAGCCATAAATTCTGAAAAACAATCACTTGAAAAGAATAAAGTCTGGGAAATTGTAGATAAAAAAGAAGCAGAAGGCAGAAAGATTATTTCAAACATGTGGTGTTTTAAAGTTAAAAATGACAGTGGAATATACAAAGCCAGGCTCGTAGCAAAAGGCTGTCAACAGATAAAAGGAATCGATTATGAGGAAACATTTAGCCCTGTCATGAACAATATATCATTGAGAACAATGCTTGCTATTGCTGCTGCAAAAGACTTTAAAATTATAACCTTTGATATCAAAACAGCTTTTTTGTATGGACTTCTAAAGGAAAATATATATATGTCTATACCGGAAGGTTATGATTATGACTCTACAAAACAAGTTTGCAAATTAAATAAAAGCCTATATGGACTCAAACAATCACCATATAACTGGAACAATACATTTACATCAACTTTACAAAAATATAACCTCAATCCATTGACATCTGATAAATGCATTTTTAAGAATAAAGACAATTCAATACTATTGGGCATATATGTCGACGACGGTATCCTTATGGGAAATGATGAAGGAAAATTAAGAGAGCTAATTCATTGCTTGCAAACAGAATTTGAGATGACTTCTACTGACAAACCAGATAATTTTTTGGGAATACAAATAAATCAAACAGATACCGGCATCGAGCTGAGCCAAAATAAACAAGCAAACAAAATTCTTGAGAACTTAAATATGACAAATTGTAAACCAAGCAAAACACCAATTGATATATCAGTAAACTACATTGAAAAAAAAAAAGAAACTAATAATACCTATCCATATAGACAAGCCATAGGTCAACTTCTATATATCAGCAATAAAACTCGCCCCGATCTTACCTATGCAGTTAACACTGAAAGTAGATACATGGAAAATCCTACACTTCAAGATGTAAATAATGTCAAGAAGACATTGAAATACTTAAGAGGAAGAACTGATGGAAAAATAATATACTTAAAAGGTTCCGACTGTACTCTAATAGAGGCATATTGTGATGCTGATTTTGCAAATGATCAGGAAACTAGAAAAAGTACAAGTGGATTTGTACTCATGTACTGTGGTGGACCTGTACACTGGAGCACAAGAAAGCAACCCATAGTAGCCCTATCGAGCTGTGAAGCCGAATATATTTCTGCTACAGAGTGTACAAAAGAACTATTATACTTAAAACAACTGATTGAAGAACTTATAAATGTGAAAGTGAGTGCTAAACTAAACATAGACAATCAAAGTGCTATAAAACTAATCGAGAATGGAATTTTTAACAGAAGATCAAAGCATATAGATGTGCGTTTTAAATTCATAAATGAAAAAGTGTCTAGTGGTGATATAAAAATTAAATATTGTCAGACTGATCATCAATTAGCAGATATCTTTACAAAACCTCTGAAAAATATAAAATTTGATTACTTTGCAAACAAATTACTTCACTTTAACTAATATAACTAACTTTTAACATTTTAATTAAAAATATTGTGCCTTTTGTAATTGACATTATATTGTCTCATTAGTCTGCCAGATGATGATTCGTCATATAAAATTCTTTGTTAAAATTGTATTTAAAAATTATACATTGTAGATTACAAGGGCATGTTAAGGATATAATCTATCATTGTATAATTTAATCTATGCTAACTTTATGTAAGACCTCTTCTATACTCTGTGAGTGGTTGGTCTGCCAGTGCTCTTTGTAAAGGTACCTATATAAAATAAAAAACTCTTTTCTATTAGAAAGTTATATTTATTTACTCACAATACAAACCAGTGATCCACATAACAACTTACATAGGTACCACAGTTTACAAAAGCTCTGTACTGAACGCGCTACCAAAAAACGCGTTTGATATGTAGTATCTCTAAGTAGCTTCTGGACAGGATGCACACAACATGGTCGTAAACGCAAAGTAGCCACGTTAACAACATCAGATTGCATGTTGTTAACATCCTCCCTCATAGTGATTCGAAACACCAATATCATCGCCAATCGGACGGAATACACCCTATGTACTCTGTGCTACGTAGTATCATAATCACAGATTAGTAATTTAGTATATCATAATTTATTGTAGGTTCTTTGCGTAATCTGTTGTTTGTCTATTTATTTTGTGAGTAAACTACTGAATTTTAATAATTTGTTCGAATTAGAACGTTTTAATAGTATCTTTTACATTTATAGCACTTAATTACATTCCATTCTTTTTGGATTTGTTTATTGATGATCATTATAAAAAAAGTACTTTGTATTGTGGATGGTGCGTGTTAAATAATTATTAACAAATTGCAATTGTTTATAAATTCTTGTTTATCATTGTTGAATGCAGTTTATATAGACCGTAAAAAAGTTTTATTGAAGATTGAAAATAAAAAGCAATATTAATAAAGTATCAGTTTATTTATCTAATAAGCCTCAAAAGTAACGCATGGCGACATCCTTTGTAGTCCATATCATAGTATTTTTCATAAAAATCTTGGATAAATTCTTCGACCTGCGAACAAAAAAATGTCAGGTGATATATTACAGACAAAATGCGATACTTGTTCAGAACTCCTACATGAACCCTTTATCGAATGCTGTGATTGTGACGCCAACATATGTACATCATGTTTTGCTTCTGGACAAGAAAAAAACAGTCATCGAAATTACCACAAATATGCCATAAGAAGAAACGACTTTCCATTGTTTGATAATTGCAACTGGTCTGTCAAAGAGGAATGCAAATTGCTATCAGCATTATCTATGTATGGTTATGGCAATTGGGAAGATATATCAAAACACGTACATACTCGTTCGAAGCTTGAATGTCAAGAACACTACAAAAAGTATTATATTGAAAATGTGCAATATTCAGAATTAAAATTATTACCAGAGACTAAACAGTCACTGTTTCCTCAACCTGTGATACCCTACTTGTACAATTTAGATGTAAGTATAAATCCACCTAGAAATAATCCAGGTGATGGCTATAATGCTCATCGATCTGATTTTGAGGTAAGTTATGACAATCATGCTGAGAGGATATTTTGTATTGAAGATAATTATACAGATGATGAAGATGAGTGTATGGATGCCCTTAAGATATCTCTTGGAAATGCTTTGAACACAAGGCTTAAAGAACGTGAAAGACGGTATAGTATAATAAAAAATCATGGTCTAATAATGCCATGGAAACTGGTTTCATGGCTACGAAAGTTTGACACTTACATGAGTAAACATAAGTGTGATAAGTTGATATCATTCATGCAGTTTATGACTGGGATGCAATTTGATGCTTTCATGGAAGGTTTGAGTTTAGAAGATGAACTCAATCAAAAATTGTTACAACTTACTGAATGTAGAAAGAATGGTATTAAAACATTGTACACTGCACATTTATTTCAACAATTAAAGAAAGAAAACAAATTGATGGTTAAAGAACAACAATATGCTACAACTGTGATGATGAGGAAATTTGATCTTGAATCTCCAACAAAAAGCCATGTTATATTTGGAAAAAAGCAAATAACAAAGATAAAACGGATAGCTATTCCATTGGAAGTAATTGACTTGCCTGGTTTCCATTTATTATCCGACTTGGAGAAAGAGTTGTGTTCAAATCTTAGACTTATCCCTAAAAATTATCTAGAATTTAAAGATATTCTAATAGCGGAAAACAAGAAGATTGGATCCTTAAGACTTATAGATGCAAGACGAATAATCAAAATTGATGTTAATAAAACTAGGAAAATTTATGATTTTCTAGTGTCAGAAGGGCTCTTGATAAAGCCCACTGTTACTCATCCACCTTACAGTAACTAAAATAAAAAAATAATCTTATGATTCTTTTTCATTTACATTCTTTTTATCATGTACAATTATAAAAAAAGAGTTAAATATTAAAAAAGCATCAAAATATCTTCCTTAAAAGTAAAAGTTCACACTTGGTGATATCATCAATGATAGGTATTGATCTTTATTTTCCTTTGACCTTTTGTTATATCCAAACAAAATAAGCTTTTAGTCATGTGTAAAAGTTGTAAACCACCATCTCATCTATATGAGATGATAAGACTATAGGATACTATGTATCCTATAGTCTTTATTACTACATCTATTTAAAGCAAGGATTAGGTTGAACATTTTGCAATCAAAGTAGTGCAATAAACACAATACAGTTTGATAGTCTATTTTTGCCCTGTCAGTTGTACTTAAAATTCATGAGATTTTCTCTGCTCTTAACTTTGCTAGGGCTGCTTATATTCATATTAAAAAATATATTTCATCCGTAGGTAACAATAGGTGTACCTGTTGATTAGTATGACAAGTTTGTGATTTCATTTTACAGCAAACAACTCAAAGTAAGCAGCATTATAATTAAATTAAAAAGTCACAGATATTTACAATTCTAAAATCTATTGAATGCGGTTATTATCTTTCTAATTATTAACTTTTTAAATTATTAATGATTATCAAATAATTTAAAATATAAATATTTTAAACCAAACCAAATTATTCTTTGTAATTTCCAAACATTGTTGTTATATTGACAGTATTTGAAACTGATCTACTGACCAGTTGTGGTTTCTGAAAAAAGGTTGTTGTAAAACATAACATTCCCTATTTAAATTAGAGGTGCAATTGAAAATAGATTTAAATCTAAAATTTCTTTTCTATTTAGTATTCTATGTATAAATAAAAACACTTGATGCACCTTTATTTTATCTTAGCCACAAAATCTTGAACAACTTATTGCCAAGAATTGCATTGTCACACCAATTTTTTAATAGTAATATATTGCACAATGCCCATTTGATGGTAAGTGGTTAACTCACTTATTACAGTGCATGTAATTACAATAACAGAACCACTGTGTATGTTGTTGCCAACTATAGGATGTAAAGATTCAGTACCCAGTAACTTCACTGCTATATGTTTGCTGCACCTTTGAAAGACCATGCTTGCAAAGCGCAAAAAAATAGACAAGATAGAACTGAAATATCTGTGTGTGTTTTGATATAATAACTAGCTGACTTGGAGAACTTTGTACCATTTAACAGTTAATGAACCAAAATGTCAACTGCAGTATATTGAGAAATTCTTTGTGTCCATTGTTATTCTTTAGGGAAATAAGAATTTAACAGAAAATAAGATCATCCTGAGTAATTTATGTTAGCAAAATTTATACAAATTTTATGTTAATCGTGTATAACAATTTTACTGCAGTAATTTTTGAAATGTTACTATGTAACATTTTTTCAAAAAATCGTTTTTGTATTGAGCTAAATATATGAAAAGATAGCTTTTATGGCGTATTAAATGTTTGTGTAATAGCAAAATTTATAGGTATGTGTTATGTTTAATAAGTTACATAGGATTTTGCTGCGATAACCATGAATTTCCCAGAACTCGCATGGTTTGAAAAAAAAAACCAACGACAGACCTTAATTAGTTTCAATTTGTGTGTTTAGCTGATGAGCACAATGGTAATTGAATGATTTCGAAAATCGGAAAAAATCTTTCTATTAACCATAAAATAAAATACTGTAACATATCCCTTGGTACACCTTAATACGAATATAAATTTAGATTGTGTCACTTTACGTAATATAGAGAATAGAGAGAGTACATAATATAGACGTTTAATTAAGTTTAAAATGGTCGAATATGCAGTTCTCATAAACTAAGGAAACATGGTATTAAAACCAACAAGCGATCCTGTCAATTTCAGGTTGTAATTACCGTCTATTTAGAAAGTTATATCAACAACAAGATTGTTCAGATGAATGATTAAGTGTTCATACATCTATAACCCGACGAATTGAAAGGTTACGTAATAGCGACTGCATCAACCAAATAAGTCAACTTGATATAGCAAATTGGCAGCTTAGTGTCTGATGTTTTGTAGAAAGTTGTAATTCGTAGTCTTATCTTTCTATATTTCTACTAGATCTATTTTATATGTTAAAGTAATACACTTGTAAGAGTATTTAGATATTCAAAATTAACTTGTTTTTAAAATGGAAATTATGTCAGAATTTTTAGTATAATAAAAATATACAAATGACAACAGTAGATAATATTTTGTATTATCAGTAGATAATATTTATTTATAATTACATATAAGTAAAATAATATCTCGCTTTCTTGATAGTGGAGCTAGTTTGATTTGTAGACAATGATTGATAAACTACATTTGTATGTTTCCAAATTTAATTTAAACAACAAATAACTTCTCAGGATGATCTTATTTTCTGTTATACTCTCTTTTCTCAAAAGTAGTACATTTTACTGGGGTAATGCACGCTTGATTTTTCTAATATCTGAATAAACATTCAACATATAAACATTGACGTAGACAAATCCGTCATATAAATGGATTCAACCGTCCATGAGATTTTTGAGTTAAATTCTTATTTTCTTTTCATCAAAGGATTGAAAATGAGAATACTAAAATTAAGGTTTTTTTATGTTGCTACATTTTATGATATGCTCATTTATAACAAAGAGAATTATGAAGTATGTTCACTAGGATATACACAAATATCAAAAAGTCGAATCATACGTTAAAATCTATAGACTTCGCCGATCAGCAAGGTACCTATTTAGTATTGTAGATTGTACAATAGATTTACTTCGGCATATAATTGATTGATTTCAAAAAGAAATCCTAATTTTGATACAGTTGAAATTAAAATGAAATGAAATTAGTACCTTACCTTGAAACCAAATTTCTGATATAAAAATATTGCTGGGTTTGTGGGTGACACGTGTAGTGTAACGTCTTGGCCTGAACACGTCTGCAAAAATAATATAATAATGAGTTACTGTGAAATAACAAGTTTAAAAACGATTATAATAATACTGACTGGCTGGCTACGTCCCTAGTTTAATAAAAAAAGTAATCTTTTCTCTACATTGGCATTTACAGGTACTTATTGACCTTAAAACAAACTTAACTATAATATATATGTAGGTATATGCCCACAATACTCTTTGCAGACACTGTCAAGGATTTAGGAGTGATCAGTGACAATCATTTCTCTTGGCGACCATATATTAACGAGCTAAGTCTCAGGGTTAAATATGCATTTCATTCTTTGAAACTTCTATAGAATTCCCTACCTCTAAAAACAAAGTAACTTTTGCTGAGACTGTGATTCGTGTTGAGTGAATGCCATCGAAGATTTACTTATTAAGCCTATTGAAAAATCTTGGGGATTGGTCTTGTCTATTGCCCGAAAAAGTACGAATTATTTTCTACTGCTTACAATTTTATAGATTTTTGAATCACTCGAATTCAGTGTTGTCATTAAAAACAAATTCTTAATTGAATTCCGTTTCACGCAGAAAAATTCAAAATTACAACAACAAAAGTAATAAACCGGCGATGACCCACACGTGAAACGGATCACTGTCAAGGTCACTTCAGCATTGGATATTCTACTAGTAGAAATCAAAAACGAGTGGGTTGAGCCACTCGTAGCACAACGCACGAAATGAAAGTTCAGAAATAGTGAATTCGTATACGAATCTCACGATTTCGAATTGGTTTTCTATTGTTTCAAAAATTCGTCTCCTGGGCGCGTGACGGGGTGCGCTTCCGCGATTCTACCGCCACACGCCCACGGGCTAGCTCGGGGGGGTGTCCCAGTGATACCTGCAGCAGATGATAGAGCATGAAGGAAGCTATGCCAGCGCGCTGCCAACCAGGCCGAGTGACCACGAAGGACACGTACGCCACGCGGCCGGGCACCAGGAACGCGCAGCCCACCACGACGCGCCCGTACGACACCACGCAGCTGAACTCCGGGTACTGCAGCGCCTCGCTCACTGCACCACACGGGCAACACGCAACAACACATATTACAGTACTGTGACAGTTGTCTGACTGACATAACTAGTGCTGTACGTAACCAAGTATAATTTTATCGATAGTAAAGTATCCTACTGGATTTGAAACATAATGTTTTATTATGAAATCTAAACTGAAATTGCTTATATTAAGTAAATTTATTCAGTAGAAGGTACACAACCCAAATCATCGTCATAATCGGAATCAGATTCCGATTGTGATAAGAAGTAACTTAGGCTAGTAAAAAAAAAAGATAATCTATTTTTTTTATTACATTCCACGCGGACGAAGTCGCGGGCACAGCTAGTCTAAAATATACGTTGGAGTATTTGGTTTGTGCAGTCCAACGAGTCGTTTTTGAGCATTGTTTCGTTGGCTTCTATCTCCTTTTCTTGCAGCCATGCAATAATTTCTAACTTTCTGTTTGCTGAAGTTGGTGACTTTGGACCGAGTGATATGAAGTGTTATCCATAATAATATAATGTGGCTCCTTTAAATTACCTAACAAATTTAAATGCCACTCTTCAAACTTATTATTTGTATTTTAACAATTCAATTTTATTTTCTATCGAGTATAGTACAAATGTAAATAAAGCTGTTATGATAAACAATAAAATTAAATAATAAATTTATTTTAAAATGACTGTGTTGAACAAGCGGCATATTGTTTTGATAAATAGTTGTGCTCTTAACTTTTTATTTTGGCTTTGTTTTGTATATAATGTCTTTGGTTGTCGAATACATGTCATACATTTATTTATTTAAAAGAATAGAAAACACAGAAAAATACAAGATCTGTAGTACGGAAATAATAATATTGTAAACCCGACCGTTAACAAAAAGTTTTATTTATACTAAATCGACAGTAAATATATTGCGTTCACGATGATTCATCGCATCACTAATTAGGTTGACATGCCCATAAAGAATGACATTGACAAGTTCTGTGTGTGCTAGTACGAAATTCAGTACTTCATGGGCGTGATATACTATATTATATTTTTATTAGATAGACTATATTTTACAGACTGTAATTTCAAAGAAATTTGTACTGACATACCTGTCACCACACTATACTATAGTGGAGTTGATTATAATATTTAGTTCCCGTTATTATACTAATAAAATTTTAAATTACAACTTTAATATATAATGTAATAATGAAAAAAAATTCCTCATAGTTCCCACAAATCAATAACCATAGAAAAATAATTGTGACAAAACTAGAAATGTAAAATATTGAATATCGTTTATGAGAAAAAATGAATAAGACGAGTTTTATTAATAAATTATTATAATTTGTTGGATATTTATTGCCAGCGACACGTAACACTATTTATGATGACATATAAATGTTCTAAGGATTTCATACATACGGTCAATGCCCGGCCAAAAGTATTGTGCACAGAGAGCATTCACGGCAGCAATGTGGTGGGGACGGACGTACGCGTAGTCTATGGTCATGCGAGGCGGCGGCGGGCAACCCCTTATCCTGTACAACAATTACTATATTAATAATTTCAAAACTAACCCATCATATAACGGATATACCTGTTAATGTGGAATTGCTTTTGTTTGTTTCAATCAATATAGCACAAACTGCAGCATAGCCTCACTACAGGAAAAACATATTACTTACTAAACAATGTAATATTGTAACATTTCTGCATTGTTGCCTACAAAAAAAATGTAAAAAGGTAATTTTTCTTTCAAGTATAAAGTTATATTATCATTAATCACTATAAAACCGATCACAAAGGACGTATTTTTGCTTAGAATTAAAACAATGCAAAAATGTTATATGAAACCTCATGATTGTTCATTAAAGTTCAAAGGTTTATTCTGTAAATAGCACTCAAAGATGCTACGGCATTGGTTCACAAGTCTTGGAGGAAGACCTTGTACTGGAGAGAACCAGCGTGAAAACTATTTTTTTCTACCTGTATTTTTACAGAATCAAGTAAAAGCTGGTCTTAGAAATAGTCCAAACCCGAGCTGGCTTTACAAGTTTAAAAAAGTTCACCCTATATATAAACATTATTATTGTTTCATTATATTATTTACTATACTCCAAACATTTGGCAACGTATTTATTAGAGTATTTTTGATAATTATTTTAATCTATGAATAGGCTAAGCGGTAACAATTTGTGCAACTTAGTTGAAAAAGTTTTTCTCCACAAGAGCTTCAAGTTTTCTACAGCTTCTACGCTGGAACGGCAAGCAAATTTTTTATTCTCGTCTTTTATTTATAAATATTTTTTTATCAAATGTATTACAGTTGCTATGAATAATACATTTATGAAAATGTATTAATGTATGTAAATGACTCAATAATGAGGTCAAATATATTAATTTATGTAAATGACTCTTTTAGAGATTCCCTTCGTTTTGTTGACAGTACCAGCTAAACTTTACAATAATTCCCTACGGGCAAAGTATACCAGTGGTTTGAGAGTGCCGTATTTCACCCGTCATTTACCTGGAAGTCTTCCTATACAATTCTTCATGTAATTTCAGCCTCAAGGGGATAGATTCTGCGTCTCTCCTGATGAAAGGCTTCAACCAGGCACCAGAATAGGCTGATCTGAAGGGCTCCGCATCCACACTAGGCAGCAGAATCGTACCATAGTTAGTGCTGGCTATCGTACCGCAGAGGTTGTCCATAAGATACTGTACAAACACATTGGAAAGTTACAAATAAATGCTCTTTTTTACAAACGACTAGAAGTCATTAACGTTAAGCTCGTTTGACTTGTGACTGTTACTATTGCTATATACGGTTGCAACTGGAAACGAGCTTGATCCATGGCCCATTTTGCTACTTAAGCAGCCGAAACGTTGCGTTTAATCAACGAAAACGTCTTAACGTCATTATAGTAATAGGTAACTCGCCTTTTACAGCTTAATGATGAATAAGGCCATTATATTAACTTTTTTAGATCACATTATTAGTTTGATATAGAAGTTAGTGTGGAGAAACGGAATTTTCAATGTTAATCATGCAAACTCGCATGCGGCGATTGAGTATGTTTAACAGTTTTTGATACTCATTCGTTAGGTATACATAACCACAATTTAGGCAGGAGGGATTCTAAGATTCGGTAAAAGTATTTTAATCTAAGCAAACGTAATGTAAAAAAGCTCATGTTGTATCGTCAAGCTAGCTGTGCGAATTGTACATTTGAATTTGTGATTTTGAATTTTTCTTTTGTGATGTGTTTGTGAGAAGTATGGCGTAGGTGTATCAGTAGATATGAGTCATTGCTGATATGAACCTTTTACAATGCAGAGAGATACGGCACATGCTCAATTGTTTCAGGGATGATCGTAGGCTCTCGGAGTGTATCATAACGACATCAAAATGATTTGTGCCGTAACACCGAAGATGAAATGAGGGAATACTGGGTTTCTCGCTCAGGGGGCCAATCGCACTAATTACAACGGTTTAGGTTTGGTTTTGGTAACGTTTCGCATTCGTTTCGACTGCGATTTGGTTGAGACATAAATTGGTATCGCACTAAGCACTTCATCCGAATCGAAATTGAACCTTTACCAAAGTACAAACTTTACGACCCATAAACACAAACATAGAATTAAAAGTCTGTTTCCGTTGATTTCATTAATCGGAACTACTGTTTCACGCAGTTTTGATAGTTTCAATCTCAGCCAAGAAGCTTATATACTCCGCAAATTGGTTTTTTATGGTGTGATTTGGTAAAAACTTATCTGTTTCGTTTGTTTCTGTAGTCCGTGTGTTTGTGTTTGTCAAATTTTTGTTTGTAAATAAATGTAGGACTTTTCAAAATTCATTAAAACAATGATAGTAAAATAAGTAACTTACTTAAGTATAATACTGCTTTATGGGATAAACAGTGGCCTGTAATTAATTCATATTAGGTACTTAAATTTAGTTAAATAAGTAAATAAATCTTGATAAATTTAAAATATACTTTCGTCGCAACAACCTTACAGAGGTAAAGTTAAAAGTGTATTGCATTTTTTAAGTAAGCTTTTTAAACATATTTTTTTGTAATAGTAATTTATTCTGCAAAATATTGCAAGAACTTATCTATAGGTACCTACATGTAATTGAATAAAATTAAAGTGTCTGTATGTAATTTCCAATAAACAGAATTTTACTTAATGTATACTAATTAATGTAAGTACTACGAACAAGAAAAAACTTTTGTCTGTTTGTTTCAGTCAATCTGATACGGCTGAGCTAATTTTGGATTGACTTTTCTTTGCATATAACTATAAGTAACTCAACTTAGGGGTCATCCATAAATTACGTCACACGAATTTCGTGATTTTTTGCCCCTCCCCCCGTCCTTGTCACAGTTAGTCACATTTGTGAGACCCCCCCCCCCTAGTGTGACGTCACAAATTTTGAAATTATAGAAATTATTGAATGATAAAAGCGGTTTCGAAATCAGTTTTATTTTCATTTTAATAAAATTAATATCAAATCAATTAACAAAACAAAAAAACGATTACTTATATTAAATAAGTATATGGTCATTTCATGATTTTCTTATTATATTTTTCAAAATCACCTACTATAATCAATTAGACAAATAGTACGTTTCGGGAGTACCCCTATTAAGAGATAGAAGAAGATACTATTCCTTTCTTTATTTATGAGAGTATACAGACTTTACAATAAAAGTTAATATTTACAGCACTTTTCATACTAATAGTAATAATTTAAAGTTTGTGTTTTAACAGTTAGCTTATTTGATTTAATAGATTTTGTAATGTGACGTCACGAAATTTAAGATCCCTCCCACCCCCTTGTCACACAATGTCACACTTCGTCAACCCCCTCCCTCCCCCTAACCGTGTGACGTAATTTATGGATGGCCCCTTATTAGCATTTACAATGAGAACTAGTTATTTGCCTGCACAAGCTTTGCATGTGTGGTAAGTTGACGCGGGTAATATCAGAAGGCAGAAACTAGTTTAGCAGAAATATAATTAAGCTTTTTTTAGATCAAACAATCAGATATTTCTCTCCAATCTACAAAAACAATCGATTAAAATTTTTTCAGTTTAAAGCTACAAAAAGAATAATAATGTAAGATGTTAAAATTATGTGTGGTAGATCAATATTCTAATTAGAAATATGGATGGAGTACAGTAGTCATTATTAGTCAGACATTTATATACTAAATAAGGTATGACGGTTGTTGGTAAAAAAATCAAAACACTCACCGATCGCTGGAATCTGTCCAGGACCCTGTCAGCACTCGCAATTGTTTTCGGTCCGTCGGCTACGAAGCCGGCAAGGAGACGGACTGCCCTGAAAACCATAGATACCTGTTAACCAAATTAAAGTGTAGGCTAGTTGACGTCTTCAAATCTTAAATATTATTTTGTGAGGAGAGGCCATAAATTAAGGTCTGCTTAGGTATTGCCGTCTTATTTATTGCAGTGCTCGCATTGCTGTCTTCAGTTTGAAGGCTAAGATAAGGTAGTGCAATAACTGGGTGCCGTAACTTATCTGAAGTCATAATTAAGTTGGCAGCGTACAGTGTGGTTTTTGCAAATGTTATAAGATTACCATCAGAATAGTCTGCTTGACAGAGTAGAAAATATAATAGTATATAAAATCAAATATAATTTAGGCCAGCTTTTCACTACAGAATATTATATATATTGCATCCCATATTGCCGTATTAAAGTTCACACGACTAAGTGTATATACAATAACGAACATACACTTGCTAAAAGATATAATTCTACAATATGAACAATAATTGCATTTGTGATATACATCCTGAGATATATTGCTAAAATACAGTCTTTTAAAAATAATGCTGTATTTATTACATTTTATAGCATCTATACGAGAAATATTATTGTTAGTATTTCCATTTTTTCATATTCAACTATACATAGCGTCTTGTGTCTAATATCTGGTAGTACTGTGCTGCGGAAACGAATACCCTACTTAGTAAATGATAACGTCGATCGCTTTCTCTATCCCTTTCTAATGTGTTATTTTTTAGATTTCTCTGGTAGTCATAAACTATAAAATGTATAAGTTTCTTGTAATTTACCTATACAAAAAAACCTGTTCTAATCTAATTTGTTGAAAACGTTAACGTTATTTAACGATATATAAATGATTAATATAATGTACGCGAAGGATGTGGGTTAAAATAATGCCCATGATCAAAGATTGGCATTTTATAATATCTCACAGTTTAAGTTTAAGACTAATTGAATTGATACAGGATAATGAGCAGCGACTGTCACTTACTTATCTAAATCAAAAATAGGCAAATGCTTATGCCTCTTCAGTCGCCTTAAAGACAGCTTAGCTCTGAGACGATACAGTTGAGCTCTCTTATTTGGGTCCATGACTTTGGGTATCATGCCCTCAACCTTTTTCAACAGCTGTATCTCTTCGTATTGCGTCATCGCAACTAGTTCTTTGTCCCTCTTGGGCAGTGTCTCTCTCCACGGCATACTGTCGAAGGAGTTTGGCTGAGTTGAAAAGAAAGATTCCCTCTTTACGAACGGAACATCATATGTCACTGACTTCTTGGTCGCTTCGGGTTTCTCTGTGGTATGTTCTAACGGGAAGATCGACGCTGCGCTCTGATTGTCGGAATCATACATTACGGTTTGTTGTTGCGAATGCGTGCTTGAAGAATCGCTCTGTATGAAAAAAATATTTATATAATTTAAGGTTAGCAGATTTGGTAGGTCTATATCAATTTTTCGTATAAGAATATTGTACATACAATAGCAATTTATATGCATAAAACAAAGTCGTGTTAGAGATATCTATTAACTCAAGAACGGTCTTACTGATTTAATTTATTACCCTAAGATCACGGTTCTTACCTTGAGGCTAAGTACCTTCAAGGGTATGCAGGTGCAAGGGTGCAGAATAACTACTTACATAAAAATATATTCATAAGTTTTATATTATTAGCTTTCGTAAATTTTGTAACATTTATAATACATGGATATGATAGTAAGTTATTAAATATTTTGTGATTTTTACTGAGTATTTTTTTGTATCTATAGTAGCTACAAATATTTTCGATGAAGGTAGAAACACCACCCAAATAGATGATAATTGAATATGTCTTAAGATAGACGCCATAAAGTTCGAAAAGAGCCGTTCGAAAAGAGCCGTTCGATCGTTTTGATTTATTGCCGACTAGCTGTGCCCGCGACTTCGCCCGCGTGGAATGTAATAAAAAAAATTAGTTTATTATATTTTGACGTGACAACGTCTTAAATTAGGTTGCGGCTGGGAGTCACTTATGAAAAAGTGTAACGCTCGGTAACGTTACGATGAGTCACCGAACGAGAGAGAGGCCCGCCGAATGCCTTGCGTCTCTCTCCCACTCAACTATGATCGGTCTGCCGCGCGCGCAGCACTAGAGAATTAGGCGCATTGAATCGGCGCATGCTTGTGTCTCTGTCTTTGTCTTTCTCGAACGTTCTTGGCGTTGGAAAAACAAGAAAGCGTCATAATACAAGTTCACACGTGTGGTAAAGTATCGTCAGCTGTGTCTGTAGTGAAAATGTGGAGTGCTTAGATTCGTCATTTACAACAACTACAACAATAAAGGTAAATAATTGTACACTGATATTTCATTATCGTAAACTATGATTGATTGATTAATTGTTAGATTGACACAAAAGTTGAGAAACTGAGTTTATAGGTTATGTCATACTATTGATAAATGTTGATAGTGTTAAGTAAATTATTAGTTTAAAATTAATTACGTTAAAAGGAACAACTATCGACTTGACTTTCGCAAGACACATTACAGCAGAAACACTTCCTTTCATTTCATATTTCTCCTATCATCGTCCTATCCTCAACAAAATCACTCAAATAGGAATTAGTTAAGTTTAAGTTTACATGTACAATGTTTTAGTAAACAAAATATATTTCTATAGTTAAAATTTGTGCAATTCTTATTTTCATTCAATTCCTTGTTCCTATTGTGCAATTTAATTATATTCATATCAATAAATATTCTACCGAGAAAAAGACGTTGTCACGTAAAATCTTCGCCCGTAAAACCGACTTTTTTTGTTTTTGACATTTTTCTAAAATAAAAGTAGCCTAAGTTACTTAAGCTTATTAGTGAAGGTCCCGTCCAAATCGATCCAGGCGAACAAACAGACAGACAGATTTTTTTTTTTTAAATATGTATTTTGGTATGTGTACCGTATACATTCATATGCATGTAGTAGAAAGCGGTTATTTTAATATTACAAACAGACATTCCAATTTTATTTATTTGTATAGATTTTAAAAGTGTTGTTTTTTTGAAAAATTTCACTATATTTATTTTTACGAATAATATAAATGTGTCCGAATAAAACGTTTTTCAAAAGGTTATCTTTTGACGAATCTAAATAAATTTGACAAATTGAGAAGAAAGCACCAGTTGCAGTACATTATATGAACAACTTCTTTAAATTACTATACGTCATACATCTGACGTGATCTGCATTTACATCACAATTGTCAGATATATAATTAATACATAACGTTTCGTAAAATTACTAGGTGGTCAAGTAGTTAGCGGCCCAGACTTCGGAATACATATTTAATTAACTCAAAATTGGCCACGGTATCACTGAAGATGGTGAGTGGAAGCGAAAATAATATTTTTATTATTCTACCACTATCTTCTCATATGTGGTCCTTGCAATGCAAAGAAACTCACTGTATAGATATTTATCATGCCATCAAGCCGGGCATAGGATATTTATCATGATAGGGTAATATTATGTCTATTGAAATAAGAATGTTTATGTAATTCGATAAAGACTTACGTAGCATCATAGGAATAAAGCGGGTTTGTATCGTGAGAATTGATTTGTCAACTAATTTCTTGATCCATCAAAAGTGTTTTTATAAACTAGATTTAGTTTCGCGTCTAAGTTTTACGTCAGCTGTGAGATATATAAATATACCTGATAAGGTTGTTCTAGTAAGCTACTAGCGCCATCAAAGCCTTTGCCGGTGTCTGGTGTTGCTTCCATCACATCGAAGTACTCGCAGAGATCCATTCTGACGATGGAATAATAAAATAATAAAAATTGGCAGTAAAGCTGAAAAATGATTTTGCTTTGTTATTTATATAAATTTGATAAGCGATTAAAAAGTTAACATTTTCTTCGAAGACACTACTAAAACTAATGTACTGTAAATAAAAAAAATGTACATCATAAACAATTTATTACATGTTGAATTACATTTGAATATACAGTACATGTTAAATAATATATAATAATAAATTTTATTTTGTTTTAAAACGTTTGGTTTGATAGGTGCCTTGTTTTATTCCACGCATGATAGATTAAGTACACTTTGATTGTTAATTTAAAATATTCTTTTTTCAAAAAGGTTTCACGGTAAATATGTAGAATAATAGATCAATATAATTTATAGAATATGTAATATTAAGCATATTGCTTAGACTTTTTTGATATGTGTATATATTATGATAAAATACGTACCATAAAAATGCAGTCGCCTTTTTCGTTCATATCTATTTGATGTCATCGGGCCGAGACTTGAAAGCGTTTGAGGGCACATAGCGACGGCAAATAAGAACAGCTAGAAACAATAATACAACCACACCCATGTTTTTTCCTGAGTGTTGGATGAGTGAATTATACTTCTGTGAGTGAATTATTTGCTTACCTGCTGCTTGGGTCGTAGTGATCAAACGTTAAGCTCATGTTGTTAGCTGATTCCTCAAGGTATAGCTTTCTTTTAGCGGGGGTTACTACTGGGACGTAACTTGAAGGAAGCTTGTCAGCATCATCGGCGTTCAACAAATGATCATAGCCTGCAAGGAATATAGAATTTACTGGTGTCCTAATATTATGAACACCCAATCTAGACAGGGATAGCTTAGTACATGTATTTTTATAGTGGTTTATTTGGGATTCGCAGAAAATCAGCAACAGTCAGGAGAACTATAGCGTACCTTGCTAACCATAGATGCAAAATTATCTTGCGATAATTTTATTTATTCGTACCTCTGCAGTAAACATAAACACGTTTAGTGTATACCAAACTATTGTCGGGATACAAACATGGCAGACTTGGATGTCATAAGACAATTTTGGCGTTCTTGATCACAGAAACAAAGATACATTAACAATTTTTGACTTAATGATTAATGCAGAATAGCTATTGGCATAGTTCGTAGCGGCCTCGCTTTTTGAACATTTGTAATTTTGTAATAAAACACAAAATAGACGAAACATTTTCATAAAATACACGAAGGCAGTTTTTTGAGCTCCTGGATTGAATTACTGTTCTACATAAATGAAATTAGATAATTATAATTTTATCACTTGTATAGTCTAACAGTTTGTAGCGGCCTCGGAATTTTGATATATAATTGATTTAATATAGAAAAATAATCTTATTCTAAACAAAAAAAAAACGAAAATCGCTTTAAGTTAACTGTGAATATCTTCTATCTACGATAGTATTTATAAATAAAATTTATACCAAAATAAATGTTACGTTATGAGGAATAAAGATTTCAAAAAATCTTTAAGTATGAATTTATTATCCTATTTCAATAAAAACGATAATAATAACGACTTCAATAAAAACGATAAATATTACTGCAAAATTACTACAAAATGCGAAGTCCTAAGCACCCAATATACTACTTGGGTGCACCGTGCCTCTTCTAGTGCATGCTCTCTTTTATAGGGCAGCGCTGAGTGCACCTCTCCTGAGGTGCGGTCTTTTATCACGACAAGCCATAGGGTCATTAGGAACGGCTAAGGCTGAGTTTAGTCGGTAGGTCTTTCGGATCGAGCCACCTTGATTCGTTAGGAGTTTGACATAATCACCGTAGAACTTGTAAGTACTTGGAACGTAGAAAAAAATAAAACGGCCGTTACATTGCCATGTCTGCCATATCAAATTTATTGTACAAATCATCCCGCGATTGCAACCGAAGTTCGAGTGTGGGTTTTTCTGGGCTGAATGATTGACACTTTGGCTTTAAGAGTTGTTTATTTTTTATATGGAATGTAATTATCTTTATTTGTTGTTGAATTATTCTTAATATTAATTTCGTAATTTGCTGTGTGGATCAAAAACGTCTGGGTGTAGATGTGTAAAAAAAAATTGAAGATGAATGTACATAGATGTATATCTACATTAAGAAATGCAATAAAAGCAAAGTACTTCTTTCGTCAATACATTTGTTTATTATAATTATATTATTAGTATTTAGCACTAATGATAATAATGGGACTGTTTTAGAATGAACTCTGCCAAGAAAACATTAGGTCTAGTTGAAATAAAATACCCCTCTTCTGCATTCAACATGAATCCAGATAACGCTATCGCAGAAAAAAAATGTGTCCGAAGAAATTGTTCCGATGAATTGGTAAAGAAACTATAAAGTGAAAATTAAACATAAACTGAACGATAACTTTTGGTGCATCGAGATGTTACTTAAGTTAAAGTGTCTGAAAATCTAAATCAACGCCATTAAAAAGCATAAAGTAATGTTATGTAATATAATAAACCAGAACAAAAAATAAAAACTGTCTTTTTTTGTTTTTTCACACCAAAACCATTGGATCGATTTGATGGAAATTTGGCAAATAGGCGATTCTGTTTTATAGTGATTTATATTCCTATATAAATATTCTAAGCTATATTTTTAATTTAAAACAAAATTCGTCCTTTGTTAATATCATACTAGGTAATACTTTATTTTTTAACAAATAACATCTATTCCATTTATAATAATATCTTCATATAATATAGCCATAACGAATTATTCCTTAAAATTCGATAAAATATTAAAAATCAGGGAAAAGTTATCAAAATCAGAAAAGTATGCAGTTGAAGTATTCGTTTAGGATGGATAGTGCTCAGTGGACGAATGGTTAAAGCGTCAAAACGGTTTGGTTAAGACGCGGGTTCGAGTCACGTCCGAGTCAAATATTATGTTAGCATTTTTCTTTATATATATATATTTAATAAGTACTTTTAATAAAATGCAAAATCACAAATACAAAGGAGTGTTTGTAGTAATTCACATGCATATATCAATGTCAATGTATAAATTCCATAGGTTTGTTTTCTCAAATTTGTACGCGCCATTGTGATATATGTATTTAAAATTACAAACTTTCAATTTCATAAACTTTGAATTGCATTTATAAAAACCCTATCGGAAAAAGAAAATTTTATATCCGGGTACAAAACCATTCAAATAGATAGAGTAAAAGAATAATTGAATTATTTGTTTTTATAAGTCGTAGAAAATAGGTTATAAAACAATAGTTTTTAAATTCTTCAGATCACAGAATAATAGTAAAGTAAACCTTCTCATTTCATATTGCTATAGCCCTTTTAAGGCGTGTCAGTGCATACATTTCTACAAACATTAACATCAAACACATCAACCAATGTGCTATATGTAAATAAAACATACATATGAAATATTATATTAAATACTATATTTTAAACATACCCAGTTCAACGACTTTTCTGTGAAATGTATCATTATGCTGAATCTTAGTGCGACCTTTGACTTTATCTCGTGAGAGCTCTAACACTGAAATCAGAATAACAATTATCAATTTACTAGCAATATTCATTTTCATAAAATCATTTATTACTTTCTAATGTATGGATGGAATATAAAATGATCTTGAAAATGTTTGATGTTGACTTGAAGTTATTATATTATTAATATCCGACACTAAACTTGAGGTACCTTACGATATATTATCAAAATAATGTAACCAATGTCTTACAAATGTGTGAAGCGAGGGCAGGAGAGAATTGATGCATGAGTTTCCACCAGCCAGTCTCCCCGAGGATGATTGAACCCGATCGGAACAAAGTATTGCTGTACACAGAGAGCACACCTACCAATGTGCCCACCCAGTTTTTCTTTTGTTTTCTGAAATAAATATTTCTTATATAAATCTATAAATATTTATTTTGGTTGGTTTTACCGTAGAACCCACATATTGATACACCTTTTTTAGCGCAGCAGCCATCCTCTATTACGAAAAAAATTCTTCATATTTAAACACAGAAAATATTCATTATTCATATTATTGTTTATGTTATCTTATCAGGTTATAAAAGACGCCGACTAAACCTTTGAGGCCCCGAAACTTCTGAGGTTGTACAGCCCTTGCTTTTGTTATTGTTAATTGCCTTAAACATGTACATCATTATTGTTTACTGGAAAATTATGGTCTCGAACTAAATACTCAAGGTACCTTATTAAATAAAAGAATAATACGATTATTATTGGTTGTAAACCATCTTTTATACTTGGCCAGTAAAGTCAAAGTGTGTGAGATACGTGCAATTGAAAAGGGAGAAAAGAAAAGTGACATTGGAAGACGTTTTGAACTAAGTCTATCTACTGTTTTTCATTTGGAAAAACAAGGAAACAATTCAGCAGGTGGTACTGGAAGAAAAGTTTCCTAAAAATTAAGGAAGCCAAAATTTTTATTATTTAATCAAGACGATTCCACCACATATCAAGAGATGGATAGAATACATAAGAAAATACGAAACAATTACTGGCAAGACAAAAAACGCCAGGCTAAGTTAACAGACTTTATGTAATAATTTTATCAAATAATTAAATTATTGTGAGTTTGCTTGTTTTTCTTACTTCACGCCATATAACGATAACTCTCTATAACCACAAAAATGCTTGCTCCCTTTAGTTTCGTTATAAAGAGTTTACACTGTATATGATTGTGGAATGAAGTGGCAGAGTCATTGAATTTTATCACCAATATGCTTATCAGCTCTTACCACAATCCAGTTGTCCAACAGACTGTAGACATATGTTTATTATAACTATTATTATAAATGTTTAAGTTGGTAATTATATTAGCCTGTATCCTTTAAATATAAAAAAAACATATCTCGATTAAACCAAATTGCAACTTACACATTCAGCATTCAGCTCATATTAACGTCTGATTTCTCTCTTGTTGTTAGCAATATCTATTATGATACCGCGTGAGCTAGCTATTGTTTTGCTTTCCAGCAAAGACTTTATAGAAATTCTGAGTCTGGTATGATACCTCGTGAGCTAGCTATTGTTTTGCTTTCCAGCAAAGATATTATTAAAATTCTGAGCAACCAGAATTATTTAAACAAAGTGGAGAGGCATTTAGCTGCTATACACCTCATTCCTAACCCGACAGTGTTTGGATCAACAAATTTAGCTATTGCTTTTTAGTTAGATTTAGGTTTGAAAATAGTGAATGCTAGATAAAATTTCTAAGAAAAAGTTGATTTCTTAATTATTTTTATCTTTAGAAATTGATAGTGATTTGTATACTCTATCGGGCTCCTATATGAAAATACAATTGTATATATTTATTGAGATTTAAAAAAGTCTGTCAATTTTAAAACCTAATGAGGCACTTGATCTAAAATACAAACTATCTGAGCCAAATTATGATAAAGTAAGTTTGTGTTCTTACATTTGTGGCCCAAACAGTTGCGACCAATGCTTGTTTATGAAACAGCAGATATGTGTCTTATAGTGGAAGAAACCATTGTTGCTGATGCCATTGTGATGAATGGTCATGTGATGCAGTGTTAATAAAATAGCATTGACCCTGTAAAAGAAATTAAACATAAGAAAAATTACAACAAGAAGTTTAATGTAAATTTCAGGAAAATGCGGACATTTTGGGTATTATAAGATCTTGGGTTGAAATGTAGGTAATATATGCATATTACCTACATTTATTTGCATAAATTCACTTAAAAACATGGTATTTTGAAGAATTTTGTTGTAAAGATACTTATATCCACACAAATTTGAATCATTCTTGTAAATAGAGTGGAAATGTTAGGATTTCTATGATCAATTAGTTACCATGTCAGTCGGTTGCGAGAGAAGGACTCTTTTTCATTTTCGGAACATTCTGCGCAGGTAAAATCGAAGAACACATCGCCAGCGAAATTACCAGGAGTGCCGGCTAAACAAGTCAAATGTATAAAACGCGCACAACTTTCACAGACTAATCCAGGATTATCTTGTTTACATTCAGGAATATTGCAATACTTGCAAGTAGTATCCATTGTTGTACAAATCAAAATAAAAAATGTATGGTTCTTTTCTTGTACTTTACATAAATTGTTATTAAACAAATCTTAGCTAGCTGTCATAAGTCAATGTCATTCACAGACTAGTAAAAAAGGTTTTTTTTTAATTTTATGACCTGGTAACATAGACTTTTAAGTCATAGTAAAAACAGGTATTACTATAAATACACAGATTCTATTCTTCTTAATATCATTATCGTTTTTTTTGTTGATTTAAGACATATTATTATCGTTTTAGTTTTGTTAATTTTTCATGTGTAACCGTATTATCAAAAGGCAAAGAGGTCTTGCCCGTACAGCCTTTGTTTTCCTAATTATTTACTATCTTTATTTTATGATATTGACATTATGAGATTTTACTGTATAATAATAACTGATGAGGTCGAGAAAAGCAGAATAAAATTTTTAAAGTAGATATTGAACATTTTCTCAAAAATAACTGCACCTCACACAATTTTCGAATTAATGAAATAAAAGTCGACTTGGTGTCATGAAAGAACGCCAAACACCAACCAGACATCAACATTCAGTAATTGGTTTTTAGTTAACTTCTCTTTATAGAGTACAAATCTGAAACCATCGGAAATTAATATGTTGCTAACTTTGCGACTAGCGCTGATCTTCGACTAGTATCAAACGACCTAAACATATACAGAATGTCTCATTCAAATCGGTCAGTATGGGAAAGTCTGAAACTATAAGACTTACGAAGATCTGTTCTGAGGAACCATGTCATCGATTTTAATAACAAGAAAAACTGCATTAATACATTTTAAAAATCATCTGTACTCCGTTCGGGAATCGAACCCGATTGTTTTGAAAAAAAAAACCTACACTATTTCTATTTAGATATCGATTGTGTAGGTCTTAAGCAGTAAATGTCTCTATGAAACATGATGTCTAAAATGAATAAAATGCATTGTTTTCACATACTTTGATTTATTTTAGTAAAAGAAATTGTAAGATTTTTAGAGACTTCAAGTCTCTAAAAATCTTACAATTTCTTTTGATAAATCCCAGCGTTTTTGAAGCTTTTTTTATAATATTGTCAAGGTGAGGTATAAAAGTAATTTTTTTTTTATCAAAGAGTATGCCTAGATACTTCATATTATCAACCTCTTTCAACTGTGTTCCACCCATTGAGTAAGAAGACAGGATATTTTCATGCTTTCGTGTGAATTTCATAAAACAACACTTGGTATTCAGTAACATGCCATTAGCTTCACACCACTTACTCATATTATTGAGATCTTTTTGCAAAAGGGCAAGATCCGCTATAGAGTCAATAGTCATAACTATCTTTAAGTCATCCGCGTACAAAAAGGGTGTAGCAGATTCAAAACACTTAGGAATGTCATTTACAAATATATTATACAGTACAGGTGCCAAATGCGATCCCTGCGGGACCCCAGAAGTAATGTTGTTAAGCTTCGAGCTATAACCGTTAACTACAACAAAAAACTCGCGAGCATGGAGATATGAATTTATCCAATGCAGCATATTGCCACTGAATCCATATGATTCTAGTTTAGCAATTAACCTGCGTCGAGAAACCTTGTCGAACGCCTTACTAAAGTCAGTATATACTACATCAACTTGTTTATTCTGATCTAAAGCGATAGTAAGTTTTTCCACATATGGCACCAGGTTAGTTGCTGTAGATTTATTTTTCGTAAACCCGTGTTGATGTTCAGAGAGATATTTTTTAAAGTAGCATTGAATATCGGTGGATACAATTGAGTCGGGTACTTTTGCGAACGTTGATAGGCCTGAAATCGGTGTGTAGTTTGCAACCAATGAATTATCACCAGATTTATGCACCGGAATTACTTTGGCTACTTTCCATGAAGTTGGAAAAACGCCTGATCTCAAAGATAAGTTATATATTAATGTAAGCAGATGTGCTAATACATCAGCACAAGCCATAATGAAAGTAGGTGGAATTTCATCAGGACCAGCTCCCTTCGATTTGTCCATTAGAAATATATAATAACAACCATGACTAAGGCACAAATGCTCGCATTGATCACGCAAATATCTGCCCCCACTGGGATTTGAATCCGGGACCTCAGAGATGGCGGCACCTTAAAACCGGTATACTAACCACTCGACTACGAAGGTCGTCAACTAAGGATGAATTGTCCGAGAATACACGACAATATCAAGACAGAGAAGCGGCATGGTGCGTGGGTCTAAACACGGGTGCTCACGGCAAGTCATCAGGCAGGTATTATCTTGCGAATGCCTCCTCCCTATCCGTCTGCGGCAGACAGGAGAGGCTAGTGTGTCTGTCTCCTACTCCCTCAC
Source organism: Scirpophaga incertulas (assembly GCA_036419045.1). Taxonomy (NCBI): domain Eukaryota; kingdom Metazoa; phylum Arthropoda; class Insecta; order Lepidoptera; family Crambidae; genus Scirpophaga; species Scirpophaga incertulas. Next base: position 26,624,131 of record CM071629.1, on the reverse strand, counting down.
CAGAGCTTTCTACTGCAAGATAACATCTTCACAATAATAGGAACTCCTTCATCCCCTATGTGCGGACCCGGTCTACTTCTGGTGGAGTCGAACGTCCCCCCTCGTTCTCGCTCTTGCCGCCATAAGCGTATCGTCCGTAGGGGAAATAAACAACCTCCATTCATGAAAGAAGATTGTCTCGCAGGACCACAGGGATAATAATACCTTTCATAAAGGACTTTTTATATTGTAAAGAGCTTAGTGACGCTGTGATGTATTTATATACTCGCGTATATTATCAAAATAATTTAATACCTAGGATTTTATGTAATAATACTTAAATATCATCATTACATAGTATAAAACAAAGTCGCTTCCCGGTGTCTGTATGTATGTAGCTATGTATGCTTAAATCTTTAAAACTACGCAAAGGTTTTTAACGCGGTTTTCTTTAATAAATAGGTATATTCAAGAGGAATGTTTATATGTATAAAACATGCACAATGTAGTAGTGGAACACTGTGAATTTTTGAGATTTCTAATATGATGTCGTAAATCAACTCACTTTTTTGCGCTTCTATTGAAAACGCTGGCCAAACCGTACGAAATTGGTCAAAATGATGTACTACAGTATTGTACAACTTACAAAAGTCCACAAAAAAGTCCGAGATGGTATATGTCTATCTCTTAGGGATAACCCACCTTCGCACCCCGCCACGCGCCCCGATATGGGCTGGAAGGACACCGGGGGTTTTTAGTGGGTAGGCCGGTCTTCTACCGGAGAGCCCCACACACGGCCGCGCCTAGCCAGCGCGGTGACAAGGTGCATAAGGTGCATTTTCCCCCCGCAAAAAAAAGGGATAACTCACCATAACCATTTTATCATTGCACCCGTGCGAAGCCGGGGCAGGTCGCTAGTATATGATAAATTGTAAATAAAAAATTTACTTCATTGCCTGTATAAAAGAAAATCGGCCCAGAGTCCTGATCCCAGTGGTCCCAGAAATATTAGACGTGTAAGGTTTTAATCTGATAACTAAAATACCAGCACTCTATAGTAGTTGTCTCTATAGTATTTCGATATCACAAATACTGCCAGATAAAAAAAAAAATAAGGAAACCTCTTTCCACATTTTCGCTACACAAATATAGTGCTGGCTACACTTCATCAGGTTGGACTTGACTATAATGTTTAGTGTCAGCATAAAGTGATCAAAAATGCACATGTTCTAAATCTGCACAGAAATTTTATGTTTACTAAATATAATGTATTATGATAATCTAGCGGTTTTGAGAGATGATTCCATTAAAATACGATTGCGATATGGTTTTAAGTGTCTGACATACCACAACAATGTTGCAGTCAATAACAACGGTTTATTGCGGCTTATTACTTGTTATTGGAATATATACTGGTTGAGAAAATAAAACAAACTAACATATTAAATATATTAATAAAGTCTTGTTTTGTCACAAATCACATTTAGTAAAAATTTTACTTTGTTGAACTGCCAATATAGACCTGTCCCAATGTCCTGAAAATATTTTTTCCTGTGTAAAATTTTTTGGATTTCAATATTCAGTAAATGGTAACACTATTCATTTATATAACATAAGAATAAAACTAAAAAGCTGTGTCACTTCTTGGTCATCTAACGATAAACTCTAATACTATTTTTTGTTTATCTTGTCGTAACTTTTTGTGGTTATTCTATCTCGTCATGTCGTTATTTCCTAAATTGTCTAATCCAACGCCGTATGCGCTGCTTGTGGAAATCTCTGGCTATCCTGACTGTTGAAGGATCGGCTGGATTGCTGGGCATCAGGTCTAAATGGTGAGCGCCGTCGATAATCAGAATGACTTCCACAGATTCATTTACTGTGTTGAAGACACCACCTGGAAAGATTTTAATTTTAATGTAAGTTACGGCGTTACTGCAATTGCATAGATGTGTACGTAGATTGCCTTACTTTTTTATAGGATAGGGCAGCAAACGAGCAAACGGATCACCTGATGTTAAGCGATAACCGCTGTCCATAGACACCCGCGGCACCAGAGGAATCACAGGCGTTACTGGCCTTTTAAATGGGAGTATCCTCTTTTTTGAAGGTTTCGATATAGCATCGGTTCGGAAATACTTCAGGTGACAATTCATTCCACAGTTTAGTAGTGCGTGGCAGAAAATTCCTAGAAAACTGTGATGGACTGCCAAGCATCTAGATGGTGAGGATGAATGTTGTGTCACGTAGAATGGTGACGGAAACTAGCAGCAGGAATTAATCCGAACAATTCCTCAGAGCACTATACGTAATATAAGCTATAGAGGATACATAGCGAAGCTAGATTTCTATGCAGTGCCAAAAAGTCTAGTCGACATGAAATATCCGGGCAGTGAACGATTCGAGTGGCCCTCGGTTGGATGCGGTCCGGGGGGAGAAATTGGTACTGGGGAGCCCCTACCCAAAGATGGGAACAGTATTCCATATGTGGCCGAATTTGTGCCTTATAGAGTTTCATTTGGTGGGCCAGTGTGAAATACCGCCTCGATCTATTGAACACATCAAGCTTCCTTGAGGCTATTTTAGCCGCAACCTCTAGGTGTCCGCGGAACTGCACTTAGCAGTTATGTTGTTATTAAGTTGAAACTTATCTGACGATAGACGGTATGTCGGTAGTCACAGGTTATTTGGAACACGGCTCACTTGCCACTATTTATCAATTTAGTACCTCCAGCCCAAGGGTCTTTTAGGCCGTTGCTGAAGACGATATTAGACGCTGCGCGTAACCGATCGCCGCCGTAGATGATGCGAGCTGCGTCAGGCCGCGGCACCACTCCGTACCGCTTCTGGCAATCCGCCGCGTATTGGGTCAGGTTCCACGTGCGCGGTTCGAACATGTCGTGATCACCGGTAGTGCACATGGGCATCACCATTTCAGTGCATGCCTGGAAAATTTTGATATAGATAGTCGACGGCATCTAAATTTTATATTAAAATGTATGAACTCTGTAACTTTCCTAAATACTTTTTAATATATTAATAGATGTTAGGCATCCATAGAAAACAGGACTTTAAAACTTGTTTTTTCGTGTTGCTTGCTTGCTTGCTTTGAAGATACGTAATTTCCAAATTAAGAAATGATGTATCTTTTGTCACATGTTAGCAACGAACTCAGGTTCTTATGGGAAATGCAACTTGATTCTACAGCAGTGCATGTGACCATTGACCAATAGATGGCCAACATGACCCATGGGTGGTAGTCATATGACCCACGTGAAACATTATTCATTATCAGTACCTTTGAAGCCTCTCATATGCAGCTCTTATAAGTGCAAGAATTAGTTTATTCGATAGTAGATATATAGTTCTACTTGTACTTGTAGAACTTCTTACAGTAGAACTTTAATGATGAGCTTTTTAATGATGTAAGAACCGACTATTCTCCAAACAATATTTTATAAATATCTTATAAAGAGAAATAATAAGAAATTTTAAAATCACTAATAACGATAAATGTATTATTTTGAACTTGCCTTCAAGATAATATAAAATATGATCAACTGAGCTGTCATTATTATTTCTACATTATAATAACAAGACAAATAAATCTTTGAAATCTCGTGATAATTACCAAGTGCAATAAAAAAAAATAATGAAGACCAATAAAGGTTTTTGTTTAGTAAAGTCTCGATTATCAAGTAATTGTTTGTATCTTTATGGTTATGATATAAATTACATATATTTAAAATAATAGTTTAACCTTATATTATGTTTAAAATATATTTAACCTGAGATAATTATGATTTGGCATAAGGAATTATGCAATATTAACTATTTTTTATTTAAAAATTAGTATTTAATACCCGGAACTTACCTGATAGTCCCATCCACTTGCATCTAAATTGCCATAGTCACTTCCTTTTTTGTAGTCTACGCATTTATTCTTCTTGTCATAGTTTGTGAACGTGTTCAACACTTCCCCGATAGCCTGTGCAAAGAAAAATAATTATTGTGAATATCCAACATTAGAACAATCCGTACTAAGTAAAAATTAAGATCTATTTATAGCATTATTTGTTTTTTTTCGTCAATGTAATGTATTGAGGAATAGTCAAAAATATTTACCTCCATAAGTTTTGTACCATTTAAAGTCCCGTTCAAATACTGACATACTACCCGGACTGGGTACGCTGGCAGGGGTACGAGGAACTCTGATGGGAATGGGTAGTTCACCATGGCGAGCGTTTCATACATGGACTGCATAAAGTCTAGCAACTCCTGCACGTTATTGGTATTCTTCAGCGGATCACACAACTTCCAGTTCTTATGAAGCCACTCCGCATTTGTCTCATTCTTTGCGAATTCCCTGGACATTCGTGAAGCTTAATCAGATTCATGTCAAGTGCAATACAACAAAGAGTGTATCTGTAGTGCGTGCAGTTCGTACTCGTAGTTGTCAGCCATTGACTTGTTGATGTTTTTGAATATAAGAATTTATTACGTTATGAACCACTGAACCTTTCCTTAACATGTATTAAATAATGTTTATGTATTTGAATTTTTATTTGATACTCGTTTAATCAGAAGTCGACTTGTGTTTAACTTCATATTATCAATTCAGAAACACCTCGCCGTCGCCACGAGTAAATATACGTAATACGTACTCTACATATTATGGGGCATATATAAGATGCAATCGCAGATATGAAGGGGGTCTAACGCCGTGAGACAGCCGAATTTTATAGTACCTACATGTTAGTATAGGGGTAATGGACAAAGTGCGAACAATCTTATGTAATTATTACATTAAAACCGTATTTATATAAATCGGTAATACTTTACACACCGAAAGACATAATTTATTTTCATGTGCCAGGTGTTTATATGTTTATAACAATTGAGCTCCAATGTAAATGTAATTAGATCTATTATTTTAATATATTTACTTATTAATAAGGTACCTGATGGCACTCCAAGATTTACGAATATTATCAGTGCACTGGTTGCCCCCATCGATGCTGAAGGACGAGGTGACAATTTTGTAATAGGAGTCGCAGTTTGTCATGCCTTGGAACATGTGCACAGGCGCCGACGCCGCGATCGCTCCTGTCACTAAGTGCGGGTATTTCATGCGGAAGTACGCTGAAAGCATACCGCCATACGATCCTGAAAGTTATTTGAAAATTATTAAATAAGAAATAATTTAGGAACAAAATAAAAAAGAGAAAGCTATACTAAATTTTATAAACAACGTATAGCTCGCAATTTAGAGTAGGTTTGCGATCTGCACATGCCGCCTACTTTTTACTACAAGATATCAAAACATTTATTCTACACAACACATATAAACATAAATAAATCAAACGAACATATGACAGTATATATATATAAAATATACATAAAATAAATAAAGCTAAAAAAACCAAGGAGCTATCGATTATACCTGACCTATTTATTAACCTCTACAACTTCTTCCATACTAATATGGGGGCGCCAGTGGATACCATTTTATAATTTCCAAATTTTGTAAATATTGAATTTTAATGTATGCAGCACCCGCGTCCAGACTTATGAAACTATCTTCGTAACTTTAAAATTTATAATTGATTTAAATCTGTAAAAAGGCATGATTTGACATACATCTGAATGTGTGCAGATTATTTTACGATGTTTTTCTTCACCGTAGATGTATTAATGAAATTTCAATACTCCCGATTAAAGGCTGGAGCCAAGACCAAAACGCTATTGACGACGCTAATCGATTAAAGCGACGTAGCTAGCAAATCATTACCGGCTATTTCAAATACTTATTGATCAAAATTATACTCGGACCACATATATATGTATATTGTACTTGTATAATTGAAAAAGTAACCAATCGTAACAGCAACCCATTTTATTAAACGTAGTTTAAGACTGCTATGCATCGTGCGTAGATCGAGTTCGTATTCAATCGTAACTGAACACAATTTTTGGATGGATTTAATTCCTCTACGAATTGGTCGCGTAGTAGAGTATTCGTAGTCAATCGTAGCTTAGCAGGAATATTAACAAATAATATAAATAACACAGTAAAATAAATGAATGCACGCGTGACCTTGTTGCTACTAGATGTTTACAGTATTTCCGGAGCTAAAAATGATCAATTATAATACTTTCATACTGAATTTTTGTTTGTTATATAACTAGGAAAATTAGGCTTTCGAAAAATGTCTATCCTTGTATCAACATAATCTAAAAATAAACGTGTGTGAAATATTTATTTAATAACATAGTTCACATACCTCCAAAAGCAATGACGGGGTATTTGGGTATGACTGCACCACCTTGCAAATAATCGACCAGATCGGCATAGTCCGCGAGAGCTTGTTCAGAGGTCAGGTACCCGATGTGATCGTTGTCGAGGGATTTGTTTCCAAATGGCATGGATGTGCCATAGTACCTGCAAAACCAAATCGTTCTTATTACATGGTAGCGCCTTGTAAAGTTCTGCTGTTAAGTTATATATATTTAATAATATGGTTATCAAAGGATTATGAGACCTTTTTTTTTTCGTTCCCCTGAGGAAAATACATTAAATTGCATAACCCGGCTGTGGCGAGCCGGCGGTTACGTGGGGCTCTCCTCCCCAGAAGGGGGAGCCCTACCCACTAAAAACCTCAGGGATGGCCTTCCTCAGGCATGTAGGGAGTCCCCGGGAACGCCAAGCGACTGCCCATACAGGGGAGCCCTCCTCGGCGGCTACAATACCTCCCCCAATCTCCTACACCGATGACGCCCGCCGAGGAAGTCGTGTCCGCGGATACAGCGACCCGCGCGCCGTTGCAGCTGTGCTAACAAGCCCGGCGCCGCCTCCTTCGAGAGGCATCGGCAATCACCCGACCCCGCTCGGCGATAAATATATGGAAATAATTCAACATTGTAAGAGAGAAGTTAGTAGCTATTTAGAACTAATTGTGCAATTGCTACAATTATTAAAGTGTATGAACAAGTTCTGAGACGATATCATATCTGTTTCATACAATTTTCAAGGTCCTGGATGCGGCTCTACATTAGAGCTGGCATTGTAAACAGAACAACTATCCTTTCTATCAATGTAAAAGATGTCTATAACTCTAAACACTTATTCACAGATTGAGTACTTCTTTTCACAAAAGTAAGTAATATTTTTCGATATTTATAATATAAGTAGAGATCGGATAATCGGATGCATATTTACCTAAAGTTAATTTTTGGCTCACAAATTATGGAAGCGGCTTTTTAAAATACATTTTTTTAAATAAAAAACCCGGGAAAATACGGGACTGCAAATTTAACGTAGTGATATTGTTTGAAAATTACTAAATTAGCACGTGGTATTTATTTTCAAAAGACCGAGACTCCGGGTTCATTTATACAACTATGCATACGTATTTACCAAAATGTTCTACAGTACCGGAATTCCGGGATTTTTATTTATGAAAATAAAATAAAAAGACAGTTCCATACTTTGTCAAAAACTAAACTAGGTAAATAAATAAACATCCGGCTATCCAATTCCGCAAACCCGGGATTTTTATTTAACAAAACAATAAAAAGCCGTTTCCATACTTTGTCTTAAACTAACTTTAGGTAAATATGCATCCGATTATCCAATCTCTAAATATAAGTAAACAAAACTTCATAACAATTTACACGTTCTGACACTTAATAGGGCAGTGAATTCGACTCAATATTACTTATCCATACCTGTGTTCCGCGAACACGATTTTAGCGTTAAATTCTGGTGCAGTCTCCCACATGAAGCCGGTGTGCTGCGCGAAGAGCTCGATCTGACCCTGAAGGAGATGCGATCAGGAAATGAATTAATTGTTTATAGAAAAACCATTTGAAGTCTACATTTTATAATATCTGCATTCAGTTCATATTCAAATGAAGGAAATTCGGATTTAACTCACATTTGGTAACCTAAAAAGACGAGGTAACGGGAAGAGAAGGTAACGGAAGAGGATGTTATATAATCTGATCTAATCGGGATGTAATAAAATAAGGTCTGAAAAGGCGGTATAAAAATATATTAACAATAAGCTGTATAGTATAGCTATGACCTTGTGATTGTTTGACCTAATGATTGTTTGAGGTCAATAAACGGCAAGAAGTTATGTTTTTAATTTTCTAAGAATTTTATTTAATACATATTTTCCAAAATGATAACTATACATTTATTTTGACGTGACAACGTCTTAAATTAGGTTGCGGCTGGGAGTCACTTATGAAAAAGTGTAACGCTCGGTAACGTTACGATGAGTCACCGAACGAGAGAGAGGCCCGCCGAATGCCTTGCGTCTCTCTCCCACTCAACTATGATCGGTCTGCCGCGCGCGCAGCACTAGAGAATTAGGCGCATTGAATCGGCGCATGCTTGTGTCTCTGTCTTTGTCTTTCTCGAACGTTCTTGGCGTTGGAAAAACAAGAAAGCGTCATAATACAAGTTCACACGTGTGGTTAAAGTATCGTCAGCTGTGTCTGTAGTGAAAATGTGGAGTGCTTAGATTCGTCATTTACAACAACTACAACAATAAAGGTAAATAATTGTACACTGATATTTCATTATCGTAAACTATGATTGATTGATTAATTGTTAGATTGACACAAAAGTTGAGAAACTGAGTTTATAGGTTATGTCATACTATTGATAAATGTTGATAGTGTTAAGTAAATTATTAGTTTAAAATTAATTAATTAATTAATTATTATTTTACAAATTTTCATTAATTTCAAATTTATTTAGCAAAAATTTGAACCTTCAATCTGAATAAATGTTTTGATTTTCGAATTGATTCTTTAAAATTACAAATATTAAGAAAAAGTGGCAGATATAAGAAAACTTGATTTAAACTGTGTTGAGCAAGAATTTTAACATCTAATTTAAGTAAATGTTTTAATTTTCAACTTCATCATTTACAATTACAAATTTTAATTAATTTCAAATTTAGGAATTAGTTAAGTTTAAGTTTACATGTACAATGTTTTAGTAAACAAAATATATTTCTATAGTTAAAATTTGTGCAATTCTTATTTTCATTCAATTCCTTGTTCCTATTGTGCAATTTAATTATATTCATATCAATAAATATTCTACCGAGAAAAAGACGTTGTCACGTAAAATCTTCGCCCGTAAAACCGACTTTACAGGCAACCATTTTTTTTCAGCCATGATTGGTCTATCACCTTACCTCAGTTTGTACATTTAGCAAGCTACAACTTTAAACGCATATTGTAATTGCCTTATCTAATGAAATAAATAGGTATGTAGATTTTGTAAAAATTTACAACCCCTAAAAGTTAAGTGACATACTCTTGAAGTACATTCGATACCATCGACCAAAATAGAAACACATAATTCTGTACAAATTTTCTTTTGAAATATCAAGTAAATAGACACTTAGTCTATGTCAAATAAGTCTAATTAAAAGAATTAAACAATGGCAACATCAACACTTACTGCACTCTTCGGTATATATATATAAGAGTATTATTGCCTGAGAAATATTGTAGGAGCTACATAAACGCGATGTAGAGACGGATTGTGAACGTTTCAATCTAAACAAATTGAAATCAGGATGTCACACTTTAGTAAAGTTACATAATTTATATCAGTGTGTAAATTAAAAAGTCAATAACTTAGTTATATGTTAGTTTACATGTATACTTCCTATAATGATAGATGTGTCGTACAATGTGTTTTATTGGAATCATATAAAAAACGTTTTCTTTGTTTCGAACAGAATTTTGTGAAGGATAAACGATCTTTTTTATTTCTCATACACATTGCTCAAGTCGCTTGTGTACTCGTACTTTATGGTTGTGTATATGTGTATGGTCTCTGTTTGATACGAAATAAATATATTTAACATAAAGAGTCTGAACTTGCGATGTATTTGATAACCTCTGTAGCATAGTATTAACAAAAGCATTTACTTCGTTTATTTAGATAACAGATCAGAATATTTTTCGTTAATTTCGTTCGATAACAGATTATTAAAAAAAAAAATGTTATACCAGACGGTAAAAGCAATAAAGCAAAACAAATAAAACATTTTTATCAATCAAAAGGGATATGGGCTATCTATTTCCTTTTGTACAATTTCGGCACATAGTTGTAAGGCGAAGTATGCATACTTTATATTATAACTAGCTTTCTGCCCGCGGCTTCGCCTGCGTGGATTTCGGGATTGGGTCTATAGAGGGTTAAGGGTCATAGCTTTTGCCCACGGCTACATATGCGCGGAAGTCGATTTACGGCGCGAAGTTTTATCGCGCTTCCCGTGGGTCTATCCGTTTTGCCAAGATAAAAAATACCGCAATACCTTGCTCAAGAATCACTCTATCTATTGATGAAAACCGCATGAAAATCTGTGCAGTAGTTTTTGAGCGAAGCCTTTATTGCGCATCCCGTGGGATCTGTCGATTTTTCCGGGATAAAAAGTAGCCTATGTTACTCGGGGATAATGTAGCTTTCCAAAGGTGAAAGAATTTTTGAAATTTCTTGCCCGTGGCTCCGCCCGTCGTTGCTCCGTCCGCGTTAATTTCGATCCCACGGGAACAGTAGCTACTTTCTTCCGGGATAAAATGTGATATCCTTCCCCGTACCACAGACTATGTGTATGCAAATTTTCGTGATGATCGGTGCAGTAGTTTAAGCGTGAAGAGGTAACAAACAAACAAACAAACAAACAAATAAACAAACAAACAAACAAACACACTTTCGCATTTATAATATTAGTTGGGATAATATGGGATGTATGTAGATACTTCATCTTCTGTCTCTCATCTTCTCTGTCAAACTCGTATCTAATTTCAGTTATTTAGCTTCAGAATTTACTAGCTAATACAGATAAATAAATTCCCATACCTAATGACTTGCGTTACAAAATAGGGAATATGCATGAAGTTCAGCTTTATATTTTATTGATAGATAACATATCATAGTTAAATAAAACGGAACGGTTGAATGTATTTACTATTCAAAATTGCACACTATCTTTTAATAGATTTTTGTATGACGTGACGCTACGGTACCTACATAACGGATCTATCTAACCTACAATATATAAGCTTTGTAACTTGTATAGATATAAAAAAATAATATTTCGCTGTGTTTTATATCTAATAGAAAAATATACTTTAAGAAGATTAAGGTTTAATATATTAATATTCTCTATCAGCCGCATGTTTAAGTTTTACACGTACATTTTTTGAATCCATTGTTTTTGATTACATAGACTTCAGGAAAATTAAATAAATCTTAATCAAACTTACCTCATTGCCGGTATAAAAAAATATCGGTCCAGAATCGTGATCCCAGTGGTCGTCGTTAACCAAATATTTGATCTGGAACGAGTCTTTATTCTGATACCCGAAATGGTCCAGTGGCACTTTGAAGTACTTGGTCTCAAACTTGTATTCCGATTTCACAAGCACTGAGAGAAATATAAGTAAAGTAAGTTCTCGCCACATTGTTATCTATCACTTATCACCAGTTTTTAACAAATTATTTCATTATTGACGGCCGCACCGCTCCAAGCTGGACTTGTTAATAAATGTGTGCGGTAATCGACGCAAACTGTTCAAGATTAAACTACAATAAGTAGCATGTTTGTATTGTTAGTACAGATAGTGCGAGAAGTGATTGTTTATTTCATAACATTTACAGCATGTGTTGTATAATCGCAAAATATTCTTATATTAATTAATATGTTCTTAATATCAGGTAAGGTTTAATACTTTCTTGTGACTAAATTTAGGCTGGTAATTAAATTAGAAAACAAAGGTCATAAACAACATGAGCGTAAGAGGGGCGTAAGGAGAATGGGGAGATGTACTAATACAGGAAAGAAATTGGGTTGAAGGAATTCAGAGAGTTTAGGGTGATTCCTGGACAATTTTTGCATAGATTACCGAGCTGCTAGAAAAGAGCTGAAAAGAACAAAAGGCTTCTACATAAGACACACTGTTTGATTAGATAGTGTGTTCTGGACAAGATCTGTTGCAAAATGTCTACCGGAGCAATAAAGGCCTGATTCTGCCTCTTCAGACATAGAACAACCTATGTCTTGATGGGACTGGGAACAACGGTAACACCGGGTTAAGGTCGCTATTTATTTTTGATAGCTTAATGATAATTTCATACATTTCAATTAAGAGATCTGAGTAAAAACAAACAAAATTAGAAATAACAATTTAATAGATTCAACATATTCCACAAATTCTTTCATACACCTACCACTTAGTTGCAACCACTTGAGCAACTGAAATACGTGAGTGAAGAAATTTTCTTGAAAGTTAAGATTGTACTAGAAATGAATGAAATGGAGTGTCTAATAGTAAATTCTATCGAGATTTCTTATTCCTTGTTTAGCGATATTTTTATATTACCAGTAGTAATTAGCAAGTTACCAAAGAGAATGGGATTTATTCAAATATTTGATCAATACCCACGACATGGTCGACGATTACATATAGGCATAAAAAAGCACACTAATATCATTAAATGTTATTAAAATCCATTCAGCAACTTGTACGTGAAAGAGTAACCATCCTTACTTACAAAACTTTTGCGTTTATAATATTAGTAGGGAGAACTAAATATTTCTTACAATAACACCAATCAGCTTAACTTAAAATAAGAACAGAAAGCCTTGTGTTATGGGATCTAAGTCTTTTAATCACAGATATATAAATAAATATATTTATAGAAAAATATATTCTATATTCTAAGCCACGACTAAGGCACCTATGCTAAATTGTTCATATCACTAATACACATACATACAGCATCTGCCCCCACTGGAAGCCCTCAGAGCACAGATTAGTATAAGAGATGGTGACATCTTGAAACCCGTGTTCTACCCACTTCGCCTCGTACGCCTCGTAAATTGGTTTTGCTTAGTAGTTCAAAAGTAAATTTATCACCGTGAATAAAAAGATTAAAACATACCCTATGTAGAAATGATTATTCACAGCACTTGTGAACTCGCATTTCCACTCCCGTTATCGGAGCTGGTTTGACCCCTGGTTCAGCGACTGGGCAGTCTCATTCGAGCCAACAGTTAAGTTGTTTACGTACACCTATTGATACATAATGATTCCTAATATTCTGTAACGCGAAAAAGTAACAACACCTACCTACGTTCCTTATACCCACAAATAATGCAACAATACAAGTCTGATGTGAATACAATTTTTACAATAAAAACAAATTATTTAAGTGATGTGCCGTAATAAACATAAATTTGTTTCAAATGATTAAAATTTTCATAATGTGGTGTGCATAAAATTTCTTACATGTTAATTAACAATATATTCATTAAACCCATTTAAACATGTCTGTGCATTATCATAATTATGCAACAAATAAACCAATGTACAAACAATAAATAATATTATTATTTCCTTATCGTTTGACGAATTCCATAACCATCTTGTAGTGAGTTGTTGAGTCATATTTGTGTATGTATTGAGTATTGAGAGTATGTCCTACTTCGGAGGATGCATTTTATCTTGAGTAATTACCACCTCGACTGGTAATTGAAATTCTTATTTCTAAGTATTTATTTTTAAATATCTTATTATTAAGTATCTGACAATGACATATATCTACCGGACTCTTCACTATACATTTGAAGAAGTGAATATACTACTCAAAACAAAATAAGAACCATTAGTTAATAACTACCTTCAAGTTTGTTATTCGTGCATATTTTTGTAGTTACGCTTAAAGTCACGATGTTTTTAATAGAAAACCAAAAACATATAAAAGGCTTCCCTCAAGGATCTATATATCTATCAGTCCTGAGCCGATAATACCCAGCACTTTCCTGCGATCTTCACCTTGTAGGATCTACCGACACTGCGGTTCCCGGCTGGTAAACTATATAGTTACTATCTAGTAACCAGAAACGCAAACCGTAAGTAGTGCACTGCCCTCTACTACTTACGGTTCGCGTTTCTTTGGGCTTTGTTAGTGGTGGATCCTCGGTGGATTTTGTCACTGTTTGTTGAGTCGTCGACAAGTGTCTTGAGAGGTCTGTTGAGTTATCAACTGTCGCTTCTCTATCAGCTTCTTTCCTTAGTACAGTGCTTTCGAATAACTTTGAACCTACCGGAAGAACAGCTTCTACCTATCATTATATATGTCCACACACGTGCAGTCTTTAAAGCATTCGTAGTGATTTTACAATTTAGAGTTGAACGAGTTTTGAATTTGGTTGCTTGCTGGATGGAGCGAAGACTTCATCAATCTATAGTTTTGATTTAATGTGTAGTTTGGCAAACGGTGATGACTGCTCTGAATAACGGTAGCTTAGCCGGCAGGTCGTTCGGTCTTTTCCAGGCCTATTTTTGATGTAACCGTCATTTGACCTCGATACAGCAAATTGACACATGACAACAGCGCAATGAATCGCATGACAAAGATTGCATGTCTTGCCCGAGAAATATTCTCAAACATATTCTGAATATTATGTACGCTGTCCTATTCGATACACTATATTTAAGTTAATTGTTTTTTGTAAACATAATATTCAAAATACTATATAAGTACTATTTACCTACATGTGTTCAAACGTAATAAATAAATAACTGTAACAATAACATAACAGCAAGCCATAAAAAGTAATAGCAAATTTTCAGATTTAACATTTACAATCGGACATGACAAAATTAATTGATAACACCACTATTCAATATATAATGGAATACCAAAGCCAACCTACATTTTTTATCTTTGGAATAAAACTATGTGACTATGTGATTAGGGTTCAGTCTGAGCCTTTTAAGCTCTTTAAGAAAAACAAGCAAATTAGGTAATAAATATTTACTAAGCATTAGATTTTCTGTTTAGATATTATTTTATATTTCATATATAATTTGGTATGTGCTTAATAGCTATAAAGATTATAAGATAATAATTTCCTCATTTTGAGTTTTTCAAACCCTTGTTTTGATATGAAGTAATGACAAATGTTTGGGGTTCATTTACAAGCTATGTTTCTTAAAAACGTAGATGGGCAGTTCTTTAAAAATGTGCATATTACGCGGCTAATACTAAAGAACCTCCTATATTGGAAATATTTTGCTTTTGACAATACTATACCTTATAAATATAAGTATTACGCATCTAATCAACGCTATTGAGACACCATATTTGTTTATAGAAATTAGACAAATTTGCTTTCAAACATCCAAAATCTCATTACCATTCGTGTCCTATTTTCCATGTTCATTAACTTTTTGATCAATATATCTAAATCCCTTTTGAAGAATGTGATTATTGTTAAATATTCTTAATTAGGGATAGTTTCCTATACATAAACTGTTTTACATAAAGAACATAAAATATCAAGAATTAATGCTCTTAAAAAAATGTCCTCGGATGATTTTATAATTACCGTTTAAAAAATATTCACTAATATACTAAACAATTCATTCATACCGTTACCGTTAAGGCCAAGCGCGCACTACGTGTTTTTCGCCGCGCGGCAGAAAAGAGCCGCGGCATAATGTCGCACTGTATTTTTTTTTTTCCCACGGGGTATGGTAGTGAATCCTCATAGGGGGTGCGCCACCACAGTGGTCGCTATGACAACCCCCTGGTGCTTGGACGACCTCACACCGGATACCACCCGCAACCGGTCTACGGCGGATGGTTATGTTGGACTCTAGCAGAAGGCCAGCCTACTAACTAAACACTACCTACAAGCCTTTGGTCGGGCGGAAGGCCTGGGACCCTATCGGCTTGAACTAACGCTCCCGCCCTCCAGAACGGGGGCGGTGCTTAGCACTGTAATATTGTACCAAACAGTTTTAAATTGTATTGCGCGCACTTAACGGCAGATCCACCACAGCGGCAAAAGGTCTGTGACAAGGTACAACTTAATGCGGCGCGGTGGTTCATATTTGAATAGCTTTGAATGCACGCACTACACGACGTTTCGCCGCTGTTTTGTGTATTTTGTATTACATTTCGAAAGCAACGATGGCTACGTTATTTCTAATGATCTTGATGATGAGTTCAATATTGAAATGCTTATTAGTGAAATTGAGAAAAGTATTGATATTACTGAAAGTCTCTCTTCCGGTGATATTGCAACCCTGAATCGAGTATTTTCCTATGAAATATTAGACGGTCCAACTAAATTTAAAAGTTCGTAAATACTCTCTTTATGAGTTCTATAATATTTGAAGACCTTGTCGGGGTAATCATTGAGTTCGGCAAATATTTTAGAAAACTATCCGTTGTTTAAGCGATTACGAATAAGAGGTTGAATCCAAAATCGTTTTTTCGAGCTCTAATTATCTGAGTGCAAATACAAGTTGTTTCTACTAAATCCAGATTAAAACTGATAATATTGACTTTTTTTTCTGCCGCGTGGCGAAAAACTCGTAGTGCGCTCGGCCCCTGAGCATAATACACGCTTCAAAGAGCAGAATTTTTGGCGCTATATTCAAATGTCTCGTCGTCGATGTGCTTTGGACAAAATATAGTCTAATCACCATTTTCCATTTTTATGGTAAGTAAATGATAATTTGTTTTTACTGATACGTTTATTTAATGGCTGGCTTTGGCTAGCGACCACCTGCGCATGACGTAAAACCCGTCAAGTGGCTTTGTCCGCGTTTCGGGATCAGTTAGCGCACAGCCTTACAGCTTGAGAGGTCGTTGCTGCGAGTTTTTTTGACAGTGTTTGCTTCCGTCGATCCAGTGCCAGGTTGACTGCGTTGACCCTGCGCCCAGGAAGACCCGAAGAAACCAGTTGTTCCGCTAGCCGCCTGTGGTACAGTACAGGAGTCCAAGTGGACCTAACCAGTCCGAGAGACTGCCCACCATGTCACACATAATCCCGGGGTGGTCCGTGATGCCAGTTGGTGACCGGAGGGTGGGTACCGGTGGCCACTTCCGTGGGGGGTTCGGAGGCCCTTCCATGCGCAGGGTCAAGGGTCAACGCGAATCAGTTGTCGGCTGTCTCCTAGTGAAACATTTCTCCACACTTTAACAAGGTGAATCGCGGCAACGACATCTCAATTTCACGCCCCTCTCTCTTCGCCATGGTAGTGCAACAAAATACGACTTGTCGAACAGCGGTGCACAACCCGACCAAAACATTACCTTTCCAGGAGGGGCTCGCCAAAATCTGCGGGCTCCATTCTAACCTCACGGCTGTCCACCACTATCTTGAGACAGCCCGTCCGACAATGTTGTTTTTGACGGAGACGCAAATTATCTGCCCGGCCGAAACAAGCTACCTTAATTACCCCGGCTATGCTCTTGAGGAGTCCTTCAAGTCAAAGGCTGATGTTGCTCGTTCGTTCGGGCAGATGTTTGCTTTCGTAGCTTGAGCTGTTTGAAGGACCTATTCTTTTCCCCCCTCGCGGTATACGTCGATTTTTGCACTCATTTCCGTATCTACGTCAGCGTCTACCGTTCTCATCGTGGTGGCCTAGAGACAACTCGACTGTTTGAACATCTAAGTCGGGTGGCAGATGAATCGCTGGAGGATTCCTTCCGCCGAGTTGATGTTTTAGGGGACTTCAATGCTCACCACGAGCTGTGGTTAAGCTCCTCTAAAACTGACCATGCGGGAAGGTCTGCCCGCGCATTCCCTCTCACGCACGACTTGACACAATTGGTTACCCAGCCCACCAGGGTACCAATATTATCGGTCAAGTGCCCTCTTCATTAGACCTTCTGCTGACAAATCGCCCCGATGAATATCAAGTAGTGGTACGAGCTCCACTAGGATCTTGGGACCATAGCCTGATATCCATCTCAGTACCTCAGGCATTGCGACTGTCACCTGTGCTTGCAGCACGCCGTTTGTGTCACTATGCGTCAGCTAGACTAATAAAAATATTTTTTTTTATTTTCATGGAAAACAAACAGCATTTGTTACGAAAAGTAGACTAAAAATATGGAACAAGCATGCCTTATACAGTTTTCACTAATAGTTATTTTTTTTTTAACTTAAAACAATAATAACAATGTTACTTACTTATTTAAACAATTTTGTGTCACATTTCCAAAGAAGTCAGCATTAAACCTATGAACGAAGTAACTGTGTTTTGTCATGAATAAATCAACATGCATAGAGTGATTACAGTTAAAATTAACGAGTACTCTATTATTAATAATTTGTACATGCGTCAGTATAGAATTTAAGGTAGTTTCTACTGGGATTGGAACGACTTGGCGCTTGTAAGTAAATACTTGAGAGTATCTCGCTACTCTCAACTTTATTCGTAACAATATTGTGTAAGTATTTTAGGTCAGTAGCTTCTCTTCTAAGACTCAGAGGTAACAGATGGACATATATGAAAAAAAAACATGTGTTGTTTAAATCGCATTTTTGTATATTGATAATTTTGTACATTTAGCCAATTCACTTAAAAAAAAACAAAATTACAAATTTGTTACAACTAATAAGCCTTTACCATTATCTAATTACCATTTACTGAAAATATCATTACCATTCGCTCAAAATTTTAATCGCTTGTTAGTTAAAAAGTAAAAGACTTATGTACATATTTCCCTTTTACAGTTTCTTTAAGGGTACCTATGGTTGCAGCAATGTAAAATTCACTCAAAGAATGCGTTCTGTCGCAACTGTTATGCAATCTCCAAACGTGACGCAATATGCACATTTTCAAAGAGTTGCCCAGATCTGAATATAAATCTCTAATTTTGAATGATCATCAAAGATTTAACCTTAAACGTATAACGTTTAAGTTAAGGTTAAAAAAGAGTTATGTAGGTTTTGATCTGACTTCATTATATTTCAATTATGATTACAATGTTACTTTACTAAATATAATCGACATCTGTATAACTTTATATTACAATTTATTTTACTACAATTTAAATAAGAAAAATCACGCTAATTGAAATAAACTGTATCTCTACTGTCACTAGAACATAGCTGGTGTCTATTTCAGCCACCAATCTAATCATCTCCATATACGACATGTGTTGTCCTTGGAAGCAGTCACGATGGCGTCGCCGCCGTACGAGTAAGCGCACGAGAAGATCTCACCCTGGTGACCCGACAGTACCTGAATTCAACAGATATTCGTAAGATTCTAAAGTGTACAAGGCAGAATTAGAAGAGTATTGCGTATTAACAGTAATTTACAATCACATGCCCAACCTCGTCTGTAGGTACAGTGTGTAGATGAATAACGATTTGATAATAAATATAGTCATGAATAAGCTATGACGTGAGGTGCCAATATGATGGAGTTCTAATAACTAATATTAATTATCTGTTACAATCTTTTTAAAAACTATTGTAATTTTTAGATGGGCTTAAACGCCATAATGTACAGTGTATGTACAATCGGGATCGTATAGTAGGTATGACGACCAATTTTCTTCTCTCTATGCAAGAGGCGAGAAAAAAAGAAATGTGCACTAAGAAATAGGTAATTATTTTATAAATTTAATGTAAAATATAGTCAGACGATCGTTTATTTTAACTATTCGGGGTTTACCTTTTAATTTATTCTTACACTAGCTGTGCCCGCGATTTCGTCCGCGTGGAATATAATAAAAGAAATAGTTTTTTTTGTTAAGATTTTTTTTCAAAATTAAAAGTTACTAAGTGTAAGTTACTTCTTATTACATAAGCTATCTGCCAGTGAAAGTCCCGTCCAAATCGGTCCAGCCGTTCCAGAGATTAGCCGGAACAAACAGACAGACAGACAGACAAAAATTTTAAAAATATGTATTTTGGTATGTGTACCGTATATACATTCATATACATGTAGTAGAAAGCGGTTATTTTAATATTACAAACAGACACTTCAATTTTATTTATTTGTACAGATAAAATAATTTATCTAATAAAAACTAATCCTTCTAAGGAATGTTGTTTTTATAGTCGCTATTTATTTGACCGCGTGGTCGACTGGTAAAGAGAATAAATAGTTTCTCATCCTCCACTTCCCCCATATTATATTGGATTTCCTCATAGAACTGAGATGTTTTCGCGTAGAAAGAAACATGTCCATAATAATTGCTTACCATCAGGTGATCCGTCTGCTCGTTTGCCCCCTATCACATAAAAAAAAATCATTGATGTATTAATTATAATCACTTTGTTCTAGTCGGTAGTTCTATAGATTTGAAATGATTATGATCTCATATTTTTTTTAGCAAACAATAATAACATGAGATTGTGATCGTAAAACATATTTATAATCTATCTTTCCGGTTCAACGTATGTGGCCTTGCAATCTCACAATTAAAGCGACCATAGATGAGGAGACGAATTTTTGTAACAACAGAAAACCTATTCGCATTCGAAATCTTGAGATTCGTATACGAATTACCGAATTCACTATTTTTGAACTTTCATTTCGTGCGTTGCGCAACGAGTGGTTCAACCCATTCGTTTTTTATTTCTACTATATGTATAGTAGAGTATCCAACGCTGAAGTGACGTTGACAGTGATCTGTTTCACGTGTGCGAGTCATCGCCGGGTTTTTGTTTTTGTTGTTGTGATTTTTAATATTTGCGTGAAACGGAATCTTATTAAGAATTTGTTTTTAATGACAACACTGAATTCGAGTGACTCAAAAATCTATAAAATTGTAAACAGTAGAAAATAATTTCGCGCACGATTTGTATTCGTATTCGAATTCCAAATTTACGTCTAATGATTCAAAAATACGTCTCCTGGACGGATGATTTACGAATTGTGTATACATATTATACATGACATTGTCGTGTTATAAAATTTTACAGTAACAACATGAATTAGGGAGTTGGGTGATGTGTCTCTGACGCTCATGCCAATAGACATTTTTAAATTATGGATTTCTTCTAATAACAAAATCAATAAAGCATCATCACAATGTATCGCCATCAATGAACACGAGTCTTCATGCACTATGCTAGGGTGATTAAATCTTAGTTAATCACGTTTGCACAGTATGAAATGGTTGACTTCACATATTTCTTAAATTTCTTAGCAGGTGGTAGAATCGACCCCGGATCTGTAGATTCGAAGACAAATGTCGAAATCACATTGCCGTCAAAGTTCTAATTCTACTCTAATCAATGAATAGTAAAAGTATAGGTTATTTTCGGAAGGCGAATTGAAATAGTGTACGATTGCTGGCAGGAGTTTTCTAACAGACATACAACTCCCCACAGAACTGCCGCTAATTTTAAAACTAATTCACACAAATTGTGTAATGAAAAAATGTGAAAATCCTAATAGCAAAAAAATTATTGCAGACTATATTAGAAGTGGCGCCGGTGGAGAAAATCCATGGTGTGTTAAAGACAAAAGCAGATCAACGATCCGGTACAGTTTGACAAGCGCTTTACATCCTGTCTAGTTTTAAAAAATCTATGAACAGTAATGATAGTTAACCTGTATGCAGTTTCCTGTGTGTGCATTCCAGAGACGCGCACTGCGGTCCGCCGACACGCTCAGGAGAGTTCCGCCTGCAGGGCTGAAGCAGATCTAGCATAGACAGAGACACACATTAAATACTGGCGTAATTTGCTTGCAACATCATTGCTCGTATTGGTATGTAACTTTACCAATTTTAGATTTACATCTGTGCCAACTAAATGAATATCCCTTATATTTATTCAAATTAAGCATTTTGGCATTCACTATTGTTGGTATCATTAAAAATATAGCTTTAGTAAGAAAAAGCTATGTTTTTATTTAGCATTTCATATATTAGCTTAAAAAGTTAGGTTTTTGAAAAATAAATAAGTTTGACGTACACACGTGAAGGAAGAATTACGAAATAGTGTTAAGGTAAATATATAGGTAATATATAGGTAGGTATATAGCAATGAGATAGATGTAAGAACAAAAACCAAGATGGGAATGTTTAGATGGTTTGGACACGCAGAAAGGATTAATGTACGACGGCTGACGAAATAAATTTATAAGGCAAATTAGTAGGGGAAGACCTAGACGATATCCTGATGGAAGGCAAAGTACTTGTAACCGACGAGCATGCATGAAAGCATTCATAAAATTCGAGGAAGCAAGGAAATTTACCAAATACATACTATTTAAATTGTACTTTTTTATTAAAAGTACACACACTACATTTTAATTTGGAAAGACTATTTTAATTTGGGTATTGTTGCTTTTTTATAATATGTTTTGAAAGCTCTTGCGTATGACCGATCATGACAGTCAGCTCCCGCATGAGTAGCCATGTGGCCGTACACTCTATTTGAGACCGATGTCCTAATTCGGTACAATAACCAGACACCGTAACCATACACTTCTCCACTCAGTTGAAACTGATGTCCAGTATAACACAATATACTGTTCTACCTTCGAGACCTCTTCACGGTGTCCCTTCATGACGGCCAGCTCTCTGAAGTCAGCCCGCACATCATAGACGCGTGCGGAGCAGTCGCTTGAAGCCGTGGCCATGCGCTGCCCGGCCCAGTCGAAACAGATGTCTAGCACCTGTAGAATAAGTACTTCATCGTATCCAACTCTACTTTATTTATCTTTTAATAGTTATTTATGCAACTGTAGTATAATCAGGGGTATTAAAACACGAATGTGGGTGATAATAGTATCACATGAGTGTTTTAATACCTAATTATAACACTTGCATACAAGACTATCTACAATCATGATGTGAATCCTCTATATTATAATAATCCTCTATAATATTTGAGTGAAAAAATGGCGTGAAATAACACGATTAGACGAGAATCCGAAATTACGAATTAGTCTACAATTTATTGTTCTTTTTTCAAAATTTTTGCAATCTGGTGGTGAAAATGACATTTCATGAGAATGTTCTTTTTTTGAAATTCATAATATCACGTGTTTGGATGATATAATGATCATAATATCATCGAGTGTATTAATGTTGGCAATAAGCTAATTGTTATAGGTTCTTTTATAGAGGATTGATAGCATAATAGTAGATAAAACTATATTATTATAAGCTATATTAAAAATGTAAAAGCCTTGAAATTTATTTGTAGTATTTGAATGAGTATTTTATATATCATGTAGTGGATATACCGTGGTGTGGATATTTTAATATACCTACGTTTGATTAGTATATTCATTGGGGTTTAGTTTCCAGAATTCTGCCAGTCTTACTTAACTTTAAATAACTCTGCAATTAAAAGGATCGATGATTTGTTGAAGCGCACAAAATAGCGCCCAACATGGGATTTTTTCCCTTAGGAGAGGAGAGGCTGAGAATCCTCATGGATACCACTGCAACTAAGTGCCGCGGTGATTATGTCGGTGACCATATCGATCGAGGCGGGTCGACTGATGTAATTTACCGACCAAACTCAGTCTAAGCCTTGGTAATAATGACCCTGTGGTTTATAGTGAGAGCTACTCAGAAGAGGGCACGGTGCAGACTTCGGATTGATTCCTATGGTATTCAAATAACATTGTCAATGTCAGTCTGTTGGTCTTTTACATTTTTACATCAAAATGAAACCATTTTTTACAGCTTTTGTAAGACGGTGGTTAGGTTAGTTAGAATTTAGTAATTCTCGAAAAACAATTACTTAACTTAAAGTGAATAAAATCAATTGTATCCTACTGTTAGTGTGTTTAAAGGCATTTATACTCTGATACATACTACTCCATCTGGCTAAGACTCGACGAAACTGTCTAAGGGTCAAACACCAACATAGTACCTGTTCCAGTTCCTACGGTTTGCGAGGCCTACCACAGCACTGTCTGGACTGACCTGCATCCTCGATATTTCTCATTATGAACGTACTAATAATGACTCGCAACATGACGGGTTGATCTATTTTCAGAGTCTGGTCCAGTTGTCTCAAAGTGGTCGCTTATACTGGCAAGGCAGGAACAGAGCACCCATTCCATGGGCGTGTTTTAACAGCGCCCAATACCTGTCTGTTATGGTCGTCGAGGTACTTATTATACTCATGATATAACAGTAAATGTCATGCTACACTGTATCTAAGTAATACTTCGCTATGCAGTATTACCTCGTCGGAGTGGTCGGCTACGGTGGCGAGGCAGGTGGCGGATCGCGCGTCCCAGAGGCGTGCGCTGCCATCCAGCGACGCGGACCCCACCAGAGCACTGTCCCAGCTAACCTGTACGCTCGATATCTCCCCGCTGTGGCCCTCCAGTACTGACACGCGACTGTAGCATATGTAATATAAGACGAATTTGTGGAGCGATTGTATAATATTGCTATTACGTGTAAAATTTCAATAACTTAAGACTCAACTGCGGATAATGCAGTCAAAACGCAGTCAATCGCAACTAAATAGTTAATAAAAAAAATGATTATGCACATGAATGTCCGCAAACGAGGACATACACGTGCTTCTGCATGCGAAACATTATAATGGTATAACTAATCGTATGATGGGATGCGACATCATACGTAATCCGCTTTGTGTCTACTAGTACAGAAAATCGAGTTGTCCCATGTTACATTCTCGTTCATCCATCACGTGGTCATGAATTATATTTTGTACTGAATCAACGAATTGTCTATAAGTAGAAAAAAAAATCTAACATTAAAATATATTACGACAAAACATGCCCTGCAAGTTAGGGTGCCAATTTTGGTTGGTTTGTTTGATATTAAATACTTACTCCTTAGATCGGGTATCCCATACGGAAATAGTGCCATCAAATGATCCTGTGATAAGACGTCGACCTTCGTTGGGGTCGAATTGCAGCGCAATCACTTCTGCCGTGTGACCCACATAGCTCATCATTTCGTCGCCTGGCAAATGATAGAAAAAAGCTATTTAGGGTTTACATAGTTATATATACACACAAAAGGTGTATCGTGTCAGAACAGAATTAACTAAAGATTGGGATTTTTTGACTATTAATGATATTGCCAGACAGTAAATAGGCAAATACATTTTCATGATAATGGTGTTGCAGGTATTTGTTAGAATTTTGTTTAGAATACCACGCACGTCGCCAGTTTGATATAGGGAGTAGTTGTTACTGTATAAATAAATGTAATGATACCTCCTTGCGATTACGCGATTACGCAACTTAAAGTTTGATTATTATGTTTGGTTAATTATAACCAAACTTAATAATCAAACTTTAAGTTTTAATGCATAATAACCTATTACTGTTTATTTGATGTCAGACGTGAATGCAGTTCACATTATAAAAATGTCATACTATTTTCAAAAATACTCCTAGCTACTTGCCATTTATTGCGATTTACAAAGTCCAAGAATACTAAAAATATGTAAAAAGTTTATTGAACACTTCGTATTATAGGTAATTTTTATTAGAGTATTTTGTTATTATTTATTTATTTTACTTTATACCATAAACAAAACATATCGTCTCGTTCGTCCGTTTGTTTCGTTCGACATCGATCGTTCGGCTTTAAATAACCACAAAATAATTCGAATCGAAAAATCATGTTGTTACAAAAATACGGGTAGGCATTGACTGACTGAAATGATTCGATGATAACATAATCATTAGATAAGTTTTCTTACCTCATTGTAAATTTGGTGTCGATATAGATCACTGTCTATATATCTACATATTGGAACGGAAAGGATACCAACCGGTTCGCACATCATACAACTTGGCGGTGTGGTCCATAGAGCCGGTGGCGGCGAGGTCGCTTTTGGCACTGAACTGCGCCGCTACCACTTCGCCGCGGTGGCCCAACAGTTTCGCCATACATTCGCCAGTCGCCGGATCCCAGATCCGGGCAGATTTATCGAACGAACCAGTGATGACGCGGTCACTGAAAATGAGAACCAAAGCCGTCTATTATTATTATTTTGAGACAGAGATCGTTATTATCTCCCACTTTGACATAATAATTAAGAAGATGATCATGTTATTAGGAAAGTTATGGACATTAAAGTGAATGTGCGTGTAGGGAGAGGAATACCGAAGAAAAGATGGATGGACTGTGTGAATGTTCATATGTTGAAGAAGTGAGTGAATGTCGAAATGGCGAGTGATAGAGGAGAGTGATTCGTGATTGCGGCAATGCTGGCGGACGAGGGAGGTTGGAGGGCTGTAGCCTCCTTCTGTGAAGCAGTGATGCTCCAGAAGGAGGCCGCCGAGCGGGGTCGGGAGATGGCCGATCCCGCTCGAAGGAGGCGGCGCCGGCGGGCGCGATAAAAACGCGCCCGCGGGTACGGCGACCCGGGAGGGATCACGCCCCTTCCGTGGCCGTGGGGCGTCGTCGGTGGTGGAGATCGGGGGAGGTATTGGAGCCTCCCCCGAGGAGGGCTCCCCTGTATCGGCGGGGGAGCGGAGGCTGGGGGTTCCCGGAAGTAGCTTGGTGTTCCCGGGGGCTCCCTACATGCCTTAGTAAGGCCATCCCTGAGGTTTTTAGTGGGTAGGCCTCCCCCTTGTGGGGAGGAGAGCCCCACATAACCGCCGGCTCGCCACAGCCGTGGTATGCAACTTAATGCATTTTCCTCAGGGGGAACAAAAAAAAAAAGGTAAAATACAGCTATTACGTGTGACAAGAGTTGTCGCGAGGTCATCATGTCATGTCTGACAGGTTAGTATGTGGAATATATAGGTAACTAGCTTTCTGCCCGCGGCTTCGCCCGCGTGGATTTCGGGATTGGGTGTATAGAGGGTTAAGGGTCATAGCTTTTGCCCACGGCTACATATACGCGGAAGTCGGTTTATGGTGCGAAGATTTTATCGCGCTTCCCGTGGGACTATCCGTTTTTCCGAGATAAAAAATGCCGCAAATCTCCTCAAGAATCACTCTATCTATTGATGAAAACCGCATAAAAATCTGTGCAGTAGTTTTTGAGCGAAGCCTTTATTGCGCATCCCGTGGGATCTGTCGATTTTTCCGGGATAAAAAGTAGCCTATGTTACTCGGGGAGAATGTAGCTTTCCAAAGGTGAAAGAATTTTTGAAATCGGTCCAGTAGTTTAAGCGTGAAGAGGTAACAAACAAACAAACAAATAAACAAACAAACAAACAAACACACTTTCGCATTTATAATATTAGTTGGGACAAGGCAAAATTGGACTAGTGAAATACAAAAAATACTTTGGATAAAGAAAGACTAACTATTAAGTTAAGAATTTATGGTTAGCAAGAGATCGCGGACCATAACTGATTTCAGGGTTGATTATGCATAAGCAAGTGCGGATTGCATTTGCAAATCCAGATGCTTCAAAGCTACGTCTTAATACTTTCTTTTCATGGTAAAATGAAGTGATCGGTGGATGATGTAATAATCAGTTATGCATGTTTTCTGGTAATAACTTTATACTTTTTATCAGCTTCATACTTTCACCAATACACACAATCTATTGGCAATATTTCCTCACAATTCTATAAAAGCTTACCAAGTAGGGAAGTTGAACGCTACCGAATAGACGACGTTCTGATGACCACTGAGCGTCTTCAGCTCATTGCCTGAGTCCACATCCCAAACCTTGCAAGTGCGGTCGTAGCTCCCCGTAATACATCTGGACAAGAATTGGACAATGGTGGAGAACAGAGTGCGTTTTACAATTTAAATTGGTTGGTCTGTCCCTTCCTTGACAGACATCTCTGACGGCGTATCATTAGTTGTTTAATATACAAGGCGTTTTAATAGTTTGCTTGTAAAATTCCAACAGGGGTTTAAAAGATGGCAATTACAATTTAATGGATAAGATACGATTACAGTATGAAGTGAACGACTGACCAATAAATACTCGTATAAGTAAATCTATAAAATGGCAAAAAGGCGATATTGTAACACTCCCACTTCATACCTCATAAAACCTAAGTTCTATATTTGACTGTAACCTTTTTCCAGTTTTGTCAAAGGCTACGTTCGTGAGCGGTAGTATGTGCGTCTGCAGGGTCTTGTAGATGTAGAAACGCTTGCCCGCGGGTCCCTCATGCTCCGTTCTCTTCTTCAGCGTCTCCAGACACTGCACCAGCTGCTCATGCACCTCCTCCGTTAGTAGCGCCTCCTTCTCGTATAAGCGTTTTGCTATGTCTGTGACGTTCGAACTGTGAAAACCATTAAGTCCCGTGACGTAATCTTAATACTTCATGCATCAACACTAATTAAGCGAAAATTGGAGAAGGTGTAAACAGTTTTTCTCTTCTGACAATTAAAGCAGTAATGGGCAGTTCTATCCTTTATGAGAAATAATTTCATGACATTGTTGTCAGTTTAACCATCATAATAGACCAATTCAACCAATCAGTTGTTATAACTAATAACGTAACATCATCCGCCTAGAATGCCACACAATACAGTGATCCCTGTTGGTATTGGTGTCATCACAGGAATATTACCTAATAGTATGAAACGTTAAATATCTAATTAGAATTATCACCAGATAGTACTATGTCACAAAAATAAGCTATTGCACACAAATCAACTATTATCACTAAAGGTTTTGGAGCAAATGTTTGTAAATAATACAGAAGACTACATACAAAACTATCATCCACCAACATATAACACACACACTCAACATTAAATACAAAGTAAAAACAACACACCAAATCCATATATAATATTTTTAATGGGGAATTATTACCTTTTTTCTTGAAGGAATCAGGTCGGAGTATTTATAAGATCGAATGTCCTATAAGGGAAAAGTTCAAGAATAATAATTTGATAAAGATGTGAAAGTAACACTGTCTATCGGTTACGTTTTCTCACCGATTTCGATCTTATCGAAATTGGTATGTCAGCTTTCGGGAAGGACATGACATGAAGGATAGCGGCAGAAAGAAAAATATTTCATTCCTGCGGGAAAATGTAATATAACGCAGGCGAAGCTGCAGGCGGACATAAGTTGTAAACAAGTAGGATAGTTCCCGCTTTATAAAGATATATTCCTATAAACTTACTTGCAGTTTAAATCCAAAAGATCTATCTCCTTTTTTTTGACGACACCCTTTTGAAGATATTCCAGAATGATTCCCGGCGGGTGGTAACGCAGATGGAACTTCAACAGCTTCATATTAATTCTTTAATTATTTTGTAAATATGTAGAAATACTGCATGTTTATGTTGTGTTTTTTATTATCTATGTTTTGCAAATGTGTTGGGTGTGTTGTGTCAATAAAAGTTGTTGTCATGGAGACGGCGAATATCTCATTGTAGTTAGCAGATATTCTCTTTGACCGTAGGTAGTATAAAGGCTGAATTCATATTATGGGGACACATGTGAGACTATCATAATGATTTACATGGATTTTGAATCTCTTAATGTTAGTTAAAAAAAAAGAAAGTACCTAGTAAGAAACTTAAGTTTGTATTACCGGCAATGTCACCAACGTTTGTAGCCTGGCGTAACAAAGTTTTACTGTCACTTCCGGTCATAATTGAAAATAATTAATGTTATTAAAAAAATATAACAGTCCTTTACTTATATTTGGATATTGTTAAACTTTTAATTTGTTAGTAGTAAAATTCTGACATATTCTTTTATAATAATAAAATTTCTGTGCATCTAACTGGGTGTAGTCTTTAGCTGCATTTTTCATGATGCAGATAGAGATTAGACCCAGTTGGTACACTCCACGCACACTTTCATAAAATTTTGCTTAAATGGCTACGCGTTGGATCTGTATCCCCGTGCACGCCTTATAAAGGACCGTGTCTTATAAAGACGCGAGATGTAAGCTACAATAATAATAATAATATTTTATAATATTCAATAATATGAAACAACAAAGAATAACATACTATATGTTCTTTTTCTAGTATATTATTCTCTCTAAACAAAGTTATTAATGTGTTATATAACTTAAGACAGCTACCTTCATTTTTTAAATATTTAGTATGGTTTTACACTGTAGGGATTCTATCTGTTTCAGATTAAAAAATCGCGTTACTATTAATGTTCATCGATTTTGATCTGTCGGAATACATTCTCTTAATGTCCTTTAATAATTTATGTGATTTTAATGTTTGTAGGTGACGATTGAAGCTAGCGGTTGTTTAGATAATTAGAAAGTAGATAAATCTGCTTGTCACTCCACTGATGATATTTCTCTCTGTAGCAATTTTTTTAAATGTGCATTATAAATTCAGCGGATGTGAAGGTGTATATACTCAGAGACAGTCTGTTCTACTTAATGATGATGAATTTCTAATGTGTACATTAATTACATAATTATAAATAGGCTTTATTATTTTATATTAGTGCTAATGTTACTCACATAAGTTAGTGAAGCCAGCTTTTAAAATATGAGATATCCATACTAATATTATAAATGCGAAGTAACTCTGTCTGTCTGTCTGTTGCGCTTTCACGCCAAAACTACTGAACCGATTTAAATGAAATTTGGTACACAGATAGTCTAGAGCCTGAGAAAGGACATAGGCTACTTTTTCATGCACAAACCCTGTAAAGGGTTGTAAAAGGTTGAAAGGAGGGATAATAGGTTGTATGAAAATATTGTTAAAACCACTGAACCGATTTAATTGAAATTTGGTACACAGATAGTCTACAGGCTGAGAAAGGACAGAGGCTACCTTTTAAAGCAGAAAAGGGCTGTAAAGGGTTGAAAGGAGGGCGTGAAAGGTTGTATGGCAGTATTGTAAAAACCACTGAACCGATTTAAATAAAATTTTATACACAGATAGACTAGAGCCTGAGAAAGGACAGACGCTACTATTTAAAGCAGAAAAGGGTTGTAAAGGGTTGAAAGGTTGTATGACAGTATTGTGAAAACCACTGAACCGATTTGAATAAAATTTTATACACAGATAGACTAGAGTCTGAGAAATGAAGTTTTGTAAAGGGTTGAAAGGAGGGTTGAAAGGTTGTATGGCAGTATTGTGAAAACCACTGAACTGATTTAAATAAAATTTTATACACAGATAGACTAGAGTCTGAGAAATGAAGTTTTGTAAAGGGTTGAAAGGAGGGTTGAAAGGTTGTATGACAGTATTGTGAAAACCACTGAACTGATTTAAATAAAATTTTATACACAGATAGACTAGAGTCTGAAAAATGAAGTTTTGTACACAGTCTAGAGCCTGAGAAATGACAGAGGCTACCTTTTAAAGCAGAAAAGGGTTGTAAAGGGTTGAAAGGAGGGATGAGAGGTTGTATGGTAGTAATGTTAAAACCACTGAACCGATTTAAATTAAGTTTTATGCATAGTCTATCCCCCCTTCACATCACTCCCTATTAAACTAGTATAAAACCAGTATTTATGAAATTTAGTAGGAATATTGTTTGAGACCCGGAAATGACATAAAATATTTTACCGCGGTATATACTAACTTTAATAACTTTTTCCCATGCGAAAATCCGATAACAACAGCTAATCAATTTTTGTTTTACGTTTGGTGTATACGGGGTAACCACCCCGTATATACCAATCGTAAAACCCGAGGCCCAAGGAAGGAAATAAGATAATTTTACCGACGGAAAACATATCCTTCCTGTGGGAAATTCGAATATAACGCGGGCGAAGCCGCGGGCGGAAAGCTAGTATTATATATATACCGAAACATACTGATATATTCATGATATTGTTAATTTATGCTTTCATATTTATATTCCAGGTTCGATTGTCGACACGGCTAATTCATAGCGTGTCGGTAAATGCATAGATACATCTGACAGAGTGAAGATTAATGGCATTTTACTATCCTAATTTAGCGTCTTACGCCATGGTACAGGAATAACTCATCGTTATTATCATCAGAGTTCATATATGTCTCTACCGAAGGGCATGAGCCTACCCTATCTGGTTATATTAATGCGATTAGATTTCAATTGACCACGCTTGTCCTTCGCAGCTGTATCTAGGTTGCCTCATAATATTTTTCTTTGCCGTAGGAGCGTCAAATAAATGTATATATGAAAACCACTTAAAATGAAATTCAAATAGGTACAGAGCAAGATCGACCCAGGCCACTTGTTCTAATCAGGCGACCGACCTGAGACCACCGCAAAAATTCGGGACGTAATTATTATACCCCACAAGGTAGAGCCCCTTTTGTATATTTCTTGTAAAAAATGATGTTATAGTTGATTGATGTAGGTGCGGTGTCCGGGATTAGGGAAATGAGAACTACAGGTGAGTGTTTTGAAGCACTTCAGGAAGTACGCATGCATGCGGTTACATCTAATTTTTGCATCCAACTGTTAACTGGTTTTATAAAGGAACTTAGTGTCACATTTTTGCACACATGCGTACACCAGAACAAGAATGTATGAAGAATGAATGAAGAACATGAATTGGATCAGTAAATATATATCACGTTTAGTTACCTTATTATTTTGGTGTTATATATTTTACATATATATATATATATATATATATATATATATATATATATATATATATATATATATATATATATATATATAATATATATAGATAAGTGGCCACCAGAGAGTGGACCTACTTATTAGGCTACTCGAGAAAAAATAGAAGAAAAAAAATCACAATTATTTTTTGTTATGACTAAATAAAAATGAATTTCTTCGAAAATCTACACCCCTTATGGTATTTTTAACTTCCATCACTACAATTTTTCAAAAATTTCACTTTTTTTTTTGTATTGGCAACCTAAGTAGCATTGCTATCCACCAAAACCCTTAAAAATACCTGAATACAGATAGTTTTTACACAAAAATTTATCATAAGCGTATAGGGTTGTATGGCGCCAACATACTATGTTACTCGGATCAGAATGTGTGGTACCAGTTGCACAGCATGCCTCCCTTCAGAACCGCCTGTTCAACAAAGAACATGTGTGTCTCGGCGTGTAGTAGCCCGTATGTCTAGTGAATAGCCGCCACCGCTATTCTTATGTGATTGCTCGCAGACCTAGATTCACAGCTCCAATCTGAAAGACATCATATCGCCGTCAGGCTGTGAAATGTTTATTTTGACTATATTCCAGAGGATCAGGTTATTTCTAAGAGGAAAATTGTATGAATTTTGATACTGTTAATATGATGCTGTAGCCAATTTCTTTACATTAGTTTCACTCCTGATTCGACCAAACAGGAAATGAGAAATCAACGAAGGAAAGTGGCAGCTTGATAATGCCTGCGACATTACACTAGTTTTTTTTTTGGTAATGGGACAGATAATAGTAGAATTATTGTAAATATAATACAACAAATATTGCTGACAATAAAATTGTATAAATAAAAGTCTTTAATCTGATTCTATAAACAATATATACTGCATTTAAAGATTATTAGTAATGCTGTTAATAAATATAGTTCAATATCTAATATTTTTAAAGACGCGGATTTGAAACTTGCACTAGTCAAAAATATTATTTCCTCTTTTATGCCCGCGTTTAAAAAAAAAGGATATACTTTACCGCAGTAGTTATTATGTTATATTCTTCCTCGTGTCTCCAACCATTCTCATTCCAAATTGCAGCAAAACCTGGCCAGTGGTTCTCATCAGATTTTCCCTCATGAAAAATATATTTTCCGTCGCAAAAATGTCCCTATATCTTTCTTCGGCTTTTAAACTATCCCTATATAAACGTTTATTAAAAACGTTCAGTAGTTTGTGAAATATTCACAGAGAAACTGTCATCCACTATTTTTATCCGTTTTAGGTAAAATTTTATTTCAATTAAAAGCCTAAAATATAGCTTACTTTCTATATAAACTTAAATCCCCTTACACAGTCCTTTGTTCGCATTAACTAGCTTTGGCGTGAAAGATACAGATGGACGGATAGGTTTACTTTCGCATTTGTAATATTAACACAAAAACATGTAACTGTGTAAAGATTTCTAAGTACGATGTTCATATATAGTTGTTAATAGCGAGTAAAGTCAAGTTTAGTATGACAAAACAAAAAATGGATATTTCAGTTGAATTTTTGATTGGGTCGGATAGGCCTCTCGGTCGGGATTCTCAATAGCCAAAGTAGTCAAATGTCAACACGGCATTTTTAAACGATTTTAAGTCCCGCTTGAGTGGAAATGATTGGTGTTCATGAGCTGAACGCTAGCACTCGTTTAGCCTTTTCACAACTAATTTAAATAACTTTTCAATTAACTAATTTAAAGACATGGCTTGTCCGTTTAAACGACTCGGCGATATCAAGTTTTTTGTATGATTACAGTAACAAACAGAGGGTAACTTCCCGAGGGTAATGTTGCGAAATCGATAAATTTTGCGGTCAGAAAGATGGCCACATCGTCATTATAAGTACAACTATGATTTGGTTTAAACTGACATTTTAATAAATATGTACATTTAAATTATATTAGATCAAATAAACATTTTCATTTATAACAGAATCTGTGATCGAAATAGGTACGTGTAATGAAAGCATTATTAAAATTGCTATCCATATATGATTATAACGTTAACAGCTGAATCAAGGTCAGTGTATTGCGTCTGATAGTAGAACACAGTAATGCTGTTAATTTTCTGACTATGACGATAAACTAGATTTAAAGATAATAAAGTATCTATCCCTAATTTGTTACACGTTTGTTACCTGTCAATCTAACTTATTCTCCACTGATATAACTATCTGAAGCAAGGTTTAGCTTGTTACCTGGTATTTCACTTTAATACTCAGACAGAAATGAATATTTTATAATGATCTGATATACATCTGATTTTCTTTTAATTTCAAACTATTTTCATACGAGTACAGTAAATTGATTTCATGTGGTATGGTGATAAAAATTATTATTATTTTACAGTAACATTCTTATAAGATCACAATAAGTCCAGTTTAATAAAAATAGCCCTTATGGTACAATATTATAATTTGGCTAGGCTATTTTTATTAAAGTATATATATATATATATATACATATATACATACTTCTTAGCAGGATACACATATATACTGCTTACAACTCAATGTCAGCATGTTTTAGCAGAGATTCCGACTTTATTTATTGTAGTATTATTGCTTGTTAAAACTAATAGATCTGATGAATAAAAAAAAACAAAAGTTCTACTACGATTGACAAAGAGGAGTGTGTTTGAAGTTTTTCCAACTACATCGATCCTGTTTTCAATATTTCATTATGTAATCCTTGGCGAAAAAGTAGCTATACACAGTTACAAATTTCGTTAGATAAATGCATAGCTAAGTGCATTTAGTAAATAATATGATTTGTGGTGCAACCAATGCGTGCGCGAGCAGATTTAACCAAATTATTTATTACCTTGTAAACTGTGGGAAAAATATGTAGCAATAATAAACTTGCCAAAAACGACAGTACCCTGGGGTAGGTAACTGAATGACGATCACTGTCGGGCGCGACGCAGTTCGAGCCCGTGGAGGCGACCCGGGAGGGACTTCACCCTCGGATGGCCAGGGGTGACGTCGTAGGAGGTTGGAGGGGAGGAGGCGGCAAGATCACTCCTCCCCGAGAAGGGCTCCCCTAGCGCACCCAAGGGAGCAAAGGCCGGGGGTCCTCAGATTCTCGATCCTCAGGGCCCCCTACAACGCCTGAGGATGGCCATCGCTGAGGTTTTTAGTGGGTAGGCCTCCCCCTTCTGAGGAGGAGAGCCCCACATAACAGCCGGCTCTTCGCAGCCGGGGTATGCATTCAATGCATTTTCCTCAGCGGAACAAAAAAAAAGGGAACTGAATGATGTTGAAATTAAAAACTATTATTATTTTAATTTCTCATTATTGAAATATTTAGTTCGCTGAAGCGTGGCAAAAGATTTGAATCCCTTCTCGTAATCTGATTAAAAGTAAGCTATGTTTATTGTGCAATCTTCCAAGTATATTTATATAATACGGAGATATCATTCCAATTTCCATAAAATCGTAAAATCCATATATATTGTCCTGTAATTAAGTGTACGAAAGCATACACTACGTCTTGCATGACGAGATCGGCGGCTCAGCATAACTTTGCGCGAATAAAAATACTGAACTTTTTATGTTGAACTTATGAGTTATTTGTCGTCATATCCGGTAGGTTGACCAATTGTTGTATAAAAATCTATAGATATACTAATATCGTAAATTATCTACTGAATTGTGTTGCAAATATTTTATATTCAGTTTTTAAATATTGTCATGGTCGGAACAACAAAATAAGAAGTACGGAAAATTAATTGCACTTGGTTGTTATTTAACTATTTCATTACACTAGAATAACGTAATTATAAACTAATAATGTTTGATAAAGCTACCATCTTTAGCTTTATCTTACGAAACCTGTATGTTTTTTTTGGACTAACATTAACCAAAAATGTTAACAATACTCATTCGGAAATCGATTTAAAAAGGAAGAAGTTTTATGAATTAAGCAAGTCATGCGAATGTAGGTTATTTATACAATCAAACTCAAATAAAAATCAAACAATCAGATCAAATGAAGGTTTGATCATCCCAGCTGATTTGATAAAAAAGATTTTAACAGCGATAAACAATGGCATGTGGCATGTGCATGAGCATGTGGCAAGCCGAACTCTTTTTATATATATATTTTGTATATTTTTTTAATAATCTTCCTGATCCATCACGTAGATTTTTGTACTGTTGCGGACTGGCTAGTTTGTAATTTTTTTATAAATGACATTTTTTATATTGTTTTGTCAATAAACCTTAGCTGCGGTAAAATTCACAAACTTTATAAGAAAATTTTCTGTTTTTATTTATAGATTTTAAGAAGATTTCTCTTTGATACATGGATATTTATTTATCGTATCTTAATATAAGATCAAAAACAAGTCTGCGGGTAATGTCTAGAAAGATTCTGAGTTATCTCTTGCCAAATGTTTGTTTGATAAAGAAGTATGTCTCGATAAAACGAATACTGTCAGTGGCAAGATATTTTGAGACTATACTCATATTATGATAGAATTAAATATGACACGTTTACGTAAATAACGAATAAATATGAAACTAGTATATAGCTTTAATGTTTAATGCATGAACAATTGACATTTATTGTGCCTACCCAATTTTTCTCCATTTTGTTTCAAACAAATAAGCTAATCAAAACATTAAGAAATACGAACTTCATACTTACTTTATGTGACAAATGCAGTAAAAACATTACAAAATTTCTGTTGTTAAAATTCAAATATTTCATATGTGAAATTTATAATTAGAGATCGGATAATCGGATGCATTAGGTATTTACCTAAAGTTAATTTTTGGCTCACAAATTATGGAAGCGGCTTTTTAAAATACATTTTGTTAAATAAAAATCCCGGGAAAATACGAGACTGCAAATTTAACGTAGTGATATTGTTTGAAAATTACAAAATTAGCACGTGGTATTTATTTTCAAAAGACCGAGACTCCGGGTTCATTTATACAACTATGCATACGTATTTACATGAAGTTTCGTTTCAGTTCCCCGTGCGATTTATGAATGTACGATTTATTACATGAAGATTGTTATACGAAAGTAGTGAGCTAGTTTGACTAAAACAATAATCAATCAAATAATTGAATAAAAAAACAGATATGGTGCCGATTTTTATTCAACATAAAAAGCCGTTTCCATACTTTGTCTTAAACTAACTTTAGGTAAATATGCATCCGATTATCCGATCTCTATTAATAACACACAAATACCAAAAATAACGATCAATTTTATAAGTGCATATATAATTATTTTAAGAACTTACTTTTGATAATAAAGTATGTATGTATATCCTTTGTTATAAATGCAGTTTTTTTTTTAATTTTCGAGTCCGTGTGGAACGTAACCCTAGAGTTTTAGTAAGCATATGAAAAAATATGTCTCGATTTACGTCGTTTCGAATTACGTCACGTATTTTGAGAACCTAACATTCGATCTGGTCAAGTCGGCAAAATACTATTTAGTCTATACTTATGAAATTTTCAGTAATGTCCTGTCACAGATATTAGCAATAATTTGGCCAATATGTCACTGGAACTTCGATAGAACATATCTATGTCCGTAAATGAAAACTTCTTCAAATTTATAATACATATACTAGATATCAATTAACGACACTAATATATTCAAGGTTAATTATTTCTCACATTAATCAAAAGTAGGTAAAAGATTTCATCGAAGCATGAACAAAATGTCCATAGTTTCCCGGTGTTGTGGTAACTCTACTTTCCGGTCAAACAGGTTGTGTGGGTCCTTGACCAAGCGCGGGCGCAGTTTGCCGTGCGGCAGGTGAGGTGTTGCACGCTTATATTCAGTTTTTTTTTATTTCGCGCTGTAAATGTTGCACGTACGATACTTTTACTTTCGGTGTTGCGTCAGTGATTACGATTCGTAATCGACCCTAATTTTTGCGAATGCTTTTGTAAAGTGCATACAGTGTTGGTGTTATCATAATTTGTGCTGGTTAGGTAACTATTAAGTGATGGATGCAGTGAGAATAACAGTGAATTAAACTTATTACGAAAGAAAAAAGGAAAATTGACGTCTGCCGGTTAACCACAATGGAAAACATGGTAATTTTGTTAGCTCTCAATCAGTTCAAATATTTCATACCTTTTACATTATTCAGTACTTTTATCCTCAAATTTAGAGATTTTATTTAGGCATTCCTAGCTTAATAAATAATGCTTAAATACACCGACAAAGTTGTATTAATTTATACTAAAATAAACCGAATGGTATGAGTTTTTTTCGGCCTTGATACTCTACATTTATCAATAGTAGAACCATCTGCAAAATTAATTACCATTTGATTCTAAATTCATACTTAATACGCAAGTTAATAAACAAAAACGGATACTGGACAAAGTGGACTAAATTACTACTTCATAGCGGATAATTGACAATTATATATCTATGTCATAGGGTAACTGTATTGAATACTTAAAATCCACACTCTGCATATTTATCACCATTAAAAGTCTATTACCTACTTAGCATTTAAATTGACATTAAAAATACCCAAGTTATGCCATAATTTTTATCCCTATAATAAATATGACCCGGACTTTTGGTGAACAGTTTGTAATCTCAACTACAATGTTATTCAGGTGGTTATAGTTAAATACATATTAAAAAGAGACGACAATGTCGATATATAATGTTACATAAAAATAATCGTCTATATTAAAATAGCAAATAAATATTAAACTAAAACACTGTGAACATTTAAGCAAATTATACACATACACTAAGGGTATCTTAAGTCAGGGGCAGTATGTTAATAATGAAATGTTTTTGTAATAAGTAAGTGTATTTGAAGTCTGTGCCAACCTGAAGTGTAGTTTTAACCGAGTATGATAGGTATATTACGACAACATATGATGTTTAATGCGTATTGAAGTCGATATCAAGCGATAATAAACACCTGATGAAACAGTTAAACTACAAAATTAATAAAACAAAGTAAGAATCATCCATTCGTTAGCGCAATCCAAAAAAACCTTTACTGAAGTACTATAAGAAAATAAAAACTTTTTCACGTTAATTGGCGAGTTTTACGAATATAAGTACTTTTCTTTTAATTTATATATTCTGAATGTTTAGAATACGATAGTGTCGGTTGTTGTACATATTAATAGTTTATTTGAGAATAAATATGTGATCATAATGTTGTGAGGATGATAATTTAAGGAGATATTTGAAGAAAATCATTCTTCGATATACATATATGTAACCGAATGTATCAGATATTTTGGTGTTTGTACTCTATCTACTTATATATTTCAATTTGTAAGTAAACATAGAACAATATTCCGTAGATGAGAAGATAGTCGTAATCTCGCAGTGCAAATTTAACGCCTGCTTTGATAACAATATTACTATGCTTTTAATATTTGTGGCGAGGTAATAAACTCATTAAGCAATAAAGTGATTTATAAGATAATTTTGAACCTGCTTTATAATTTTATGGAGCTAGAAATTCTGGCAATAAAATAAACTAATCCTCGCAATTAGTTATTATATTATATGCGATTGTATTCAAATCTACGGTACTTGAGTAAATTATATATGTACGTAAAATTTGGCGCGAATACCCAAAGTAAATAAGTAAACACGAGTTAAGTTAGTTAGTTTAAGTTGTTTAATATTTTTATTTAAAAGCCCTTAGAGGGATGAAATGGGGTATGATTGCAAGAGGGAGCGAGTTTGGAAAAGTACTGGAAATTTACTGAATCCAATAAATAATTAGGTAGTATAATTCAACGTGCAGTAAGACATTATTATTATTACTATATATTACGGTTTCACGTTAAAATAGCTGAACCGATGAATATGGTATGGAGATAGCTTGAGAATCGGGAAAGCATATAAGATAATTTTTACAACGGTAAAATATTTATCTCCTGTGGGAAGCTCCGATAAAAACAACTGAAGAATTCTGATGTAATTTAATTTGGGAATAGATTGAAACCTGTGGAAGGACGTAAGAAATATCTTACGAAATATTTTCACACAGTAAAAAATATAATAATAAATATTCTTTTATTACGGGAAAATCGGATATAACGCGAATAATCATAAGTAATAAAAGCCTTAAAATAATTTGCGTTGCAGTATGCTATTTCATGCAGGAAGTGCTTGTAAGAACATATGATCATTGTATAATGAGCAATTGTGGAACGTAAACATGCAATACATAGAAATTAGCATCAATAAAGATTTTCATATGCAATCTCTCAATAAAAGTCTCATCAAGTGACTTAATCAAAACCTTCTTTGTTTCTCAAATATATCGCAAAAAATCAGATCATCTCTTACCCTTTTCTATATTATTCTTAATCATATCTGAGTTCAAACGAGAATCCTGTCTGATCGTGTGCAAGTTCATAATATTTAAGACAGTAGTTTCGACATCTGTCAAAAAATATATAACTACTAGCTGACCAACAGTCTTCGTACTGCCTTAATCAATAAATAAAAGACCTAAACTTATTTCTGCATAACGAGAATCACCAAATTCCGAGCATTTTCATATTTATTCACCTTTTAAACCTTCTCTGGACTTCCACAAATAACTCAAGACAAAAATTAGTCTCGAGTTTTAGCGAGACTAATCAACAGCAATTCACATCATCATCATCATCCTCTTGCCCATTTCCCATTATCTGGGGTCGGTGCAGTAGATCTTTTCCTTCTATTCCTCTCTATCAGCCGTCATTTCCATGCTTACTCCTTTCATTCTTATATCATTCTTCACACAATCGATCCATCTTTTATTCGGCCTTCCTCTGCCCGTGTATCCCTCCACTTTCATATTCAACATTCGCTTTGTGACATGACTTTCGTCCCTCCGCATCACATGTCCAAACCATACTAATCTACTTCCTCTCACTTTTTCTACCACTGGCGCTACTTT
Organism: Scirpophaga incertulas; assembly: GCA_036419045.1. NCBI lineage: Eukaryota > Metazoa > Arthropoda > Insecta > Lepidoptera > Crambidae > Scirpophaga > Scirpophaga incertulas. The sequence goes on along the minus strand of CM071629.1, from coordinate 26,582,906 downwards.
CAGGCTTCCTCTTATGTACTCATTCCTTATCTTATCCATCCTTGTCACACCACACATCCATCGTAACATTCTCATTTCATTTGTATGCAATCTATTTTCATCCTTCTTCTTGACGGCCCAGTATTCACTTCCATACATGACGACAGGTCGGATGATCGATTTGTAAATTTTCCCCTTCAGCCTTATTGGCATTCGGGGATCGCACGTTGTAGCTGTGACCCGTCGCCATTTCATCCTACTGCGTTAATCCTATGCTGCACAGCTCTGTCTATTTCGCCGTCGTCCTGAATGAGAGAACCGAGGTACTTGAAATCTGAGCAGGTAGGAAGTATAGCGCTATCTAAAGACATGGGTACAGGACTGGAAAGACCGCCGAAATCACAGTACAGATATTCAGTTTTGGATCTACTGATCTTCAGGCCAACACTCTCCAGCCTCTGTTGCCACCCCGTCAGTCTGCTTTGTACCTCGATGCCCTCTTCCCCGACAAGCACGATGTCGTCGGCAAAGAGCATGCACCAGGGTGCCTCCTCCTGCAGGTCCGACGTCAGAGCGTCCATGATAAGAAGGAAGAGGTAGGGACTCAATGCCGACCCTTGGTGCAGCCCTACAGCCACACCGATACAGTCCGTCGTTCCCACGGCAGATCGTACACATGTACAGGATGCTCTGTACACAGCATGGACCAACCTCACATACTTCCCAGGCACACCTTTCATCTTTAACGCCCACCACAAAACCTCACGGGGAACCCGATCGTACGCCTTTTCGAGGTCGACAAAAACCATATGCAGATTTTTGTGCACGCGCCTGTACTTTTCGCACAATTGGCGTAAAGCGAAAATGGCATCTGACGTACCTCGACCGGGCATGAATCCGAACTGGTTTTGTGTTATCTCACACTCTTCTCTCATTCTTCTCTCTATTATTCTTTCCCAACTTTCATAGTATGTGACATGAGTTTTATTCCCGGTAACTGCTGCAGTTTTGAACGTCTCCTTTGTTTTTAAAAATGGGGACCAGTACACTACTGCACCATTCCTCGGGTATTTGTTCTTCGTGCAACAATTTACCGAAAAATAAACTCAGCCACTTCCATCCATCCGCACTAAGCAACTTCCACACTTCTACTGGTAGTCCATCTGGGCTGACCGCCTTCCCGTTCTTCATATTGCTAACAGCCATTTTTACTTCTTCCACACTAATCTCTCTCACTAAGCCCATATTTACTGGTGGATTTTCAAGCATACCATTCCATTCATTCTCCTCATTCATTAATTTCTCAAAATAATCCTTCCATCGCGCCTTTATACTTTCATCGTTAGTCAAAATCCTTCCAGAATCATCTTTTATACATTTTACATGTGAAACATCTCTTCCATTCCTTTCTCTCGCTCTTGTAATTTTAAAAAGCGTTTTTGACCATATATATATATATATATATATTATATATTATAATACTAGCTTTTGCCCGCGACTTCGTCCGCGTGGAATAGTGACTTCCGGCAGATTTTTGGTTAACCAACAACATATTTATATTTATATTTGAATAAAGATTAATATTATTATGTTGATACAACTTAAACAAATTATTTCGACCAAATTGGTACCATAAAAACGGTCATTGTGACTAAACCTTAAAAGATAGACATATGCCGTCGCGGACTTTTTTTTTAGATCATGTATAGAGGAATAATTCTTTCATACATATTTTTTGTGTATCTTGAACCGTTTTCGCAGCGCACGCAAAGAAAGCCTTCAAAAATGAATAATTTTCCCCGTTTTTTACACATTTACCGCTCTGTCTTTGCTCCTATTGGTCATAGCGTAATGTAGCCTATAGCCTTCCTCGATAAATGGACTATCCAACAAAAAAGAATTATTCAAATCGCACCAGTAGTTTCGGAGATTAGCGCGTTCAAACAAACAAACACAAAACTCTTCAGCTTATATATATTAGTATAGATATACATATACATATATATTATATATATACATATACATATACATATACATATATATATATATTATATACAATTCACATATATATAGATTATTATATGATGCAGTAATGAGATATTTGATACAATAACAACACTCTTAGGGCAAAAGTTTAGATTGATTTAGTAAAAACTTACTGTAAAAAGTTATTGGAAATATAATTATGCAATAAATATGCAATAACTACTAAATTGACTACATTATAATGAGAGCAGAAAATATATTATGAGGTCGCCATAGATAGTAAAAACGTGTACAGATTAGCATCATGGTAAGCCATTTTCCGGCTTAATGAATAACGTCACAGCGGAAAATTGGCTGCATTCACCATCTTCAGGGTCCATATATCACAGTTTCACTATACCTTAGTTTTCGTATCTTCAGTGACCGACAAAATAAAAATATGCCACGAGACAGCCAACTTTTAAAAACATTTGTAGTCTTCCATTATTTTATTTTCTCTTTATAATAAAACCGTGATCGATTGATCCATTAGACGCACAGCTCAAATTATTGTACGAATTTATTCACCAACACCTCAACTGTCCCTACATTTATTTCTAAATCTTCCTATATGAATTTCCATAATATATCAACTGCACGAAATACGTTCATTACTTTACGCCTAATACTAATAATATTAGTAAATTCATAATAAATAACACGATGAATACCAATATATAACCTACATGATAGCCTATAGTTTTTTGTTACCACTAGTAGTATATTACCACTTTTTTGAATTCAAACTTAATGTAATGAGAACCATGTTACTAGCAAATGCAACCGGGCTAAAGTTACAACTTTATTCCCTGGGAGTAAAAATATTTTTTTTGAAAGTAAAGATATCTGATATTTTAAATCCCAGTATAAAATACCAGTCATATCTTATAATTCTAACTTATAATGTTATTTAATCATAAACGACTATCATTGGTTTTCTAGGCGACACTTTCTTTTTAGAACACAAATTATTGCTAACAAATACTACTTAAGCCGCAGCTGCAACGATTCGTACCCTATTAAAACGCTGTAAACATAATACAAAGCCAAAAATGTTGTGTTAAATTTCCGTTAACTAACCGTAGTTTCTACACTTAAATTGAATATATCATATTTTAAGAAATAGCGTCGTTTGGCAATAAAGAAAATTTCGGGATAGTTTATCATTTTCCTTATTCCAATGTAGGAAATATTTTATACTCGTATCTTAAATTGTCCCATAGTATTCAAAAGTAATTCATTATATATGTGAGTTAAAAAAGCAACGAGCGATGGGTAAATGAATGTAATACTTGCTCAACTCCCGCGCAGGTGTGCTCCATTTATAAATATATGTGTTCAATGGACGAGAACTTATGCTTTGTCATATATTAGTGTCCACACAATTTGAAGTTTGAAGACTGAGTATAAAACAAACATTAAATTCATGAGTTCTCAACTTTTTCTACTGTTATTTTTTCTACTTTTATTTTCTACGTGGAGAGTAATCTCGTATTAATAACTTTGAGTCTCGTACTCGTATTAAAAACAAGAGTTGTTTTTAGGCTTCCGTAGCCGAATGGCAAAAAACGGAACCCTTATGTTTAACACTGAGATCGCAAACATCAAATTACCCTCCATTGATGCTTCATAGTTAGTATTAGTGACGGCTTTAGAATTTTTATTTTATGACTGGAGATTGGGAGAGGATTGTTTTCTAATGGTGGGCTTGACCCTGAAACTGACTTATAGTAAAATACATTTGGTGAAAAACACTTAATGCTATTAAAGATCCGCAGGTTCATTACAGTTATAATAGTATGCACTGTGTTCTTCTAATAAAATAATAAATACAAGTTTTTAACATATTTTTCACATGTCTCATGATATACACGCATGGTGGTCACCTCACTGAATGCATGGTGTGTTTATGCTGGCCGCGTTTCCATACCGCACACTTTTGTGTCATCGGCATAGAAAAACCATATCGTGTATAGACAGTATTGTCTCAAAAATAATTTGTCGTAATATGGAACTTTCAAATTGTATTTTCAATCTACTGAACAATTAAGGTACTTGGTTTGATTCTATAAATTTTATACAAACATTTTATTGATTTGTTATATACCACATAAGTGCACCAACGGATCGCCTTTTTTATTATTTAACTTTGCATATGCACTTCTGAATAATTGGTATATGTGATACGTTAGGCAAATCTTACTTTCTACATAAAGTTAATTGTTATTGTGAACTCTGAATAAAATATATAATATTTTACCCCTAAATCATTCCAACACTGTCCCATAATATTAGAACAATGGGTTCCATGGGACCGGCGGCGCGGCGCGTGGGACTCACCAGAGCTGCCGCGCTTTCCCTCCTTGTTCATTCATTCTTCGTCGTTAATTACTCCCGGACGTTGCAACACATCGTGATTAGAAATTCCATTATCTGCATATAGGTTAGGTTAGACGTATAATAAATAGCAAAGATATATTTTTAACAGGGCCATACGATGAACATATATTTTTATTGTTTTACGTCCGTTTACTTCTTTTCTATGTATTTTATTTTGTGGTCGGTGTAACAGATATAATTTCAGTGATAAGAGATATTACGAGGTAAAATATTTAGTTACTAATTGTACCAATCTTTTTTCATTCCAAAGTACGCTCACTTAGAATACTCATTTATATCTACGTCATTTTATTAATGTTATGTTATTTTCATGTGTTCTTTTGTGATGAGATGTCGGATAAGGACTACTAAAATATACAGTGTGTATCAAGGCTGGCAAGATACTTAGTGGTGTGTATCCATAAAAAGTAAGGTAAAGTAAAAAGTACTGTAAAAAATACTTTATTCCCTTAACTAACTAAATAAATTTACTTTTTTTCCAAGTATCGACAGCCCTTTATCAGCATAAGGAATACTACGTAGCAATCTAATGTACACTATTGTGTTTCAACTGGTTAGTATTTTTATGTTTACATAAGGTGACTATGGGTATATGAAATACTAGCTTTCTGCCCGCGGCTTCGCCCGCGTGGATTTCGGGATTGGGTGTATAGAGGGTTAAGGGTCATAGCTTTTGCCCACGGCTACATATACGCGGAAGTCGGTTTATGGTGCGAAGATTTTATCGCGCTTCCCGTGGGACTATCCGTTTTTCCGAGATAAAAAATGCCGCAAAACTCCTCAAGAATCACTCTATCTATTGATGAAAACCGCATAAAAATCTGTGCAGTAGTTTTTGAGCGAAGCCTTTATTGCGCATCCCGTGGGATCTGTCGATTTTTCCGGGATAAAAAGTAGCCTATGTTACTCGGGGAGAATGTAGCTTTCCAAAGGTGAAAGAATTTTTGAAATCGGTCCAGTAGTTTAAGCGTGAAGAGGTAACAAACAAACAAACAAACAAACAAACACACTTTCGCATTTATAATATTAGTTGGGATTTTGCTTTCATTTTGAAGTCAGTAAATTCGGTGATTTAACGTTTCTAGCTCTAGCGTACAATATAACAATTTTCACTAATTGTGTATAGATGTCATAATATAATCTGGATCTTGTTGTTATATATCACATATGTTTTATTTATTATTATGGAAATAAAAAAATATCATATTTATGTTTAAAAGCTATGTTAACAAAATATGTGTCTTATATAATAAATAGAAATATAATTAAAAGTTTTTATATTTTAAAAAGTGATCTAGTAGAACTAGAGTTTTGATGTGAGCAATTAAATGTTCCTAAATATACTTTTAGTTAATATGATAACTGTTTTTTACAATCGTCGTATAAGTTGTGCAAGTCGTATTAAGGGAATAACATGTTTTTGTTAGTGTCAGAGATTCTGAAAATCTTAAATCTCAGGATTATCCGTCTACGAGCTGCGTAAGAAACGTAAGAAAGTTATGTACTCTTGACCTGTCCATTATTCTATATCATATTCAAACCAGATAAGTTTGTCTATGCCCACCTTATTGACTTTCCTATTCGCATTTATCTTACAGATTTTACTTATTCTTAATTATTAACCTTACAATTAAGTGGTGTCTAATTTAATTGTAAGAAATAGTAAGGTAAGAAATAAGAATAAGATAATAATTGTAAGAAATAGCAAAATTTATATCACTTTTATTTACGTATATGCAAGGTAATGTTTTATATTTTTTTATTCAGTGTAAACGTTTTTTCGACAGGCTCAGACAATGGAAGGCGGTTGCGTTAACAAAGCGTTTGAGGGGACAGACGACGGGTTCCAAACAATAGACCTGCGCACGAGTCGCCCGGACGAACAAGAACGCGTTAGAATGGTAAAGGATTGTTCCAAATAAAACTGTCGTTGACCAAACAACGAATCTGGAAGCAAACCAAAATCAAAACGACTTGCTACAAAATAGTGGTAAAGCAAAGTCTCTGTGGCTTAGTAGAGTGGGCACGTTAAATGATAATGTCAGACGTGTGCGTTCACGAAAAAATCATTGCAGTTGCTCTTGCTTACTTCTCTGCAGGGTAGAACCCTAGCACTGTTTATCTATTTATTTATTGCATGTCACATTCATAATATTCGATGGTAATTATATCATATTTTGACACCCGCATTGACACCCTATAACGGCTTGCAATGTTTGCATTATTGTCAAATAAAAGTTATACATAGAATATTAAACATCCACACATATAAACAATGTAATACAATACTTAACAGATTTTCGTTTAATTACACCTATGTTTTATATTTTAAAAAATTATCCATAGAGTAAAATGCTCTCTGCAAGAGCCAGAGGCGTAATTCCTTTTTAAATGCGAGAAAGTTTATGTGTTCTGGTAATTTATTAAAAATCATAATGTTCATTGCATTACATTTTTTTTTGGAAACATGCAGCTCTATCTAGGTGTTAGATTATCATTATGTATGTAGGGAGGCCGCGATTTAATTCTACCGGAATTATTAAAATTTCTTTCAATAATATCGGATAGCGTGATAAAAACCACCTCTTGAAAACGTGATATCTTAAACAAGGCGCGGAGTCTTTTTTGTACCATATTAAACATGCTACCCCGACATTTAATTCAATTCAAATTCAAAATCATTTATTCAGTCTAGGCTGTTACAAGCACAGAACACAGAAAGAGATTAGAACGGCTATGTAGGCGTGGCACGCGAGCCACAGTTATGATCAAATGATCATGACTGTGGCCAATAATGCGAACGCGTTGCTTAGTCAGTCACGAGTGATCACGGAGAGTGTTTTACGAAGTGCTGCGCGTTTATTAATGAAAATGCCTACTTGTGCTGTAATTACCTGCAAAGCAAGAAGTCAGGTCTCAAGTGTAGCTAAAGATGGAATATCTTTTCATCGGTAAATAGCAAATTTGATCGCAAACTAACGTTTTACAAAAAAATTATCAAAGCTTGATCGTAACGATAAGTCACATAATATTTTTCTAAAAAATATACATTGCCGGCTATGTACGCGCATGCGTCTAATTACATTACTCAGAGCGCGTAATGTAGTACACTGAATTCGGTAGCGACGCATTTGAATAACAGCAATAAACGTAGTAAAAGGCCATAGTGCTGTGCTTACCCAAAAACGTACGCATTATGTTTTATCGATAAATATATTTTTTTAATATTCTGGTAGGAATAAATGATTGTGTGATAAACTCGAACATTTGTTGGAAGATTGTTCAAGTATTTATTTAAGTTTTAATTAAATTTAAATTATACTTTTATTAAACGAATTAATCGGTGTGTGCGACCGTGGAAATATTAATAATATGTCCAAATACATGTATAATTAATATCATCATCACAGCTCACATACGTCCCACCGAGGGGCTCGAGCCTACCCTACCTACGTTAGGGTGATTAGGCCTTCGCTGGAGCTTCGAGGAGCACTTCGTGCGGTTGGTCCCCCGAGCCAAAAGGGTGGCGGGCGCGTTGCATCGCCTGCTGCCCAATCTCGGGTCACCAAGGGATGGAGTTCGCCGCCTGTACGAGGGCGTCGTGCGATCCGTGGCCATGTATGGGGCCCCCGTGTGGTCGCGAGACTGCGCGAGGTCCCCCCGCCGCAGAGCTCTGCTACGGAGCCTGCAGCGGATAATGGCCATACGGATCGTACGAGGCTACCGTACCATCTCGTACGAGGCGGCGACGGTTCTCGGACGCTCCCCCCCATTCGACATCCTGGCCGACATGTACGCGGCGACGTATGCGTCGCGGCGTGTCTTAGTAGGTGAAAACGGCGAAACAGGCTTCTTGCTTTTTGCTGTTATTTAAAAAATTTATGATATTTTACACTGAAAGAACATGTTCCAGTTTGGCCCATGTATATGTACGGTATATCAAAAAAAAGAGAAAAAATTACTGATTCAAGATTATCATCAAATTAATTTAAAATATGTGTTCGGGATAGAATAGTTAATAAATAAAAATGTAATAATAATAATAATAATACACATATACATACATACACATAAATGTATGTATATGTGTATTCAGTAGGTACTCATGTAAAGTGCATTGCAGTGTGTGATTTATTGGAAATATATTATATATGTTGTGATGTGTGATTTATGATGAGTACTGAATGTATCAATGTTCGTATGAGTGTGTATGAGTATAGTATAAATATTTTTATCTTAATTTTAATTCAATTTATATGTTTTCTATAGGTAATTTAAATTATTTATTTGTTATTTCTATTTATGCTTATTATTTTTTTATCACAAACGTTTTGACCACTAATGACAATAGTTTCTGTGCATCTAACTGGGTATAGTCTTTGGCTGCATTTTTCATGGTGCAGATAGAGATTAAACCCAGTTGGTACACTCCACGCACACTTTCATTAAATTTCGCTTAAATGGCCTCTACGCGTTGGATCTGTATCCCCGCGCAAGCCTTATAAAGGACCGTGTCTTATAAAGATACGTGATTTAAGCTACATAATAATAATAATAATTTCAAGGGTCGGATACAAAAAGCAGTGATTCTCGACACGGCACGTATTGTCCGGAGATTTCTCTGTCTGCAGCCCTAACCACCGGTTTGTTTGGGCCTTGCCTCGCTACCGGCGGCATACTAGGTTTAAGTTTTTTATAGTATTTATATTTATTTTATATATCTATATTGTAAAAAACTTAAATTTAAGATTATTAATTAAATATATGAATAATAATTTATTTATTATCAACATTGGTCATGTACATATACAAAGATCTTTGATATAAATAAAAATATAGTAAATATTATATGTATAAAATAATATATAATGTATAAAATAATAGAATTAAGATAGTAATAAAACATATTAAACGGCGGAATAATAGTAAGAATAGCACTAAGCATAGTTGATAAATAAAGATAAGTTTTAGCTTAGGAAATAAATAAAGTATATAGAATAGGTTCCCATAGCAGGAAGAAAACATATAGTATGTAATAATAATACATATATTGATTAAAAACCCTTAGACAGAGATAGTAGCGTAAGCAATAAAAGAGATTGAGTATAAGATTTTAGGGAAAATACGTTAAATATATAAAAACTATTATTGAATTTGGGCATACTATATGTAAATGTATTAAATGAATGATATTACAGATAGCTAGGGCATAATAAATTATAAAATTGTGAAAAGATAGCCACTGCAAAATCGCAAAATGTATGAACATGTCGGAAAAATGTCCTATCGCACACATATAAAAGTGCCTGTATATGTTTGTTATGGAAACAAGATTTACAGAAATATAGTTTACTTTGCTTCCAACCTACATCTATTTCACTTAATAAGTTTGTTTCATCATTATAGTATAGGTATATACAATTAAATTAATTATTAAATTTTAAATACCTACATGAATGTAATATTTCGTTTTCAGTATTGAACATATTTGTAATATTAAATTTGCTATCGACATTTTATATCGATAATTTTTCATTTTTGTCAATCACTAAGGTAATAATATCGTTTTTAGACGGAATTATATGAATCTGGTGAGTGCAGTGCTGTGATTGGTTCAGTTCGTTATCGCGCGATGCGTACTTCTCCTGATTGGTTATGTGTGACTTTACAGACGCAGCGCTGGCTTCTTAAACTGGCGACAGCGGTTCCCGTACAAACGATGCATGTTCGCCATTCTAACCTCTTTCTGTGTTCTGTGGTTACAAGCACTCGTGAAAGTCGAAAAGCTACGCCATTGGTTCGCAAATCTACGGCGGGAGACCTTGTACTGAGAAGAACCGACAATAAACTCAGCAAGGGCTGTTTTTTTTTCCCCTGTATTAAATAGATACAAAGTCGTCAATTTGGAAAATGACTTCAATATTGATAATTCATGTCACTTTCCCAGTCACTTTCCATTACATAATATAAGTTCTGAAAAGCTTTTTTCATAGTTTGCTGTGTCATAGACAAATAGTGTCCCTGCGTGAATACAAATTTGGTAATTGTGATGTCGCTATGGAGTATAAAAGAAATGAATTTCTTTGTCAGCACATATACATATTCCCCCTTCTTATAAAACTGGGACCTTTGAAAGAGACCTAAAGAAGCACCTTGCAGGTCAGTAAGGCAGTAAGGCAAAGGTAACTCATGCGGCGTGTAAGTTTGTACCTTTTACCGTAAGGTACCTTCGTATTTGGACTACATTATCGCTTATTTATTATTATATTTATTTATTATTATAGCTTATCATCAGGTTCCCACCTGATGATAAGCTATGAAAACCTTTAGTAATTTTCTTGGTCTTTTTGTATATAAAAAGTAATATCAAGGCTTTCATGTCTATATCGCGATAAAAATATCTTCATACTTTTATTTGATATACGTACATAAGTAGATTCGTCAATGAAGAAATAAAAATATTATGTTGCGTCTTCTTAGTGTCAAAGGATGTTATTGAAGACCTCGTAAAATTTAAATTATATAAATTTAGTTACAACTAAATTAGATCTTCATTGAAACGCAATCTAAAAGTAACACGAAATTTCTTTTACGTAAGCTAAAAGCAATATTCCAAAGCCAAAAGAGCCTCCTCGCCACTCTCGATTTCCCCCCAAAAGCCATAAATATGGCGCGAATTTAATTTTGTTCTAAATTCAAATTAAAGTCACGTCAGGACACCCGCACGTGCGCAGTTACTTCGAGTAGTATACTGAAAAATATCAGATAGAAACAGTGACATATGTGAACAAAAAGTAAATTTTACTGGAGTTGAATTTTTCAATACTAAAAAAATGTTAAATATTTGAGAATACCTTATTCATGTGGTTCATTCATGTGTCATTCATTCATTCAGTCATTCAGTCACACATATATTCATCAAATTCATACATTCAGATCAAGCATTTATCATTGCTAAAATTACTCTACACTTTTTTTATATATTGATCTCAACATATTTGTCGTAAATTCTGCAAAAAGAATAAAATAATTTTAAAGTTAATTATGTCCGTTCCTGTTGTTATACTACATTATCCTTTGTTTATATACACTGCCGGGAACGCCACAGGCTCAGTATCCCGCGTGGGGCTGTCTCGGTTACGTCGCGTGGCGCCCCATTTACCAAAACTTTTTACGATAAGTCCGTTGGGCGGTGTTGGAATGTTGTAAGTTTTTAATTGGGATACTTACCTGTGGATGCAAATGGTAAATAAATATAATTCATTTATGTTGCTTTCAGATTAACTTTTTAAATATGTACCTAGTGTACATTGCAAATTATAAAAAAATATTAATGTGATTAATAGAAAATAAACATTTTTAAAATATATTATTAAAATATAGATATAAAAATAATATTAAACATTGAAAAATGTTAGTTTGATTAATAGATTCAAATCGCAAACTACAACTACAAAAACAATATCCTTCAGCTGAAACTTTTAAAAATAAGAAAATAACACTTTTAAATATATATAATAATAAAAATTATGTAACATTAAAACGATACCATACCACACTTTTACTCATTATTTTTGGACATATTAAAAAGTGATACTTCCTTGTTTTTTTTATTACAAAATTATTTGATGGATAAACTCATCTGTCACGACTAGAGCTTCAAATAGACAGCTCAAATTATTTGTAGAAACTCCAGTCCAGAGTACTTTTATACGCTATATATAATAATATTCGCTAGTATACTATACGTAACAAACTTTACACTCGCCCTAATAAGTAGATACTTTTAGTTTTTACCAAACTATTGCGTTATCACCAACAAAAAAATAAGTAATAGTGTGATAAATTTTGTTCACAAACTATAGCTTTCAGATATTTATATTCATTTATAATTTTACTAATATAATTCGATTTTAATTAACGAAAAATAATGTTGAGGTGATAATAAAAACTGATAATTTATGAATGAAATAGACAAAGTTTATTAATATTTTTGGGGGTGAAAAGTAATTATTTAACGTTTATAGCACAAAAAAAAGTAGTGTAGTTTTTAGAAGACGTATTACAGTAAGACAACCCTAAACCCTTTAAAAATATAAAGTTACTGGCCAGCAAAGCTTAACACTTCTCCAAAGATGCCAAAGAATGATAAACGCCATTTTCTTTTTACTTTTTTCCGTCGTTCTATGTTTGTTTAATCTTATATAATCATCAGAAATCTTTTAGAAAATTACAACGCAGAAAAAAATATCATCAGTCTACGCAATGAAAATATAATGGCCTTTAAGTTTCTTTTAAGTTTTAATCTGGGATTATCACTTTAAAGGAAAAATACGATTAGTTCCGTTATTCGTTACTGATAACTTAATAATATTACAGAAAGAGAATAAATAAACAATGGAAATATGTAAACACTAGCTTTCCGCCCGCGGCTTCGCCCGCGTTATATTCGAATTTCCCACAGGAAGGATATGTTTTAACAATACTGCCATACAACCTTTCACCCCCTCCTTTCAACCTTTTACAACCCTTTTCTGCTTTAAAAGGTAGCCTCTGTCCTTTCTCAGCCTCTAGACTATCTGTGTACCAAATTTCATTTAAATCGGTTCAGTAGTTTTAACAATATTTCCATACAACCAATAATCCCTCCTTTCAACCTTTTACAACCCTTTACAACCTTTTTTGCATGAAAAAGTAGCCTATGTCCTTTCTCAGGCTCCAGACTATCTGTGTACCAAATTTCATTTAAATCGGTTCAGTAGTTTTGGTGTGAAAGCGGAACAGACAGACAGACAGACAGAGTTACTTTCGCATTTATAATATTAGTATGTATGTATGTATAGTATGGCACAAAACAATGAGCTTTTCCACAAATACTATTTTCACAGTACTTTTGATTAAAATTTCACCGTCTTCAATTTTCACAGATGACACTCCAGTTTTATTTATTTGAGTTCATTAAAATGACGATAACTTTTTTTTTAATGAACCGATTTTGATGAAACAAAGTTTAGATATTATTCTGAGTTAAAACAAAGCAAATAGTGAAAGTTTCAAGCAAATCGGTTCAGTACTTTCGGAGATAAACGTGAACATACATACAGACAGACAAAAAATTCCAAAAAAATTTTTTTGCTTTCTAATAATCTATTTAAGTGCCCCTCTATCCATTTCAGTCAAAAATACTAAATGTACAGACAAAATATTTTTACTGTCTTATTATATGTATAGATATAACGGAAATTAATTACTGACTTTGAATAAAATTGACATCTAAATGTCGTGTAAATTCCTATGTATGTTTATGCAACATGAAAAATTGAAAGTTAGTTAATAAAAAAAAGAAGCAATAGTGTTTAATATATTGCTGCGTAGTGTTCTTCTAACGCTGATACTATTTTTGACTCTTAGGATCAAAAAATGTTTTATTTCGTTTGTACGGGAAAAATAGCTTCAATAGCGCTAATATATTTTCTACAAAATCTTAACATCTGATATTTGTCATATAGAGCATAAGTTTGTGTTATAGAGTCTTAGAATGTAATTTGTAACTTGTCATTAATATAGAAATAGCCATCTTCATTGAATACATGCATGTCCATAAACGTTGCAGCCGGACTATTGTAGACATACTAATTGTCACTAAATAATTAGAATAATAAAGCCATTAAACATAGCCACAACGAAGTCTGTTGTCTCTTTTGTCTCGTCTGTCTTTGTTCTATAATAAATAATTAGCTATGGTATAATTAGAATAAAATTCACAACACAACATACACATAATATTTTCAAGAAACAGCCATATGAAAACTGTTTAACAATATTGTTGCTGACGTACCTATCAGTGTCAAGAGACATAATATAATAGACAGATAATTTTGTGATATGATAAATAATCTCATGACTATCCCAATACTTATAGATTAATTGATCATTCCAACACCTACTAACGTATAACTACGTGCTTATACGTTAGTATGTGCAATAAAGAAAAATAGTTAATGAGTGTCCTCCACGCAAATGTGGTCATAGATTGCTATACGGTGTCCTGCACCTATTTCTGTCAGGACATGAAGAAAGATGATGCCATTAGATAAAAAGATTTGTAAAATGAAGGAACTGTGTTATTGTAATTTTTTATCTTAATTGTAGGTGTTTTTTGGCTGTCGAATTGCAGTTTTACAGCCGGATAACCGTAATTTAGCTAATAATTTATCTACGTAAATAAAGTGCTGCTCGACCCGAGATAGTACTAAGTTTAATAGGTAAGGATTATGTATAATACATATTATGTGTAGGATTATGTATATGTACAAAAAACACAATTAAAATCTAAAGGAGGACAACCAAAAAAAATATGTACTTATAAATAAATAAACACTCAGGAAATTCGAATCACGTATGTATACCGTTTATTATTACATTCATAGTGTTATTGTCCCATTATCCTGTTCTTGAACACAAAAGCCAGGATATCAGCCACATTGTCTGACCAGCGGCCATTGTATTGGGCCCACGGCATCATGGATACATGTACGTGCCGTACAGAATGGGGAGCGGGATTAGGTCTAACCGTTGCATTGAGATATCACTTGATAAATCGCTTAGGGCTCAATACATTTCTAATCTCGGATGACGTCATTTAGTTGCATGACAAAAGTTGTCAATTGACAATTCCTTTACTGGCACCTTTCATATTTTATTAATCAGTATTCAATCAGTTCTGTAGACAACACATCGTTCGTCACTTCGCGATTGATTTTTTTCATACAATCTCACCCACAGATTTTCGACCTCAATCTTACATGATTTATTCAACATTCTCTTTACAATAATATTGTTACACTGATGTTGTAGCGACTCTAGCGAGTAACTTAGGGTACAGGTACCATATACTACGTTACATTTAACGGGTCACGTTTAGAACTTCCCTCCATTTCAGAAAGTCACTATATAAGTAAGTATGTACGTCCAATGCCTAATTTCGTCCTTGATGAATTTCGTTCTTATACATGTTTTTATTATACCTATTATTTCAATAAATACAAACAAATACGACAGAAATAGGTATAACTAAGATACCCAAACTAAATTGGGGTTGATTCTACGATTCACATGTCTTCCATGATCGTATTTTATTTCTTTATTTACTGAAGTCAACAACATAAATATAACAAAATATTTTACAAAACAAATATAAAGATACTTAGACCAGTTACAGACTCATAGTGTCCGACCTCGACTCGGCCCAGCACACGCTGGCAGAGTGCTCCGCGTGGGCCTCCGAGCGCCGAGTCTTAGTCACAGAGATCGGGTGAGATCTGTCTCCGCTGATTGCGGCAATTCTGGCGGACGAGGGAGGTTGGAGGGTTGTGGCCTCCTTCTGTGAAGCAGTGATGTTCCAAAAGGAGGCCGCCGAGCGGGGTCGGGAGATGGCCGATCCCGCTCGAAGAAGGCGGCGCCGGGCTCGATAGCACAGCTCGCCGGCGGGCGCAGGTATTTAATGACGAGAGATACCAGTAGATTCCACCTATATTTTAGAATATGACAAGTATAAATTTTCTTGTTTATTATTTTCTCTCTCACTAGAAGTGAAAAGTAAAGGTTCGAGGTTATGCCTTCGAATTATAAGACATCGACGCTGATGCTTAGCTGGCAAGCCATGTCAGATCTTCTATAGGTCTTTGTTATTTACTATTTTTTCGTATCTTCAGATCACATGAAGCATATTTTCTCAAACTATTCTATGGAATTATCTGCAATGGTGACGAAATAAATTTGTTACTATAAATGGTCAGACTAAGTAATTCTTTGTGATCCAATCAACCCGCAAGGCGTGATTCAACGTTTCTCCAGCAGTCGGATACACCCACGAGTGTCGCCGGCCTAACCATTGCTTACTGTCACAGATAACTGAAAATTAGTATGATTTCACCGATGTAGTTTAAAGCAGTTATATAGTGACCAATTATACAACCTACGTAGAAGTCCACAGCTAGAAACATCAACGTAGCTATGTGTTTTTCGATTCAGAGATTTGATATATTATATTAACTTACTATAAAGGATCATTGTTGTGTTATACTTAAACGTGTTTGTTATGTGAACAAACCCTTTTTTTGCGAGGGAAAATGCTCCTTATGCACCGTGACACCGCGCTGGCAAGACGCGGCCGTGTATGGGGCTCTCTGGTTTGAGAGGACCGGCCTACCCACTAAAACCCCCCGATGTTCTCTGAGCCCATATCGGGGCGCTTGTGGCGGGTTGCGCTTCCGCGATTCTACCGCCACTATGTAAACAAACCCACATGTTTGACTTAAGCCATAAACACCCTTATTTTAAGATAGAAGGAATGCACATGAACTCATCTACGCTAACCGTTATAGTCATTTGTGAATCGTCGAACCAAAGTCTCAAAATAGATAATATGACTACTATACGTACCATCAACACATAATGCAGAAGACGAAGCGTATCTAGGTTTTAGGGAAGCAGAAATACTATCAGGGTTACTTGTTTGATATTGATTGTACCTCAGTTTTACTTATTTTTGCCGGAAAGCGGCATTGTTGTGTTCTTGTTTAAAGGGAAGATACAATACAGAAAATGTTTGTGCATCCTTATCTTCCATATCCATCGCCCAGAAATGAAATTATGAAATACGTAGTGATAAATTGGGTGGATGGGTGAAGTTTTCAATAATAGATGAGCCTGATTCAACTTGATTTACTCCCTTTACAAAAATAGCCTTGAACATAATAATAATACAGGAAGACCTACCATAGTATATAGAGTACAACAATCATAGAGATGTTAGGTCTATTCTACTATTGAGTATAACATGTTTCATTAATATTCAACACGTAGTATAACCAGATTCACCTATATAGCTCAAAGCAATGCAAGGTAGCAGTGGTTAGGGTACATAGTTTATAGTACTGGTAATCATAGGGGAAGAAGAGTCTTTGTATTGAGTCGCTAAAGTAATGCCGCGAAACGCAGAGTTGGTAAGCCACCGTCGACCGTCGATTTAGTAAATATCACAGGAAAGGACTGGTTCCTGGCATCGTACGGCCTATCGATGTGGAGATCTTTGGGGCAGCCCTATAATCAGCAATGGTCGTATCTCTGGTGATATCAGAATTATCATATTATACATAAAAAGTTTAGTCTTATATGTACATATGTACATATAAATTGGCATCAACAGTCAAAATACACATCCTGATTCCCGAGTATTATTTACTTGATACTACTGTCGCTTACTTAACTGTTGCTGTATTGCGCACACGCATTAAATCTTGATTTAACTACACTGTCAAATATTTATAAAGTTGTTCCGGTACTGCTAGATCAAGGGTCTATTTGAAAAATTACTCGCATTGGATAAACGATTACTAATAAAAATAAAATGAAATAAAAATACTAAACTAATAAGCTTGACTACAAACAAAATTCGGGTCATTTGGCTTAATGGTGAAAAAATATTTTTATTAATATTATTTCTCTGTAGCATGTCTGCTTTAATACTTATTTATAATAAACTTTTCATTGTAACCATAAAATATGCATAAATTTCAAATTATTATTGAAATACGAACTATATTATGATTATTTTTAATAATAATAATATTTGTTTTGAATAATCCCACAACTTTGTTACATTTTTGATCACTATATCCAGATTGAAGCGTATTTTTGGTTAAGACATCATCTTATACAAATCAATACGTTAGTTCTATTTTTGACAGCACATAGGAATACCTAACAATTGATTCAATAATTAATCTGATACAGCTGCTGTATCTGAACAGCCCTAACAACTGCTTTATCATATAGCTAATGGTTTTAATTTAACTGCCAACTAATAATATCTGTTTTAATTTTAAGTGTTCTAATTATTTATTCTTGACACGCGAATTCGTATGTGATGAATTTTAAGTAGAGCATTTACGTACGTTAATTCTATTAAAGTTATGAACAATTTATAA
This sequence comes from Scirpophaga incertulas, assembly GCA_036419045.1. Classification (NCBI taxonomy): domain Eukaryota; kingdom Metazoa; phylum Arthropoda; class Insecta; order Lepidoptera; family Crambidae; genus Scirpophaga; species Scirpophaga incertulas. The sequence goes on along the minus strand of CM071629.1, from coordinate 26,564,511 downwards.
ACTGTGTGTTAAATTTTATTCATAACTAATTTTTGATTTGATTGAACTCCGCCCTTAAGCCCGCCTGGTTAGCAGTATCTGACCTAAGTATGTCGCCATGGTAACAATGTTGATACTCGTAACATTGCTATGTTCACTGATTCCTTCGTTGTTGAATGTCCATATGACGTTCGATTTAATATTCGACCTTATCATTCGAATTATATTATCACGTGATATAAATGTGAAGAACTTTGCTCCCCTTGTAAAAACTTATAAACCTTGCTGCTTTTGTTAAATATCTTGATTTATTGTTTAAAAAACGAAGTTTTCTGAATATTAACTATGTTTTGTTCCTCTTGCTAGATGACAAGAATTTACTTTTCCGGCGAATATATTTTCGGTATTTTTGTAAATCGCCACCTCTGACAACAATGAATGACCTCGATTGGAGGCTGTTGCTGGGGAATTTGAATATGTTTAATAATTCATCGCGCAATGGTCGTCAGCTCGGGGAAAGCAATGAACTGAAACAAATAATGAGCCCAACACCAAAAATACTTTTAAACGTTCAGTACACCAATAACTGTTTTACGACAAACTTCTCGAAAGTTTGTTGACTGACCTGTCGGATTCAGAACATTATAGAATGAAACGATTTGTTGCTATTGTAAGGAAATTAAAATTCAACATGTTAAAATTCTCTTTGGTAAAGTTCATAATTTATTTCTGTCACAGGATTTCTTGGACAAATGCATTTTTTATACATTTACATATATTTTTATACATATACATTTTTTTAATTTTCTCTATTTAAATATATCATATTTGTTAAAGTGCAATAAGTAGAGACTGTACTTAAAGTTTCTTAAAATTGGATCAGGAATGAATAGATTTTTAAGAGAACTATCTAAAATTTGCGTGAAACAAAAATTATAATTTGTTATTGTATTTTGAGGCCAAAGATCCGATACAAGTCGTGGAAGTCATAAAAAATTACATTGGAAAACTTCTATTTCTGTGCAGTCTGGTCCGGAGCCCGAGGCAGAGAGCCCGGAGGGGACAGCTGGCCGCCCAGTGGAGTGTGGCTGGGGCGTATTCAGGCCCAAATGGCTGCAGAGGTTCCGCACGGCAAAGTGGGCGCTCTTCTGGCTGTGTTGGGCCGGTGCCATACAGGGTGAGTCGTCACTTCTGGGTACAGAAATACACTTCTCATCAAAAAAATCGAAACACTTCCGTTTTCATTGTTTCTGTCCGAATTTAACACAAAAAAGAATTCATACGATGAAAAAAAAAACATAAATGTATAGCTGGCAGTTTGGCCATTACAGTAATAAGCGAAAATTCTAAATTCAAAATTAGAATTTCATTTGTTTATCTTATAAACGAAATGAATCACTGTTTTGAGACAAATGTGTGTTTAGGGTTGGAGTACATTTAGCGTTTAAAAACTAAAAATTGGCGCCTATCCTTAAACTTTTTGTTTTTTATTTCAATACTGTGACTTTGGGACGTCTGAAAAAAGGTTATTTTTCTAAAACGTATGGATATTTCGCCCACAGAAGCCGCCCAAGTTGTGGCATTGCTGGATTCTGGCCTTAGTCAGCGTGTTGTGGCTGCAAGACTGCATCTAAGCCTGTCATCTGTTCATAGAGTCTATAAACGTTATCGGGAGACTGGTTTGTTCACGCGCCGTTCAGGATCTGGCAGGAATCGGGTCACTTCTGAGCGAGATGATCGATTTATTGTAACAACTTCTTTAAGAAATCGACGCCTTAACGCTTTTCAACTGCAGCAGCGGCTTCATGTTGTACGAAGGGTGGCTGTAAGTGACTCTACAATTAGAAGAAGGTTGAAGGATCGTGGACTGGTACCGCATAAGCCAGCAAATGGGCCGAAATTAACTGCAGACCATCGAAGAGCGCGCCTTAACTTTGCACGTGAGCACCTAAATTGGTCATACCTACAGTGGAGCAAAGTTCTCTTTTCTGATGAGTGTAAAATTATGCTGTATGGTAACGACGGAAGGAACAAGGTCTACAGAAGAGACGGAGAACGCTATGCAGAATGCTGCATTGAAGAAAAGGTCAGCTATGGTGGCGGTTCGTGGACGGTTTGGGGAGGAATCAGCGCCGACGGTAAGACAGAGCTTGCTTTTGTGTCTGGGCCACGTCTGCCTGCACTAAACTGTCATCGGTACGTCGAAGAGTGTCTCGAGCCTCATGTGATGCCCTATGCACATTTTATTGGCAACGGCTTCATATTCATGCACGACAATGCTAGGGCTCACACCGCGGGCGTCGTACGAGATTCTCTTAACGAAGTCGATATCTCTATTATGGAATGGCCAGCAAGAAGCCCGGACATGAATCCCATTGAACATCTGTGGGATGAATTAAAGAGACGAATTCGAGCAAGAGATCCTGCCCCAGAAACACTTAGCCAGCTGCAAGATGCAATCCAAGAGGAATGGGACAATATACCACAGCATGTGATCGTGACTCTCATCCGATCGATGAAGAACCGTATGGAAGCAGTAATTAGAGCTCGGGGAGGGAATACAAGTTATTAAATAAACGTTTTTTAGCTTTTTCATTTACGTGTGTTGTTTTATCCATTTCCTTTATACTCCATACGGAATAAAAATGACTCATTTAACAAAATACGAAACCTATGAAAAATTCATTTAAATTTAGAACATTAACATTAAGATTTGATAAGCTCATATTACTCACTATTAAACGACATTTAACATTTATTCCTAAATGTACACATTTTTCTGATAATCCTGACAAAACGTAAACTTGCAAGGTGTTTCGATTTTTTTGATGAGAAGTGTATATATATTTGATTTATACATAACAACACAGTTGAATTATGTCGTCTTGCTAGATAAAAATTAAAACAATATAAATGCTCAATATATTTTTGTCATCGTTGTATCGATCATATTCTCTAGTGTGATGTATTAAACGAATGCTTAAGTCGGGAGTCTGCCGTCGTGCTTAAAGGCTGTGAAACTATAACGATAGATCATGTATGGTGTTATAAAGCATTTATTTTGAAATGTAGGTTTAATAAATTCTGTTAGTTAATCGCCTTTCATTTACACTCGTGTTCGTGATCGTATACATTTTCACTTGCGCGTTTTGTTCGCATGATAGCGGCGTGGCATCTCTCATACGCAAATCTGAGAGTAATTTTTTTTCTCTAATACTTTCCGTGTTGTTGGCATTGGAATATTTTAATTGGGCTTTCTGACTTCGCTTGTTGTCATTTCTTTACCGCGAATCTTATTTAAAACCAACTAATATTGAACTAAGATTCAACATGAACATTTTATATCTATCACCTTCCAGTTATTACCGTCCACTAACTATTAATGTATTAAAATTATTTTTTTATATTTGATCTGCATTATATTTTTAACAAACAAACTGTAATATCCTCTACGTGTTTCCGGTTTCGATAATCTAAAGTGATTTAATGTGCTGTTGTAAATTGTAGTAACTCTAATCATAATGAACAATTAACCTTTATCGAGCACTATCATAGCTTTGATCCCTCTGAATTGTATATCTATGTCCAAACCTACCCTTTTTTCAAATTTTTTGGGAAAATGCATTGAATTGCATACCCCGAGAATCGGTGGTTATGTAGGGCTCTCCTCCCCAGAAGGGGAAGGCCGACCTACTAAAAACCTCAGCGATCTCTCTCACTACGCCGGGGGGCAAGCGCTCGATCCCGAAGGAAAGTTGCATCGTCCTGACGAGGCCATGGGAACCCTTGCGGACACTACCACGACCCCATCGGCGTATGGCGATAAGCGCGCCCACTCCACGCTAACACGAGGGTGGCCGCCGGATACCTCCGGCCATCCACCGACCCAAAATGGGTTCACTGGACGACAACCACCCCCTCTTAAAGAAGAAGGGGGGCTCCGCCCGTCCGTCACTGGCCGCTAGAAGCGGCCCGCCAGGTTGGATCCGGCCATCCTACGCCCCCCCTCTCGGGGGGCCCACTGTTAGACTATTAGCCATTAAAAGACGTTGCCCAGGGTGCACCACGAGGAGGTTATCTGACATCGCACCCCTGTCTAAACCTACCCTAACGTATTAAGTAAATTTACAAACAAAATTACATTTAAAATTAAAGGTAAGAAAATTGAACTTTATACTTTAAAAACATATGTTGTTTATCGAGTCTGTTAGAAAATATTTAAACAATTTTTAAAAAGTTTGTTTGTTTGCAAAATTTTCATCCTATAAAATGAATTGTCAAAAAATAATGACACCACAAGTTCCACAATGTGAGTGCGTTTCTAATATGCATAAACCCGAGACCGATGCAGCTCGCGTGGTCTGAAGCGGTTTGAATGAGAATTATGAAATTCGCAGACGAACCAGGTCAGTGTTCAGTGGGCAGAGTACTTCGCTCGTAGTAAGACCGACGGTCGTTGAAGCGGAAAGTTTCTGGAGTGGCAGATATATGTCGGGAAATGCAGTGATGGTACCACTTGGTGGACCGAAAATTGAACAAAAAATAGCTCTTCAGAGTTCAGTTCAGAGAGAGAACAGGTATTGAGTAACTCAACTTCTCGTGCGTAATCACTTACTAGGGTTTTTGTTAGCTTAAATTTGTTTTGACTTTAATAAGTTCTTGCAATGACCTATGATGAATAATGAGTATGATGATGATGATGAGTAATATGATTTGATTGTGATACTTACGAAAAGTACACATTCCAAGAATTCTATTCAAAACACTTCTGGTAGTGGGGAATGCGAATTGGGGCAATTTCCAACGTTTCATTGAAATTTGTTAGAAATTCTGCATAGGTGAGTCCATAAAAATTTAACAGCAAATTAAATTTTTCCATAATATGCTGAACCTCACTTATTTCATTTCGGATACTTTGAGTACTAACATGTACTCGGTTATACAATCCCCATTCTCGTAAATATAGATTTATTTTGTTAATACTTATATGTATCGTGTTATCATTACCTATTCGTACACCTCTCATTGAAAAAGAGTAAAAATTTGTCTTCTTCTCTTTATCCCGCCGCTTTGGCACATGCCGCTTCATAACAGAGTATACCCCGCAACACAATGTATGCGAAGGGCGTATACCCGATAGTAAATAAATCAATTTGAATTTGTTTCTTCGTTATTGGACGTTTAATGGAATTCATGTAAACCTTTAAGTTAACGAACAACTAAAATACTGTTTTATAAAGTATATAAACAAACTGCAACAACTTTTTATAGTTAAACTAGCAGATCACATCAACACATCTGTCCACAATGATCTTCATTCAATTCAATGATTTTCTACAGTCTAATCTATGGGAAGAGAAGGAATAATCCCCCATAGCAAACGGTCGGCCTTCGTTATGCCCGCAAACAGCGCGGAAGGGTTAATGAAGTAATAAAACACAGTAATTTATATAAAAACACAAACTACAATTTCCGCGGGGAGCTAACTAGATTTACACGGTGATTTGCTCACAAAATTAACTTAGTGGTCCAAGTTATTTGAAACAGCGAAGCATTCGCTATTTCAAGTAAAAGAGCATCTTACTCGTATTTTTAATTAAAGCCCGTTTTTCGTGTAACGATATGTATTTCTGACAGTCAATTTTGGTTGAAACAATAGACCATTGCTTTCTTTAAAAAAACAATATTTATTTTCCCACCAATTAACGTATTCCTTTTATATGTTTTTAATTAATATATTTTACAATGATTTAATATATAATTTGAATAATATAAATTTGGATAAGATGGTAATCGAGATAACAATATATTAATAATTTAATGGAAGTCAAATTAAATTTGAAATCAAGTTAAATTTACCCACATTAAGACTCTCGATATAGGTTTATTTCGGACAAAGTCGAATTGGTGTTTAATTCTTTGCCGCATATAGAATTTGCACTTAAAATAATTTTATTAAACGAGCGTTTGTAAAAGTGTTTACTTTTACAAACACTCGTTTTTAACACATTGAGTGCTGACTACGTATATATACGTACCTGGTATCAATGCCTGACGCCGACTACGGATATGTACGTAGGGGTTCTATGCGTGCCACAGTAAAAATTATGGAAGCTGGCGTCTTATGCAGGGCGTTAATTTAAAGACTGGCACCTCAAATAAAACAAGCATTAATAAACGAGTAACTTTATTGATCACAAGTTAGGTATAAATTTCAATTTCAAAATGAATGAAATCCTTCAAAAAAATAACATAAAACTCCCTTTTTTGTTAATTAAATTAGCGCAACTTCATGTTTGACGGTAATCAACAACAGAAACAAAAAAAAAAACATTCTAACATTATTATTTATTCATAATAAACAAAAAAAAAAATTATTAATTAGGAACTTAGTGTTTTAGGAACTTTGTAAAAACAATATTACTCAACAGTTTTTATACATATTACACAAACATAGAATCGGTGTGATATATTTTGAAGCATTCCACAATGCATAAGGTCGGTTTTTCTGGGCACACAGGGCATGAGCTCTCTTTGCGTTTTGTACAAACTCTACAGGGCTTTCCAGGAATCTTCTTTTTTTGGGTTGCAGGTAGTTTTTCCAAGTAATGAAAATTATCTGGAGAAACACGAGACAACTGATTTACTGGGCAACTTGATTGTGAAGGTACATGAGATGAGATAGACGTTTGTGATGTGGAACATCCTGTATCGTTGCTCGGCATGTCTAATAGATGTGTGATAAACTCTTTACGAAATTTTATCAATCCCATTTTCCAATTACGATCTTGCTTACGAAGAAGTCTGTACGCATTTTGCACGTAAATATCAAATATATGAAGCCTTAATTTTTTATGCCATCGTAATGTTTTCCTTAGACAAGAATAATATAAGGTCACTTGGTCACTTCGATCGACTCCAGACATTCCTAAATTATAATCAGCAATAATGTTAGTCTTACACGACAATTTACCATTTTGGTTTCGTACATTCACCATCTCAAGCTTGTGTTTGTTTGAAATGACTAAAACATCTCTTATCTCTCCATTTGCAGATTGTTATACTCTGATATGACTGAAAGGCCAATTCCCCTTTTTTCAGACGTGCTGCAGTTACGTTGATGGATTGTCATTTCTGTTATTTCGCAGGGTCCCACATAAGTGGGTCTGTTTCTGACCGAGATGACTTGCTAAATCCACAGAATTATAAAAATTGTCTGCGTAAAGGACATGTCCTTTCTCGAGATAACCATCGAGAAGATCAAGAACAACCTCAGTACTGTGTAATGTTCCCGGTGCTGGTTCTTCGTAAGAGCTTGATGAAGTAGATGAATCACTTTCTTGTTCACAATCTGGCCGATATTCGTCGTCGGAACCAGGCGAAAAATCACCACAATCAGAGTCTGATTCCATGAGTAAGTTCGAAATTTGATCTTCATTTATAGGACGATGACGCCACTTTGAATTTCGAGACATTTTTAGGAAAAAGAGCGTCGTAACGAAATACTTCCTCAACCGCTTGCGCAGCGACACTAAAAATGTGCGTCCGCGCAGCGGGAGAAGGGCGGGAAAGGGGTGCGAAAGGACAGGAGCGTGTCAAGAGCAAACTGTAGAACATAGATGATGGAGGATGACGTATACGTATAAGTACGTACCTTGGCACCCTGGGTAATTAATTTATTTCCGAAGCCAACTACGTATATATCCGTGGAATACCAAATGTATGGTGGCAACCAACTTTAGCCATGCGAACAAAATCGGCATTCAATGGGTTAATATCCGAGATTGTGGTAGAAAATTTAAGTATTTTAAAATAAAGCTCATTAAGGGAAAGAATAGACGTATTTTCTTTTAATAAATTTTCCCACCAAGAATAATGTCTGTATGGTCTAACATTGTAATCCGACAAACATGCAATCAACTCTCTCTCCGTTTCAGCTTATGACTTGTATCGCGGCGATATAGCGTGCGCTCTGAGGTGTTATTCCACGGAGCTAAAGGCTAATACACTGACGAAATTAATGCTGGAACTTCATTATTACGCTTTGAATGAGAAAGTTTCGTTTAATTACACGAGTCATTCAACCTTAGTTCAACAGGTGCTGCTGGCAGTCATAACTAATCATCCTTCAAATTATTTTGTGATGTTAGCAGTAATTGCACCTTATTTTAATAATGAAGTAAAACACACCTACTAATATTAACATATATATAAAATAGGTAATAATAACATATATACCTGTCACAACCTACTGTTCTATATATACATTCATTGCTCATGTTAAAATTCAAAGGTAAAACGCAAATGCAGTCTGACAACTGTGTATGTATGCCTTGCTGGTTTGTGCGGATTTAATTTCTCAATATGGCACGAGACAAACTCTCCTCCGCTTAAAGCTTTATAACTATTTATCTGTTATCGTTATAAGGCATTATAAAAATAAACTAGAAATATATAAAATTTATATACTTTTATATTTCTCTTCTCATAATGATTTTCCAATTTATAAAAACATACAATAACATTACCCGAAAACGGCCCTTGAATACCGAGTTGTTTTCATATTGATACTAATTTCAAACCTAATATATTTTTAGATATACCATTTTTAGTATCATATGTATGTAAAACAAATATAATCTGGTGTTTATGATTTTTAATGTTTAAGATATTACATACTGTCAAATTTAACAGATATTTGACGTTCATTGTAGATAAGTTTCTGTGCTGCCTGTTATTTATAATAAAAATAAAAACATTATTATTATTCACTATGCGTTGTTGACGTATTAATTATCTGTACAGAAGTTCATAAAGAAGTAATGACGATAGTTTTATTTAAAAAAAAAAATCATATATTTCTTAAGCAATGATATAATCAAGAAACTAAGTAAAATAGGCTTTGCTATTCAACCTGTTTACAATTTTTTGATGAGAATTACGAAGCGATTCTCTAAATATTTAGGTTAATCCGGAGTTCCATCACAAAGTTTACCAGCTAGTTTAAAGCAAGTGTGCCACTAATAGAGAGTGTCTAGTTTGTTATTTCCCGTGAGACGCTCCGGGAATTTCAGGAGCCGGGGATGGCCGCGACAGATAGTGCGGTCTTTGAAATACTGCCGCCGATTTCAAACATGTAGCGTATTATTTACCAAATATTTCTTAATATAGATAAGGCAAGAAGCTGAAATCAAAGAGAGGTCCAACTAAAATTAATTTTGAGATGAAAATTCTATTTGTCCAATATTTGCTAATTGACTGTCCAGGAAGGGTTTCGAATATCGTGCGTATTTTCTATATTTCAAAATATGGTTTCGAGAGTATCGTTATTTATATATTTAAAAAAGTAGTCTTAAATAAGTTGGTGTTCAAAAATAACTGAAAAATAAATTAAAAAAAAATAATAAATAACCTTCAAAAATAAATAACCCATTAAATAGCACTTAAATTTATTAAACCATATTTTAAAAAGTGACACTAAATATTCACTTGGAATTATAAACAAAACGTAGAAACTGTATTATTTACGAATTATACATACACTTACTTATTTACAACATACCAGTAACAGTGTGAATTAGCATAAAATATTTATTTCACAGAAACCTAAAAATTATTTACTAATTTCAATAAAGAAATTTACTTATACTTTATATAGAGTTCATTAGACTATTTTATAAAGTTTATATCCAATTTATTAATTCTAAACATTAATAAATTATACAGACAACATTTTATGGTAGCTGAATGTACTTATGTCTCAGCATAAACAAAATGTATCATTATATATACGAGAAGGTATTTGCCGTAAATGACTTGAAGAAAATAACTAATATAGTTCATGGGTAGTTGCATACTATCGTTGAGCATTTAATACGAAATATCTCTAGTTATTATTATTAATAGTAGGTACATCAATCTTTGAAAAAGAGTTTAGTTCCTGTGTTTTGTGAATAATTTCTTGCATACATTTCTTTTAAAACCGGAATAAAAATACAGCAATTCAATCACTGCTGATTATCAGCAAAAATAGGTAAAACAGATGACCTTTATTCAGAAACTATTATATTAGTAAAAAACTAAGAAAATCCATCAAAATTACAAGAAGAGACGATAAAAATGAGCTTTACAATTTTTTTATTGCACCTTTGCTTAACATTCACTTAAATCTAATCAACAAGAATTGAAACTATGAAAAAATTATAACTCCGTTGCTCAGTTTCTACGTAACTAAAAATCAACGTATATTTTACGTACCTATTCTATAACAAATTTTTCAGTGGGCCTCAGTAACCACTTACATCTGTGCTCCGGTCGAGGCCCATGTAAAAGTTCCTCCATAAATCTGCATTAGCCGTGCCCAAAAGTGGCCCGTCCAACAGGTGTACGTTGGTTAACCATTATTTATATGAAAACGCTGTGATAATGCTGCAGCATCTGTATGCTCCTTTTTTAGTTTAATATTATTTATCTACACGCTCATCATCTCTTTTAAAACAACACTCTATTGTAAAATCTGTGGAAATCTCTAGTTTCAGATAAATTGTGTCGATACGTCACTTTCGATCTGTAAGTTTTCTTTTTTATATATAAAATTTGTGTTTAGGTGCGAATAAGAACTTGAGTAATTTGTCAGTGGTTATAAAAAAACAGATTCTCATTTCAATTCGTCATTTAAGTAAGACAAAATAATGCATGCAAAAATTATAACATTATAACCTATCACAAGCTATCATAACTATCGGCAAGTTTCCGCAGAAAAGTTTTAATCGGTCGTTAATCCGGTTTAATAATTATTATAACACCACTATACAATCTTTTTCTACAGAATCAAATCATTTTTATTGGACTATACTATACGTCACCATGATGTTTTTAGCCATGTGATCGAAAGTTATAACTGATTAAAAAATTGTCGATGATGATTAATGTTACGTCTGACAAAATATTTGCAATGAAATTATCATTGGATCCGTAATATAAATAATACCAATTATAGTATAATAAATGTTAAATACTCGTATATCTTCGGGCGACTTCGGGCAAAAGCACAAAAAACTTAATTGAAAAACCAGTTTACATATATACGATAATGAATTTTCTGACAGATATATTGCCTCTCTCTCGGAAGTATATTAATTTTAATATCTCTATACTCTATACCCAGAATCGCTTATTGCCTTGCAAGAATGCGCTATGAGGTTTGGCTAACAACTGTAATGATGACGCATTGGCGGGACTTGGGGCTTTATTCCGGGAGGGAATCAGATCTCACTGTATAATGCCCCAGTGCATTATACATGATATCGTTATTTAAAACAATCGATTTCTGGAATACTTATACAGCATCGTCGGGGCGTATTGAGAATAAAAATATATGAAAACGGATTATTTTTTTAAAGTTACAAAACTTCGTACACAAGGGTGGACAAATCAATGCCCAGTGGTAATGTAATGTTTTATCAACCATTCCGTCAATTGAGTTCTCAATCAATGACTTAACGACACTTTGGAAAAGGCCAAATGAGCATTGGCCTTAAGGTCTAAGTTTCTTAACTCTAAATGCCTGAAATACAGTAATTACTCATTCTTGATAGATTCAAAGAAGATAGAACAGAGCTAGGACATTAGTACAGGTTGCACACCAAGGGAACGCATTTATCTCCTCCTGCCCGACTCCTTTACGATTAGCGCTGCCCATAGACATGTTTAGAGGCGGCAGTAGTCGTTTACGTGGTTAAGTGATCCATTTGCTATATTTTGATACGTATTTACCCCGCTGTTTCATAAAAAAATGAACCCGCATATCTCTATTCTACACTTCTTCGTTTTGTAAGAATGACAGTAAAAGTGGATATTGTATCCAAAAACTAGGTATTAACATCGATCGGAGAATATTGCTAAAACTGATCATAAAAATTCACACGAAGTGAACAAACCACTACTGGGACTAATGTAAATTCATCCCTTTAGAAGTAGTAGTGTGTAAACAATATGTGAATTCTGGAGTTTACAAAATCGTACATAATAATCATCATAAGTTTATTTTTATTCCACTTATAAATTGGCTTACAAGTATACAACAAACAGCTTACTCTAATATATTTCAATATCTACTAAGATTTTCGTATTCATTACGAACTGTCAAACAATTGTCTGTTTTTTCCCGTCCATTAAATTATTTCCAGTGAACACGACAAACAAAATATGTTTACTGGGTGTCCGTTTCATTTTCAGGGAAGTAAGTCGCTAAATTGACTTTCAGATTGTTCTCGAAGATTGCTAGAAACTTTTTCTGAAGTATACAAGTAAAGCGCGCCCCATTGGTCATTGTTAAGATAAGAATCGTTCAGTGAATCAGTTTCACTTTGGATAATATGATTCCTTGTTTTCTTTCGCTTTTGTTTGTAATTGGTTGTACAAATACGTGTATTTGTAAAAATGGTTTATGCACCAAAATGATATTTTGAACAGTTTGATGAATTCCTTTTCTTCTATTGTTATTTAATTTCGAATTCTTTTTTAGTTATAAGTAGTTTTCAAATACGTAACAGGTAATATATTTAAAAAAATACATATGTTGGTTCTAAATGAGATATCAATATATACGCATATTAATAAAATATCCCCTTACATAGAAACTATTATTTCTGTTTACCATGAGTGGGGCTGTTGAATACAGTGGTTTAATCCACTCCAGAGTACTGTCGTTCGTCATAGTCATGTCGGAATCAATAGCCATAATCCGGGAGTAATACATGCCTGCTGATAAATCTGTTTGGCGCTCCATCTAATCAATGGGATCAAAGATGGCTGGCACATGTTTGTTTGTATCTATTGGGCTTCGGTTGTGTATATCAAAAGGTATACGCCCTAGACTTCTTGGTTACAGTATAGTAACACTGCAATTCCAGTTATAGCCACAAAATCTTATACTTTTATTAGAAGATTGATTGGGTGTTAGCATTATCGGCTTAGCAAACATTGTTGCAAATCTTATGTTGCCACTGAGCGATAGATAGAAATAAATGACTGCGGAATCTCCTTATTCCAAATGTAAATATCTGCTCAGTGACATATCTGGCTCCTATGTCGATAACAATCTTATTAAAAGTTTTCAACACAAATATCCGATAGGCGCCGGAGGAAATATGTCTGTACTTCTTAGCCCAGGGCATCCCATTGGAAATATCACTTTGAAAATAGAATGCGAAAACACGAAATTTTTTGATGTGACTTAGGTTGTTTGAGTAAAACTTGTAAATAATATAAATAGTATAATCTCTCTACAGAAATGTCTTATTTGCGATACGCCACCTGAAAATTAGTTTTTGAGTATGAAGTAGATAGTAATGCATTTTTAAATCTTACTTTTTCAGGCTTCCGTACTCCGTACCAAAATAAAATGGAACACTCATAAGATCATTTCATTGTTCCTCTATCAAGACCCTTTTACTCAGGAATGCGTTGAGGTATCAAGTGCAATATACTCAGACCTGCAGTCCCTTGCAGCTGTGAATACTTAAATCAAACTTCAAAGTTGACACAATCAAAACATTCTATATAAATATAATATATCCATTTATGCTCTGTTTATACCGCAAAAATTGATATCAAAAGGGAGAACCAAAACCTGTAAGCAAGCTACCGTTCTTTGACGTGGAATCATGAAATGTAGCATAAAGTAATGTAATGTAACATAACGAAATGACATAATCCTGAAATACATTTGTAGTTGGATCACAAAAACTTTGTTTTTGTCATTATAAATAAACTTATTTGCGGAGCAATCGATATGCGAGATTGATTCGCACTAAATCTGATATTTTTCTTATGCACCCATCATATACATATTACCTAAAACATGCCGTTTTTCTTTCCTACATATAACTATATTGCTTTTATAGTCAAACAGTTTGGAAAATATGTAATTTAGGATTACATTTTGATCCTGCCGTGCACTTTACAACTACGAGTATATTACAACAAGGCATTTGTTTATTTTTTTTTTGGGTTAGAATTTTTCTTTATTGACTGTTTCATTATTAAATGAAAACAAATTCTCTTGCTAGCAAGTAGTATGAAAAGTTCTAAGTAAAAGTCTATATAAAACTGTATTTTCATAGATATTTTTTGCTATAAATTTATAAATGTTTTAATAAGAAATAATTTTTACAAGAATTGATTACAAAAGCTGGTTGTAGTCAGGCTAACGAACAACGAACGAGTAATAGTTCAGATTTAATTACTATTTCTCTGTTCTGCCCACTGCTGAAAATCAATTATGCTTACTCTGTAAGACACACCAACCTAACAGTAGCTATGAATAATTTATTCCTAAAAGGAACATTTTAGTCTTGGCAAGTAAACATAGCTGGTTCCTTGGCAGAGTTCCCAGCTGGACAACAGGTGCCATCCGCCTACTCTGGTTAATGGAAAGCTCCGGTTTTATGCCATAACGCTAAGTGCTGATGCATAGAAAACTAGACGACGCCATCCCATATTTATGTTTATTTTATGAGAACTAATGATGTTATTCACGCTTTTATTGGGCTGGAACCACATAATAATATTTGAGCTCCCCCTTAAGTCTCGAATAATATTTAAGATATTCTAAATTTATTGGGATAGGTATTACATTAAAAATTATTTTATTTACATACATTAGACAGAGCATCGCGTCGGTAGCGCTGCAGTTCAACGCTGGAGTTATAATCTTGTTTAGGTTCAATCCTATCACGAATCAAAGATTTTCCATTATTCCGTCATGAGAATTTAAAAGCACACTGGGTCAATGTGGGTTAATTAACTTAATATAATTTCAGCTTCTTCGCAACTATATGTACTTTGACTCTCGATGATAAACTTCAATTTATATGATAAACTTCAATATTACTTTAGATGATAAACTTCAATGGGGCCCTCACATGGAATCCTTATCCAATAAACTTAGTTCTGCAGCTTACGCCATTAAAAAGATTCGGGAATACACTGACATAGAAACTGCCCGCCTTGTCTATTTCAGTTACTTTCACAGTATAATGTCCTACGGCCTTTTGCTTTGGGGCTGTGCTGCTGACATAGATACTATTTTTGTGCTTCAAAAGAGGGCTATAAGGGCAATCTATAAGATTAGCTGCAGGGAATCGCTAAGGAGAAGTTTAAAGTTATTAACATATTGACTGTTCACTCGCAATATATTTATGAAAATCTTTTGTATGTTCACAAGAATATAAATACATATAAAAGAAATCACAATATTCATAATTTAAATCTAAGAAATACAAATGACCTTACTGTGCCCGGAAGTAGGCTCCATAAAATAAGCAAATCCTTTGGTTGCGCTGGCATTCGTTTTTACAATAAGCTACCAGGAGATATACGAGATTTATCAATTAACAAATTTAAAAAATACATAAAATGTAAACTTATGAAAAAGGCGTACTATAACACTGCTTGTTACCTCGAAGATAAAAGCCCCTGGGCATAATTATCCTGGTCCCAGTTCTTGGTGATCCTAATTATATTTAGCTGTATTATTATTTTTTTGTTACTTGTATTGTAATATGTTATTTGTATCATAACTTTCCTTTTGTTTGTTTTAAGTAGCTGATAATATGTTTTTTTTTGTTTGGATATGACGATTGTGAGTGATCACGTGTGATTCTAAGCAATAAAAGTGTTTGACTTTGACTTTGATGTTTTCCTTCACCGTAGAAGCGTAAGAATAATAAAATACACATATTAAATAATAAAGTCTACAAGCACACTGCTATGTGGAGAGTTCAAATCTCAGATACTGCGATTAGAAAACTATCGCCAAGACCACAGCGCCGCTGGCACTGTGTAAAAAAGCATTCATAGTTATTCAGTATAGTTATATTGTATTGCTCCGTGTCCTAGTAAAGCGGTCGCCACCAGATGTAGTCTTAATAGCTTTAAGGTAAAAGGCAAAAGCCTGTACAATAGCTGCACGAATATTCTTAGCCACTCACTTGTGGAATAAAAAAAAATTTAATATCAGAGGGGCTTTGATAGGAGACGGAGCAAATATTAAAGAATTTTACATAAGTGTAACTCATCTGCTTTTATAATTTTGTCATAATTTGCTTTTTAAAAATCTTTTACACCGAACCACTCAAAGGTTGATTGGCAGAGAATGGCCTTTGCATTAAGTTCGCTGTACACTGTACATAAAGTATAAAATAAATAAATTCTAGCTTGCAAGCTTAGAAATATAAATCTGAAATCCTCCAAAAATATGCAGAAAATATGTACGCTTACACTGAGGTTATACCTGACAGTAATTTATTCCGTTCCCGTTTATTAACGGACAAAGATTTGGCCCTAACGGGAAAACAATACCAACTACCACAAAGAAGTAAGCAAGATACTCGTATTAATTAATCAAAAGTTATGACGTGTTCAATTTACATACATTAATGAGTTCTACACCTCTACTGAAATAATTAAAAAAGTTTGCCTTTCGATGTTGACAACCCCGAGACCGACAGTTCAAGTCTTATTGTTTTGTTTTTAAAACGGCGAAAATAAGATAATACACAGATTAATCTCAAAAAGTGTCCAGTAACTTCTTGATTCGTTCATTACGAGCAACAAAATTACAAAAAGCTCTTCACGTTTTATCTTAAAGATTAAGTCGAAAATTTTGTAATATTTTATAATATGTTTACCATCAAAACGTTTGTAGAAACCCACATGTTTACATAATACATTGCAAAAAACCAAAAGCTTCGTACAAAATATAGTCAGTTGGTATGACGTATGGATGACTGAGTCATGTGCTAAGCCGTCCTGAAAGCTTTACTTCAATAGTGATTTTTAATGATAAATAATAGAGTGCTGCGTTAAAAATGAAATAAATAACTGAAGATATGTCTTCTCTATATTAGGCAATACCTACCTATTGCAGGAGACGACGACGACGGGACGTTAGTGATTTACTGGTCAACAATAATAACACGCGCGCAGTTTGCAACTCGCTAACTCACGTAAATATCGGAGGCTGCAGTTCTGCAATTAATTACACGCCAGGTGCTCGCGCGGCTTGGGTGTCCACTCTCAGACAAAATTTGCGTTCTCACATCTGTCTTTGTTCCAATCTACCATTTTTGTTGCATATTTTGTCTGATAAAAGCGGCATTGATGTTAAAGACAGAGTTGTATCATTAACACTTAGATTTAATGGATGATTCTATTGGGGCAGTTGATAATATGTATCTATGTATCAGCTCCAAATGAATTGAAGTGTTGATAATTAAAAAAATATCAGTCAGAGTGCGTTGCTTGAAACTGAATCCGAGTGGGTCAATCGGAGAAAATAGGTTCTGCAAAGAGGTTCAGTCAGATAGTCGTGACACCACGGAAAGAACTCATCAGGTGTAACGGAGCCCAAAGGTTGTAGTAGTGTAAAAAGTAGTGTTAAAGTCATAGCTTATAGTATTATTTCCTCATCATTACTATATGTATCTTAATAATAATAATACCGCGTTAAAAATATAACTCCTCTTTTCGCAGACACGCTGCAAATATCTATGTATATACGTGAAGATAATTGTTCTTTGTGAGTATGTTATTTGGCTTTAGTCTTTCTTGAATGTTAACGCACTTACTATCTATTAATCAAGTCCAATCAAATGTTCTGTCTCATTTCTCTTGACTAATAAATCTGTATCATAAATATTGTCGATAACAAGATGATAATAATAATCAAGATTTCAGCTTTTACAAGCTGTATTAGCAATATCCACAAGCGGATATCCTCCAAAGTAACGCAAAATGCGCGTCAAACGCAGGCTCTTGCTTGTAGTTGACAGCTAATAATGCACCGAGACATAAAATTCCATCTTTTGTGCCAACCATTGCGTATTGAGAATGTATTTATAAGGTGATTTATATTTGAAAACACTGCCACTTATTTGAATTATTTCTGTTCTCCACAGATAACAGACTGTTTCTATTTAATAGAAATATATTAAATATAAAGAAAAATGGTTTACATTTTTTCCTATGTCGATATATCAGTTTCTATTAAAATATAAATTAGAATACTGTACGTCTTTATCCTTGTTTGCTACAAAGAGGTATGTGTACTATCGGCTACTAATTTTATAGACATAAGTTAATGTAGTGACATATTTATTATCATTTCGCCCTCATCACGTGTCTTAAGACCCGTTTTTATCGTTATAAGGCATGTATGGGATATAGATCTATCACGTATGGATATTTTAGCGAATTTAATGACTATGTCCATGAAGTGGATCAACTAGTTCTATTATCTATTACAATGAGAAATGCAGCTAAAGCCTCCACTGAGCTATTTAGATTTGTATCAAATGGTTATATCAAATACAGCGGTGATTAGAACGGTGGAACAATTGTGAACAGACCAATTTTGGTGCAAAGAGGGCAACATTGTATAATCGGCTAACCAACTCTCAATTCAAACCTCTGGAGAATATCGGGAATGATGGTAATCCTTGTAGGTCCATGAGGGCTGACATTTTTTTTGTATAAACTTTGTGTAATTCTACAGGAAAAAATAAGTCTCTTGGATAAAAAATCACACATTAATCTATTAGTTTATGTTATAATTAGTAAGCATATTTTACGTAAAAAGAAAGCGATTGGTCAATTTTTATATAACAATCGAATGTATTTTATAATTATAAAATATAGGCTCCTCAGCCATTTTTGTAGGCTTTCAAGTGTCATCATGAGTTGTCAAAAATTTCAGCTTTCCGAACCTGCCAGACTCCAAAAAGGCTAGAGTACGATGGACTAAGTCTGGTGTTTATAACTATAAGAAAGCTATCGATTATGTAGAGAACTGGGCCATGCTTAAGTCTCAGAGGTGCCATATAGATTATCGATATATCCATGACTTGGAGAAGACTGGACCTTTACATCAACGGCGAAAAAGCCAAAACTAGAATATCCAGACAAATGGTTTTTAAAATGAACATGGAAAAGACAAAAATTATGTCGAATTCCCTTGTGAAATGGAGGATGACTCTTGTGAAGCTTCTGCTTGGAGGCCTTACATTGGAAGTTATTGATGAGTACGTTTACCTGGGACTAATAGTCCAATTAGGTATAAGTCCAACTTCCAGCAAAAGGCCAATCGACGAATCTAACTAGGCTGGGTAGTGTTCGGTAAATCGAAAGACGTTATCAGTATGTAAAGAACATATGAAAATGTCTTGATTCAATCAATAACACGTACAAAATTTTATGTTTCTAAGATCTTAAGGGTTTTTATAAATGTTAAAATAAATCGACTCGATCAAATGGTAATTTAATTAATACCAACATGTAGACGTATGTTTTTAGTATAATTGGATTGTGGATAATGGAATTAGTAGCTGACTGCGCTAATCTTCCATCGTCGAATACGAAACATAATCAAATCATAACACTCGATTGAGTTCTCGATAGCGGAATACTCAATTAGCATTTATTACCGGTAGTTGTGAATACCCTGATATTAACTCCCAAGTGCGGATTTATTAAAAGCAAGTCACTTGATATTCCCCTCGTCAAAATTAATAACTACCTCGTAAAAATTAATAATAGTAACTAAATTATTAGTTATCTCATTTGTAGGTATCTTATGTAACAAAAATTTTATTAAATAGGTACAGAGAGAGATACAGATAAAACACATGTTACATTCAGAAGTGGACGAGATTTCACAAGCAAAATTGACAAATAATTGTTGTATATTCATATACAGTTACTTCACAGATTTTGGGCACAAAACCTGTTTCGTATAGAGACTTAGTTCATAGTTATTATCAATACCAGAAGCTGCGAGGAAAGGCCTATAAAATACAGCTGTTTGTTGCAATCAAAAGTATATAATATCGGCATCACACATTTTCGAAAAAGCTATGGTTGTTCCCCAAACCACTGAGAACGACAGTACCATTAATAATTAATTGGTGGATAGGTAAAACTTAAATTAATAATTTAATTTTAATTTGGGTAGGCCTCCCCCTTCTGGGGAGGAGAGCCCCACATAACCGCCGGCTCGCCACAGCCGGGGTATGCAATTTAATGCATTTTCCTCAGGGGAACAAAATATAAATAAATAAATAAAAAATAAAAAAATGAAATAAAAAAAGGCAATACTTTTGGTACTACGTCTTGTAAATAACTAGCCCCGAAACAATTAACTAATTCATGTATTTTTAACAGAGCTAGCATCTACTAAGATTTATTTTAAATGATGAGAATAGAGTAAAATTTAAACTTTGATATATATAAGTAAATTATGATATTTACAAACTTTATCGTACATGCATACCAATTTTTTAAATTATACATTAGTGAAGATGTGGCGAAAACGGACCGAAATAGCAGTTATTTTTAAATCTGTTACTCGACATGTGATCCATATTATACGAATTATGAAATTAAAATAGGTACATATTCACTTTACGTTACAGCTATGGTGAATGTGTACAGATGAAACATAGTGTGATCTTGCATTGATGCGCTTACGAGATTCCGCGGTATGCACGTTTCGAAGAGAGTTATCATACTCGTAATACCACAGGTATGAGCATTCGTAATCCCCAATCCGCTTAACAGTGCTACCGTGATACGCGTGAACATGGAAATCATTCTAGCTTAGGGGTGTCACCTTTTTAAAAAAAAGTATATACATAGATTATAAAAATTATTAAAAATAGCAATAATTTTAAGAACATTTTCGTAAAATAAGTTATGTCAAAATATGTACGGATTTATTTTTAAAAGCCTTTTTTTCTATATATTATATTTTGTATTGATTTATACTTGGGTAATCATTGTATGTATCCCGAAGTAGGTTGAATGTTCCGATCAGAATTCCCCATAATTCGCTGCGTGACTTTCCCAGACTTACTTTTTATCAAAAAGATTAATGTTGAATATTAATTGAGTTATGTTTGTATGTATATTTAATAACTTTTATTTACTTATAATACTCGTATATGTTTAAAATAAATATATTTTAAGATGTTTTCCAAACAGGAAAGGCTTCAAGGGCCCGGTAGTACTGCAAGCCGAGCCGATGGCACCAGACGGTAATACAGTGCAGGTGCCAGGGGTGTTAAGACTCCTCGGGCGATGGCTACCTTTGAGCTGGAACTCGAGAAAGAATTCAGCAAAATTCACTGGAGTATTGTGGGACTATCTGAAATCCGAAGAGAGATTGAAGATACGATAGTTTTGAAATCCGGCAAGCTGCTTTGATTCCGGGAACACCAAAATTTATCCCCAGGGTGGTGTCGGGTTCATAGCTGACAAGTGTTTTGTGAATGACGTTGTTCAGATCGGAAGTATATTGAAAAGGGTAGTGAAGCTAATACTCAGAATCACCAAATGATATTCCTTCATTCAAGTTTATGCTCCAACCTCGATCCAACGAGAAAGTGGAAGCAATGTATGAGGATAGTTCTCGAGCAATACATGCTTCCCTAACTCATTACACCGTTACCATAGGAGTATTTCATGCAAGGCTAGGCAAACGGAGCGATGATGAATTGAAAGTAAGACAATTTGTAGCCGTAACTCGTATTACAGAGAGTTGTATGATGATGAGACTGTATGATGAGACTGTATGATGAACTCTATCTTCATAAGATGGATGCATCGAAAATGGTCCTGGAAAAGTCAAATCAAGTCGATGACTAAGTTGAGCACCCTCAAGCTAATGGAGACGGCGTGTGAGGGTAATGTTCTTTCTAAAAATATTTGACGGTGAATCAATAAACAAATCTCAAAGTCACTAACTTGCGACATAATTTGATTTAATACTGGATGTCTTAAAAAGGCCATAGAGCACAGTAATGTCTTCAAATTATTTGCAAGAGACCTATCACTTGGACAAAGTCCATAAGACGCTGCGTGATGCTGAAATTACAGCCGAGGTTCTGAAGATGGATGGACTGCCAGTCCGAAAGGCTCTTCCACTTCATCGTACGAGGCAACGTCGAAGGCAAAACGCCTAAAGCATGACAAGAGGCGTGGTGGCACATTTAATTAAAAAGAGCGATAAAATTCAACCCGGCTGTTGCATTCACTCATCACTCCCTAAGTTATGTATATTAACTGTTCTCGAGAGTCATCACGAATTGTATTGTGCAGAGGTTTGCCGAATTTCAACCTCCTAGAAAAATCTGGTTCTGCAAAAGGCTACAACGCCATAGACCACTTGCTATATAAATGTTTTCTAAAAAAAAATAAGTCGCAAGAAGGGTCTGGACACTAGCAGCTTAGCACCGATTTGTGTGGAGATTTTTGGAGAGGCTTGTATTCAGCAGTAGGTAGCCAATAGACGGCTCAAATGTTGATGGCGATGAAAATATAATTCACGAATACAGAAAAGTGTGTATGGCAACCCTACTCTACTTATAAGCTAAATAGATTTATATTGGTTCCATGGGATTGTGCTCTGTTCAACTTACTGATATTTGCTTTTACACGACTCTATCTGAAAGAATCGTAGTCCGTTGGAAAATAGTTTTCGTTTTAATATGGTCACTAAGGGAAGAAATTAGGTTGGCAAATTATGTTCAACATAGACCATATCGACGTCAAAAGAAACTAACAATAAAATAAAACAACAGTAGCGGCTGTAGCTATGTACAAGCACGTACAAAGAGAAAAAAAAGATTCTATACATGTTCGAAAATTGAAAGATCTTTCTCGACAACTAACAGCAAGAAATTCTGAAGTTCAATTTTTTATTCTCTTTTCAAGTGTCATTTTCTGTATAATTCAATCATATGTATGGTCATATAAATATTTTAGGTCAATAACATCAATTAGAAGATAGTTTCAGAACCCAACTTATATTACAATATCTGCTAAGTAGCAAGACCCTAAACATTTTAGCGGTAATACCATTTACTTCATTACAAGCAAGTACCAAGTCATAAAAATTACAACTAAACATTGTTATAACCTTCGAGAATAACAAGCCCGAAACTCTGACATTATAATTAATCATTGACTTTCTACGTAAGAATTCTTTTAAAAAGTATTTCGTACTCGTAGTACTTAAGTTTTACATTAACTTTATAAAAATATATTTAGCATCAGTTCAATACTTTTACTAACTAGTTTTATTTTTGCACAAGATCATAAAAACAGATGTAAGCACTTTGTTCCTAGTGACCTGACCTTTAGTCACATCTAAAAAATTAATATACTATAATAGGATAAAGCAATCATAACTTTATTAAGCTATTTATAACTTATAACAAAGCTTCGCAGATCTCCGCTCTTCGCACGACCCATTGGTCGCATCTTTGCATTTAAACTACCTTTTGTTATCCGTAGTCTTTGTTTTCAGTTTATTTAATTAAAAGATAACACTGACTTGTACCGTAACTCTGTAGTGGCTATTAAATGTTTGCTTTCTTTTGAAGTTCCGTTAAAACATTTATACTATAAATGTTTTTTAGCACCAGACGAAACGGTAAGCATTATGTATTGACTATTATCAAAAACTAATTTTGACTATACAACTATCCGGAAATAATACCTATTATGCAGTTATAGTGTTTGCGTGAACTAAAGGATAAAAATTCACGAAATGCGCTAATGAATATTAAGCAATACTATTTGGACAGTAGTTGATTTCTGAACATGAAGATATCACATTCGTTGAAAACACATTCTATTTGCTGTATGTATGTAACATATCCCGTAATTATATTTTTCTATTCAGCTTTTTTTGGTAAATAGCGTAACGCCAGAAAGTTTTTATTTAACGTCCTCTATAGAGTCTGATGATTTGGCAAGTTTTATATCGCCGTGCTAATTAATCATTCCGTAGCTCGCTAATAACAGCCCAAATACTTCGCTTAAATCCTCTGAATGGACAGCATTATGTTTGGGGCGTATCGGGAGATTTAGATTCATGTATAATTCGGGCCTTTTATTTTCACAACTGATTAATTGAAACTAGAGTTTAATGTTCATTGAAAGTGTTTATTAGATGTGAAACACTTTCGATGTTCGTTAATGTCAATGTTTTTTAAATTCTATCCTTGTTAAAGTTATTTACTTGATAAAACAGAGAGAGCGAAATGATTGAGACAACTATCGTTAGAAATTCTTCTTAGAAATACCATACCTTACAACGCATTCTAGAATTAATAATTCCAACTAGATGATAATAGTTCTAGTTATAATCTTCAGAGATTTATGAAATAAATAAATGGATAATCCCAATTTTACATGTTTAAATTATTCATTTGTTGCCGTAATGGAAAAATTCTTTGCAATACAACGGTACTTGAACTGCTTGTGGTTGAATATTCAACGCATAAATAAAAGTGACCAGAGGATCGCAGGCTTCCAACAAGCTAAATTATTTCGCATGTTTCCACCCTATCCAACCACGCTAAAAATACACAAAATATCACATGTGATTAATTATAAATATATAATTATACAGTATTAGTAATTTAATATTAAATAGCTATTACAACATCACCTTTCACTAAAAGTAAAGTCTAGGTTTTCGGTTAGACCAGTTAACTTTAATACACGGTTGAGCTTTATTGGCGGCTCCGTTTAGTGCGGTATAGATCGTAAACAAGTCGTTAACCCCAGCCGTGCTCTTTTCTTGATAGGCCGCACACCGTATCGGCCATATAAAAACAGTTAATGTACTTGGTACTACTATGCTATGATTCTAGGATTTGTATTTTTCCTTTAAGAAGTTTGCTTTGCGTATTGTTAAACGTGTATTGGACATGGTCTTTTATTTGAAAAATCGCAATTGGAACTATTTGCATTCATTTCACTTATTTGTTTGAAAATACCAATCGCCACAATAGAATTGCAACCTCTCTGATTATATCATCACTTCTTATTTAGACATTGATTTGTGGCTCTGGCCCTGATCACAGAAATTCGAATAATCATTATGGTTCTCGCGTCACGTTCTACTCTAACTTTACACACACACAATGAAGGTAGAGTGAGATATGTAGTGAAACGACGATGATACTCGTATATCGTATGTTCGATTTTAAGAGTACGGTCACACATTTTCGTCGTACATTATAGGACCATTGCATCAAGGCATTACCTCTTGAATTTCCTTTTAATAGAGCTTAGTTACGCTCTAAAGCATATATTTACTTATCTAACCAACGTTTTGAATTATAGTTTATCATATAAAGTTCTCTTTTGGCTTTTCAGTTCTGATGTCGGTTCTGAAGACCAAAGATGGATGAAATTTCATCCAACTACTTACACTCCGAATGTCTGTCGCGGCCACTATTTGTAGGAAGTTACTCAAAATTGTGACTTACTGAAGTTGTGTACTGTATACAATACAAGTAATAATATCATGATTTCCCCCACTGTGTCGCTGCCCTTACACATTATCCTATAGGCGCGTGACGCAGCATAACAGGATGTTTCGCGCGGTGTATTCAGTTTTGTAAAACCTTTATTTAAAACTGTTTACCCGAAGCGCTGCGCCTAATGGAATTCGCTAAGAGTATTAACAAGAAAATCTTATTTGGAAGCCCGTCACTAAGATGTTTATGAAACATCGAGACGTTTGACAGTGATCTATGGACAAATTTTTATATGAATTCTAGTAGCAAAAGTCAGTGAAATCTTTCGTTTTATCTACAAAATTGATACTTAATAAGACCAAATGACATAGCGACTAATTTGCTGCTGCTATAAAAATACAATTTACTTTATTTTAAAAAAGTATTTTTACAAAACGATTCAAGGATGGATAAAGAAAATTATATTTCCATGTTCTAGGTCTTTCCCCAGGTCTCTACTTCTGATTCAGTAATTTTTAAGGTGAAAGGTACCAGTCAGGCTCTGTGGATAATACTTACACTACTACAAGATTATATTCTGTATAGATTTCGTACAATCAAAATCAATAAAAATAGCATAACAAGTGTATTAAAGTTTCAGCTCACCGGACGAGCACCGTCCTGTTTAAAATAGTTTGGCAAATTGATGAAAAATCAATTATAATTTAAGCACTACGTATTTTTGAATATGTTGTCATATTATGTTTATCATTATAAAGAACATCTATGAATTACAAAGGAGGAGGTCAGTGACAGAAATTAGTCGACAGGACCAAATCCAAAGGTATTTGAACTGGTGAAAGTTATTATTATTGTTATTCTCCTCGATTGACAGATTGTGATGGGAAGAAATTCGACTTTTTTGAAGTGTTAAATGTCAAAACGTAGAGGCACGTAGAGCATATATTAAAGATGAAGGGTTGATACTGCTGTAGAGTTACGGAAAGATGTTCAACTTTGTTAAAGTATTACAGATTAAAAGGCAAATAGACCTGATGAGCGAATAGAGAGATGTCGCCTGTAGTGTACTACAAGGTGGACCATTTGCAGTAGGTAATGAAAGTCTGTCCGTTCTGCATTGGATCAGGTTTTAGAATCTTTAGACTGAAACAATGAAAACGATAATTATTTTCAGTTTTATTCAATCTCTATATATGTATATATGTGCATAGTCATAACAATAACGCATGTTATATTTCTGACGCAGGCATGGTGGTAAACGGGTTTGTCAACGTGGTGATCACTACCATAGAAAAGAGGTTCGGACTGCGATCCATGCAGACGGGAGTCATCGCCGGAGGGTAAATATTTATCATCGTCATGTTAGCAAACGTCTCTGGTGTAGAGGCTTTCTTATTCGTTATTAATTACAAAGATGTTGACCATGGTAGATATAATTAAAC
This sequence comes from Scirpophaga incertulas, assembly GCA_036419045.1. NCBI lineage: Eukaryota > Metazoa > Arthropoda > Insecta > Lepidoptera > Crambidae > Scirpophaga > Scirpophaga incertulas. The sequence continues at coordinate 26,537,756 of CM071629.1, read as the reverse complement.
TTACATAAAATTTTCTGAATCAAAGATTGTTTTTATTACGCTTTTATCAATCGTGAACCTCACCGGAAGACACGCGTTTTTATTAACTTAAAACAATTAGGCCTTAGTCAAACACACTGGCCCATTGCTGATGGTCGACTTCACGCACACCTTTAAATTTCACTGCAGGTCTACGCAGATTGCTTCACGATGTTTTCCTTTACGCCTTGAATAAATGTATATGAATTTTGAAAGAAGTGAAAACATATTGGTATATAGCAGAATCGAGGCCAGACCAACGATCTCGTCTAACGACCTTTCATCACCATCGATCGACGATTTTCACCTAATCTGATAAAAATAACTAAATATAAAGTCTATTACAAAGGAAGTTTCGCCGTGCGAAGTGTGCCTCGTCCTATAGCTTGGGTTCCGTGACTAGTGACAGTCACATGTTAATTGATAAATCTAGAATTTCTTTTCCGTTTGTTTTCATAGTTTTTTAAAGTCTGTCTCCTTTATATACTGATGTGTGCTGTTGGCAGTTATGACATGGCGTCGTTCGCCTGCCTGGCACCGGTGACGTATCTGGGCGGACGCAGCAGCGCGTCCAAGCCGCGCTGGCTAGGCTGGGGTGTGCTGCTGATGGGCGCGGGTTCTTTGCTGTTTGCGTTGCCGCATTTTCTCGTTGCTCCCTACAGAGCAGCTGGGCAGGAACCAGACGACCTTTGCAGGACAAACCAAACTATGGTAACCACATTTATATAAGATAAGCTTATGACCAGAATTACACCAGACTAGAGTACAGCGATCTGCTAATCTGTACAAAAAAAAACCACTAAGATTTGCAGCAACTTTTAAATACTTGAGAAAGGCTGTCAATAATCACGATAAACAAACAATATACAATAGAAAAAATAAAATGCACATGATGATGATCTTAGCATGGCATATTTAATCATGCGAGCCAGCAAATCTATGAATTACCTTAATACTTACATTAGTCGTACCGATTGTAAGCAATAAGATTAGTTATATCTCCATTGTTTTACAAATCATAAGCCCGCTTCACTGGCCACGATAGTAGCCATCGCGGTTGGTTGCGATATACACAGTCATATTAAAATTATATAACACACGATGACGGTTAGTTTAGTTTATACCGCAGATATCAACGGACATGATATATTTTTGCTTTAAAGTAGGCGAGTGAGCTTCTCTCACTCAGTAAGAAACCACAGTCCACGCCAGTTTTTTTACCTTGTGTAGTGCATTTGATAGTATCAATCATAACTTGTTGTGGAAAAAGATACGGATAGAGAAGAGCCAGACATCTTTATACATATATAGGCATGATCCAAACACAGTGAATCCTACATAATTACTACAAATAAGTTACTCTTGTAGTTCTATCACATCGATCTGGGTTTGTCTCAGATTAGTGTGACTATGTGTATGTGTGTGAGTGTGCGTGTGCGCGCGTGTGTGTGTGTATGTGTTTCTATAATTTAAAGAATTTAGGTAGTAGTATTTATTAACATTTATAAGTGTTACTTGATTATATTTATTTTGTAGAAATCGCACACCGTCCACAGTTGTTAACACATTTTGCAGGTTGACTGGTAGAGAATGCCTCTAACATTAAGTCCACCATTTGTACACTTTTTTATGAATGTTGTGCAAAAAGTTTAAATAAATAAATACATATATTACATACATTGGAACTAGTGAAAAGTAGTGGTTTATTAAGATCATAAATAAATACACATTTGGTTGTGAAAAAAATGTGATCACTATGAAATTTACACAATTGCACCCCCTCACTTATTAGTACCATGCTATGTTCAAATTTAGTGTGAAACATACTAATAAGTTACGTTACGACCCTCTGTAGCTACAATCCCCATTAAGAACCCGATACAGCTTGCTGCTTTGTGCGCATTCCTTCGAGATCGGATCCTCATCTCCACCAGATCCAGCGCAATTTTGAAAGTGGTCTACGAAATATAAAAATTTTGGGCACTTCTGATATAAAATAAGGCAACTAACCAATGTTGATACGACAAGATTTGTCTATTTTAGTTATTTTCATAGGCTCTGTTGCGAATGTTGAAAATATTGTTGTACTCCAAAAAAAACCAATTCGTACTATCTATATTTGAGACAGAGAATCCATCCGAGTTTTTTTAAACGAAATAAACACTTTAACATTAGCAGAGCATTAGCATATTTATGAAAATTTATGTTCATATGAACGATAATACATCTAATACAAAATTTGGAATTCAACATTTAAACACCAGAAATGATAATAAACTTACCGTTTCAACCTTCAAAACACTAGAGGTTTGTTCATGGGGAAATACTCGATATGTAACTTTCTACAACTCACTTCCAGAATGTGTTAATGCTCGACTTGTAATTAATTTAAAGCACTTGTTACTCTAATGATAAAAGGATATTACATGGTTAATAATTTCATAAATTATAAAAATACATGAATTTTATTTATGATATTATATTATTTTTATTGTGTTGATATTTATATAGATGTAATTGTAGGTACATATTATTTTATAATTTTGAAAGGGGAGATAAAAATTAGGTCTTCAGAGTTTCTTGGCTGTTCTTCTCTGAAAAGCTCTTCTAGTTTCCGAACAGGTGTAGAGTACCTTTTTCTATTTCTTTTCCTTGCATGTATGCGTGTACAAGATTATGTATGCATGTTTGTCTCTTTATTTTCCGAACCGTTATTTTGTTTACCAAATAAACGTTTTTCTTTCTTTCTTTCTTTCTATGTAGCTATTAAACTCTTTGTACCTTTAATTTTTATATTTGTTTGACAACAATTAGTGCCTGTAAATGCCTATGTGTAGGTTGACAATAAAGTTGATTTGGATTTTGATATGATTTTGGTTGCTGTAGAAAATCGTCGTACAATTAACATGACCATTAATTTACTGGAAGCGAAGAGTATAAGAAATTTATATCTGACGTCATCACGGAGGAGTGGCACACTATTTTCAAAAATGGTTTAATTGTATGAAAAATGCATTGACAGAAAGACAGAAGTTTTATACTTACAACGTCGTTTATCGAATAATTCGATTTAATTCACGAACAATACGTCGGTTACTATAGAGATGATTGAACGGTTCCGACTGACTAGGCGACACAGCCGTCCTTGCTCGTCGAATGAATCCATTGTTGCCAGATCCGTAATCCTGCTCAACGATGCTTACCACCTACACCTGATCCACATTTAAACGCGCTTATAGAAAATAAATCCGTCGGATATTTTCTTCAAATGAAAATTACAAGTTAAGGAGAAGTCAAAGGTTTTAGGCGTTAGTAAATATATAATGTCACAATGGATCGATGCAGTGTTGGGCAGTAAAAAAATAAACGGTAGGACCATTTTTTAATACAACTTTATACAAAACACACAAAGAAAAACAGAAAAATATGAGCAGCAGACACTACGAGTGTCGCGCAAATAGTACGAAAGGCCTCCAAGATAACAAAAATTACAGTTAACTTTGTGATCAGCTTAATTATATACAACAATGTATTATTAAGGGAATAAACTCAAAAGGAAAAAATAAGCCTGGAGATTATATAAGAAAATGTGTAAAACGAACTTCTTAGATTATGATGTCTTTAATATCACTTTTTTTTTTCTCTGGTAATTTTATTCACATACAATAATAAAATTAATAAAAAAAATAAAAACACAAGTGTCGCTATCAGTTATCATAGTAATCGTCAAATATTATTAGAATATCAATAGTGGATTTAATACCAATGTAGGTTGTTTCTTACGTAATTTTTCATTAAAATTATACCTTCGCGAAGTTAAGTGTAGTGGATGGAGAGAGTATGTTTGAGAGTGAGCCTAGTGCATTTATATATCTACATAATTAAGCCATTTAATTACTATATAATTAGGTCATTTAATTACTATATAAGAAAACAGTGATTCGTCTACGGTCTTATTATATTTTTTCAACTTTAAAGAAGTGTGGTATGTCCACTTAACGTAATATCTGTTCCACTCACTGACTTCGGCTATATATTAGATGCACTTTCGATGTCAATTAACGCATCTTTGTTGATTAATGGTGTTTGTCGATTCTAATCGATGTTATTGATTTTTTCAAGCATGTGTTTTAACTTTTTTTGTTATTGTGTGAAACAAATCTAGTTATTGATTTTTATGTATCGTTTCTCGACTGGGCTGATTAGTCACACGCGGATTATGTGATAAAGTGACAGTGCTAAGAGATAAGATTCATTACTAAGAAAATCATCACCTTAGAATATAGCTGAAATAGAGTAATAGAGTCGTACTCTAAATTTAAAGATAGAACTTCTTTGCATTGAACAACACAAAAATTCATATTTACAAAGTATGTAAAATAAATTTATACATACATCATTACCAGATCACGTTCTTGGTAGGGTACTTCAGTAAACAGAATCTTTAAGAGAGATATAAGTTATAACTGCAAGCTAAGTATCATTGCCAACGTCATGGACGGATTACTCATTGTATATAGGTTTAAGATTGAGAAATTCTGTAACTTCCTTATTTCCATCTATCAGTCGTCTATCATTAAAAGAAGTTCATGCTTGGTGAACTACTTCACTTAATAGAGGCTTTAAGAGGGTGAAACGCTATATTTTGCGTATCTCCGTCTATTCTTACGTTACCTTCATAGAATTGACGTAAGAATAAACGGATAGAGTATATAACCTTTATGACAAAATAATGGATTATTTACAGGCCGAGGCCCACTGTCAGGGCACCTCGTCTGCGGAGGGCGGCTCCTGGGCGGTGGTAGTGTTCGTGTTTGCGCAGCTATTGCACGGCGCCGGCGCTTCGCCGCTCTTTACGCTCGGAGTCACCTACATCGACGAAAACGTCTCCAAGAAAATGTCTTCCGTCTATTTAGGTAAGCAGCTGTGATAAAAATAAATATTTGGCAGCTATTATTGATGTAGTACACCGTTAAGACTCTTCTATTTACAGAATTCTTTAGAATGTTTGTTTAGAGAAAGATGTGCTTTTTGAAAAAAGATTGTTGACGCACCATAGTGAGTTAATTGTCGATGGCACTGGTAGTCTCGGCATAAATATGTGGCCTGATTAGAATTGAGAGGTCCGGGGTCGATCCTGTCATATACCAAAATGTTTCCCGTTTTTCGTATTTCATATGTACATGTATCTACTGTTCCTGTAGTGGTTTAAAACATCATAAGACTGAACTAGGTTGATATGAGTTTGTGAAGTGTGAGTTGTGAAGATCTTAACTTTTCCGGTTTAAACTTTAATTTAAAATAATTGTGTTAGCTTTCCACGAGAAAAAATTATTTTATTAAAAGCAGCCGCGCGGGCTTATTTTCATAAAAACGTTTGTTTATTTTCTCCCTGCAAAATCACACCAAAGCAATATTAAAAATGTATGGCATCGAGTCCTTGTTTTCTTTTTTATAAATTATTTATAAAAAAGAATAACATAACAGTAATATAAAAATGATACAAAACTTTAAAAAAAGAATTTTTGGATGTGTTCAGACTTTCCGCGAACGCCACTTAAACAGCGAAACAGTTAAAACTTTTCTTTGTTTTTATTAGATAGTATTTAAATCTGTTTAATTTTTGAGGAATAAACAGGGGACAATATAACGTTGACCTTATCTTCTATTCGTAGATATTTTCTGTCTAAACGGCTACTGTCCCCTCTCGCTCTCGAGGGTGATTATGAGTACAACGCGATAGCAATTTATTTTGTAAATACCTATTTTTCATTTGCCAGTGGCCTTGAAATTTTCTATTAATGCTACATCAAATAGGTCATTGGTTTGGTCATAATTACAATATAAGATAGTCCGTGGGTTTAATGACTAGATCACTACCTTAGGCATAAGTTTGTAGTAAAACCAAAAGGAAATAAATAGTCCATCAATGTAACTTCCACAATAATGTTTGAAAGGGCTGGCGTAAAAGTCATTTAACATGCGAGATGTATGTACCTGAGCCATTACACTGTATACAGTGCTCAGGCAAGCAATAAACAGAGAAAAGCACTCCTTATGAGTTGCTGACCGGTCTCTAAGGTACTATTCATACCAACCGACTAATAGCGTGCTATTCCGTGACGTATATGTTTCCGTGGCGTGGAACCATATACGAGTACGTGCCGTGAGTGTATGCGTGCCACAGCAATCGGAAAGCATCCACTGGATACTGTTTGTCAATTAAACAAACTTATTTTTGAACTTAACTTATTTTGAATTGAAAAATACTGTTTATTCGATATCGATAATGTATTAATGTTATTATGTTCTTGTCTTCACTAATATTATAAATCGGAAAGTGAGTTTGTTTGTTTGTTTGTTCCGCTTTCACGCCGTAACTACTGAACCGATTGCTTTGAAATTTTGCAGACGTAAAGATAAAAGATTTTTATCGACCGGATTAAATAATAAGCTATTCTGTATTGAGTTGATTGTTGGCTCTTGGTGGAACTTATTATACATCTTGAATAAAACTCTTGTACTGTTCCACTACTTTTTTTAATTACTGTCGACCTGACCGGTTTCGCTTTACAGCATTTTCAAAGGTTCTAAGCAAACACAGCTGTTCGTGTTTACGCTTCTATCTAAAAATTAAATTATAAATTACCTCCACAAAAATAACTATAACAAGTAGGTAGAATGAATATTCTTTTGTCATCCACACTAATAATAATTGAGAAAGTGGGTAGATACTTGGTAGTTGTAAACGAATGGGATACCAGATACGGAAAAATTACCCCAGTGTGGGGAAATTTAATTACAATAATCTAAGTCTATAGGGTATATGAATGTCAAAATAGGTGTATAAGATGTCAACACAGGTAAACAACTGCAAAATTACATACATAATTACATAAAAGGTCAAAATAGGTATATAAAATGTCAAAACAGGTAAACAATTGCAAAATTACATACAATAATTACATAAAAGGTCAAAATAGGTATATAAAATGTCAAAACAGGTAAACAATTGCAAAATTACATACATAATTACAAAAAAGGTCAAATGGGTTCATAATTGCAAAACATTGATAATAATTAGACATGTCAGAAGTATTGAATGTCAGAAATATTAGACAGTTAATTGTCAAATTTTTTTATATATATTTAATTTTTTTTTTTTTTTAATTTATTTTTTTAAATTTTTTTAAATGTCAGAGAATTACTCACAAAATTGTATGTTCTTTTTTTAAAATAATTATATCTACTATTCAAAATAATGTAAGAGTGGGGATCGGCTCAATTCTAATTGTTGATTTAATATATTATCCCGGCTATGACTAATGACTTTATTTATTTCTAGAGTCTCCAAAGCAGTCAATCTCCTACCTTTATCGCAAAAATGCAAAGCTTTAAAATTTTCATGTGGGTCAAATTTGTGGTTTTCAGTGATAAGATGTTCGGCAAAGTTCGATTCTGTCTTATTTAATCGCCAGCCACTTGAATGTTCTGCGACTCTTATTCTGAATGACCTACCTGTTTGGCCGATATATTTTTTGTTACATGTAGCGCAGGTTAGTTCGTAAACACCACTCCTCTGAATAATGAAAAATTCTCCTCTGAAAATTGAAAATGCTGTAAAGCGAAACCGGTCAGGTCGACAGTAATTAAAAAAAGTAGTGGAACAGTACAAGAGTTTTATTCAAGATAAATAATAAGCTACTTTTCATCCCGGAAAAATAGTCAGATCCCACGGGATGCGCAATAAAGGCTTCGCTCAAAAAACTACTGCACAGTTTTCATGCGGTTTTCATTAATAGACTTACTTATCGAAAATTATTAAAATGTTTTCCAAAGTTTTAGTATTGTATAAGTATTATATATCTCGATAATCAACAATAATGATTTTTTTAGGAACATTGTCAAAGCGTGACATGTCATTTTATGAATTTTGATTTGAGTCATGGAGTAATAAAGAAATAGGCCGAAAATGTTAAGGTTGGGCAGCGTTCCTGTTACAAACCTGTGCATACCTGCGAAAAAACTCAAAACGTGACAAACCTGTGACAGGGCCGGCTACCCATTGCGGTGTGCATTTATCCGGAGCGAACAGAGACAAACTATTTATATTAAACTATTAAACTGTTATGTCTATTTATATATTTGAAATTTCTTTTACCACATTGTAAAATGTCATCTGTCTTCCCGGCGCGGTGAAAACTGCCGTCTAAAAAGGCAGACATCGCGGGCTCGCCAAGTATGACTCGAAGTGTTATGCTACAGCATATTACAATATCATAGGTATTTTTTTTATAGAATGAGCGCATAGTGTCGATCGATCTAGAGGTTTTTTTTTTCTAAAATTGGCCGATAAGGGTTAACAGAGAACGTCAAAACCACCATCCGCATGTTGTACCGCGAGTGAATGAGTTGGGTTAAGTTTCGTTAGTTGTTATACGGGTGGAACCCCTTTACAAAAGTATATACTTCTTGTGAAAGTGCGGTTGATAATTATATTCATTGGCTGGCAGGTACCAAGTTTAATTGGTTCAAAGGTGGACTTATCTCTCAGAGAGATTTCTTTCAGCCAACCCTAGATGATTTTATGAGATTTATAAAATTTGCAGGGACACAGGTTAAGCAATATTTATATACAACTGTTTTTAAAATATAAATAATAGGAGCGTCGTATTTATATACATTAATGAAATAGATTGATAAAAAATTGATTGGATACACCCATGCACAATCATAATTATATAAATATATATACATACACACATATACTTACTCATAATACATATATATATATATAATATGTTCAAGTGCAGAAAGAAGTATAAGATAAACTACATAGATCGTGTTCCTTTACTTAAAAGAAGCAATAGATTGACAATCTTGATCACTGGCAGTTCATTCCACAATTTTGCAGCAAAGCGGAACAGTACCTATAGGAGCGGGAGTAGAATTTAGAGTTCGAAAGAGGTACATTTAAAATAGGGACACAATATAACACATAGGCACGCTGAGGCCGGGTAGAAGATGGTAGTAAGAATCTTAATAAGGTATTGAGAATCTTAAAAACAAGAAATAGGATATGCATATTTCGTCGATATCTGATGGGAAGCCACTTTTAAAGAGAGCGATATTCAGAGATGTGCTCGAATTTACGTATACAATAAATAAATCTGATTGCCAGGTTCTGATGTCGCTCTAACTTATTTAAAAGGTATTCAGTTGCATGTAGATAACAACCGTCAGCTTACCCATGGGTGAGGAGTAGTAGGGATTGTGAAAAAGTGTAATTCTGATCTCAAAAGGCAGAAAATACTGAAGACTTTTGAGAGAATGATAAGTGAATTGCATGCGATGACTCACCTCATTGATATGCTTCGAACATGTCAAATTATTATCAATATCCTCTCGTTTGTATACGAGTATAACTTCGTTGGCTGTAGGTCTTATTAACCGACGCGCGACGACGAGCTGAGACGACGAGTTTTAACTTGTAAACAATATTTATCTAAAACAAACTTAATTTGTTTCAAAATAATTTTACAGTAAAATAAATCAATCAAATTTCCGTAACATTTCATTAATTTGTAGATCTTTATTTGATTGCTACATTACACCAGAATTGTGACTACATTTCAAATATACGTATGAAAATAATCTCCAATAAATACAAATAATATATTGGCCCTGACAGTAATATTGGGAAATATAAGCAAATACATTAATGTCGAATGGAGCCGGTTCCGCTTAAAAAGCAATTTTAATTTAATGCACGGCTAGGCAACCACAAATCACCAAAGCCTTACCTAAATAATATGAATAGCAATGAAATTGTAAATACAAAGCGTATCTTTACATATTACACTGAAATAATACATACCTACACACATCCTCAGGGCTTTTTCCCGTGAGTGAAGCAAAAACAGGCGACTATCCAAAGATTATATTTATGCAATTACTGTTCTCATGCTTCTCTAGCTTTATCTATGTTCATACAGGTTCCCATCTCTAAGCAAGTTTGGCCTATCAGTACCTACATATCAGTACCCACGAGTAACGATTCCTACTGCCGTCCCCATTCACCAGGAGCATTCTGCGACGTCACGCTCTGACTTTATGCGCAGATGTACCTCTGACTTTGAGAATGCTTAAAACCGTTCATGAAAAACAAAATTATATCCAATAAATTAATATTGGATTGAATTGAACAATGACGTCACTGAACGTTCTAACACTGAGAATAGTGTCGTGAAAAATATATGACAGAATGAAATTTTATTATTATATTTTCATTTTGAGTACATGATGATGATAATGAAGACCAATCTTGTCACAAGTATAAAACACTTAACACAGATAGTGGATATAACTAAGTGATGTTATTCTTCTCTTTGAAATAAACAATATATCGCAACCATGCTTCAATCTCAATGCTCGCTGAGCCGCTTCAATTACCTATTCAATTAATCGAATCCAACAGAGAATGCGGAAATGCATTTCGTCGCATTTCCGATGCACGTCCGCGGTGTCGTGTCACTTCACTTCCACTAGTGACATTTAGGCATGAGCCAACCCACAAGTTTGTATCGATGCTTAAAGATAACAATGGTTTTCCACAAGAAGTCGGATACTGGTACTAAGCACAAGTATTATAAACAAAATACGTTTATACTTGCGTCACAAATAAAATACGGTTAAATTACTGGACGTTAAGACGATAAACATTTTTTTAGAAATAAAAGTCTATTTTCCATACAGCATTCCCTTAAGTAGATATTTTTTGTATAGTGTAGATGACACAAACATTTATTTCTTTTACTTTTTCAAAATGGGATGCATAAAAATGTTTATATTATTAAAAAAAGTTTCACTTTCATCTATTTCTTTATCTTTAAAATTAATTTTTATTTGATTTGGATGTAACTATTACCTAAACTTAAAATAATAATAATAAAGTTGTAAAAATAAAGTGTGACTAGTATGCTGACGATATTGCTCCTATTTATGGCAATTAAAAAAAATTGTGGTAATTAGACACCAGCCCTGCAGTCACCCGAAACGAGAATCCATCTGGCGGAGACATCTTTGGCTTTAGCGTCGGACCACCACAGTCCTATTAGTCTTTATTAATTTATTGTGACTGTTAAGGTCAATAAATTCAAATTCAAAATCATTTATTCAGTCTGGGCTGTTACAAGCACTTGTGAATGTCGAAAAGCTACGCCATCGGTTCGCAAATCTACGGCGGGAGACCTTGTACTGAGAAGAACCGGCAAGAAACTCAGCAAGGGCTGTTTTTTTTTCCTGTATGAAATAGATACAGAGTCGTCAATTTGGAAAATGACTTCAATATTGATAATTCATGAAGTCACTTTCCATTATATAATATAATTAATAAAAATATAATTTGAAAAGATGCCTATATTAAGAATGCCGTGTCATACAGTTTTAAAAAAATATATTAAAGTTAAATTAAAATTATAATAAATACGAGTAGTACCCAGTATAGTAAAGAGCAGACTCATCTCCGCTGGCAGCACCCGTTCACGAGCATGACGCATGAACCAGCCATCGCTTCGCTCAACCATGTTTTAGGGAACGTAACGACTCGCCTTACACGACACTGCCGAAGAGATTTTAATGAAAGTATTACCCTTAAGCCACAAAAGGGTACAAATTACCAAAAGCAGGTACCCGTGTAAATTATCACAACTAAAAAAAAAATATTCGCTAAGCCTGGGTAACTGTTTCTTTGCAGCTTCAGCCTTGGCGTAAAGAACACGTGAGACGGTGCCAAAGTATCCATGTATTGTATGTATGTACCGTACTGCCCAGTGCTACTATTTTAATTATAACGTTTCTCTGACAGGAAATAAGTATTAATGAATCTCAGTGGGCTGTTGAATGAAACAATTCCGATTTGAAAAGAGATTTCAAATGACGATCGTAATCTAAGGTAAGGTTTAAGGGAAAAATTGTCTTTAAAATGTCGTTATAGAGTCGCATTACTACGTCGACCAGCCATTCCCTCGATGACTCCCTAATGTTTATTTAGATACAGCCCACTTGAGCGACACGACCGCTCCATTTCAGTTTGATTTCAGCACAATTTCAACTTCAGCCTTAATTTAATACAGACAGACGATATGATCTTAAAATAGAAATTAAGTAAAACTAGTAGAGTAGAGTATGTTATTTATTTAAAATTGTACGCATAACTCCTCAAGTCATCTAATAAGCATGCAGCTATGTTATTAATCAAGTAAAAAAAAATTTTTTTAATACAAGCTTTTATTAAATGCGCTACAAAAAACGCGAACAAAATAAACTTTTACATATAACAGCTTGTCGCGAGATTTACTTACTTATAAAATACTTTTAACGACAAGCTTTTATATGTAAAAGTTTTTTTTTTGTGTATTATTATTTTTTACTTTTAATTTATTTTCCGACAAATAAACCAAGCTTAGTAAACCCTTTCATTTGATACCCATATTGTAGGGGTGCATTATAAATAATTGGGCCGCTATCTTGGGAAAGTCCGCCATATTGGATTAAGAGTGGCGTCACAATATTTATCGAGGTGTTCTTTGCAAGCCCTTTCATTTGATACCCATATTGTAGGGGTACATTAAAAAAATTGATTCGCCATCTTGGTAATGCCGCCATGTTGGATTTAGAATGACGTCACACACATAACCATGCATTGGCATCCGACTTACACGTGCATGCAAAATTTCAGCTTAATGGGTGACCGGGAAGTGGGTCAAATTAGATTCCAAGATTTTCTTACATAGGTACAAGTGAAGCTAATATAAAAGCTTGTAAAAAGCAAAACAAATGTGTGAAAAAAATGCGAATATGTAACATTATATTATTGTTTATATTATACAACTATTAATTTCAAGTTTCAGTACCTATTAGAAACATACCTTTTATAAAAATACCCAATAAAGAAGGAACTAGAGCCTATGCTAGCCAGGCTTAATAGTTTTGTTTACTTGTATTTTCACGTCATGTATTTTCAATATCAGTAAGTATGCAAAAGTGTATATCCATTACAGAATATATAATAATAAAACTCACATTACACAATATAAAACAATATTTACATTGTCAAATCTAAAACAGATAACCAAAGCCTAAAAATCATACTCGTGTCAGTAAGTAACAGTGTAACCACAGATATAGAAGATATACAGAAATATTGATAATAAATCGCTTAGTAAATAAAAATCATCGTCTCAGCTCATACCTATTTACACCGATGAGTACGAATCGATCCTACCTAGTTATGTTAAAGTATTAAGTTTTAGCAGTAGCCTAGCACGGATTGATCGACGTAACATATATCTTAAATTTTATCGCAATGGGTGCAAGTTGCCTGACGATGTTTCCCTTCACCGTAGATGCGTCAAATAAATGTAAGTACATATGAAATAGGAAAAAAAACATATTGGTATGTGGCCGGAAGACCAATTTTTGAATTACGAGTGCGATTTCGAAATCACTTCGACTTTGAGGTCACGGATTCTAAACATCCAATTTTTGAAAGTCGATCGCAGGACTGCCAACATAGATAAAGTACACACATAAATGTAAGAGTTCGGTTCAACACAGAATGTAGCCGCTGACGGTTATTGCTGGCTTTACCATTGTAGTTATTATATACATATATATATATATATATATATATACATTATATACATTACGAGTGGGTGAGGGCACTCGTAATGAAATGACATCCGTGACTAAGGTAGTCACATAAGTGATATTCAAAAGTACGAATTATTGAAAATCGCTGATTATTAGTCACATCGGTGATTTCGAAGTCGCATTCGTAATTCAAAAATAGGTCTCCGGATCGATCCTGGGCTTTTAAATTCAACCGATGCTCATAAATCAACCGACCATTAAGAAAAAGAAAAAAAGGTTTCCTAGCAAATAACAAAATATGATTATAGTTTACATATTGCGAACTTGACATTGAAAATCAATAATTTAAATAATCCCCTTCTTATTACCCTTTTACAAACGAATTATTTTAGTTCAATTGTGCGATTGGACTAAAATAGCTATAATTACAATCGTCTGACCTATAGTGATCTTCAGCATGACATACTCGTATAGCTAGATAACAACAGCTTCACCGTCTTTATAAAATAATTTAGGTAGGTATTTTACTGTACAAATCATATAGGCCGCGAGAGTCTTACGAGTATGTCCAATAGTTAGCTGTGTTTTGTAATTTTATTTGTATTCACAAGCTATCGTTATGGATCGCATCTGAAAAGTTGCTAAGATTAAAAAGAAAATAAGATTCAAATTTAAAAAAGGTCATCCAAGAATCTTCACATTATCAGCACGACTGTGAGCATTTAGCAAGGCGTTTAGCGGTGCACTCAGGGCGCGCCTCAGCTGCTTCCCATTGAAGCTGAGTGGCCGCGGGACAAGGGAACGTATTCAGCCGTGCCAGGGCGCGGTGCCTCTACAGTATCGAGAGGCAACGCCTCGATACACTGTGACGCGGTGCTATATGATGCTAAGTTCTCACATACATAAATATGTCTTGTTTGTTCTATAGAATTTACTTCTCCGATTAAGGTGGATTAAGTCGATAGCTTAGTGGGTATGTTACACATTAGATACAAAAAAGGTGTGTCATTATTTTATATTTTAAAGTTTTTAAACATAAAATGTTATCTATTATAATTATTAGTCAGTCTATATCTATTATAAGTCAATTTCAGATAAATATTGCGTGAAACAATCAATGAAGCTACGTAACGAATAAGCAAACAGTATACTATTGTAGATAGTTTTCAGGCAATTTTGATCATTGTCGTTACATTGACATTAGATGTATACGAACTAAGTGCCTTAGTACTTAGGTTAGATGCCAGCTCAATCGACAATTTCGTATGATTTCGGAAATGTTTCAATCGGCTTTCCTGTTTTCGTTTCGGATTATTCCGCTATACTATTTGTACTTGATTTGCTTCATACTAAAATAAAGTATTCTAATAAGTACACATTTAAAGATAAATAATGACGGGATTTATTTTTAACTTGGCATCTCCAGAGAATTAGAATTTCTCGTTAAAGCAGTGATTGGGAAAAAAATATTTGGAAAGTAAAAAATTATTGTAAAAAAATTTGAGTATATCATTTATTTATTGTTACAAGAATTTTCACATATAAAGCATAATTTCACAACTTCTGTCATGACCACAATGTAGAAATACCACATACTTGTATTACTCAGTCAGTACCTACTATATTAGTAACTACTTTTGTCATAGCAGCAGTTGTATGTTGTATAAAAAAAGATCTGATTGCAGAGTAATATCGAACAATAAAAGTTTTATGTAATAATTCACAGTTGCAATGCTATTCTTCGAACCTAACATTTTAAATAGTTTACAGATCAATTCACACTCGTATAGCATCAACTTTACCCAGGTCTTATCACTATGCGCTGCAGCTTTTAGCTGTGAAAATACAGGGCCTTTTGAGAAGGGCTTTATAAGAAATGCGATATCGCACACTTGCCGCGATTCGGGGGCGTTTTGTTTGCACTGCGATGTAAACAAGAACAATGTGGCCCTTTTATGGGTTTCTGAACCGATCGGTCTTCTTACCTTGCCCTTTGGCAAATCCCTTACAGTTCGGGTAAATAAACACATATCTCGAATTTTCCTTGTTGCATTTCGATGATAGGTTTCACTTTCAATGTCTACGTCGCCTACATTTCGTTTGCACATACTCCATATTAATAAAAAATCATAATCTACTGGTTTCCATAATTCAGCTCGATCTCAAGTTCCATTTCAATTACGCTTACTCTTTGATGTGGTAGGTACTATTGTGATCAGTCTGTTTAGATTGGAGTCGCAGGGGCGACTATGTCCAGCAGTTGATCTATTATGACTGAAATGATGAAACCAGCACAAGGCGAATGCAATATTGTAGAAGGCCAAGTTAGTTACTTATACTTTCGCACTCGCTATTTCATCCTATAAACCTTCAGTGCGAATGCCATTAAATATTGTTACTGATTCCGATGTTTTTTCAGGTGTTTACTATACAATGGCAGTCGTTGGCCCTGCGCTAGGCTACGTAGTGGGAGGGCAGATGCTCAAGATCTATACAGACTTCGCTACAGTAGATTCGGACACGTAAGAGTTATTTAAACTACTTTATAGTTACGTACTTTTTATTACGAATACACATAAACGTAGTCAAAAAGTGAATGTTTCTTGCAACTCTTTTCCTATTCAAATTCCAAACATGCGTAACGAAAAAAGATAATGAAAATTTAATTGACTCTAATACTCGCAGTTTTCTCAGCACAAACTCTATATTTCATCTTACATTTACTTTATATTTTGCTAATTAATTTTGTATCAACATAACAAAACAGAAATAGATGTTTAAAATCTATTTCATGACGTCCCACAAAATTATTCATCGACTTTTATGCACAGCCACATGAATGAATGACATGAAGTGCTAATAAGCTCTGCATGCTTTGGGAGGTTTCCTTGCATGTTGTGACAGCTTTGTATCTTGCATTTATATATTTTACTTCATGTGTTTATACATGTTTTATTATAGATACTTATAATTATATTATAATTCGTTAGTTTGTGTTACTTTAGTGAAACCATCCAGTCCATAGAATTTTAAATTGACTATTGCATTTAATTTCCCTCAGCCTTAAAGAAATCTTAAACTTAAAATATTTCACAGATTAACCGTGCTCTTAATAATATCGTGTTGTTAAGCAGTAGTTCACAATTAAAATGCAAAGGAAATGCATTTTAACTGTAAACTGCTTAAGAAAAAAGAAAACATGTACATGTATCCACAACGTCACGGTGTGTTTTCCCGCATCCGCGTCCTGTTCACATTTTTTTAATATTTCATCTGTGGTGATGGCAGGGCTTCATTCAGCCAACTTGCCCTCTCGCTTTCATCTCATTGTAAGCACTCCAGCCAACTTTTCAGCCAAATTAATCCCCCGTTTCATACTTCCATGGCTTCTGCAACGAAATATGATTTTCCACACTGTGAGTTTTAAACGACCTCTTTGGTTTGGCTTCAGTTTTGAATTATGGTTGTAAGTAAATTAAGTGATGTATTTTATTAGGGTTCGCATACACTGGTTAGATTTTTGCTCAGTCAGTACGACCCTGGAGCAGAAGAAATTTGAAGGTAGACTAGGGCTTGTGTGAGCGCCAGATGATATTGTTTATGTATAATGACAATTTAGATGGATGTACTGAATGTTTGTGTTCAGAATGCTAATTAACATTGACCAAGTTAGTATCAAGCAAAGTAGAATGCAGGACCCATAATACTTTCATATTCAAAAACATACTTTCGTCGGTTTGTCGAACATCTCACTCTAACTTTACTCTGTGTTAGAGTAGGACGTGACGCGACAACACGATATATCGAATTTATTTGTTCAAGGTACAGGTAGTGGTATTAACCCTTGTAATATGTACTTACACAAAGAAAACGAGCAGAATGTTAGCTCTTGCTCTTATTACAGATTTTTTTTTGCCAACCATTCCTTTAAGTTTACGGCCAGAGTATTTTATTTACAAAGCAGAAACTTAAAAGAGAATTTATATAAATGTCGAGAAAATTCTCTTTCCTTAGATACTTGCAACTTTTAAATTTATATTAAGTAGTTTCATACGTTTATTTATTTATTCAAATTTTATTACACAGTGTGTTTACTTCCAATTTCTCGCATTGTATTTAACTAAATCTCTATTTGCAAATAATTTAAAACAACAGGAGCAAAGCATAAATTCAATGACAAGTCCCAGATCGTATTGTTATAATTTTAATACCGCGAGTAATTCTTCGACTTATTTAAAAATCAGAAAATGCCTAATTTTAAGCCGAACGAATCGTGTGGCATTTCTAAATAACTAGACTATTCGTTATTAGCAACGCAGGTACTTTTCTAATACAACGTTAAACGTTGTATTCGATAAAATATTTTTTTATCGTTTTAATAAAAACGATGTACTCTCTCACTTGACACTTAATTATTCTTTTCAAGAAAGAGTAATTTGTAGTTTAAGATTTTATTAGAAAATTACCGAAATTATTAGTGCAAACAACAACACAAAACAGCAAACAAAAGTAAGCACACGTTTATTGTATTGTGCTGTTTTGCAATTTAACGATTTTCTTGAGATTCCAATACTTGTTCCTCGTTAATCCTACTCTTCGCTGTATTTACAGGTTCTCATATCTCTGAACGAAACTAATAAATTTTCACAATTAGATATCATTACCTACGTATTTCCAGTGATTTGTATTAACTGTTGTTTGTCTCTTCCAGTTGTTTGTCATTCATTCGCATTACCATTGTCTTCGTAGTATTAATTACCAATCTTACCTTTAAACTAACTTGGTGCAAGGTTTCTGCTATGATGTGTAACTGAGATCTTGTCTCTAATAACAATAATAGGTGCATACATAAATGTTGTGGTTATAAATAAGAGATTATACATATATAGTAACCATTATTTCTTTATATAATTTGTTTATTAATAAATAACGATTTAGACCAGTCTACTCTATAATAAATAGTTTTGCATCTAAGATGTGTTTATCTCATAGTAGAAATTATCAAAAATATTTTTACTGGTTTCAAAGCCTTTCCGAGTTTGAGCGTACTCATTGACGACCAGGCATTTTTACATAAGAATACCACCAGCTGTTACCCCCTCGGACATAATTTATCTGTTGTAATAGATTTCATAGTAAATTATATAATAGGACTGTAAAATTATCTTAAGGATGACTTCAAATGATACGAGCCAAAACCACAAGCATTACATTTTCTCTCGCTACACTCTCATAAAGTAACGCATGTGTCGCACACATCTCGCGCACGCTTATACAATTAATGTTGTACTGTGTAGTTCGTTTACATTACTTTTGATTGACTATGTATAAGTTATAATTACACGCCATATACTTATAGAAAGGAAAAGTAAAAACAGAAATCTTCATAACATATTATTGAAGCCCTACACTCCAGCACCCTACTGTCGAATTTGATATTTTAAATTCAGCTTGCGTGTTCTACTTCGATTTTAGAAGCTACAGACAGATCAGCATAATCAAATAAACATAATCTTTAGACGGCTGTATTCATTCTGTAGGCTAGGCATCACACCGGCCAGCTCACTTTGGATCGGTGCTTGGTGGATTGGCTTCCTGATGTCCGCGCTTCTGTGCCTAGTAGTAGCGATCCCGCTGCTGGCCTTCCCATATGAGCTCCCAGGTACTGTATGTTAGATCAATTATTATTAGTATCAATTATTATTATTAGGATACACGTCAGAATATATAGCAATGCAATTGTATTATAGTATACATATTTTTGCAAATTTGGGTGTAGGTGTATAAGTACGCATATGTATAAGCATAAAATTTTGCAGCTTTTATTTGAATAATTACCATACACATTACAGTGAATTTACTAAAAAACGGACAATCGTGTAATTTTCCTACTAACACTACACGCATAATGGGACATAAACCTGTTGATCCGTTAATTACCGAAGTTACATAACGGAATAACTTTTAAAACAAGTTCAGAAATGTTAACGGACGAGGTAACTTAATCCTTTGATTTCATTTAAATATCATATGATCATCATTAATCCAGTACCTAATATATATAAAAGATTGGGTCGAGCATCGCGCTGCGTCGTAAAAACCTTTTTGTGACAAGTTCATATAAGTTCATGCGATATTATCAAGCTGTGTCGTTCATTTTCAACTCTGTTTGTTGGGTGGAACATGAAATGCACCTTATGAAACTTCATATTATTGTTCAAACAAGCACTTATTTCATCATATACTGTCGTAGTAGTTGCAAATATTTGTTTTACTTTTCTTAGTGTATGTCCAGAATATTATAAAAGCGCTAACGCCGGTATTTAACTCGATACTTTTTAAGTCTCATGCCAAATAGGTTTGAATAGTATTAACGAATTAACAATAAACTTTCACTAGTATTCAATATTCCGAAATGTAAATTAAAAATTTACGAAATCTAATAACGGATTAGCGAATAACGAAGTTAAGTATTTGATTAACGGTTGCTCATCCCTACAAATATATCATAATACATATATGCAATTCTATCAGAAAACAAGATTTCATCTCGCGGGATGACGATGACACAGAACTATGTCGTGCATTCAAAAAGATCATATAGATATTACAAAATAATTAAAAAAAGAATAGGATGATAAAATCAAAACAATTATTTGAACGATACGCAAAGGGAGGTATGAAAAATAAATTATATAGGTACGGATGAGAAAAAATTTACTATTATAATTGAACAGTACAATAATTGCCGTTTTTATGTTCAAGAAGCTTCCCGATTAGTCAATAGAGTACAAAGTGGACATTATCCAACTTCAGTGATGATTTGGTGGGGTATTATGTAGGAGTGACTGAGCCTTATATTTGTGAATCAAGTGTGTCAAGATACCATTAACAACACAATCTTCTATAACCAAGAACGGTCTTTCAGAAAGATTGAACGCTGGGCCATATAGCTTCATGAACCCAAGCTTGGTTAGAATCTATAAGCTTGGCTGTGAAGAAATTTTCCATGGAAAGAATGCATGTTTCTATTGATAACAGGTCGTCGCTTTTAAATGTCTGTATTCTATTTCGAATAAGTTTCATATAGTTTTAAAGTGTAATGTTAATATATTTTTAATACCTTTGCTCGTAAAGCTGATGTAATTCCACCGGTTGTAAATATGTAAAGTGGGTCATAAAAAACGCGTGTGTTACCAAAGCAAATAGTTAAGTTATAGTCCAAACAAATTCCATAACAGTATTATTTGCCATTTTGCGCGCTGTTACTATTCAAACGAACTAATCGCCGCGCGACGCTAGTCAGAGGCAGCGCTAGCGCGCTGTTAATAGCGGGAAAGCAACAGTGTGCATTCACAGATTGAGTTTATTTAAATGTTTTTTTTTCTGTTTCCTCGCAAATGTGTTGAAAAACGTCGTACGATATACGCGTATTGGTTATAATATGCTCGCTCGGGCTGAAACTCCGCCTCGCATGTTATAACCATCACAATGCACTAATATCGTAATGTACTAAATTAACACACATTAAAGTAGTAAATGTTAAACAGTCTAGAAAAAAAAAAATTTCTTTATTGGCATTATGGCAAGACTAAGTGTATTTGAAATGAATTGTCAGGACATACAGACCTCGACATAATGTTCTCTTTCTCTCTAAAAATTTAGAAGAAGGATAACAAAGTTGTCGAGGGTGTCATGAATTTTTTTCTCGATAACATAATTAAAGTTTTTCTATTGCACTGTCCGGTTCGGATTCGTCGTGCCATCACAAATCCTAATAATTACCTGTATATAGGCCCTTGTTATTTTTTTGTCTTGTTTGTAAAAGTACAATAAGTATATGTTTTACTATGTAATCCGTCCGTGTATCTGTAGTATATGCTGTGGCTGCCTTAAAAAATATTTTGTTATGTAGGTTAAGGACTCTTATTATATAGATGTAATGATGTAAAAAATTCGCATGATGGTCCTAAATTACTGTAAGTAAAATAAAATAAACATACAGATTCCAGTTACAACATTGATGTCGTGAATTTTGTAATGTTTTTCTGTTTTGCTCGTTTTTTTTGTAATTGTTTTTTGGATCAGGGGCGGAGGAGATCCGAGCGTCGAAGGTGTGCGAAGCACATGCGAGCACAGCGTCCAAGTCAGCGGTGTTCGGGGCACTGCGCGAATTGCCTGCCGCTGCCGCCGAGTTGCTACGCAACCCCACTTTCCTGTTCCTAAATCTTGCCGGCGCCAGCGAGGGCCTACTCATCTCGGGCTTTGCTGCTTTCCTACCCAAACTAATCGAGAATCAGTTTGGGGTCAGTGCATCGGGGGCCGCTTTGCTTTTGGGTAACATTTTCCTGTTTAACATCGTCCTCAGGTTGTAAGACCATACTTTATCCGCTCATCAGTCATAATAGATGGCATAATATAATAGCCATTTCCTTAGCCTATAACATACAATATAAAATTAGTAATTGAAGTCCAGCTCCAAGTGACCGTAGTAGCTACAGATGTCGTTATAAACTTGCTACACTTTACGCTAGTGTAACATTTCTGTAAAACAAGATTTCCAGTAGTGTATAATCGAACGAAGATATTGATAGATAAATATTTATATATTTAATCCTAATATATGTAAGGTTTTACAATATAATTTGAAATTAACTGTTTGTCTGTTACATTTTTACGTCAAAACGACTGAACCGATTTTGATGAAACTTTATATGGTGATGTGGGGACAAAAAGTACATTTTTACTACGCTATAATAATATCTATTCTCTGTGGGATTATCCACAATAATTCGGGCGAAGCTACGGACCAAAGTCTCATCATCAGCCTATCGCCGTCCACGGCTGGACATAGGCCTCTCCAGTCGATTTCCAGCGCGACCGGTCCATTGCCACCGGCATCCAACGAGACCCAGCGATTTTCACTAGGTCGTCGGTCCATCTGGTAGGTGGCCGTTCCATACTGCGCTTGGTGGTACGTGGTCTCCACTCAAGAACCTAGTAAGAAATAATAGATAATTAATGTGTTGTAATAAATTATGCCTTGACCTCGAATTATCGCAATAATTTCAAGGTTATTGTAGTTGTAAGTGAATTATTGTATGTTGGGCAGGCGTGATCACTGTGCCAGCGGGTGGTGGAGGCACGTTTCTGGGTGGGTGGCTGGTGAAGCGGTGGCAACTAGCGTGCGGTGGCATCGTGCGCTTGTGTGTGGCCGCCAGTGCCGCCGCCGCCGCCGCCAGTCTTGGCTTCGCGCTCTCCTGTGGCGCGCTACCACTCGCAGGCCTCTCCGTGCCGTACTCCTCGCCGAGGCCGCCAGGGTGAGTCCTTCTCCAACCCACGTCCCGCCACCACTCCCCACCATCATGGATGCACCGGGCTGAACCCTACATAGTGGAGAAAAAATATATATTGATTTCATTCAACATGTTTCAAGTACCTATACTTATATAATCATCATACATATATACATTTATAACGACCATATATAGATATGATACATATATGATGACCTCCGTAGTCGAGTAGTTAATATACCGGTTTCAAGGTGTCGCTGAGGTCCCGGGTTGGAATTCCGGTGGGGGCAGATGTTTGCGTGAGGAATGCGAGTATTTGTACCTTAGTCATGTTTGTTATTATATATTTCTATCCAAAACATTTATATATGTTAAATATATGTATGTCTATCCCTTAGCCTAGATCTGATAACACAAGCTTTACAGAGTTTACTTTGGGTTAGGTTAATTAGTGTAAGTGTAAGAAAAATCTATATTACATAAAGCTCGATTCAAGTAATTCGGATATTGAATTTATATAATATTTGTTTGCGCTCATTGTCTTTTCATACTATTTGTTGTGTGGGGCTGCGCTTGCTGATGATTTTGGTGAATCGGTACTTCCGAACTCGTCGCACGCGTAGTCAAAAAACAAGTTTTTATTGTACACCGCCTCAACGCCAGTAGTAAGTTAATGACGTCTCGGTGAGGTATTCGCAACCGCGTCGCGCGCCGCTTCCGATATATCGCTCCCGCATCATTCCCGCTTTGTTATAATTTTGGTGATTGTGACGATCATATTGGATTGCTGAGAAGCTGGAACATTGGTAAGTGTGGTCTTGCATGCATGTAGTAGAGAAAGACATTAATTTAACAATTATCCCCGCTGTCAGTCAAAGGTCACGAAATATAAAGAAACCATATATAACAAAACATTTATACAGTCCATTATATCAATCAATATTGGTAACATATCATAATGTACTAGAAAAAAATGCAACATAATTAGATATCTAAAAATAAGTTTCTCATCCTTGCGAGACTGATTTTTGTATATGGCAGGGAGTCACGTCACTTATATTTTATCTTTCTAACCGACAACTTAACAACTTAGCAGCAGCAATTTCACTATTGTAGATACGAGTATTTGTCTAATAGAAAAGTCTACGATTGTAAAAATCGTGTGCATATTCTGTATTGCCACTGTGTTCATTATTTCGCAAAAATGTAAATATGATATCCCTAGTCGACTTTTATACCATGCATGGGAATATAGTCCTTATTACTGAAAATTTTCTGTTTCTCAGTACTTACAGTCAAATTTTTTGTTTCTCACTACGGTAAAAGTAGAGGGAGAACTTGTCTTCGTGACTTCGCAGAATTATTATTGCGATGACTTATTGTACCGTTACGCACTGTACTTACTCAAAATTTCATGTTTCCAATATAAACGTAAAAATGATTGAAGAAAGTTGAGTTTGTGTCTCTCTTGGGTACATATCCCGTCATCGTTTCTATCTTTGACTACCTGAAATATTGAATACCACTTGTGTATTTTATGTAGAGTGGACATTCTGACTGCGGAGTGCAACATGGGTTGCGCGTGCGGCAGCGCACGGTACTCGCCCGTGTGCGGCGTCGACGGCTCCGTTTACTACTCCGCATGCCACGCCGGCTGCACCGAGCGACTGCCGGCCGACGGCGGCGGCGGCGGCGCTTCCATAAACACTTACAGGCAGTGCGCCTGCGTCGACGTGTCAACCGCGGGTACGTACCAGAGGCTAATACGCTATTATACCAAGCAACGTAGATACGATAAAAAAAATAACTACTCTTTGTGACACTTTTTTCTTAACATATTATGTCAAAAGCTATGTCGATTTGTCATGAAATAATTTTTTGTTAATGATTACTAACAATATAAAGCGCAAGTTCTATTTGTACAACGAACGTTTTTTTAGTTCGTAACGTAATTAAATACAGATTGTATTTAATGTTTTAAAAAAAATAATAGTGTTTCTGGAATTTTAATTACATTATTTTTGGAAATTTAATAAAATCGAATGTATATTATATTCTATAGTAAAAAGCTAGTCTAAAACATAAAATGAAACGCGAACGCGCTCACGCCGCGTTCACTCTCTTAATCTTACACGTATGACTATACGTCACTCGTCATCTCGTGTCAGCTCTACGATTTGCTATTTCGTTTAAAGAAAGACTCTTGCTCGCACAAGTCAAAGTTATAAGCAATAGTCAATTGACTTTTTCTGGAACCTAATAGATTGCGATAACTGCTTCTAACATCAGGTAAACGATAACTGCTTCTAACATCAGGTAAACCTTATATAGGTTTCCACTAGAGATGGGCCGAATATTCGGTAAATATTCGGTATTCGACAACTTTTTCAGTGTTCGTATTCGGCCGAATAGTTCGGTTACATTGCCGAATAATTACCGAATAAACAAAGTAAATAACGAGTGTAGGTTGTTTCGTAATTTGTCGGATTAACATCCATACCAGCATTCTCAGTAAGCAACTAACAAAAAGGGATAAAAATGCGTCAAAATGTAAATATAATATATATTACATATAATAAATATTTTGCAATAAACCGTAGCTTAAGTAAGAAAAACCAAAATTGTTTTATTTAAGTAAGTTTTATTAATAATTAATCAGCTTTAGCATTTGCATGCTCTAAATGATAGGAAGGAACGATAGGTAACGTAAGGAACTATTAAATTAATAATCATTCTAAAGTTTTAAACTCAACATCAGCTTTAAACATATAAACTAAATTACGAGTAACAGTCGTCTATCAATAAAGAAATAAATTAAATAAAAAGTGGTGTTTCTTCTTTCACTAAAATAAAACATAATCCCTTTTTAATCGATCGAAAAGAATTTAAAATATTGAAATGAAAAAGCTACCAAAAGTTTAGTCCTATTTATTTATAATTATAATTTATGAGGTAGATTATGGTGGAGAAAAATCAAACTTTCGGCGCGATCAGGCATGAAACGGTTACGTTTTTTTCATAAACATTCCCAGCTTCCGAGAAAAGTCGTTCACTATACACTGAAGACCCAGGCGCTGCCAAGTATATTTTAGCTATGTTTGACATTAAGGGATATTTTATTTTTTGTCCACCAAAGGACTTTTATCTCGCTGTAGAAGGTTCTCCTGTAAATATTTGTCCAGTTCAGTTGGAACAGGACTTTTTGAATTATCGGTCGGTATCGCTGGTAGCTTTGTTGAGGCAACTTCTTCAAAACAACTCCAAAAATCTGCACGAGTAGAATTTGAAACAGTCTGAGCCACCCTATTATTGTCATCGTCTTCGTCAGTACTCTCATAATCACAGTTTCTTAATGCCTCGGCTAAAATGGCTGAGGGCGAACCTGTATAAACCTGTCTATACAGGTTCGCGCGAATCGAATATTCGGTTCGGTAAGAGCTGAACCGAATGTTCGGCCGAATATCCGTATTCGGCCCATCTCTAGTTTCCACTAACATAATATTTAAAGTTTTACAATATCAATTTCCAGGCAATAACGTGTCGCTGCCGTACGAGGCCATCAACAGCGTCTGCCCTTCAGAGTGCCCGTACCTGTGGCTATTTGTAGCACTCTCCTTCCTTGTGATGCTGTTCACCTTCCTCGCTACCATGCCTGCCCTCTCGGCCACTCTCAGGTAAAAAAATGATATTTTTGTAAAAAATTCGATAACACTTTGGCACATTATTTATCGACTACTATAATAATATAATTTCATTATAATAAAATTAATATAATTTCATTCTTACTTAAATTAATTGTAGAGAAATACAGAAAGTATTTTTTTTTACTCTATGGCGCGCATATATTCAGTGTATTTTAAAGCTACTTAAAGATTTATTGAAATACTTTTCTTGGCGTCATTAAACAAATATCGCCTAAGATTTAATGCCTAACTACAAACATTATAGATGTGTCCGTGAAGACCAACGCTCGTTCGCACTGGGCATCCAATGGATCAAGGTGCGGCTGTTGGGCACGATCCCAGCACCGCTACTATTTGGCTTTCTCATCGATCTATCCTGCTCACTGTGGGACACCTCTTGCGGCATGTCCGGGGCTTGTCTACTCTACGATAACGTCAACATGAGCAGGTATAATACATTTAAAATATTATGATACCAAACATGTATACAGTCAATGTACAACACGCAAGTTTTTGAAATTAAAATTTTCTCCATACATATGACAGAAAATATATAAAGACCGGATGGAATTGGAACCTGTATGGGTCTAGCTGTCCATACACCTAGTGATACGCGCTTATAAGGGAGTAACCGCATGAAAAAAACTAATATTTTTTTACAAATTGTACGAATGTAACTTCTAGCATATATGTCAATTGTACATGTTATTAAATTTAAAAACATACATGTATAAAACATATACACAGAATGAGTTGAAATCTGTACCTCCCTATGAAAGCTGAGATACCTTAGTCACCAATCTGTTTCCCTAAACCTGAATAAAAGAATACTTTTTAACAAACAAATATTTCCAGGTACATGTTAGCTTTGGCGCTAGTGGGTAAGCTCTGTTCCGTGCTGTTCTTCTTCCTGGCATGGTGGTTCTACCGGCCGCCATGCAAAGGCAACGCGGTGGTGCCATCCATAGACCTGGTGGTGAGCGCTGATAAAAGCACCAATGCTGCCAACGGTAGTTGTCCGCGCAGCAATGGTAACACACTGCACAACGGCGCCGCCGTCGGCAACGGATATTGCAACGCAGCTCTGGAGTGCAGTGACCATTTGTAAATAAGTAGGATTTTATTTAGACTATGTCATTAAGTTATATAAACAAGCGCAACAGTTTTCTGAATAAAGTACACCCCGGTAAACCGACAAACATTTTGCTGGGCGGTGTCAGACTATACCAAATTTGTCCGCCCATAGACCCCGTAGTCAAACTTTTGAAGAAGTGCATCTTGTAATTTGACAAATTATATATATATTAAACTGAAATAGTTCTATCAAAGTTACAAATCGTATTATATATACTATATAACACGATATACTATCAAACATTGATTGAAACTTAGTGCAACAAGGAACATTGCTGTTTTATGAATGTTTACTATCTTGAATCTAATATAGCAGTTCAGTTTCTATTAAAATTTGATAGAAGCAGAGCTACATAATCAACATACCATAGTCGACTATACCTTTTGAGTCTTGAATAGTAGACTTACAGCTAGGTAGAAAAAAAATAAAGACTACAAAAGGAACATTATCAACTATTACATAATATTACTTTATTATTAACGACTAATTTTCATTTTTTCAGTTTGATATATACCCTGCTTTATAATAAACGTACATGTTAAACTATATTGAAAAAAGTATATTATGCCAAGTTCTTGTACTTTTTTATTTATCAACGTTTTACTGTCAATTTGTGCTGGGTAAAACTGTTCTTTTACCAGACTGAAAGCAAATTTCTTTATTTGCGTAATACCTACTATTCATGATATTAGCATAAAAACATATGAGGTGTTTTAATAGTATTATATATTATTTAAATACCATTTTTAAGTACCTCCACGTACGTTTGAATATATATATTAATAATTGTAGCTAGTTTACATTTTTATGTGTTGAAATATTTACAAACATTCCAAACTTTTTTGTGTTGTAATGTTATCTGTGATGTTGTAGTTTGTAATGTATTTAATTGTAAGTAATGTAGGTTTCAGTGTCAGCCACCTTAGAAATATTTCTATTAAATATTGAGACATTACATAGGGCACCATTTTGCTGTAATTTGATTGCATTTCTTAATTGTACATCAATTGATGTGTATGTACTATTGCGAATATTTCCGCGTGGCCACCAATAGACTCACTTTAGTTTGCTCTCAAATATGAGAAACGATTTCTAGCCCTACCACGATCAGTTAGACATTTCGCAGGCAGCTGACTGGTGAAATTTATTCTTTCTCATTTATAATTTCTAAGCTCGAATAATAAACGTCTTTTGGCTTAGATTCAACTTTGTAACAACATACTAGAAACAATAGTTTATATCTTCGATCATATATTTCTGTAGATACACAGTTACCGTCTAAAAAGTGGCACCGGCGAAACAAGGCACAAACAGTAAATGTGCCTTGTTTCGCTCTCATTCATTCGGTGGCCGCGCGCGATTGATAACGTCAGCGATGCCGAAATGCGTAGTTTATACTTGTAAAAATGACACACGTAAAGTGCAAAAGAAGGATGGAATGTCATACTTCCAATAAGTATATCTTTATCTTAATTTATTAGCGCATTTTTATGAGTAAAACACTTTTATTCATATTATGTATTACTAAAATATCAATTTAAAACGCTTGCGTACCATGCCACGATGCGTAACGCATCGCATCTATCTCTTCTGTCTCGAGTGGCTCACTCATGGAAAAAATAGCACAGAGCTAATGTTTCAGAAAAAGGTCAGTGGAATGATGGAGTCGCCTATACCATTTTTTGGATTTTCTTTCTTTTTTTTTATTTTTTTCGCTTTCTTTGTTTGTAAGGCTCGGCAAAATAAAGGTTGAGAAATCCTGTCTTAATAAAGTCTGTACTTTCCTTAGCACCTAATTCTACATACTGTACACGGCACAGGGATAAATAAACGTTGCGATGTTATGTTATCAGCAGGCAGTTTAATAATGCTCTAAAAATGGCGGACACTGGCTTTTATACTTTTACACAAGCAACTTATTAATCGATTTATAACAATATTAATACAATGCAATACAACAATAGTTATTAATTTGCATCAAAATTATTACTAAGCAGTATAATATATAAATTAAACATTGTATAGATTTTTAAATTAAATTAGGTTCCGTAAACCGGAAGTGGCATTTTCAGTATATTAGATTATGATTAAAAAATTTGATTACGGCTGTCAGTATTGGCTTTAGATTAGTTTTATAATTTATTAATAATTTATAATAAAATAATTATGTGATAATTGATTAATATATGGAGGAATATTGATTAATATATATACAATTTATGATTTAGCGGGGCGGCGTGCCGGAAGCTGAACTTGTAACAATACTTCTTGGTTTATGTTTAAAATTTAAAAAGTTTCCGTACTGTTAAGATAAGTGTAAAAAAAAAACTAAGCATCTCCACTGCTGTCTATGTTCAAGTAGGATGCGATAAGACGCGAGCACAATATTCGGAGTCAAATGGAACGTAGGAGCATTATTATATGAAATGAATTTGTGCTTAATTGCAACAGACTAAGGGCTTATTATCCAATATATTTGTTTTCAAATATGTATTGTTCATTTCTGATTTCACGGCATCATTATATCATCGAAACCAGAAGATAATATGTAACGACCTTAACAAGGATTTATTTTCATACTTCATTACGTTACTTAAGATTTAAATTGGCTTAAATTATATGACACTTTAGAACTTTTTTCAAAATTGGTACTATAATATACATCTATTCTTCTATGTATAGACGCGGGGTCGATATTTTGTTTGATTTTCTATGGAATTGTGTATCTACAGAAATATATGATCGAAGGTTTATATAAACAAATGCTTCACAACAAAACTTAAAACATTAATGACAAATGGTACAAACTGATAATAGTATTAAATCGAGAAATGAGCTAATGAAAGCTTTAATATGAAGCAATAAAGTGCGTAATTGAACGTAGAATGAGTGACTGCAAAGCATTGCATAAAGTTTTCAAATTTCTAATTGGCTAAATTATTAAAGGAGGCATAGACTAGTACAAAGGATGAGTTTATTTAAAAAAATCGAAGGAAAAAATTTTTAAGTTGTCAAGCGGAAAAGTCGCGTTTAGTACATTTAATGGAAAGCACAATTTTATAAAATTTATTTCAAGATCTTTTACATCTTTTAACTTTCCATCACTTTTTAGGGTAAGTTACAATTTTGTACATAATGATTAAATTATTTGTTGAATTATTAATTATTCGTAGTTTTAAACATATTTTGGTTGAAGACTGATTATTTATTATTATTAGAAACTAATATTCGTAAGCGTAATTTAGTAAATTTAACAAATGAACCCATACTTGTATAATGTTTGTAGCCTGGATGTACCATAAATGTACGTATAGATGATTATTATCGACAGTTAGCATGTGTCAAGCAAGCTACACATCAATCAATATAACTCGCATATTCTAAAGGATATTCGGCAAAAAAAATACTTCTAGACATTTTAGTTTCACATTGGATGAGATGCAGCTCACTGTATACAAGGAAACGATATATTGTTGACATTGAGACCGCGCCTCTTGTCACTTGAAATATACTGAAGGTTTTTGTAGTGCATATATAATGTTTGATATAGCGTCAAGTATACATAGGTACTTCATTGCATGTGTGGCGGTCGAATCGCGAGAGCGCACCCCGCCATGTGCCCCAGCCCCATTGTATGGGCCCAGAGAACTCGGGGGGTTTTGCACACACGGCCGCGTCTTGCTAGCGCGGTGTCATGGTGCAAAAAGGTCGCATATCCCCCCCTCAAAAAAAAAGATACTTTATTGCATGTGTAATTTTAAAAAGCTAAAGAAAACCAACAAATATTCATTTCGATTGCGTTTGTATAGATTAATTAAAGTTTTGGAAGATTTAAAAGGCAATATGACCTGAGGGGCTATCGCACTAATAAATCGCAACCGAAACGCAACCGAACCGTTCGGCTTAACCAATCGGAACGCCACAATATCACGTCATCTGTTCGATGACGTGATATTCTAGCTCTCGGATTGGTTGAGTGGAACGATTTGGTTTCGTTTCAGCTACGATTTGTTAGTGCGATTGCCCCCCTGATCCCGTGTAGAAGTCAAGGTTTAAAAAAGCTTAAAATTATACTTGAAAGGTGTAATCATTTTGTAAATGTGGTAATAAAATAGTATTAAACTTATACGTAGAAAACTTATTGAAATGTTTGGAAAATGTATAATCATAAAAAAATCCAATGTTTGTCAATTTGAAATTTGGACATTAAGTTTATTTAATTGAATAGATAAAAAATGGACATGCTTGTTGACTATATTTCCACATATTTTTATTGATTAATTTTAAATATTTATTGTACCTATATATACGCGGTTTTAGTTACAAACATCGAGGTTTAATCTTTGAAACATATAATGAGTTAATCTATTTTACATTCCAGTATAGACAGAAACAACAAGATGTCACAAAATTATCTTTAAACTAGTAATATGTTTAAATGTAATCTTATTAAACAATTTTGTAATCATTGTACAATTTTACACAGATTGATTAAAATAAACATTTATATAACATAAGCATTTTTTTTTATTCTTGCAAACTGAACTAGATCATCAGTTAATAAATTAAATAGGTAATTAAATTTACTTAAATTTATTTATAATCACATATTTTGAGGTATAAAAATATATTAAATATTAAAAAGTCCATAAAAATAACTAGATTTTTAAGTCAATAGAAAGACAAAAATTAAAAAAAAACACATTGTAAGTATAATTTATAAGATTAATACCTAAATACTTAACAAAATGCATTTTAGTTAGTGTATGATTAAGGGCTAATTTTTAAATCAGCAACACATATTCGAGGAAAATAATTTAATATAAATTGCGTGGAAAATCTGTAACCATAATTCTTTGTGTATATAAAAAATATTCCTAGGTTGATAAATCAGTCCTTCGTCTAGTTGCAACACCAATTTCAATATCCTACCTAACATTCAAAAGAATTTGACACCCTGGTTATCTTCAGACTCCATCAACTCACATTTGCCCTTTACTTGCAGATTCTTCAAAGCCTTGACTAAAACGTTCATGTCTAAGCCGTGGAATTCTAAAAAGAAATACATTAATGATTAACAACAAGATATAAAGAGTAACAATGCTATTATGAGAAATGTTGGATATTCAGTATGACTCTTTAACTGTACAAATATCTTGTATCTCACCTACTCCCAAAGCAGCAGTACTACATGTAACTAACAACTTCTAATATATAAAAGTTGATAGTTTATATACATTAGTAAATACTACAACAGCCACATGTACCACAGGCAGCCTACTGTAACCCTTACATTTCTTAACTATTTTTAAGATACCCATAGTATATATATATATATATATATATATATATTCTTGAATGCTATTACTTTACTAGTCAGCCTTTGATTAACAATATATACTTGACCGATTTCAAGCTTTTAAATTTTTCTAAGAATTTGTTCTATATTTTAATACACATATTATGGGAATTATTTGTGTTGGTTTAAATAATTTATTTTGTTTCTTCTTAACGACTTAATTAAATAATGTAATATTACTATGTAAGTTTTTTTTAAGTACAATGATATACATAGTTTTAATTTCTATCAAAATCGATCCCGAAACTTACTTCGAGTACTTTTTGCTATTCATAAGTTTCAGATTTCGTGATCCATACCACTTAAAAATTTTGATATATAGTAATGTATTAATTACGATCATTAAGATACTTCAAAAATTATTTTAATTCTTTGTGGTTCTTTTACCTGTCTAAATTATTAAACTTGGCGAAATTCTATAGATAAATTCCGAAGTATTTATACTCTAATCTTTTCTTTCATTTCTAGTTAGATAACATAATTGAGCTAATAGTTTATCAACGAAAATGGAGCTGTAGGTGTGTTTCATATGTGTATATAGAGTTACAACAATAATACCATATGACATCTGTTCCGCTCCACAGCTATAATCACATTTTTTAGGATTGTTGTCGATGTCAATGGCTTTATATTCAATTTGATTTTTTACTACAATTGCTACTCCTGCTCATTCTTCAGTTCCAGTATAGCATGATGCCATAGGCAGCGCCCATGAAATATTACGTGTAGTATTCCAATGGTGTAAGTCACACAACATTAACTATAATAATAACGAAATCGCAATGAGGAACCTTAGACTTGGCACAACTTTGATGTTTTTTACAGAATGTTGTTTGTGGGATTCTATGTTTTCTCTAGGCACAGAGTTATCAAGATGCATTGAGCATCTTCCTTTCAAAAATTTGCAACATATGTCTTTTAGGAACTTTCGAAATTAAATAAAGAGATTTAACTCGGAAAATCCTTATAAGAATAATTCTATATTATTTTCAAATATCTTACATTTAACTTTATAATCAAAAACTCAAACCATACAATGAATCATCAACATCATTATTCAATCTAAAGTTCTTTATTGAAACAAAATTTTTACAAAAGTTATTGAAGTAGGTAGGTAGGTAAGTAGAAGACAGGCACTTCACTTTTCCTATAAATTTACACTTTATTTCACTATTATTCGCTTTAATTATATATAACTTGGTAAATGTGTTTTCTAGGAAAATGTTTAGATCTAACGTAAATAAGATAGAGAATAACAAGTTAGATATGCGAAACTCTCGCACTTGCAATTGTATATTTAGTAAACTATCGGTATCTTTTAAAAATAAATATACAATCCAATGTTTTTTTTTATTAGATTTAATTCCTTCCAGTTTCATAACCAGAATTATCAAATATGCAGTCCTAGTAGTAGGAACATACATAGTATGGTGCCAATTTAAACCACAATATACAATCTAAGGTTGATTACAGATAGTTCAACTCAGTTATGCGCGCGACCCTATGTGTGCGTGCGTAAATAAACAACTTTCATTCGTGTAGCAGTGAAGTGACGCGTCAGTCGTCGTCCGAGCAAGACGTGTTCTTATCGCTTTTTCTTAATGATACAGTCGTTTACGAAAATGTGTTCTTCACGGAGAAAATGTTTAAGGAGTCAGGTAAATATTTTTTAAATTTAGATGTAATTATTTAATGATTCTGTATACAAAAAAATATATCCTTGTTGAAGTTTACGTATTATTGTTTTAGACTCGAGAAATCATTGCTAAGGTATACGAATTTCTGAAAATAGATGCGAGAGATATATTGGAACTAGTAAGTGATCCAGTTTGCAGTGCAAGTCCAATTTTAATATCATTTTTCTTTTTCAGAATAATGTTCAATAAATAAACATAAAGTTCATTTATTGAACATTATTCTGAATCGCTACTTGATAATAATGTTCAATAAATAAACATTAAATTACAAAATAACCCTTTTTTAAACCCGTATATAACTGTATTTGTACTTGACTGTACCTCTTGTGACGCACACAAAGTCACTGTATATGAACAAGGTTTACCCACACATAGGGCCGCGCGCACAACTGAGTTGAACTAACTGTACAAATAATTTCCTCAATTATACCTAGATACCCTTTTAATACAGAAAATCCAACATATTTATCATACCATGTTAATGAATTTCTATATATTGTTATCTTGTACATATAATATAGAATCACCATATGATGAAAAAGAAATTACTAACATAACCCAGCTTATGAACTTATAATGCTTCTGTACAAAAATGGAAATAACTAAATCAATAAGGTAATAATCACCTTCATCAACTGTATTCTCGCCCTCCCTTATTTCAAACAGAGTACACACTGAATTATTCAGTCCATTTTTACTAGCCCAATTGTACACCATTTCACCCCACTCATCCAGTGAATGCCAATATATTTCCCAAACATTTTTATTTTTATCCAATGGTGTAGCCTTTCCAGACTTCTCCATGTCCTGTAATATTACCAGTAATGATTCTTGTGAAAGTCTCCTTTTTATAGCAGTATTGTTGAACAGCGGACTACTGTGTGTCTCTCGAACATCCAGTGTAGATTGTTTGTGAGCTTTTAAAAATTCAATAATAAGATTTTGCCAAGCCGCCAACTGTTTAGCGCGCGTCTCTGCATGTGGCTGCAACCTGGAAAGAAAAAAAAATCCATTTTTATTAAAGAATTTCGAACAAAATTAAAATTAATATTTATAAGCTACAAAGTTATTTATCATTAGAAAACATTAACAATCGATAAAAAACAGTTTGAACAACTATTAAAATAGTGAACAATAATGACAAATGAGTGACTATTTCATTACAATAGAAATATTAATAATACACAAACTTTATCATCAATTGACAATCACATTTAATTCTAGTTGTTAGTGGTATAGGCGTAGATAGAAGATAAATAATAAATAATTTAAATTTCTCCTATATTGTCCATGACACAGATAAACAACATTTGTGTCAGTGATCTTAATATAATAATTATAGCTGACAGATCTGCATCTGTTCTTGTCATAATATACTCTAAGTAAGCAAATACAAACTAGGTAACTTGCAATGGATAAAATGACAGCAACTCATTTGGGAATAACATAGCAGGTCAACTGTCTAAGAGGGGTTCCAACTAGAGTCTAGTTGGGCAGTTCTAGTTCAACTTTTCTCATTTTTTCTGATAGGGCCTTTGGCATCTAGGGAGATTATACCCTTTTGTAAATTTCCACAGGGAATATCTCGTGGATGCGGTAGCTGTAAGTGTTGCTAGTTTCATCTCTAACGTTGTATTCCGCCATTGCCGCAACTTTTCTCTCAGTTCCTTTGAAGCTTTATCACACTATTTTGTCCTCCTGCTTTCTGTTTTGATGCTACACGCGTCGCAGCCTTCTTTTTTCAAATACTTTTTCTTTTATGAATCGAGGTTGATTTATAGAATTGCGAACAATTTTAGTAGCAGGTGTATTTTTCCAACAGGCTTCTTATCTGTGTAACATGAGTGTAGTTATATATTTTGTAACATTGTCAATATCTTCCGAGCTTTTAAGAGTCACTTTTAGGTTAACATTTTCTTTTAGATAATCACGAAATGAGTTTCAGTCAGTGAGTCCGTTATAAAGAGCTTCACTAATAGTGGTTCACAATTGATAACCAGTGTACTAATTGTTAGAATTACCGGTGAATGGTCAGAGGAATTATCTAAGCATAACAGCTTTCGAAATCCCTTTTGTTATGAAAAAATCCAGTAGGTATGGAATCTTTTTATGGGTCATTAAGGCAGTGATAGCTATTAAGTTGTTCTTAGCTATGCTCATCTGCATCTGTCTGCCTCCAGTCGTTGTGAGACGCGAGTCCCAATACGTGTGTTTGGAGTTCCAATCACCCCAGCTATAAATCTATATACCCCAGTGATAAATCACTATTTAAAAATAGGTGGCTCTTTTATTATGTGCCTCGGTTGTCAGTACGAGGGGTGATCCAAAATTAATGATAATCTGATATTTCCAGTGCTCATAAAAAAAAATATTGCTATACTACCCACTATAGGCTAGAAAAATTATATAAATAGGCCATGATTTCCGGGAGCTACATTCATTCGAATACGATCTGTCGGAGAGAGAACATCAAAATGGAGAAAAATTAAACTAGAGTCGTCATAAAGTCACCTCAGCTTGGAAAGAAATGTCCACTAAAGACATACACAGCGACTTTGTGGAAACATTGGGGGACTCTGTCCCCTCCGTATTCCACAGTTGCACGCTGGGCCAAGGAGTTTGAGTTGGGCAGAATATCCACAGAAGACGAACCTCGCGAAGGACGCCCATCCACATCCCTCACTGAGGATAACGTGAAAAAGTCAAAGATATCGTGTTAGCAGATCGAAGAGTGACCGTCAGGCACATAGCTGAAGTCACCTCAGCTACGTGCCTGATTGTCATATAGCAGTATCCAAAGAATCTTCACAAACGAATTGCATATAAAAAGGTATCAGCGCGTTGGGTACTGAGAATGTTAACCGATGAACAAAAGAAAAAACGAATTGACATTTCGAGGGCTAATCTTGAAAAGTTCCAACTTGACCAGGATTTTTTGTCACGTTTTGTAACCATGTACGAGACCTGGATTTCAACCCTGAAACGAAACAGCAGTCAATGACTTGGAAACGAGCCTTCTCATCCACGCCAAAGAAATTTAGTATCAAGTTCGGCGGGGAAGGTTATGGTCTCCGTTTTCTGGGACGTACAAGGAGTAATAACGGTGGAATACTTGGAAAAGGGAGCCACAATTACAGGCTCTTATTATGCAGACCAAATAAGAAGACTTCGGAAGGCCATCAAACAAGAAAGACGCCGCAAGCTGCGCGCTGGAGTGCTGTTTCATCAAGGCAACGCACCGGCTCACAAAGCTGCAGTTGCGATGGCTGCCATTTAAGAAATGGGATTTGTCGTGGTCTAACACCCTCCCTATTCGCCAGATCTAACTCCCAGCGACTTCTACTCTTTCCTCGGCTCAAAGAAGACCTCCGAGACAAGAAATTTGAAGACAATAACAAAGTATTGGCCGCTGTAGAGGGTTTTTTGGAGAGTCAATAAAAATATTTTTTTTTCAAGGGGAATTTTAGGTTGGGCGTTCATAAATTAGTGGGTGTTTTTTAAGTTTCGTGTAGATCATCGCGACGTGTGCAGTAGCTGTATAACGTCGAAGTATGGGGGAATTTATTTTCTTTTGAATGAATTTGTGAATGATTCTAATCGTATTGCGATTTATATTTAGATTAAATGGACCAAAATAGTATTTTTTGTTTTAATCAGAAAAAAAATTGCGTGATATTTTGCCGAGACCACCCCTCTCTTCAACGTAAGATTAAATGAGATTTGACTCGACCCCCTCCCCCTTAAATATCTCGCGTAATTTATGGACGCCCTCGTTTAGAAAAGAGATGGACTAAATGTATTAACTTGTTAGGAGACTATGTAGAAAAATAAAATAAAAAATTAATTATAATAATGTTATTTAATATTAATTATCATTACTTTTGGATCATCCGTTGTAGATAGCCACCACAATTCCATCCCAATCCATTGATGTTCCATGTAGAGAAGCCATTACAGAAGTTAACCATGAGTTCCATAATGAAACTCATTTGTTGTAGGATCTGGTCAAATGTCTGTGATTGTTTTTTTAAAGATCAATCTTGAATGTTGGTTTGTTGACGGTGTTTCAGGGCTTCAGCATAGTCTTTGTTTCCCGCTTGTGTAGTCTTTGTTGTCTTCGTTGTGATAGTTCTGGGTGATGAGTTCTTACATCTTGCACAAGAAGGTTATGTGCTTCACTTTTTCCCTATATGTTGTCTGTTCTGTGCTTTCCTTGCAAAAATTTATATATATATACTTTGCAGCCTTTATAATTGGCTGGATGTGGTCCTTTGCCAAGGATCACATCAGTAGCTGGAGTTTCGATAATGTTTATTGTATTCAGATGTTTCATTTGACTGTTTCACACGACACATTTCACACATCAGTATAACCGCATGCAATAATTTTTTGTGTGGCCATATTGTTCACATCTCTAGATTTGGGCTAATGACTGTCTTTTTTAGGACCTTCAATTATAACTGATTATATATATATATATATATATTTAAAATTTATTATATATTTAAAAAAAACCTTTCTCCCATACATTGTTATTCTGTGTCATGAGTGCAGTTATAAACATAGAATCTCATATGGACTTGCACCTAAGTTGTCTGTGGCATAGTTATGCATTAATTACCTTGCAATTTAAACAAAGAAGTATTGGCTACATCTATTGTCTAGCCTTCCTTTTTCATCTATTCTTTTGCCAGTCATCTACATTGGCATTTTGAAATTGTAAATAGATGTATTTAGGTATAGTGTTATATCTCTCTAACACAATTTGTTTCAAATCAGATTCCAGTATGTGTTAATATTTTTTTTTTGTGCCTAGTGGTTGACATTGGTATTAATATCACATATCAAGGAGCTTTCTCTAAAACCCAGGTTTTTAAAGATCACTTTACCTTCATTCAAATATTGTCTACATTTACAAATCTCCACTCTGAAAGTATTCCCACTTTTATATTAAGTATATACAAGTGAACAATGCACATAGTTTGTTTACAATTTGAGAACACCAGTTGACTGCGAGACTCACTAATATTCTACAAACAATATGATAACCATAATACTTTTCTTTTTCTATAACAGATTGTATTTACATATTTACATCAGTATATTTTTGTTTTTAATAATGTAACATTATGCATTTCATATACCCAGTATCCTATAATATATAATTACAAGTAAAATAAATTAACCTACTTCACACATACACCCACCATATCCTATAATAGCATTGTTATCAAAAACACAAATTATTGTATTTTATTCCAAAAGGTTCAATCTCCAGAAATGATTTAAGTACTTATAGATCTTCTATTCTTCCATACATATATGTATGACAGTGCATTAACAGAGCCTGCAGTTGACTTAGCAAAGCAGCAATTTTCTAATTAGACACCTACAAAAAGAATATAAAACAAAGAGCAACCAATAATGCATGTTTTCTAAAGACTGAAAAAAATATTTACAGTGTCTATTCAAAAAAAGATTCCTCTCATGCAACCTTCTACTATGTTTTAGTAAAACTAGCAAAATATAAAGTCCAAACACATATTGCCCAGTTTATAAATTATACTTACAATAATATATTTGTATCAGATTTTTCCAAGTACTTTTTATAATAAGTAATCAACTTTTTTTCCATTTTCTTTCTTTTACTGAGAGTATTTACTGGTTTAGGTTCTAAATCTGTGACAGCTATCCTGTATGAAACTCTATGATCTCCAATCACAAATGAAGCATGTCCTTTAACAGGATCAAGTGATATACTTATCATTATAGAACAGTCCCTTACAATAGCAGAAATTAAAGCAGTGTGTACAGGATCTACTGAACTGAGAAATCTACTAATATCTTGACAGTTTATATTCAAGTTCTTTACTTTTTTCAATATTTCTGAAGCATATGTTATGCTTTCGTTGTTTGCATCTTCCTCTAGATATATACTGTCAGATAGTCTTTGAATTTTTAGCAAATTTTGTAAGAAACAATTCTCTTGTATTATACAAGTATCAATACACTGTGACTGTTTAATCACATGATTTAAAGGTTCACTCTCTTCTAAAATTAAGTCACCATTCCTATTAGTATTCAGTAAGATCTGTATGACAAAATCCATAAACAAATTGATAGAGTTTTGAAAAGGTGGTATAGTTTCCAAGATGTCATAAAAGCATTGCACTGGAGTACTCTCATTGTACACAATATCATTGTTTTTAAATAATTTCAAATTATTTTGAGGATTGTTGATAAGACTTAATAGAGCATTTTTCATTCTAATTTTGTCTGCGGAAAATAAATCTAAAGGGCAGTAACTACCTATGCTTTTTATTTTCTTTTCTTCGAGTTTAATAAATTGTTTCATGCAATAGTAGCATTTTGAAAATTGTTTAAATTCTCCTGACAAGAAACCTCCTTTAGGCTTGATTTCTAGACAATAATTGTTATGATTAGCAGAAATAGTCAACAAATTTGGAGCCAAAACAGCATAATTTTGCAATATACACTTAGATTTTCTGTATTTCGGTCGAACCTTATCTAGAGTATTGATTAGTGCCGCCATTTCATCTTCTGATATCTCAATAACCTCATATTTATGATAAGGCTGATTTAAGAGTAATGGTATCATAACTATGTTCACAAAATCTACAGTCATTTGGATTACACCCAAATTAAAGTTTTCTTTGTCATATTTAAAGATTCGAAGCACGTTATTTGTATCGTTGATTTTAAGGACTATGTGCGCATTACCTTCGCCTATATATTTGTAAGAATTTCTTTGAAGGTGAAACATAGTTTTAAAACTGTGCATTACTTACGTAAAAAATGGTGGGAAATTGTACTGCCAAGGCCAGGTAATTATTGACATAGTGAATTTTAATGTAATTAACAAATCAAAGGGCTTTTTAGAATGAAAATACTACTAAAACGAGTAATTAAGATAAAGTGTTTGAAAAAGTGTTTTTGCTTTTGCTTAGAACCATTGGATTGACGAATACGAACTTGACATTTCTGTTTTTCATCGACCTGTGGAAGAATGAAATCACAGACTACATAACTGGTAGCGGTCCAAATTCCGTGATTCTTTCGGAACTAGATGAATATACTATTACAGATAGGAAGCAGAGGGTCTAGACAAGATGCCTTTCTATTTTCGTAATCGCATCGCTAAAATAAAAAATGTATGGTATTGACATAACCGATCACTTGACTTCGAATGGTTATGTCAATACCATACATTTTTTTATGTTAGCGATGCGATTACGATTATCGAAAGGTATCTTGTCTAGGCCCTCAGGACCTTTTATCACGACGAGAACGATGAAGGTTACCGAAGTTGCCATTAAGATGCACCGTTTCATTGGCACAAATACGTTTATTTCCGATCGATTAGGGAAAACAGCGTTCACGTTGTTGATGATGTATGTTTCACCAATACCTGTCACATTAATATGATATCTGCCGTAATTACCGTGAGCACCGAAGTCAAAATCATAACCACAAGCATAATAGAATTATGTCTTTATTTGAATACAACAGCCACTGTAACATAAAATAGTTTATGAAATTAGCACAATGACATCTAATTAATTTTAATAACTCAAACGTGTGAAAAAAATATTATTGATGGTCTATTATTAATAATTATACGTTATAAATTCTACTTATATGTACATACATAAGTTAGAGAATGTAGATTTTCAATATCCCCACCAGATTAGATTTCCCGCCACCACAATATTAACTTATTTTAGAACTTTGTATGAAGTCACAATTTATTGACATAATATTAAGATATATATGTTATATTTAAGTATTAAGTTTATGTTAAACTACTTAACGACTAAAAATTACGAGATATAAAATATACAAATTTACAAAATAAAAAAACTTCACCTCCAGTGCTGCCGTCAGAGATAGTGCTCGAAAGGCTGGCAGCATTTCCCCGTTGCCGTTGGATAGCGAGGCTAATACGTTGACCGAGATAACTGCCAGCCTTTTGATCACCCGTTGCCTCGGCGAGTCTCTTCGCCAAATCCTTAAAAAGGGACCGAGCGCTTCGACCCCATGGACCCATTGTCTCTACACCAAACGGCGCAAATATGTAGCTTTCATTGAAAGCCGAATATTTCCGCCGCTTAGAGCACTCAGCAGAGGCAATCGCTGCGCCTGCAGCAAGGGACGTACTACCTGTATGACACGGAGCAAACGTATCAGAGCAATTACGTCCCATACAAGAGGACGACCCTGCTTCCACAGAATGAACGTCATCCCATCAGGTCTCTTGCCGTCGTCACGTGAGATGCCACTGGGCTCAAGAACCGCTGGCACGTTGACTGCGGCAAGTGCTGTGTGGATAACGTCATTGATGCAGGTGGGAGATTCTGCCAGCGCTTTTTGGCAAGAGAGGCCATGGTGACCATACTCACCGACACGAGTTCCACAACGACAGCGATGGGGGTGATTGGTCTAGATGCCAAGTCTGACCGAGACAGCGAGGGATATCGTGTTCCTGTCAAGCAGCGTCCCGATACAGGCTGAAGGAAGCGCTTGCAGCCAGTATCCGGACTTCACTTGGAAGGAAGCTAGGAGACGAGCACGGTCAGCAGCACCTACAGCGGAACTTAAAAGATCGCTCTGAGTACGCAAGCAGAGTGGCTTGTCCCAATATATCTGTGAAGATAGAGAAGATGGTGGATCTACTTCCGGGCATGCCGTAGAAACGTCTTTAAAATCGCGCCGAAACATACGAGTACCAGGTTTAAAAAGTGGACCGTAACGAAAAGGTCTATATCATCGTACCTTAATAATTAAAAAACTATTACTCTTAGAAACAAAAATGTGGTGTGAATATTTCACTTATATAGTCAGTTGGCAGTAGAGACATGAGTTTTTTTATTAAAATACTTAAAACACCGCCAATCTTGTTTTTTTTTATTACAATCTTTTACTTTAAAAGCGATTCCCTAACATGACGTTTCACGTTAAAACCAACGGCCGTGTGCCCCGGCACAGCCTCACCCGATTTTTTTTAGAACTTTTAAATAGGAATAATACGATCATACATAGCTTTTACATAACGTGAACTTTTTACACAGCCTTTGCACTAAAAGAAAGCTCTTGATTAGAAATAATTATTAGATATAGAATTATTGTTGTTTTAACATACGACAATCAAGCTAGCAAGCTACCTACCGAAGTCTAAAAGTGTGTGTGTTTAAAAACACAACAACAAGCAATAACGTAATCGAGATTCAAATCGATAAACGCGGTCGATGTAGGCTTATGCGGTTCTAATACTGCGCTTATAATACTAATTGCGCGCGGGTGACATACGGTATGCGGGGTGTCCTTTCCCCCGCGTCTCACCTCATACCCAAATGCCATGTCCACATATTGCCTACTTTATGTACGCTTGTAAGGATATCTGCCACCATTTAGAAGACAGGGATTGCGAAAGTTCTTTGCACTGTATCACTAGAAGCTGCTTTGCTTCACATCAAATGACCCTGACACCTGTGCAGTCTCTGGTACTGACACCACCCTTTATTTTTTTTTGTTCCTCTGAGGAAAATGCATTAAATTGCATACTCGGCTGAGGAG
Organism: Scirpophaga incertulas; assembly: GCA_036419045.1. NCBI lineage: Eukaryota > Metazoa > Arthropoda > Insecta > Lepidoptera > Crambidae > Scirpophaga > Scirpophaga incertulas. The sequence goes on along the minus strand of CM071629.1, from coordinate 26,493,321 downwards.
AGCCGGCGGTTATGGGACTTTCCTCTCCAGGAGAGCCCTCCTCGGGGGAGACAACTGCATCCTCCGATCTCCTCCACCGACGATGCCCCACGGCCATGGGACTCTCCCGGTCTCTCCCGGAACGCCGTATCCGCAGGCGCGACTTACTCGCACCCGCTGGCGATCCGCAACGACGCCGCAGCCGTGCTTCCGAGCCCTTCTTCAAGCAGGATAGGCCATCTCCCGACCTCGCTTGGTGTACTCCTTCTAGTATCACTGCTTCATAGAAGGAGGTCACAGCCCTCCAAGCTCCCTCGTCCGCCAGCTTTGCCGCAATCAATGCCGGCGAAGACAGATCTTTATTTATTATTATTATTTATTTATTAATTGGTAGGTGACCTCCTCTTTCCCGCGGAGCCAAGCTTCGAGGTGCCGGCACCGACGGCCCGCTAGCGCGCGCAGCCCTGTAACTTGAGCTGAGCACGCCAGGCCGCCACAATCCAACGGTACCACTCCCGCCTAGGTACCTACTGCGCAGGTTCCCGGGGCGCTCCCCCCGTCGCTCCTGCGGTCGAATAGGGATGTCGAATGGAGGGGAGCATCCCAGAACCGTCGCCGCCTCGTACGAGATGGTACGGTAGCCTCGTACGATCCGTATGGCCATTATCCTCTGCAGGCTCCGTAGCAGAGCTTTGCAGCGGGGGGACCTCACGCAGTTTCGCGACCATACATGGCCACGGATCTCACGACGCCCTCGTATAGGCGGCGAACTCCATCCCTCGGTCCCCGAGATTGGGCAGCAGGCGATTCAACGCACCTGCCACTCTTTTGGCTCAGGGGACCAACCGCACGAAGTGCTCCTCGAAGCTCTAGCGGCGGTCCAGGTTTGGCTCAGGCTACGTAAAACACATGACTGCAATATAATTGATATGACGCGCAAGTATAATGCGGCCTCGAAGACAAAACCCAACCACCAATTGCCCTATCAACCGAACCAGGTTTTACAGACCGAAGTGTCTGGAGATACGTGTGGAACATGCAAATTATTTAATGGTCATTAAGGAAATCATTAAATCAAATCATACTATCAACAAGAGGGTGTAAAAAGTTATATAATTGATAATGCGCAAATCGGACCACAATGATTATTGATAGTGCGGCAGTGACAGCAACAGCAGACTTGACTATACTAATCTGTGGACTTGACATTGAAATTATTTGCAATTGGCAAATGATTTTGCAGGCTCTATAGTTGAAATTATAAGTAATACTTTTTTATTCCTTTACAGCAAACGCTTCAGTGCTGATATGAATCTTCATTAAATTTATAACAGCTGCTATATTGTAGGAATTATGATTACTCTCAATAGAAAATTGAAAAAAGATGTTACTGAACCTCCAAACGGGTTACCTACAGATTCTATATCTGTGCGAAGAATATCAGTTAGAGACAAGTTGCTGGTAAAAGAGGTACAAGAGATGACTGAAAACCTTCCTTTAACTTGTTCTGTGTACTTTGGGAACCCTGATATATTGAGTGAATTTACATTAACTGTATGCCCCGATGAAGGCCTTTGGCAGGGGGGGAAATTTAAATTCGAAGTTCTTGTTACTGAAGACTATAATATGGCGGTATGTAATATGTTAAAAATTTGATTGGACTACTAAATGTTTGTTTAATAATGATTGTCAAACTTTAAATATTCAGTCCAGAATATTAAGGGCTATAATCTAAATCTTGTTACTTTAAAATATTTTAAACCTTATATGTATTTTTATTGTAGCCCCCAAAAGTGAAATGTTTAACAAGGCTATGGCATCCTAATATCAATGTGGATGGGGATATTTGTCTTTCTCTGCTGAGGCAAACATCTATTGATGAGCATGGTTGGGCTCCAACTAGAAGGCTGAAGGATGTTGTGTGGGGACTGAATTCATTATTTACTGTATGTTATTTTTATTAGTGCATATTTTTTCTGTGCTTTTGTTATTTCTATAGAAGATAATCATATTGTTATTTTCCAGGATTTATTAAATTTTGATGATCCACTTAATATAGAAGCTGCTCAGATGTATAAAAAGGATAAGATAGAATTTCAAGCAAAAGTACAGGAATATATTGCTGTATCAAAAGACAAAAGATGAAACCTGCTTAACACCCGACCACAGTAATAAATTTTATTTGAGAGTGCAACCAGCCTTTTAAGTAACTTAAGTATCAGTGACTCTTAAAAGACTACTACAGTACATTGTGTAAAACAGTTTTTATTTTGTAATTATAGTACTTAAATTTGTTCTTGGCATGAAGATAGATAATCTCCATTCCTTTGATTATACACAATCATTATCTGTTTGTTTTAATTTACTCAGAATATAATACTTAATTTGTAGTAGTTAAATTAATGCTGAAAAATTTGTTATGGTTTTGAATAAAGCTACAATAAACAATTAAAACCATGAGTAGTGACTATTATCCTGAAATCACATTTATTGTACTATTCAATAAAAAGTACAGTGCACTCACTTCATTTTCTATTTTGCCAAAATACATTATTATTTTTATTAATTAATTTTAAAGCAGAGCAGTTGTTTATGAATATTATTCATAAATTACACCACTTGACTATGGAATTAAAACATTCAATATTTGATAGTGTATTTTGATATGAGTGGTTCTTGTATTCTATGTGTATTTCATATAATGACTAATACTCATATACCTTAAAAGAAAATTTAACACTTGTGTGACATTTATATTACTTTAATTACATATATCTCAAAATTAGAATTGTATAAGATAGGGCTTTGATAACCAGGATCTTTGATAATTTTAGTATTTTTTATAGTGTATTGTATAAAGGTATGGCTACTTAGGAAAGCAGACAGATTTTGTATTACATTTGCGATATACATATACATAAAATCAATTTGTTTTGGATAAAATCTGACCACACCACACCACAACTTTCATTAAATTATTATTATTTCATACTAATTTACAAATGCATAATTTAAATACAAGAAATAAAAATAAACTTGCTGTTCCAACATACAGGCTACAAAAAACTAGTGGTTCATTTGTGGGCAAATGTATAAATTTTTATAACAAGATTCCACATAGTGTAGCTGAATTGCCTTTTCATAAGATCAAGGTACATGTTATAAAGATGCTAATGAGTAAGGGCAAATAAAAAGTGAATGAATATTTAAATGATGCCAATGCTTGGTGTTGATTTGAAGATATTACATTCTAAATTGTAAATATTAGTTTTCCAGTATAAATTGTAAACACATATGTACATTGTAATAACGACATAATTTATTGTAAATGTTATTATTACTTTTTATAAAGCTAATAAGTTTCTTGCGCCCATTCTTCTTATTCACTAAAAATACAGTGGTAGGGAAAAAAAAATTGGATGATTCAAAAGAGCTTTCTATAAAGTCATATTTAATGCTTATAACAAGCTAATGCTTTTCACCCCAATATTATAACAAGCTAATGCTTTTCACCCCAATAGCTGTCACTCAGTTTCTTATGCATAGCTATTTCCAGGTTCTGTACCTTAAAAATGAATATAATAAGAAAGGGCTGTTACCAAAAGTGCAATGTGTGTTGTGATCTAAAATTTTTAAGAAAATATTATTCCTTCTATTTGCTTTATTAAAGTTTTTTAAGCAACTTAGTCTTCTGTGTGGAAATTTTGGATCAGATTTTAAAATTATTTTTAAACTTTATATTGTTTCGTTTATGAATCTAACATTCACTATTTTGATTTGGGATATTACACATCAACCATAAAACCTTACATTATTATGGGACTCGAGCTATAATTTATTTGACCGCTTTTTTTACTAGACTCTGGTAACATTTTAGGACTCCTATGATAATGATAATTGTTACTTACCCCATTCAAAGTGAGATAATTAGTTAATTAAAAAGTTTTTATCATCTTCATCATATATTGTAATAATAATTACAATTCATGATGTAGGTAAATAATATGATGTATATGTTTATTTATATATGGGTGTATTTTCCATTTTTTTCTTTTAAGTATGAATTTTAATCTAACAGTATAATTGTAATTGCATTGTAATTAAAATAAATGCATAAACAGATGTTTTATATACCCATACTGAAAGTATACTAATAATATAGTATTAGTAGACAGAACAGCAATAAATTTTTTTATGAAAATATTGACAGCATCTCATTGTTCTTGCTTTATATTTACTTTAATTAGTTTTATTTATAAACCCGGGTTGCATATACATTTTGTATACATTAATGATGTCTGTTCAAAGTTCCAAATAAAAGGGATGTCTTTTGGAGCATGATGAATAATCTAAAGTTTCATGACACTTGTACAACTGAATGAATGCTTGAAATATATTTTAATTGAAATCAGTAAGTCGAATTTCATCATACTACAAAAGTCCACAATAATGGATGATATGCTTAAAATGCTCTTATTCCCCCAGCGGCCTCGGTACCCGTTATATCGGTTTCTTATCGCTAATTGAATTAAAAGCGAACATCTTTTTTAATCGAACTTTCTCCCTGCAATCATATATTTTCCTGTGGTAAAAATCCCTTATGTCCTCCGGATCTCAGAGTTACCAACTTACATCAAAATTGCTTCAGTAGTTGTCTGTATGTCACTACCAATTGTGAATTCCTGTTCATGTTGATAATTAGTATTGCACATAATGTTGATAGAAAATATGTCCTAAATATGTTATCATTAGGGTAAATGTCATGACAGGAGGCGCCGAATTTTAAAACGTAGCGATTATGTTCTACGATATTGGATTTACATGGAACATTTTCAATCGATCATGCGTTTAAAAATATAATATTGCCAGTTATAATATCACTTCAATTCTGTAGCCTCTACAAGAACAAGAATATCCTATTTGTGACATAAGATCTAAAGTCACAGTAGTAAATTTACTCACAGACTTTTCAAACCGGAACACAGCGATGCAAATCGTTATTTTGTGGCAGTAATAAATAGGACAGAGGTAGATAGATATTCAAGCAGGCGACGCGAACCTGGCATATGGTGTAAATGATTCATAAGGGTGCTTTTATGATAATAATATATTCCATATTACGTACTATGGAATATATATTCGTAATGTAAGCATGGAAAAAAGAAAATTATTGAAAATTTCTATACGAAACAGATTAAGATTAAAGAACGTGAGTGTTGCCAAAGTAATTAGCATGAACATATAGGTCACAATAATAAAACGACGAAATTTACCAATGCCCTTTATTAAACAACCATTAATACTGGAGCATCAATACAGATCAATATAAATAATAATAAATAGTACAAATTTGTATACAATAAATAGCTTAACAATAACGAAGTAACAAAATGTTATTATGACTAGAAGTTCGTTTGATTTGATGTATGTTGATGTAATGGTTGATGAAATATTTGGTGCTTTTAGTCGACGCTCGGAGCTAGGTGCGGGTGGTAGTTCCGTTCGATTTAACTTAACGAAATCAAGGGAACACAGATATTTTGTAAACAATAAAAGAAATCGATTTAACACTTGAAGAGGTGGCGCGAATGTGAAGGCATATTCACATAAACGAAAATAATGTAACAGAGGAAGGAAGTATTGACAATATGTAAATAACGCTTGTCAACAGTGATTCTAAAAACAATAAAAAAAAATGTAGATCGTAATAAAATCCTTCAACTTTCAATACGACTCTAAACTTAAACATATTTTTATCAGTCCAATTCATGGTATAAAGATTTTGACATTTAAGAAACTACTCTCATAACAAAATATAATCTACACTTTGCTGTTATATATTTCACAGCATTTGTGCTTATGTGCTGCTATCAAATTGATAACTTTGCAAATAGAATAATTGACAGGTTTTTAATATAATTTTACATACATTTATCTGTCTGTTCTATAAGCCGGCCTGTTTAAGCGAATATGCTTTCAATACGACGGAATTAACTGGAGGAGGTGAAGTTTGTGAGCAGTTCCTCTTGTATGCTGTTGGAGCGCGTGAGGTGCCTGGGGGAGACTTTTCCAAAGGCGGCGGCAACGCTGTCTGCTTGGGACGCCGCTTGCGCCTTGCGCTCGTGGTACTCCTCGGAAAATTCCTGCGCAAATTAAATAAAAACGTTATGACGTAGCTCCATTGATTTAGACACATCTGAGTCACACTTGACTAGAAAGTTATCACAAATGGTCCATGATGAAAACAAAGAAATTTTTATCATTTAGTAGTTACATAATCATTTTTGAACTAGGAGCTAGGTACTTGGAGCTAGGTACGGCATTGGTACAAGATCTATTTTCATACTCTCAGTATTATTATATTAGAGAATCATCAATGGGAGCATCCATCAAAGCAGATAGTTTCGAGTTTAACAGATATATATTCGCTACGATAACAATTAAACTATTTACTAAACACAGAAATATTTGTTAACTTTGTAAGCAGCTTTAATATCATAGATTTTATGTGACAAAAATAAAAGATGTTAATTTTTCTTAGTGACTATTTAAGAAAATAATGACTGCTCGGTGAAAGTCGGGGACCTTATTCTTTTGGGTGATATTTGCGAAGGTTTAATCTCGCAGCCTATTACTATATACTAGTAAACTCAACAGTATAAAAGTTGTATTTGCCTATTACTGTCTCACCAGCAAATTGAATGATTATTCGACACAAATCATCAGATCATCCGATAAAATTATCGGATGACCTGGTTATTGTGGTTAATCCATTAAGGTTTTGACAGAAAGGACATTAAAAAAATCTAGTCTGGTGAAAAATACCGGCTCCCTTTGTAAAATATTTTTAATATTTGGTAAAATTGCGTGTTTGTACCATGCTCTTTATTTAGTTCTAGTTAGTTTCAAACCTTAGTTATGAATGAGGATAATGTGGTGGAATAATAATATTTATAAAAACATTACGAAACTAGTAATAGAGTATGAGATTTATGCAAAATTTGTATTCATGTTTCATAATCAAAGTTTTATGAATAAATTTATAAAATATTTTTTTCCACTTCTGCTATTTCCTAGGTTTTTAATATGGTCATATTTTTTGTTATTATTATACCACGATTGTAAAACATTTTCAATAATTTATGAATGTTATACGACTTTTTGCAACATCATTAGTAATTAAGCATATATTCATAGGCTATAACATATTTACTTCATAAAATAATTTGCGGTTATTAAGATAAAGAAGAAGTTTAAGATTTTCGCATTAGATCAAACAGTAGCTTTTATTACGTAAAAGTGTATTTTGATTATTTAAATGTGCGATAATGTGAATATTAAGCAATAAGTTGCTTTTGGTTTGTAATTTTAATGAGCCTGTTAAAATTTTATATGGGTAGAGTAACATACTAATGTCACCAACTGTGTTGTATTATTATTTATTATATCAAATATATAAGGGAAACAGTCTTGTTTAAAATAATTTTGTATTTATAAATATTGATAGCGATACTTTTGTGTACTGTTTTCTTCATTCAAAATTAATTATATATACCTTAAGGCGGTGTCCGAGGAAGCGCGCTCGTTCCCTCTTCCTGTTCATAAAATCAGAGTGCGCCAGCCACCGGTGCTCGGGACACTCTTCGGCTGACGGTCGCTTTAGCGGCACTTTCTTGAATACCCACATCAGAAACCGGGTCGCTTCCTGTATTCAAAAATTCAAACTATCAATATTTAAATAATTCGGGCTGTGACATAGACGTAAATTAATCAAAACAACAGTCTGTATAGAAACAGAATAGAGGAAGAAAAAAAGGGTATCTGTATTCTGTCTACTGTGCTACCTATCAACGTCTTATATTTTTTTATGGCCAGTGACAATGTATGTATGTTGTAACAATGTGCATTGTTGTGTATTTCAAGAGTTAGAGGTGAGATAACCAGTTCAGCAGATGCTGCGGAGTATAACTAAAGCTTGTTTCCACCTATCTTAACGCCACGTTACTATAAGGTAACAAAGCCGTGGCCTTCAGCATGGAGGGAGGGGGGGAAGCAGGTTGTTCTGGCCATTTGTCACATAATTGTAATGTTGTATCTAAAAAATATCAACATTAAACATGTGAAACTTCTACACTATTGTTGTAATTTACCTACATAAAAAGAGAATGTTTTTCATTTGTGATCGCTAAGATGACGTTTATATTGGTAACAGAAACTCGTACCGCACCTGAAATTCCTCAGCATAAAACGAAGACTGACCTGCGTGATTTCTTTATACAGATGTTCGAAACGGTACCGCACGAAGGAGATATTCATCCGGGTCTCGTGGTCGTCAGTGCCACGGAATGGAGATACACCGGATAGCATGATGTATGTGAGAACACCCAAGGACCAGATGTCCGTCTGAGGATACGCTGGCTCGTCGTTTATGATCTCTGGCGCTGTGAAATTATGCAGTGTAAGCTATATTGTTTTATCATTGTGTACCGTAACTCCAATTTCGTTATTCGTTAGCCACGAATGATACTTGTCTATATCTAAAAACGTTCAAACTAAGTCATGACGTAATAAAACACTTTTGTGTTCGAAAAAATTAATAACTTTTTCGGATTAAGTATACACGGTTTAGATGTACCGTACATACATTATGCAACGTTAAGCCTTAGAATTACAAAGTATTAAAATTATTATGTATAGTACTTGATACGTCAAACTTTACATTTTCACTACGGAAACATAAAGACTTGATTATAACAGTCGTATTGTATGATATATAGAATGTTTATGGCTATCGTTACTAATTGAAAAAGATGTTTGTATATCTATCTATTTTATTATATAACTCAATCATCCAAAAACAATATCTTAATAGATTTTAAGTATCTAATTATACAGGATTTGCAATTTGTAGGTTAAATGGCATTTTACATTTTGCCATAGTCACCAAGAACAGATTACCGCCTAGAGACAGCTTTCGCCTTGTAAGAAGCCACACTGGAAACGTTTCGTATGTGTTTTACTGAGCTCGTGCGCATGTTGGGATAATTTACAGTTTCTAGGTATGTCCAGTAAATAAGCAAATTCTTAGACTTAATGATAATATAACTATGATCAACGATTAAATAAGTAAATATAAAAAATTGAAATTAAATACATGAGAAAAAAAAAGATAAATTACAAAAAATAAAATTCTAACGAATAGTAAATTATATGAACCAACCTTTGTATTCGAGGTCTCCGACTTGTGGCACACTGGTACCCAGTTTTGTGACCCTGTGTGCAGAGCCGAAGTCAACCAACTTGATCTGGAGTGACCTCACAGAAGCCATTACTACATTATCCGGCTGGAGGTCCAAGTGACAGTAGCCGCGCCAGTGGATATACTGAAGAGCGTCCAGAATTTGCGACACGACGGTTGCAACGGTTTGTTCAGAATACTCGTGTCTACTTGAAAGGTAGGTGAGGATATCAGCTCCTTGTAGTTTCTCCAAGATAAGAGCAGCCACAGGCGATCCTGGTGCCTGGTAAGCTGCTAGAAGATTAGATATCCTCTCGTGCCGTAACCTCCTTAAGCATTCGAACTCCCTTTGAATTTGCACTTCAGTTTCCGGCTTAATTTCTAGAATCTTTGATACCACTACCTCGTCAGTCCTTTTATCGACTCCTTTGACTACAATGGAGAATTTTCCGCGCCAGAGTTCTGAGATAAAGCTGTATCGCTCGATGAATGCATCGGACGATTCCCACTCAATTGGGGACTCTTCTGTAGAGTAATTCAGTTTCGGCTTCTCCTCTTCCAAAACAATCTCTTGTCCTGATTCAGTGATCTGTTGCAGATGGTTCATAGCTTTAGTCATTTCGACCTTAGGCGTGCCAGCTTCCATAGTCTTTATCAGTTGCGTTGGTATTCCTTTGTCGCTCCATCCGATTCTGTTTCGCGACGAGAGGCGGAACTGATAGCTAGTATCTGGATTCAGATTCTTGACTAGGAAAAACTCGTGATCAATATTTTGGGCGACGTCCACCCAGTCAAGGGCATCGCCGCGTTTGTACTGCAGCCCATAGCAGAGAACGGGTGAGTTGCCGTCGCAGCGAGGCTGGTTCCACCTTAGTAACACTTGGGTGTCCGATCTAGCTGCGGCTGTGGGACTATCGGGAGCATCGGGGACTGTAGCTTCGACGATTCGTGCTCTGGCTACTGTTTGGCCCACTTTGTTCCTTGCTACAACCTTGTAGAATCCGACATCATGAGGCCTCGCTGGTTCTAGACGGAGGGTGGAGCGACCGTCTTCTTCGGAGATGATACGGAGTCGTTGTCCTTCGGCGACTACCATGTCATTTTTGAACCACTGAATTATGGGCTTGGGGTCTCCAACAGCGTAGCAAGACAAAGAAGCGGGTTCACCGTCCCTTATAGGTAATAATTGAGGTTTTTCTCTGAAGAATGGCAGGGTGCCTTCTCTCTTGGACTCCATAAGCGCCTGTGCTTCAGCGTACGAGTCCAATCTGGTGCCGAGTTCGTGTCGCAAGCGGCGGATGGTGTAGCTCTCGCTACCATAGTTGTTGATGCGCTCGCGGCGCTCGTCGTCGATCTCTTCGTCCATTATGTCCGTGAAGCGGCGACGTTCGCGGATAATTGGAGTCTGGAAATGTAATGATTGAAATGAGAATTTCTCTATACAATATATTCTATTCAATTTTATAGCGTGGATAAAGGAAGAGGTTTAGCTTTTAGTTTTTTAATATAAAGGATAAGAGGAAACTAGATATTACGTAACATCTAAGAATTAGATACAATAAATAAATAAAAAGAAAATACAAATCTAAACAACACTAACGTTATTTATTTTGAAATGAAAAGTTGATCTGATATAAAAATGAAATTTTACTTTTACGGTATTACAATATTATGGTTCACTATAATAAATATTTTATATACCTACAATTTTGTTTTCCCGAAAACACATTCTTTAAACAGCAACCACTTATTATTATTACATATAGGCTTCTCGCAAGGTTCTCTACACCGAGTTTAATGCTTTTAATTAAATTGTAGGTTTACCTTGTAGTTACCAAAGCTATGTTTTCCTGCATAAGCTCTTAGTGTGATCAATCTTGCTATGAAATCCGTCCTAAGTTTCGTAATTGTTTTGCTGGTAGTCTTTTCCATTATTGCTCTTTGGGTGAGTTTTAGCTTCTAAATGAGGTTCGTTGTGAACGACCAGGTTTTGGTGCTATAATCATCACTAACAACGCACACGAATTCTAAAATATTTGTCTTAAGGCACTGCGGTATATAGATAGACAATATGCTGCATTAACTTGCCAATAGACGCCCACTGCTGGATAAAGATATTCCCTAAGGATCCTACACTGCTCGGTCCTGCGCTGCTAGCGTCCAGCACCTTCCTGCAATTCTTATCAAATCGTCCGCCCAATTTATAGGAGGTCTATCAACGCTGCCGTGTCCGGTATATGACTGCCACTCCACTCCGCTCCAGCAGCCGTCTCCTCAACCTGCAATGTGTCCTTGATAACTTTGAGCCTCCTTATGAGTGACCAGGTTTCGGTAAATAATAGACCATATTCATCCAGTGTAGAGTCTCCAAGCTATCATAATAAGTGTGGGTAGCATTCTCAGCATGGGAATTCAACACAATTTGCATCTTCGTAATGTTCATTTTAAAGACTCACTTATTGAGAAATATTCTATATGGCACCTTTGGAGAGGCTGAAGCACAGCTCAGGTCTCGATGGAATTAGTTGGATGGAAGGCTTTGTCATAGTGAAAAATAGTGCCAGGTGTCTCTTCGGTATTCTGTATAACTTGGCGTAGCCTATGTATGTGTCTATGGTACTGTAGCCTTTTCAGAAACTGGTTTGTTCGAGAGTACCAAACCTGCACGCGAGACGACTTGCGATGACTCTCGAGAATACTCTATGGCTTCTTTAAAATATTCAGTATTAAATCGATGTATGTCACGAGTGATAGATCTGTTTGTTGCATCGTCGAGGAGTGTCTTCAGAGGTCTGATGATCTATCACAAGCCGTTTCTCTATTAGCTATTGAAAGCAAGCAAAGACTCTGAGAACTTGCTTTTCTTTTTGGTACGATAGGATTTTAAAAACAGTGAACCCACCGCAATATATCTTCCACGACCTTATCATGTGTCAGTTATCATCAATGCAGTTTCCGTTCAGTTCTCCAGGTAATCGAACCAATTTTGCAATTGGACTTGAAAAAGTTTGGAGTTTTGTATCTAGTTGGCTTCTAGATTCATCAATCGATATCGTTCGGTTTACGTTGAGATTCAATGTGTCGAGATTTACATATCGGTTCACCTCAGTTTGCAGTGACCGAATGTTATATATTGTCAGCGCTATATTTTTTAAAAATAGATTAGGACTGAATATTGATTTCAGGTGTAATTGACACCTCTGGAGAGATCGTAGTACAGCCCAGGCATAGTGGTAGGTTAAATGTTTAGGTCTTCTATATAATTTGTCGCAGCGTAAAAAAGATCAAATCCAATGATTTAGAAACGTTCTACAATGTAGCATCGATAGGCCCGCTATTACTTAGAATGTAAGATATTTGCTTCTCAGTAAAATTATTATTTTATTGATAAGCAAATATCACAAACGATTAATGTTTAATTGCAACAATGGAATTATTCTGCGTACCCTGGGATCGTAGGTATCGTGAATATTTAGTGAGTAACCAGGCGAGCGACCGCAAGCAACCTTCATATACTCGCGCAGTCGCACCGGGAATTGTACGTCACGCAGTTGGAGCAGGTACGTATCAGGGCCGTTCTGGTAACTGGAAAAAACATCTCATTATAGTAAAAGTTTTCAAAAATAGCTTGCTATATAACATGAAGGAGCATTTTAAATTTCTAACATCTCAGTTATTGTAATATCATCGAATTCAGTCAATGGCGGGAGTAATACATACTGGCTTTCGGACTTGGCGGAGACTTCCCAGTCGGGGTGCTCCCACTGCTTGAATTTCAGGTCCCAGGCACCGGCCGACCGCTCACGGGACCCGCCGTCGCGCTCGGGGCTTCCTGTGATATGTACATTTTTGTAAAACGTCACCTGTATCTATAATATTCATTTACATGATGCTAAGAAACCATTTGTATTAATGAATTGTTGCAATAGTTATGTAAAACAGAATAAAATATGTGACCATGATTTTATGTAATCCACTTATATACATAACGTTTCTTGTAGTTACCACATTACTAAAACAAAGTCGCTATCCGCCATCTGTCTGTTCCTATGTATGCTTAGATCTTTAAAACTACTTTTAAATTTTGTGATTTCTAATGTGATGTAAATAAGCACGTGTTTTTGCGCTTATATTGCAAAACGCTGGCTGAACCCTACGAGATAGACCAAAATAATGTACTACAGTATTGTCCACCTTAAAAAGTTAAACAAAAAAGTCCGCGATGGTATATGTCTATCTCTTAGGGATAACCCACCATAACCATATTTTCATTGCACCCGTGCGAAGCCGGGGCGGATCGCTAGTATATACTAAATAAAAAAAGAAACAGTATATGTTCTTTCGTATAGATACTATTTCTTTTTCAAGTATATCAAACTATTAACTCAAACCATTATTAATCTACTTTCTTGTCTTTTGGCAGGTTATCTATACTATATCTATACTAATATTATAAAGAGGAAAGATTTGTTTGTTTGTTTGTTTGTAATGAATAGGCTCCGAAACTACTGGACCGATTTCAAAAATTCTTTCACCTTTGGAAAGCTACATTATCCCCGAGTAACATAGGCTACTTTTTATCCCGAAAAAATCGACAGATCCCACTGGATGCGCAACAAAACCTTCGCGCCATAAACCGACTTCCGCGCATATGTAGCCGTGGGCAAAAGCTATGACCCTTAACCCTCTATAGACCCAATCCCGAAATCCACGCAGGCGAAGCCGCGGGCAGAAAGCTAGTTGAAAATATATTGACGGGAAGATGGGAACATTTTTATTACAAAAATAAAATTACGTTTTGTTGCATATAAAATACAACATGGAAGAATTAATATTATTAAAAAAATGATGTATGTGACAGAATTCTTCCTAAATGGTTGTACCAATTTTGTTGAAATTCGAGAAAGGTTCACAATAACTTCACACAATGTTTAGATCCTATAAAAATATATAACACAGAGTTGCATTAGCACCTTGGCGACACTTTTATAATAGATAATAGAACTCCCAATCCATAAGATAAGCATATTTTAAGAAATACTTACCCTCCGGCGTGTATGTTTCTCCGGGCGGGTACACCATCTTGGACGGATGCTCGAAGGCGCCACTGAGCGGTCGTCGTCTGAACCATGTGCGGCATTGGGCATTCTCTGTCCAGTCCCTGGCGAAGCACATCCAATTGGTCACCCATTGTTTAAACAAATCCATTTTTCCTATAAGATGACTACAGTGACTGCTGTATCCCTACTTTATGTTGATTGTAATCTTACTTGAAAATCAATGTTCGGTGGTAACTATCTTCTTAATTTTTACCGACAGAAGCTTGCTATCTCAAGATTATCAATATTATTTAAATAAATGTTGTTCTTGAATATACAAGAAATAGTTTGTTAATTTTAAATTGAAAATCTTCTTTTTAGTTTATTGGTAAATTTTTTGTTAACTTTGGTCAAAACACTGTGAGATCAATAAAAGTATGAATAACACACATTAGAATCGATAATTCTTTATGACAACGTGAGCAACTTAATTTTGTTTAAGTTAGGTTTTTTTAGGAGTATATAAACTTTAATTGCCATAAAATCGCCTAAGATTTTTTCATTAATATAAGCGACATTGTCGCAATAGTAATATCTTGGGCGATGTGTCGATACTAATCGTGGAGGTGAACTACAGTCGACAGTTTGTCAGGAATTTTTCTATTGAATCACTTGGCTTATGTCTGCTGAAGGTAAACATTACGTCAATTGTCCGCTGAAAATATTATATTTTACAATCAACATTAATTCATCTTAATAAGAATGGTTATTAAATAAGTTGTTTTCGTACTGTCGGAAAATTCTAAGTTAATAGATGAATATGATTTAGTTAGTAAAAGTGTTTTCTACTACTACGGTCATAAAAATAGAAAAAATTGACACTGACCTTTATTGGCTGTTTGTCATAATATGGCGCGGCGCCAATGACCAATTTAAAAGCAATAATTATGTCACATCTGGGTTGATTTCCAACAGGCGTCAGTGAACAATTGAGATGTTTAGAATTACGGACTTATTTATTGATAATATTAAAGTATGCATTTCGTTGATAATTATTGCAACTGAGAACCAGTTTCAAAATATCTAAGTAAGCTTTGTGTCAGATAAACATAATCAATGTAGTAATTTTAAAACAGAATAACATTCAAAATTTATCACAGACAGATTAAGTTAAAGTTAATTTTCATAGTGATTGAGGCATTTTACTTATAAATAAACATTGCATAACGGCTTAATAAATACACTGTATACTACATTATATTTTTCACTTGAAAGTTAATTGAATAAAATCATCGAAATTGATATTGAACGTTTACAAAAGTAATAACTATATGATACATAGATAGTATAAAAATCTCACTGTGTGTAATTGATGACTACAATAGGTAGAAATTAATTACCTTTTTCTTAAACGTTATCATGACAGCACTATAACTTCTTTACACTACGATTATAAATCTTGTACGATTTTGAAAAAGGCAACGGCCAGCATCACAACCTTTTACGAACGTTCGGTGAAAGTTGAAACTCAACGAATGTAAAATGTTACCTTTATTCCGGTATGTAATTTATAATTGGACAGGCGGCCACAGAACGTTTGTGATTTGGTTGATATCTATTAGTTCATATCCACCTCCGAACAATCAATATTTTCCTTCAAACTAACCTGTACAGGTTGTAGTAGTTACGTAGCCTGTCTGTAGATATGAGGTACTCTTCTTGGTAGATCTTGTCTGCGAGATTCAGCCAAGGATGCTCCAACGCTTGCTTGACATCCATCCTCTCGTGCCAGTTGTACACCAGCAGTTTTGAGATGAAGTCGCGGCCTTCGCGGCTGAGGCGGGACCACCATTCCTCGTCATGCCACTCCCACTGAAAATATATCACGTATTATTATTCAGTCAACCTAAAAGCATTCAGATTTCTTGCTTGTCATATACATTTTATGATAAAACAAACGCATTTACCTTATTTTCATACAAACATGATCTATTCTTAGTCTTGTAATTTTTAAATGTTCAATCGTGCAATAAGTCTATGGGAACTGAAACAAAAGTACTGACACCGCGCTATTTATCCATAGCTAACAAGAAATAACGGTTATTCATTCTTAGAACATATTGCACAAGACTATTGGATAACCAATGAATTATTTCACCATAACACTTGAGGTGTTGTTTGTTTCGTTTAGTGTTAACATTAATAGTGGATTTATAACACTGAGCGATATCATACAGAAAATAGAAGAAATGCACTTGAATATAGTTATTAAAGAAACTGTTTCATATGACAATTCTGTAAATACCCTTTATCAGTATAATCAAATTATTTTGGTTGATGTTAAACCAATGTTAGCTTTGGAATCTGCCTTGTTCAAACGCAAGTCACGGATTCAGTAATGAAGAGATTGACAGTACAATGGACATTTTTATGATGGCGGTTATGACCAAGTATAAATCGTTTAAACATATTGGGTTTTGGTGGTCATGTGAGCAAGTCAACTTGTTGTTTCTGAATTTGGGGAGCCTGTCCTGGTCATTCAAGCCGTGGAAGCCGTGGGGAGTATCCACTAAGTAGGATGTGATGTAGATTCCAACACTAATGCTCCACAGGCCATACCTTGGGGCGTTTTGTAATGTGCTGCTTGAATGGTATGGTTGGTTTGCGTTTCGCAGTTGTTTTTGCCGACGAGATAACGAGTGTTCTCCGAGTACGATGTGGATTCTGACGCTGATGCTCTTCAGAGCACGGCACATCCTGTGCCATCTTGGAAGTGCTACGTGAATAGTACAGTTAAACATTTACCTTGCCCTCTCTGATCTTGGTGAGTGTCTCACGGTCGTTCCTGCCGCGGAAAGGCGAGTGTCCACTGAGCAGTATGTAGGTGATGATGCCGACGCTCCACAAGTCCGCTGCGAAGGACACGCCCTCGCCGGAAGCCACCTCAGGCGCGACGTACTCTGGCATGCCGTAGTCCAAAGCAGCGTGCTGGTTGAATTGGATGCGGCGGGAGAGGCCAAAGTCGCAGATCTTCAGCTCGTCGCTGCCAGCGTGCGACAGCAGCAGTTCGCCGATCTGGTACAAGTTAGTGGTACGTTCATATATTTATCATTTTCTTCCAACTATACAGTAATTCTATTATAACTGCTTTCAGTATAAAGTCAAACATTTTTACTTTATCATAATACCTTCTTATACAATATAGTTGTATAAAGTAATATACTGCACAATTTTAATTTTTAAACTCTTTTGTAGATCATCGTCTTTCTCTTCTAATACCACTCTTGGATGAGATAAAATTAAACAGTAGAAGACAAAAATATCTAAGCTCAAGCAACTATCATCCATAACCTTGCTTAAAACTGTGCATAGACATTTCATACGCAAACTATATTCCAGATCAGGAGTCAAGCTCCTAACTTGGGTTTTTAATCTGTTTAATTGACCAACTTGATATGTGTATATATAAAATGAAACAGTTTTAGATAGCTGTTACTGGAGTAAAAATAATTTGACATTTAAAAATAGTTTGTAATAATTGAATATATCAATCGTTTTCTGTTTAGCGAAACAATGAACTATTAGTTCATATTGTGTAGCAATAACGTCAAAGTTTCTGTTACGGATGCATTTATTAAACTATGTTGTTGTCGGCTTCGATCAGCCCGCAATATTATATACAGATAAAATATATACACACAAAAAGTGCAATATAGACGAAAGAGTGCCCGTTTCATGTTACAAACTTTATGGTTGTGATGACATTGCACGGCGACATTAAAGTCAATATGGAGAACATTACAAAAAGAAAAATGTACCTTTTCTGAGTTTTGTCTTGAATATTCTTGTTAGGGAGACATTTTTGTTATAATATCAAACGTGAGTATATCAAGACGTTATCAAAAAGATACGAACCGTAAGACCAAGATGGGCGACACTGTTGTCATGCATGTAGCGCAGACCTCGTAGCAGTTGCCGGATGTAGCCAGCCACCTCACGCTCCGTATAACCCTAGTCAAGAAAAATTCATCAATATATTATTCGATTCCCTTATCGGTAATACAAAAATAAATTAACAGCGAGGCACGAAAATACATAACATTTCGCTACTACAACACATTTGTAAATATTTTGTTTGATTTGTACTGTTTAAAATAATATAATAAGGTTAAAGAGATAGTTTAATATTGTATTTATACAGACAAAGTAAATTTAGTGCCAGATAAAGTCAACACGCTTAAAGTAGCTCTCGGTAATCATCCCATTTTTCAATGCAAATGAATTTTTACAATTGACGAAATATGTGAATTGTTTTATTTATAATTATTTGAACTTATACTAATTCACTAATTATTTCATTGAATTTACACAAATTATATTTATTACTGATGAAACATGATTATATGGAATTTCGGAATTCATTATGCAACGCGTTGAGAAGACGACTTACAGAAGTCATAGGGTTATTACTAGCATAACGTGAACGTACGTACGCACGTAAACAGTAAATATTGCTTACGAGCAGCACGAGAATGATATTCTTTATTGCTATCAAATTTTTATTGAAACTGGCAGATAGTTCGGTTATATTGATGCTTGATAAAGACAATTGTCACACTGCATCTTAAATCAACAATGTAACATACTGAATGAGAGAGAGAGAGAGAATGTGATAATAAATGAGACATAATCAAGCATATTGATACAGTGCAACAGTGCCACAGTTCTAGTTTGTATGGTTGAACATTCTATTACACCACGATGCAATGAATAGGAGCAGAGATTCAATGAACAATGTTTCCTTTCAGAGCGTTCGTTGGGTTTTCTATGTAAATGGTTATACAAATATCATTTATACGTCAATACCACCAACTGTGAGCCAGTCTCAAGGCAACACTAGTCAATACCGGCAGAGGATTCGTAGACCGCGACATGTCCTTAGCGACCCCCCTAACCAACTCACGCAGGAACTTCTAGACCTGCAAGCGGCGGCGTCTGAGCCGTCGCTCCCCCTTGTCAACCCCTAAACGGCAGCCTTCTGCTTAGCCTGAATAGGTTCTTGTCAATACTGGCCGGTCCAACTTTGGAGATTCGTGCCTTCTTCTAGCTCACCATGGGGTAGCGCTAACCGTGCCTCTCCTGAGGTGCGGCCCTGTCGTCAATAAAGCCAGTAGGGTCAATAGGACCAAAGGCTAGGCTGAGTTTAGTCGGTAGGTCTGTGTAGTCGAGCCGTCTCGACAGTACCAGGAGTCCGACATAATCAACGCATCCCTGCTTGCCTGTTGCGTTGATATCCATGATGGATTCTCAGCCTCCTCTCCTGAGGAAAAAAAAAAAAAATCTTTTTTGCCATGGTTGAATGTCTTGAAAGTTGACTTATTTTTATAAGGAAATGAAATAAAATACGAGTAGATTATTAATGTAATATTAAGTAATATTTCCGAAGAAATAAAATATATTACCGAGTAAGATTTTTCTTCAAATTAATGTTAGTATATGCTCGAAGTTTGCTCACTGCCATATGTAATGTACAACAATACGCATACAGAAATCAAATGCAGCGGCTGTACAATTTCTTTGCTTTTTTCGTCTAAGAAACAATAAATGCGGTTATACAGTCCTATTGTTTTTAATACCATATAAGGTCGGAACAGTTTGCTGAGAGGATTCTTGGTCGTTGGTTGGAAGGTTGGAGGTTGGAAAACTTTGGTCGTTTTGTCTCACCTGTCCTCTCAGCAGGCGGTCGCGCACCAGCTCTCCACCTCCAGCTAGCTCTGTGACCAACGCAACCGTGTGCTCGTGCTCATATGCATCGTGCAACCGCACCAAGTGCCTGTCGTTCAGCAGGTTCATGATATCCAGCTCGTTCTTCATGAACGGCTTTAGTGACGAGTCCCCGTGCATAATCTTAGCGGCATAGTTGCGACCTGCAAGAGATATGTTATGTGATTACTTATCGTGCGATATGTGACCACATCAAGCGAAAACGGTAAACGTCTATTATTACATTGTCTGTATTCTGTTATTTAAATTAAAAAAAAAAACATTTGTTGCCACCTCAGTAATGCAAAGCAAATTTTATAACAATTGTATCCATTACTTATTTAGTAAGAACGATTATTTTTAGTATTAAGAAAATACGCTTGTCTTCGTTAAATTATCTTTTTCAAGAATAATTATAAAAGGGAAAAAGATTGGTTAACTCGGACGGAGAATGAATTATGTAGATAGAGTTAGTTACAGAAGAGTTACCGTTAGAGCGATCAGCGGCGTGGTAAACCACCCCCTGGACACCGCGGCCCAGCTCGTCACCGAGGTCGTAGAACTCGCCAAATGGCTTCGTTCGTGGCTTCACGCGCGGCGGGTGCTCGCGGATTCTGCGAATAGTACGATTTTAAATTTTATTGTGCTATGACGCATGTTTAGTATGACCTTATAAAAGCTAATAAAAGTTGACATAAACTGACTGCTTTCACAACTATATTACAATGATCAAAGTAAACTATTATTACTTTTCAAAAGTAATATTTTTGTACTTGGCAACACTTGTGACAGTAGTTGATCCGTATTTTTTTACTTTGCGGTTATCTAAAATGATCAGAAACGAACTTTTTACATTTCTATATATTAAACATACTAAATTAAGAAATAATGGTATTGTTGAATAAACAATCATGTATCACTTTTAGTTCGAAATAAAGTCGCAGATGATCATACCTATCAGCGTACACATGCTCGTCTTCTTCCACGTGTAACATGGCGGAGGAGCTGATCGCTCCGGCGACATTACGAGCCGACACGGAATAGAGGCCCTCGTCCTTCAGGATTACGTCTTGGATCGTGAGCACCGTTGTGTCAGGCTCAATAAACTGGATCTAGGGTCAAGATGCGTGTGATAGTAAGTGTAACATGTCGGTTTATGTTTATTTTAGCTCTAAAATATCTGGATTCCGTTAGTTAATACCTCAAGGATGAGGTATGAGAAAAATGAGATATTAGGTGTCAGAGGACACTTCTTGTCGTAGTATTAATAATAAAATACTACCTTAACTGATTTAGATCGCACCTTGTGCGTGATATTCATTCATTCTAACCAATTATAGGCCCACTCTCGAAAAACTAGAATGATCCTATGTTTCCCGTTTCTCTTCAAGTTAAGGGGAAAGGAGGTCAACGAAGTGTGACACTTCGTTGACTTCCTGAACAATAATCTTTATGTGAAATAATATGTGGATCATCACAATTTTTCTACGTCGCCGAAGGGCTTCAGTCTAACCTAAATAAGTCAGAACTAAGCCAATCACGCTTGCTCGGTGTGTATTGATCGATTTTACATACACCTTAGAATTTCAACGTAGGTGCACGCAAGTTGTATCACGATATTTTCCTTCACCGTACGAATGACAGATAAGTGTACATATGAAGTTTAAAAATTAAAACACATATTGATATATGGCAGGATCGACTCCACGCCTCTCGAATTGGAGATCAATGTCGAAATCAGAGCACAATTGACTCTTCGTCGACATAAATTAACTTCTATTGTATACCTTTGTCCGGGCGCTAGCAGCGAGCGGTTGCCAATCTTTGTACCATTTAATGTCGGGGTAAGGTACTCCGGTTACTCGCGCAGTCAACCTCACTGTGCGTCGCTCCAATGCCACCGTCTAGGGGGAAGATTCAAATGATAACATCAGTCTTCACGCCACAAAGAGAATAAAGAAAAAGAACATTAAGTAAAGAGATTCGAGAGAGATCTCAAGCTTAATATAATTTTTAACTATAGGTTATCAGCTTGTATATATCAAATATAAATTCGTAGTTTCCTACATAGTTTCACAGTTAAGATATCGGTGTACGTTTTCGTACTGAAGGTCAATTTGGAAGGCAAATGAAAATACGGAATGTCATATTCGACTAAACTTTCAATGACGTTATTAAATAATGTTTCATTGGTGGATTTTTGTTCTCAATTATATCTTGGTACTTACTAACATATCGTAATAGGTATTCGCACCAACTGACATGGATTATTAGGTACTAACCTAGATATTCTAGATCATGCGTTTCTATGTTGTGGTAATAATACCCGTGTAAGGTATTTCGTGGAGATAATGAGAACGTAATGAGGAGGTAAAGAGGCGGCTTCCTAAATTAGAAGCTATTGTAAAGCTATTTATTGAAGTTCAATATCTTTATAAGCCAGATAGTTTTTCGAGAATCAGATTTTTAAGATTTACAAATTGTATGTTTGAGTATTCAGGAACATTTCAGTATGAGTGATCAGCTTTTGAACTTTTGATGAAATTTTGGAATGGGGATAGTTTGAAGGGCAAAGGATAATGTTTATCACGGTAAAATATATTTCATATTTAATTATTTGCTTATCACATGGTGATACAGTTATTACATAAGGTTAGGTTGCAAATATATAGAATTTAAATAACACAGAAAGAAAGAAAGGGGTCAGATTTCATTTACAATTTAATCAAAAAGAATACATTAAAATTTAAATAGCCATATCACAAAAACTTGATATCCAAATATTATTTGTCAGCAAAAAATTCTTCTAATTTATAGAATGCTTTTTCAACTAGATTTTTTTTAAATGTTTTACAAAAGAGTGATAGTTTTCTAATTCTCTAATTTTATTTGGAACATTATTATAAGTTTGAATTGACATCCACTGTGGACCCGATCTTACTAATTTAAGAATTTTTCCTGAAGGAAGTTTTTATTTATTTTTATATCGGTCATGTCTTCTTAAAGCTGTATTGAATGTATATTTTGTAGTTTATAAAGTATGGCTTGCAAGATGTCATTTGATCTATATTATGTATCATCTAACTACTCTACTCTAACATCATCTTTATCGGTACTATTTCCCCATAAAAGTATTCTACGTGAGAACCAGGCATGGGCATACGCATAATATGCAGTAAGGGCCGTTTTCTCATCTCTCTCTTACGATGGTATAATGCATATTATTATGTAAACGAAGATATCTTTTTGGTTAGTTTCTGTATATGCGGTTTCCATCTCACGTTCCTATTAACTGCGATTCCCAACAATATGCTTGATGTTTCAGTTAATATATCTTTGTTATTATACTTATAATGAATATTTAAAGACGTCTTTTGATATGGTTTAAACTGTAAGATCTTTGATTTTTTAAAATTTAATGTTAGGTTTGATGTTTAATCAAGGTTTATTTTTAATTCGCACATACCAGTGCAAGATATTATAATAGAGATATCGTCAGCAAACAAGGTACAGTGATTTTCAAGTATCCGTGGTAAATCATTTATATAAACAAGGAATAACACACATCCCAAAACGCTACCTTGGGGAATAGACTTGTTTATTTTTAATTAATTTTTTTCAGACCTAATATGTTTTACTTCGCCAGTTTCACAGTTTGTATGTTCAATTTCACATATTGCACACGTTGTGTGAGGTATGAACGGAACCATTTGTGTGCCACTCCTCGGACTCCCATACTATACAGTTTGCTTAACAATACCTCATAGTTGACTCTATCATAAGCTTTGCTGAGATCGAGTAACAAATCATACATATCTCTTTCCTATGGGAATATTCTGATATTGCATTCCCATATTTGTATTGGAAAGCTAATTGCTTTAATTTTAAATAAAGTATAAGCATTTGTATTTAAACGTTTTGTTTCAATTCAATTCATCATGGTGGTACAGTGTATCGTTGGCGTAAAATCAGAGATCCCAGTTAGGACATAAGAACCACTGTTATATTGTAATTACTGTTGTATTTACTATATATATATATATATATATCAATTCATTACCTCTTCTGGGCGCGTGATAAAGGCGGGGTATTCCGCTAGGTCCAGACGCACTCGTTGTCGTGCTTGGCCGTGTTCGTTGGTGGCAATGGCCTCGTACCATCCAGCGTCGCGTTCCAGCATCCTTCACAGGCAAACATTTGTCGTCATTCAAAATTAACGTTATCCTAAATTGTAAACAGTTACTGACACGACCTCTGGGATTTAGTGGTCACTGGTTGCTGATTGGGATCGCTCAGGTTCAATTATCTAAGAATACAATATTTTCAGCATATTTTCATTGGTTGTGGGGCTTGGGAACCCAATTGGTTATTCATAATCTTTACTTGTCATGATTTGAATAATGTCAATAACATCGTTTTTCTCTGACAATCAAAGACAAGATAAAGTTCCTCACCTGTTCAGAAGTCTACGTGAAGTTAACTACCTTCCGCCTTATCCTTATTTGTCAAGTGAGTTGGATCAAACTATCTGATTAAAAAATGCTTTCACCATACTCAATTAATAACGGAATATCTTTTTGCTCATTTGAAATAATACATTTATATGTTAATGAAAATTTTCAATCATTTGATGATTGAGTATTTTCAGATAATTCATATATTCATGATAATAGATACTATAAGTAACTAGTGTGATCTTTGCGACATTCGTGTGATATTTATAACCTTTAAAAATTGACAATAAGATTCAATTTTGATAGCACTTTCATGATTTTGTAGTTATAAATTTAAGAGAACGAATGCATATTTAGGTTTGATTTGCTTATGAAGAGTATAACTTGTTGAGATGAGCTTGATAAGCACAATTTCGGAGCAACTATAGATAGCTAAGTTACAACATAATTAAGATAAAACACTGACTTGTTGATAAATAGTGTCGCCTGGCCGTTTCTGGTATAGCTCCAGTCATAACGGCCGCCCGGCTCGATGGGCTCATCGTTGAACAGATACGTCATCTTGGGTTTGGGGTATCCGTACACGAACCAGAATAGGTTCACGTTGTGACCCTGGAAAATATAAAACAATATTATAAATATGTGTCAGTTGTTCTTAGAGAACTATTAATATTATTAGTGTTAATGGAAATGTATGCAATCCGTCATTGTATACAATTATTAGGAAATGCATGTAATTTCTAAAATCGCACGGAAATGTGTGATATAAATTATATTATACTTACACATTTCCTAGGAAATCTATACATTTTCTAAAAAGCAATCGGAAATGTAAAATATTTAAGATATTGGTGGGTACGCGGGGACAGCGGGAAGAGGGGAGAGTATTGCTTCGCCTGGGGCTCTACCGCCTAACTCATTGCCGCGCAAATTGCTATGGTTTGTGACCTCATCCTATCGATTTCCGTCAAAATGCTAAGAAAAATCTACAACAACAAGCCGAAAAAATGCTGAAATTGAGTGAGAAGAAGTTGGTCCCTGTACCTGTTGGCGCTTCAGTACGAATTGCAGTTTCTGAGGTTGATAGAGGACGATATGATGCACGTAACATTATTGGTGTAGTTTTGACTAAAACCGATGATGAACTCTATCAGATTGGTACCAAGAACGGTATCTTAAAACAATTATATGCTCAATCTCAGATTAATGTGTGTCCAAGAGTTCTTCTTGATGCAGACGATGTACCGAGTACATCATAAATAGCTATATGGACTGACAAAGTATTATAATATAAAGATTTACTATTATACTAATAGTAATAATAAATATCACATATAATTACTTAATTATCAGACTGATTACTTGCCAAATGAAAATTTGATTTTATAAGAATA
This sequence comes from Scirpophaga incertulas, assembly GCA_036419045.1. Lineage (NCBI taxonomy): Eukaryota > Metazoa > Arthropoda > Insecta > Lepidoptera > Crambidae > Scirpophaga > Scirpophaga incertulas. Next base: position 26,467,454 of record CM071629.1, on the reverse strand, counting down.
AATATAAGTTGATTTTGTGATACGTTAAAAGTTGATAGATAGTAATAAGTAATAGTAGATTTTAATTAGTAAGATAATATGAACATATTATAATTATTTTACGGTATGAATGTTACCCAATTGTCTCAATAAGTGCTATGATAAAAAAATATTATTAACAACGTGTTTTATTACAGAAAGCATTTACTTTACATTTCCTAATACGATATTGGAATTATATACAATTCAAAGGAAATTTATACATTTCCTAGGATATCTATGTATGAAATAGTTTTTCAAATAATATTTTATACATTTCCTAAATAGTATCGGAATTGTACACATTTCCTAGGATTTGAATACAATTCCTTGATTTCATACATTTCCGGTAACATTAGCATTACCTGTAATATTACATTACATTATTATCCATTACCTTATTCATCTAAAAATTATCCTATTCCTAAATTTAGGTTTTGCACTGAGTTTTGATCTCAACGTCTATAGAAGAGTATTATAATGGATAAGTAAACGTAGTGGAATTTATGGAATGCTTCTTAATGAGGGGGGGGGGGGCCCTCGCCACAAACTTTATCTTTTTCTTTTACTACCCACCTTAACACCATACTGAGCATCGTGTTCTTGACGTAAGAATTGTGGCGCCTGCGCATATCCGTCATGGGGCGGCCGTTCGATGTCAAAGTCCTTAGGGAAGTATGGTGACGATTCTGGCCTAAAATCAAACATTGTACATGTAAAATTGAAAATATACTGGTTGAGCAGTTTAGCTGAGCTTTGTTTTTATATTTGGTCTTAAATTTCGAATGAATTGAAAGTCAAAAGTTTCTTTTATCTGCCAAAGTTAACCATCATCACTCGATAATCTGTAGTGAGTTCTATAACTTTTACTTCTATTTTACAAATTGTGATCTGTTGATTTACTTTAGAAATAAAGTTAAAGAAATAAATAGAAGCAAGTAATTACCTGAAGTCAATTCCGGGCGCGAGATACGGGACGAACTTGGGCGGGTCTGGATGCAAACGTTGGCGATGCGTCTGCGCGTGCGGAGAAGGATCGCTGACGCCGTAGCGGTTCTCGACGCGCACTCTGAAGCGATAGTCGCAGAATGGCTGCAGGTTTCGTACATCGCACACGCAAGACCGGAGGCCAGTTCGCGCCGTGAACCATTCGCCGTCTGGCAGCGCGCACATCTCCACCTGTCAAACGAGATTTTTATGTAATTGGATTTAACAAATAGATACTGCGATCCCAATCAATACTGTGCGTCTCGCTTTAGATGTGTGCTCATTCTAGCAGCTCTGGATTAAGTCATCTCACTGACATGACAGTAGAAGAACAGACATGACAGAACAACTTTCGACACCACATTAAGCTGGACAGCTGGCTTACAGTTGACAAATAATGGGAAGTCGGATCGCCGTCGGATACTTTTATAAGTACAGCTGCATTTTGGTCCAGATGAGTTTTTTGAAAAATACTTAATACATTATTTTATTATGAAATATATAGGTGCTAAGACATTAAAAATATAAAGTATTAATATTAAGTAATCTGTAAATAACTCAGGTTGTGTGGCGCTAAAGGAACCTAAGCCAGCGTGAGATGGCGGTGGTTTTTTTGGGATGATGGCTTTGAGTGTTATGCACTGGTTATACCTGGTACGTGACGGGGAATCGAGGGCCGTGCGGCACCGAGGGCCGCCAGGACAGCGTAAGATGGCGGTCAGTCATTCGCGATATGATGGGTGGGTCCGCTAGTGGCATGGGCACTCCAGTTTTCTTCATCTTATCAAAGTCCGAATATTGCTCGGCTAGAGGGCGCTTAGACGATGTCGGTTCCAGTGCTGAGGATATAGGCATTAAATAATGTTATCAACTTTCAAGTAATCAATAATTTTCTATTATTTTTTTAATTCACTTTACTGAATGCGATTGTTGACCCCCTGAGGTTGCGATGAAGATCAACTTGACTTATTGATAAAGAACATCTGATAATTTTCATTTAAATTTCGTTAAAATTGCATTTGTACATAAGGTACACACTTTCATTAAAAAAAAAAACTATGAATTGGTCGTCTCATAGAAATATTTTAATTAATAAAAAATATTGTTGTTATCGATGGCTACATATATCTGATTGTTTTTCTTTTAAAGATATTAAAACTAGATAAAGCTACTTTAATTTCTCTGGAATCACATGTAATGTTAATAAATTATCAAATCTATATAATAGGTAACCTTATTAATAAAGTGCAAAAATAAACTTTATTTACTGTCATAAGTGAGTTGGGCGGTACAAGAGTCTTCTCCGTGAGGATTGAATATGCGGCACTTGTAGGTGCCAACGTCGCTGGGGTCCACGCCGCTAATGGTGAGTCTCAAAAGACCTGTAGTTTCTTTATCCATACGTATGCGCTCGCACGGGAACAACTTCTCGTCGTTACGGAACCTAGAACACACAGAACGATTTATTAATTATACTCATGTGAAGTAATAACTTCAGTGCCATGTCATATGTCAGGATCAATCACAGTTATAACAACTTGACCTGCAATGCAGTAGATTTGTGTTTCAGCTTATAAGAAAACAGCGTGGCAGCAATTACCATTCGACATCGGGATCTGGCGAGCCAGTAGCGCAGGCAGTAAACTTGGCGCTCATGCCACGCAGCACCTCTGTGTCTCCGATGCGCTTTAGGAAGGATGGTGCCTCACGACGGGCTGGGCGGCCGCTGGTGAATTAATTTCCGTAATTTAATATTTATAACCCAAAGTATAAATTTGATTATTTATAAACATAAAGTAATCATGAATTACCACTAAGTCACACTTGGATACACAGTGTGATGTATATTTTCGGGATAAAATTAAAGTATATAATATAAAATATCAACGACAGTAATAGCATAGTGATTAGATTTTACTAGGACGAGTGATTTAGTGAATATGATCATTACTACATATCTGCTAACAGGCTTCTCGTAAAAACGCACTCACATCTTCTCGACGACCTCCAAAGCCGCTTCGCAAGCCGCTTCTCCTTCTCGATTCTTGGCCACACACTTGTAGGTTCCGGCATCACCTGGCGCGAGATCCCGCACATACAAACAACAGGCATCTCCATCTCGCTTCATACCGAACTTCTCTCCTGGATGGATCAGCGCGCCGTCCTTGTACCAGGATATCTCAGGTGTAGGCACGCCAGATACGCGGGCCGGAAATTTCGCATCAAATGTAGGAAGCTGGGGAATAGTACATTATTGGAAAGCCGCGTAACAGGCAATTGCAGGTGGAGTATAAGTTTGAGAAGTACGAGCCGTAGGCGAGAGCTTCAACTATACACGAGAGGCAATTATTATTTCCGCCGAGAATATACAGGTTGATTTTTTAAAGTAGGTGTGGATGGCGTACCCGAAACTGTATTGCTGTAATCTTAGATTTATAATGTTTAGTGTAATTTATGAACGTCTTTTAATTGGGTAGACGACAATTTTTTAAATTCTATATATAGTAAGAGTACTCTTTTAAGTGAGAAATATTGTAGAACCAACAGTATATCTGCACTTACTACTTTTGAAGAAACGCTCCATACTAAAAACACTGCAATCGTTACGTCATAACTAAGTAAACTCGCCTAATTTATAAGCGTATAAACAAATTTTAAAATAACTTTGTTATTTGTACGTTTATAGGTATACTTTCTATATAAAAAAATGTTACATTTAATGTGAGAATGCTAGAAATGTATTCGTTTCATTAGAATTACGTAAATAATAATTGCTCATTTTTTAGAAATCTAAAAACAATATAAATTGATAATTAAACTGAAATTTCTATATTGACATACTTTCATGAGATATAAATTGCTCAAATCTAGTAAGTATAAAAACGGCCATAACCAGTTGTAGTAGTCTACCCTATTAGAACATTGTGCTTACATGTAGTAGATACTATTTTAATGAAATCTTTATATATTATGTATAGTGCTCGGAATAGGTAGTTTAATTTTATGTTCTTGCAGAAAGAAAGTCAATGTAAGCGTAACATGGATAAACCTAAAATCAGTGTGATTTCCGGGACCTTAAATAGTGCAATACAATGATTTTATATAATAACTAGCTGACCCGTGCCCACTTCGTTGGGCATAATATTAATAATCCCCGAAGCGAGCACGAACGCGAACCGAATTAAACCCGAAGCCATCGCGCGCCGTCCGCTGCTTTGGCCTTCACACTTATGACGATGAGTTTACTTGTTTTCATAGATTCATAATTTTTCGTAATATATGACTAATAAATATGACCTAATGATTTGAATTATTTTATTAATATAAAAAATTAAATTGTCTATGCTAATGTTAAAAAATATACTTTTTGTAATTTAAATATAAAAGTTAGACATACGCTGTCGTTGACTTTTTTGTAGGCATTTTCAAGCTCCACATTTTTTCTCTAGAACTCAAAAATATATCTTTCATAGTTAAGGCAGCGTTCGCAAGAAACGCTTTCATTCGACCGGTTTTTCTCCGATTCACTTTGCAAAACGGGCTACCACATAAAAGCCTTTTTATTTTTCGGTTTTTTATATAACCTATGACACTCAGCAATAATGTGGCTTTCTATTGGTGAAAGAATTTTTAAAATCGGTTCAGTAGATCCCGAGATTACCCTTTACAATTTAACAAATATACAAACACACAAACTTTATTTCTTTATAATATTAAGTATAGATGAAAATTACACTTATTGTTTATTTGTAAGTTTATAGGAGTGAGTAGAAGGAAAAATATCATGTTCAGATATTACAGATATTTATTGCAAGTTTACAATATATATCAAATTTAAAAATAAACATATATTTATATTAACATTTAAGTACATAGTGTTGTTCCGATGGTGTAATTATTCGTCTTTGAATTGAAGATCGCCAACATAATCATCATCGACATGTTTATTATAAAATAGTACTATGATTTTCTCGGCATTACTGGGTGTCAAGGATCTAGATCCACGTGACGTAGACGTGGAAAGATAAATCTTTCCACGTAAACAGAAGTTAAGGTAGCATAATTAACGTCCAAAGAATTTTCGATTTCTTTATTTAGGTCACTCATAAAATCTCTGAAAATAGTAAGTTCCCAGCCATATCCATACTATTGATGTCACAAAATCGCAAGTACATAAAATTAAAATACCTATTCCGAGCACTAATTATGTATTCTCTTATAGATAAATTGATTTAAAGTGTCTCTAAACGCCAAGTTTGAGAATCGATTAATTTGGTTTGATTCGATAGAAACCTTATTGAATGACCTATCCCTAGTTCTCGCACCATACGAGTATTGCTTAATATGTTTTTGACAAACCCTTGACGGTCAAAGTCACCAGGCACTGGAATCTCTTGACATAAGGCGTGCAGCTTCGCAAGACTAATTCATACGAGCAATTAAAAAATTGCAGCTGGCAAATTAGTGTTCTCTGTTACTATTTATAACGTTTAGGTACATGTATTATATGAAAGTATAATTGTTATTATGAAGTATCTGTAACGTATATAAGTATATATGGGTATAAGCATATGTAACCTTAGTGTTTCATTTTATAAATGTACATTTTCGTTTTAATCTATGATAACGTTTTTATGTTGAATTTCCTATAGTTACCCGGCAGATTGCGGCCTTGGAAATAATGTCTTTCATTCTAACGAAGTTTGTATTTATTATACATGTGTAAGTATTTGGTGTGGTATACCATAAAGTTATCATTCATTCGGTTATTCAATCATAACTGGAACACTGGTAATAATAATATTTTTTTAAATAAAATAACACTTCTCTTTGAAAGTCACATACCTGTTGCAGATCTGAGAATCTTTGTGAGAAGGCAGGTGGAGTGAACACTTTGCGCACTTGTACATGACCTTCGGAGGAGTCCTCGCCTAGCGGACTAGTCAGCTTCACGGAGTATACTCCAGCATCTGGCATTTCCACATTACTGATCTCCAGACCCACCTACAATGGACACATTTCAGGGACCGATACATTTTTACAATTTAGTTTCACCATATAAACTTCATCGTAGTTATTACCTAAATAATGCTTGAGACTCAAACAGTCAGTAACACAAAGTCGATATTCATAATGACATTTCAAGGTTACATTGCACTTAAGGGGTCCCTTTAAGATTAGTGAAGGATACTGCAAGTGGGCATTAAGCTACTCTTCTTAAATCAAAATTATTTATCAATTAAAGGATAAATCAAAATCTTTTAATAGAGATTTCCATCAAACTGGTTACAATTAAGGTAAAATGTATACATAATGTCACTGAAATGATATATGCATAAAAAACTATGTAACTATAAAATAGTTTCTTTCTATCATGTATTGTGTGGTTGATATGGTGCCGACTAACCCTTTTCCCGTCGCATGTAAGCAACACCCTTTCGTTAGGCGTCAGAGGTACGCCGTCCTTCATCCAGGTGACGTCAGGCACGGGGTTACCCACAAACGGTACGGAGAGAGACAAGGGCTGACCCTCTTCCGCCGTCATGTCACGGAGGCCATGGATTAGACGAGGCCGCTCCTCAGGCGAGGAATCATCCGTGCGCCCTAAAACAATGTTAGTGAACGTGTGGTACATGGGTAACGTTTAAAGAACAGGGAATGTGTTAAAGATTTGTATTGTACGATCTTAAACATAGGTCTGTACAAAAGAATTCCAGAGGATGATACGGTAATTAAGACTGAGTATCAATCGACTGCGTTTGATTGACAATCAAATTCAGTCGATTAACAATTTATTTTTGTTTACTTATTTCTATGTGACGTAACTGCAAAATCACAAGATCTTATGTGAAGTCGATCAGTTTGCAGTGAGTCATCGGTTTTGCGAAAAGGATCATTACAACACTGATTTTAATCTTGATCAAATTGCAATTGAAATGATAATATACATTATATATTGAAATGATAATATAAATGATGATTGAAAATACATTGCTAGAGCTAAACCTCAATCTCAATCATTGATATTAGTGTGAAACAACAACAGAAATTAATAATAAGATTTCCATCAAAGGACTTATTTCATATCTCATTTGCTCTACCATGTCATAGTTCTTGAAATTTATGTTTAAAAATATATCACATTCACTCACCGGTAACGGAAAGAGGCGCGGAACATGTAGCTTCTCCTTTGTCGTTTGAGGCTACAACGGAGTATACTCCGGCATCTTTCGGTGTTGCGTTGGAAATAAGTAGGGCGTGCGTGCCATCCGGTAACTGCGTAAGTCTCACACGACTGCCATCTGGCACAATCTCCTTGCCATCTAGTAACCTGGAGAGAACACACACAACACAGGCATGTTTAAGATCAATTACGAAAACTGAATTATTGAGCTATGTCGTTAATTTAATTTATTGAATTCAGTTATTCATTTATGGAAAACTATTTGTAATATTTCTCAAGAAGCTCACCATTTGACAGTAGGCGATGGGTGGGCCAATAGCTTGACTTCGAGCTTGACTGGAAATCCTTCTACCACCGAGGTGGGCATAAGTTCTGCCACAAACGCAGGCCTGCGCTCCTTCTGGCCGACGCTTACGGTCGCTTTGCTTGCTGTCTGTACGGTAAATTGAATTTTTAAAATATATTTTAGAAGCTTTTGGTTGCATCTTCTGTAGTTATTCAATGTAACATCAAGTGATTTCCAAAAATTATTGGTTTATGAAATATTTCGAATAGATTGTATCAACATCAATAGCGCAATAAATAGGTATTATAACTAGCGTGTTCATATGTTCGATTTTAAGAGTAGGCTTACCATATCTCATAATATAGGTTGACTTTAATAAAATAATTAACAAACCTCTCCCAATCTGTTGGTGGCTGTCAGCGTATAAATACCAGCGTCCTCGGGTTTGCAGGAATCTACCACCAGCGCTACCATTCCTCCAGGAGTGTTGTTGAAGCTGATTCCTTGAGATGGTCGTACTGGGACACCTAAAATAATTGCGTATTTAAGCAGTTAACAGCACAAAATCTATTTCAACATCAAAGATACAATTTTAAATTTTTGTTTTTAATTTGATAACGTACGTGGTTTCATTCCTCAAGAGAGCAGATGATTTTGGTTGGTATCTGGGTAGCTACTAGTGTAGTAAGTATATCGCTATAATACCATGAGGAAACCAGGTGAAGGTCTGTCCACCTTCAGTATTATTATTGTTTACCATGAAGCCAGATGAAGGCCAAGAGCTTACTGTCATTTGTAAAGGAGTCTCACGTGTATACTAACCGTCTTTGTACCACTTGAGCTCTGGCGCCGGGAACGCCATAACTCGCGCTTGAAGCTTCAGTGGCTGTCCTGCCACCGCGCGGACGTCCTCTAACGGCTCCGTGAACGATGGTTTGCGGGGCCGAGCTGTGGCAGACCACGGACAATGGATAAAACTTTTCGCACCTTTAGAATTGAAGTGACCTAATCCAAAATTCTTGTTTTTTGGTAAACGCTAAAAATGTGATTGAAGAGTTGGTCATTTTTTTGTTTTTCTATTATAATGCTTCAAGTGGTACGTTAATTGTCATATTTTTATTGTTAATGTTAGTATATGAATTGTTTTTATGATTGTATACTAAACTAGTGTGTATAACTAATTAGAACAAGAATTTTGGATTAGGTCACTTCAATTCTAAAGGTGCGATTTGTTTTGACAACAATTTTTTCTAGTTTGATTCAATATGGCGAAAGCGCCAATAAAAAATAAATAATTTGTTGCTGTTATATATATGATCTTACAGCTTATCTATGCGTATGCCTCTCCTGGCGGAAAAAAATCAATGTATATTTGGATACTTTGATATATTTTTAGTTAAAAACAATGTATATTAATGTAAATAACTTATGAATATTAACAAAAAATGGCGACAATATCTACCAATTTTGGTAGGAATTGGTCGAATGTAGTGATCCAGGAATACTGACGGTTGACGGCAACGGCACACTGTGCGGCGGCGTCGCCGTGCGGGTTGGAGATGACCAGCTTGTAAGCGCCGCAGTCGGCCGGCGTTGCCTCCTCGATGCTCAGCTGCACCGTGCCATCGGGTAGGCACGTCTGCTTCACGCGCGCATCATCAGGGTTCAACTCCACGCCGTCTTTATACCTGGTCAACTCAATTTTTGTTAGAAGTATTAAAAGACCCAAAAAATATTTTCGACTCAAGTCGCATGAAACAATTATTTCAAAATTTCGTATTTTTAAGAGGAAACAACAAGGTTACGTCAATAGAGAAATAGGCATTTATAAAATCTATTGCTGCTCAAGCACAGTGGTGCTTGAACAAAAGCAGTTGCTAGTACTCTGCTATTCTTCTAAAACTTAAACGATTCAATTACTTTCTTCAAGAAGAAATGAATTAAAGCTTTAGCTGTGTCCCTATGTTTTGCTTTTTCAATGATCACGTGATTTTTGTTTGCTAAATATACTAAAAGTCTATCTATTTTTATAGCTCATTAAACATTTTTGTTTTTTTAATTATTAATAATTAATAGAATAAGATAACCAACTATAGAGACCTGACGATAGTAGTCATAGATTTATAGAAAACAAAAATATAGCTTTCGTATTATTTCCCAAGAAGAAAACAAAATACTGTGTGTGTATAGAAAATATGCCGCGCGGTTTCCTAATAAATAAAATGCAAAGACAAAAATATTACCTAATTTCTGCTATTAAAATATCAAAACAAAAACACACATAAACGCTACGCATGCGGCATGCATCGGACGTCGTTGAAAAGAAAGAGACAGGAAGAGTCTCAAAAATATCTAGATCACTTCAGAAGCCTTCAATAAGTTCTCAAGATACACAAAAATATAAAATAACAATATCCGGTCGTGGTTATTGTCATTTTTTATTTTGCATACTCTTAAATTTGTTTAAGGGTTTGAAAACTGATATTAAGTAATAATACCAAATTTAAAAGCAGCTTGAGACTGACCAAGTAGCCTTAGGTAGCGGGCTGCCATCCAGTTTAGCCTTGAGAACCAGTGGTTCTCCTTCATCTACGTCCCGCTGGCGCTCCAGCCGGTGCGCAAATCCGGGGGAGCCCCGCGCTAGTGACACCTCTGCTTCACACGTCGCTTCCCCAGCTAAATTGATTGCCACCACTTTGTACTGAAAACAAAGAGTTCATTGTTTACAGTTGACTTCAGCACCATTTTACAGATGTCAACTGAAAAATACCAAGTTTTCATAATTGAAATATACCGTAAAATAATAATATTGAATTTAAAAGTTATTTAATATATTTCACTTTAATATAGCAATAAATAAAGTCCATATATACAGTAGTCCAATATGTACAGTTATTTAAAACATGGCAAATAAAATTCAGCAAACAGTTTTAAAATGCTGATTTAATATCTTCCTTTTTGGGTTCATGTTTTTTTAAAATTGCTATTAATTGCAACACAACTCGGCTTCCATAACGGCGGAAACGTTATTCACGCAATGACCACAGATTAGAGAGATTACATGACGTAATATTGATGTAAAATGTTATATTGATTATATTGTAATGTTGTTGATATAATATCGATGTAAATGCATCAAATATCCGAAATATTTGTAGATTTGGTTTATTTTACCATAAAAAAAATTCTAGCATATTTCACTATAGGTATCGCTCGTTCATTTACTCACTCAGTAGCGTATTTATTCACTCTTTGATTCCACCAGGCAGTTTTATATAAGGCAAGTATTCAAGATGTGTTTTATATTTCAAGTAAAATATTGTTATTAAACATAAAAACATTGGTTGGTCCATCTTGTAGGATGGTGGTCAGCGGTTTTAGGGAAATGTCTGCCGCTTGAAAACTTTTCCGTCCCAACGGCCGTCAGTTCTGCGCGCAATATGCCATGCCCACTGTCTCTTAAGGTTCGCAACTCTTCGGGTTATGTTATGTGTAAGTAAAAAAGGTAAAGATTCTTGCTAGGAAACATATAATATCTATTTATATAATATTATAAAGATTCAAAAAGACATTTGCTATGCGCTTTATTCTCTCTTTATATTCGTTTTATACTCGTATAATGTAAAATGATAAAATGTAAATTGGTAGGTAAAATGTAAAAGGTAAAGTGTAACCACTCTATTTAGAAAGAGATATAATACATTGTTCAGAAATTCATGTTGTCGCGTTTGTTAATACACTTGGATTTTAATATTTAAAAGCGTTCGAAAAATATTTTGAGTTACACAATTAATGAGCAGGCATTGTATTAACAATACTATTTGGAGGACTAAATGTTTTTATACAACTCAATTAAATATAGATATGAAAATATTATATAATCAAACTGGTGAGATTTTTATACGGTATTGGGAATAAAACTTTACTGAATATAAGAAGCATGGTCTGGCTGGCTATCGGCAGAGAACTTACTCTAAGACTACTGAACAAAGAGAATCAGAGTAATTTGCCATTTTGAATTGAGAATTCCTTAAACAAAAGACCATTATAAAAAAAATGTGTTATTAATTAATTTCAGGTTCAACCTTCCTGCAAAACCTTACTTAATTAATGCAAATTTATATAAGGTTCGATAGGGTACTGACATTTCTATTGTAGATAAAATTCTTTTATTTAATAATATAATTTGTACCAGAATATTGGTAATATTGCTTGTTATTTTAGAGCATATACAATTACGATATTGTACCGCTTTGCAACGGATGTTGCAAGGGCGGTTACGTGCCAATGAGTCTGACTGTGGTTGTTTACCCTAGAAAATTACTCGATTTTGTGTAAACAAAAAATTGGAATTACCAATCCAGCGTCGTTTGAGTTGAAATGCTTGATGAGCAGCTCGCTGTCGACCTGTCCTTCGGCCACAGTGACTATTTCATGGCGGTCGTCGTTAGCTAAGAGTACGCCATCGCGGTACCAGCGCACTTCAGGGCTGGGGATGCCGTTACAGCGGACGCTCAGAGTGCAATCGTCATAATCTTTCACCGCTTGGCGTTGGACCGTCTTAGTGAATACCGGTGCACCCGCTACGATTAATAGAAAAAAAATATTAGACGAATAATAAGAAAGTTTATTGAATAGTTTTAAATAAAACTTTTATTCATTTTTATATACATTCTCAATAGTAATGTAATATAATAATAGTAATGATCAATAGTTCTATCTGTATACGTCATTGTGATAACCACAGCCCATATAACTCCTCATCCTAGCCTATTAAAGCCTAGCCAAACTGTGTTAAGGTATGCTAGTCCAGTGGGCTTAGTAGATATAATAATACATATGAAACTAATTATGTTAGGGTGATTAGGCCTTAGCCAACCACGCTGCTTGTGATATTGATAGTAAATATTTTTTAAAGTATTTTAATATTTCGGAATAAAATTCTTGTTTTTAAGAATTTAACAATAAAGTAAAATTAAATTACGGAATAATAATGAAATTATTAACTTTATATTTTTTTAAAATATTGCATAAAGTAATTTCATAATCACATCAAGTTAAAGTTAAAGCTAAGCTGAGTACACACACACACACATATATATATATTATACATACTTTTTACACTTACACCACACCAATACACCAATTAAACTATACATAAATAAGCACAACAACGCTTGTATTATTTTAGATGTAAAGTTACGGAGTATTTTTGATAGGACATATTAGCCATAATTATGGCGAAAATGCTTGTATTGATCGTATAACCACGGGCCTTCACCGAGATCCGAACCCAGAACTTCAGAGACGCCTTGATACTGGCGTTTAATGCCAGGCTTTGAAATGAAGTCATATTCGAGCCTTTAGAAACAATTAACATTCCAATTTAATAAATGACTCGCCAAATTACATTGACAAGCGCCTTTCGTTTATGATAGTTAGATAGGCTTATGTTAATGTGGTAAACAAAACATTAAAGAGTAGTGACTCACTGTGGATAGTAAGCGCGGCGGTAACACTGGCCTCGCCGAGCTCATTTTTGGCGACGACCGTGTACTTCCCAGCGTCTTCCACCGTCACTCCCTTTAGAGTCAACGAGTGCGACTCTCCTTCTGAAGACATTTCATGTCGCTCCGAAGGCTGGATAACGTAGCCGTCCTTGCTCCTGTTTCAAAAAATAGACATACTATTACAGTAAGCGTCTGTATGCATGCAAATACCTTATAAAGACCTATTAAAGAATGAACCTATTGTTACTATCCAGGAACTAATATTAGACGTTTCATAAATAGAAAAAGTAACTAAATGAGCTTTTAGTATGAACCAAAAGCTAGCTATGTTATTATTTTTAAAACAATCTGATTATGTAGTTACAGAAACAATTATGTAGTTACATTTCTGCTTTATTGAGATTCAATGAATCGTCATAAAAAGGCAAAGTAACGCACTATGTGTCGGTGTTAATCGAAATTTTGACAGCAACAGAGTTGTATAATCACCCTACTGGGGATTGACCCCGTTAAAGGATTTGTCGATCGATAATATGTAGTGATTGATTAAGTCATACGAGTCTTACCTCCGCTGCTCCAGAATAATTAACCTAGAAGTAGGCTTATAGTTCGAAGAAGATGACACTTCCATAATATGAAATCTTAGAGGTCCTTGAGGCTTTACAGAAAATTGTATCGAGATGTATATCTTAACATGTCTACATAATGTATTGTTAAGACTATACTATTTGGCCGCAACTTTCAACCCTGAGACTTTACAGCAAGTCGTACCGAGCTATATATCCTACATGTCTACATATGGATTGTTAACTAAGTGATAACTTAATTGATTACTTGACCAGATCTTTAAAGTAGGTCTACAGGTTAACTAAGGTTAGACATCCTTAATCCTCTCCTGAACAATATATTGTTTAGGAACAAGTTTTGTACGGCTTGACAGACTACCTAAGAGTTTTAGATAGAGGTTGACATTACCGTATTAAGTTGAAAGTTAATCATGAATATAGCGATTTGTAGTCCAATAAATGGTTTTATATTAATAAAGTATGCAAGTCACACCAGCACGTTTAATCTTACTTCTATCACTTTTAGTTAACGCTTCACTAGAGTGTTTATATACATAAGAATAGCCAACTCACCACTTCACCTCAGCTTTGGGGTTGGCACGCACGTTAACGAAGAACGCGGTTTCTTCGTATGGTGCTGCGGAGACATCTTTGAGGCCCTCCAATTCAGGCCGCACAAGGATGTCTAGGCGCGCCGAACTCTCGCCAAACCCGTATGGATTCTTGGCGTGTATGGTGTACTCGCCAGTATCAGTATGACGACCTAGCAAAATTTTAAGTTTTAATAAATCTACATTTTTATTTCTCTTATAATTTCCATAGTTAAAATTAAAGAATGCTTCGCGTTTTCTGTAGCAATTACACCACGAAACCAACAAAAGGTTGCGTTTGATCAATTGGAGTGGATAAATTAGGTTACGTTAGGTTAATCTGACTTAGGGCGCGATGTCAGATAATTTCCTTGTGGTGCACCCTGGGCAATGTCTTTTGACGGTTAATAATCTGACAGAGGGCCCCCCGAGAGGGACAGCTGGGTCCAACCTGGCGGGCCGCTTGTGGCGGTCGAGCCAAGCTCTCTTTCTTCTTGAGTCGGTGGATAGCCGGAGATATCCCTCGTGGTGGACTGGAGCGGGCGCTTGTCACCATACGCCGACGGGGTCGTGGTAGTGTCTGCAAGGGTTCCCATGGCCTCGTCAGGGCGCGATGAAGCTCTCCTTCGGGATGACGTGCTCGCGCCCAGATGTAGTGAGGGAGATCGCTGAGGTTTTTAGTGTGTAAGTCTCTTCTGGGGAGGCGAGCCCCACATAATCACCGATTCTTGGACCTTTTAGGTTTAGGCCCAAATTAGGTTAATTCAATGCATTTTCCTCAGCGGAACAAAAAAAAAGGTTATTCTGACTTATTATTTTTTGTTGTATTATATACTGATTGGTTACACGCAACGATTTGTTCTGCAATTTAGTAAAAGAATTGCCTCACTGTACTGGTTGGATACTATTTGCCATTTTTTTTACCGATTTAGAATAATGTCAAAAATATAATATATAGAACAAACTAAATACGGTTGTTGGTCGCATATGGAATACCTCAAAATCATTATTTGCAAGGCGCCATGTATATGAAGGTGCATTTGCAGAGTCATTTTGAAAATACGGTATACTTAAGCACGTTGTGGATAAGTATATATAGCTAAATATTTAACTCGCGTCTTGACTTCCTAAAAAGTGTTGTCATTTAGATCTCTGATTTACGTGTTAGACTGGTACTCACTACTTGGTATTTGCAATGTGAAGACGCACTCCTCCAGTCCATTGTCTAACTCTTTGAAGTTCTCGGTAGTGTGTAGTGCAGCGCTGGGCGCCAGTAGGTTGCCGTTCAACAACCATGCCACGTGCGGCCGCGGGTCCGCCGTACAAGTAGCCGTCAGCGTCACTGGCTCCTTTTGTATGACCCGTTGCGCCTCTAAAGGCTTCGTGAATATGGGCTTACGGTAATCGCTTTCCGCTGTAAAATAAGCTCCACTTAAATATGTTTTTATGAAATCTTGGTTTTAGCAATGTTTAATTTATTTCAATACTAGCTTTCCGCCCGCGGCTTCGCCCGCGTTATATTCGAATTTCCCACAGGAAGGATATGTTTTAACAATACTGCCATACAACCTTTCACCCCCTCCTTTCAACCTTTTACAACCCTTTTCTGCTTTAAAAGGTAGCCTCTGTCCTTTCTCAGCCTCTAGACTATCTGTGTACCAAATTTCATTTAAATCGGTTCAGTAGTTTTAACAATATTTCCATACAACCAATAATCCCTCCTTTCAACCTTTTACAACCCTTTACAACCTTTTTTGCATGAAAAAGTAGCCTATGTCCTTTCTCAGGCTCCAGACTATCTGTGTACCAAATTTCATTTAAATCGGTTCAGTAGTTTTAACAATATTTCCATACAACCAATAATCCCTCCTTTCAACCTTTTATAACCCTTTACAACCTTTTTTGCATGAAAAAGTAGCCTATGTCCTTTCTCAGGCTCCAGACTATCTGTGTACCAAATTTCATTTAAATCGGTTCAGTAGTTTTGGTGTGAAAGCGGAACAGACAGACAGACAGACAGAGTTACTTTCGCATTTATAATATTAGTATGTATGTATGTATAGTATGGCACAAAACAATGAGCTTTTCCACAAATACTATTTTCACAGTACTTTTGATTAAAATTTCACCGTCTTCAATTTTCACAGATGACACTCCAGTTTTATTTATTTGAGTTCATTAAAATGACGATAACTTTTTTTTAATGAACCGATTTTGATGAAACAAAGTTTAGATATTATTCTGAGTTAAAACAAAGCAAATAGTGAAAGTTTCAAGCAAATCGGTTCAGTACTTTCGGAGATAAACGTGAACATACATACAGACAGACAGACAAAAAATTCCAAAAAATTTTTTTTGCTTTCTAATAATCTATTTAAGTGCCCCTCTATCCATTTCAGTCAAAAATACTAAATGTACAGACAAAATATTTTTACTGTCTTATTACCTATATATTATACCTATTGTATAGATTATTTTACACAAGTCATGCTAATAATGAAAATATGGACAAATAATAATGGACACATTTCATGTTATTTTGAAAATTGGGCAAGATTTCAGCAATATCGCAGAAAGACGTCCTGATTGATATGCCATTGTGTACGGTTGTACAAGTACAGTGTCGCTACGGAAGAAAATTGTAACAGCGTAAATAGTGCAATTTAGCTGGATAATTTATAGTGATAGGATACCCAAGAACTTACTATTCTGACACGGAATGTATTGAAAAAAAAATACAAGATTTCTAAGAGAAATTACTAAAGACACTGTAAAACTGACGGTATGTATGTTGTATTTTTTTAAAAGGAAGGTGTTTTGTAATTCATGTGCTCAAACAGAATATGAAAGTAAAACCTATGCTACTAATTCGATTAGTGAGTTAACGTTTGGACGCTGCTTAGTGTTTCTTGTAAACGCAGAAAAACGATCTAATAGAGCAGAGGTTCCCAGACTATTTTGTGTCGTAGACCCTTTGTAATGTTTTTCGGTTTTGGGAAGACATCAATCAATATCATTCAATATCGGGTAAGTAGAGATTTACTTGATATTGAATGCCTATATCCTACAACTTACAAAATTTTATAAACATTTATAATATTATTTTTTACTTCATAGGTACTCTTATAAATAATGTTTAAGTCTGTATATTAGAAGTTAAATCTAAGTAATATCAGTGTATATTGAGATTCATTAACGTGGACCCCTATATCACTTCATGGACCCCCAAATTGTTGGTTGTCCCAGGTTGTCATAAACTAGGGGGCGATATAGACCACTTTGGGAATCACTGATCCAGAGGGCCACGGGTCAGATCCATTTTGACTATTTGGTTTATTTTTTTTCTTTTTGTATTAATTTTGGTCTATGCATACATTTTTGGTGCACTGTAATTTCATGAGTTTTTTTTTATATATATGCTACAATAAAAATAATGTTCTGTTCGGTGAAGAATATTTAAAAAATCCTGGATATGTCCGAAATGCTAATGCAGACAGCCCAGAGGTAGTAATGCGAACACTCCAGTTCGCGCTGAAACTGCTTATGATGACATAAGCCCCGTTGAGAAGATTGAATATGTTACAAAGCGACCAATACGTGCTATTGATATTGCACAATCTATTGATCGGATGATTCGCGAAGATTCTTATAACCAATAAAACGTAGACAATGTGGGGCCTAAGACGAAGACACGACTGCTACGTATCTGAAGGTAGAATACCTGATATTTTGCGACAGGAGATAACATACATTATCAAACAACAGATCTTTGAGCAGCTACGAGATATCAGGGAAAAAAGTCGAGCTATCATAAATCCTTGATATTTATTAACAGCAACTACAAGGATGTTTAGAAAAGTTTTACAAACATCGAACAAAAAATAAGTGAGAATAATGTTGAAATTAACGGAATACCGGAGTACCGCTCGGAAAACCTAAGCAGCACTTTTGTCCAGTTGCCAAGGCGGTAAACTGTCCATTTACATATGAGGATATTCAACATATTACTAGGATTGCGAAGCTAAACAAGGACAGTGATAGACCGCGCGGAATGGTTGCCAAGCTTCGTAATGCTAGGCAGCGTCACATCCTCCTGATAGTTGTAATCTTTAACAACAACAAGGAATGTCAAAAAAGCTAAATTCTTGCCATCTGGGCTACGCAGGAGCTGCGACATCAGATATTTAAATAAATTTGAATACAATTAAAATACCGAGCAATAACCCACGTTCGGATTTTAAGTACTACAAATCAGACTTTACGAGTATTGTCGGAGAATTAATGGCTATAAACTGGCACGATGCATTTATGAACAAACAAGTAAACGACATGGCCGAAACCTTTTACCCAATAATATTTACGTTTATAGCTAAATATACGCCAGTCCGTAGACCACGACATGCAAAATATCCATGTTGGTTTACAAATGCTTTAATTAGACTGCTAGCTGAGAAGGATGTTCTTAGAAATAGATATAAAAATTTATAAACCCTCGAGATGAGTTTGATATACACTTATTCGAGGAAGATGTCACAAATTATATAGGAACTGCTTAACAAAATATAAAAAAGATATTGAGGATGAGATCAGTTTGAATCCCAAAGCATTCTGGAGATATATTAAAGAAAAAAATCTGATAGTTCATTCCTACCTGGTTGTATGTATTGGGCAATCCTATTGCTAGAATATTGCAGATCTCTTTGCTACCTTTTTTGCTTCTAACTATTCCAGTAGTAGTAAAGTCACCTCGGGTAAGAACCCGAGAATGCAAGAGCATGGGTGTTACAGATCTCTCTGAGGCTATCAGTTCTATACCGCTAACAGAAAAAGACGTTCTGAAGCAGATAAAGCAAATAAACACCTCCAAAGGTAGTGGTATTGATGGAATACATCCCATATTTGTAAAGCGATGCGAATCTACTTCCGCCTTACTTCTGTTATTGGCTTTTAGGAAGTCTCTTGTAGATGGTGCTATCCCTGATAGGTGGAAAAAAGCATCGGTGGCACCCATTTTCAAAAAAGGGAGATAGTAGCGTGCTGGAGAACTGCTAGCCTGTTTCCATCTTGTCATGTTTTGTCAAAATTTTGGAGACCCTAATAACGCTACTCTCCGGTACTCTCTGCCTCGAAAAGAGTTGAGCGTATAGAAAAAAAGTCGAGACAAAAGTTGTGGCAATTTTTTTTATCTGCAATTTTTATAATAGGTATTGAAGTGATTAGAACCATAGAAACGGAGATAATTGCAAAAAAAAACATTTTCGTGACCTTTGACCTCGAATAACATACGACTTTTAGAACGCCAAAATAACTGCTGTATACGAGTTTCCACCTTATTATCTCAAATTCCGAGGTTAACCCCTTATTTTTCCTAAAGTGATTGGACTATACATAGTTAAGTGATAGTGTAATAATAATACTTATGATATTAATGTATTTAATAAATTAATTAAAAAAAGACAATGTCAGACAAAGTTTGGGAATTGACGTCATCATGAATATACAAATATTATTTTGCTCTGATGTATTAATAGGGCAGATTTCATTGCCTATTGTCCCTTATTTCCTCTGCATAGATTAAATAATAAGCTTAGATCACCTTAGCATCTCATATGTATATGTTTCTACTGATATATATGCAGGAATCGCAGGCAGGCTGTACGTATTTGTCCACTATTGTGTCAGTGGGCCAAAAAACACAGTGTACACTAACGATTTGGTGAAGAACGTAGCAAGACACTGGGTTCGAGCAGCGCGGAACCGATTATTGTGGATATCTTTGGGGGAAGCTTTTTTAGCAATTGGCGTTTTTCGGTAAAAATGATGGTAGGTATTTACTCACTTTGGTTAGGTTAGCCTAACCAAACCGTCACCATACTATCTAACATACTTGATATTTATAATCAAAAAATACTCACGCAACACTGTCAGCTCGGCTTGTTGCACTTTCTTGCCGAGGTCGTTGACAATCTCGCATTGCCACTTGCCCGCATCGCCCATCACAACGGAATCAATCTCCAGCTTGTATAAATCTCCGTTATTGGATATGTGCACACGACCGCATGGCTTTACTTCCTTGCCATCGTGCAGCCAGCGGACCGCCGGCTTAGGGCAGCCGAGAACTTGTACCGAGTACGTCAATGGCAACGACTCGTACGCGCGCCCGTCCGACATGTTGCTGTCGCCGACCGTAGGGGGTGCTGGTGGGTAGTAAGCATTGTATATTATAGTTGCTATTAAATTTTTCACTGATATTGGCGAACTGACACTTTCTGTCATTCTATAGTTTAGAAGTTGGTTAAAAGTATAATAGTTGGATTAAAAATAAACGTTATTAGTTTAGTGATCTGTATAAATATTGATGGCCCCGGATTTAATATTGGACTCATAGAAAGTATGCAATATGAGCAATACACATAAATAATAATACTCGACATAAATTACGATAAACCGAAATAACATTGTAAATTGAAATTTAACTACGGTGAAATCGTAAATAAATTCGAAATCGTAAATTTTTCTTTGATTTATGTTATTCGTTTGTTGTGTTTTATGTTATATATATATATATATATATGTCAATCAGAATTGAAAATAATATTACACTACTTTTCTATGGAGTCTTTTCGGAAAATGTATAATGACGTTGGTAATAACTACTTACCCAACTTATAATTAATAAAACAACAGTAATAAACTATTTGTCAATATTCAAGAAACACGAAAAACATTATCTTAAATTTCGATCTTGAAAATTCTACGAGGAATAGCATTATTTACAAAAGAGACATAAATAAAGTTCGCAATATATACAGCATTTAGCCACATTTTTATCAATCATAATATCTTACTTACCACAATGTATTCCGCGCATTCTACATGTGTGTAAATTGTTTGGATGTAGAGTATTGTTGATACATACCTTCTTAGCAGTTCATCAGAGGAATTAGATATGGAACATGCTATATTGAGATCATGCACAAAATAAACTATAAAAACTCAGTTTACCTTGATGATGTGATTTGATGGGCATCTCTCTCGAACTGTTTAACATCTCTTTCGTATGGTGCTCCAAGTATTAGTATGCCAGAAGGGAATGTTATTACGCATGCGCGCTAAAACAAACATACGACAGTGCATTAGTACTATGATGCTGCTTGTTCTAATAAATAAATGGTATCAAATCACGGTTAGGTTCTTTTTGATTTTTGATAAAGCAACACATTATTCTCCCAAAATGGAAATTGCGTAGCGTTACATAATAAATGCCAGCCGTTCTTTGAACAACGACCTCCTTCTATAATGGTATATGCGTAAAATTTACCTTTTTCCTCTTCCTTATTTAGAATATCATCGAGTATGCTCCTTTCTCTTCGGCTTCGCTTTAATAGGGCTTCTAACTCATCGTCGTTTTCTTCCTCTTCGACGGAAAATAAATTACTATCTACCTTTTTCTTTCGTTCTAATGTGATTTCCACAACATTCTTTGTAATATTGTCAAAGCTCTTCGCCGGGCCGAGCACTAACTCCTCTATGATACGGTTCTTGACATCGTCAATCTTATTTCCTACAGATTTGATTTCGTTTTCGTCGAATTCTTTCGAAATGTGTATGAGGCGTTCTGTGATATCATTCTCGTAGATTTTATGTGACTTTTCTTGCAAAACATAAGACTCTTCTTCTCCTTCGTCAGTAAGGAAGTCTTCGATAAACGAAGACGAGCGCACATACGAATCTTTGCTGAAAACTTTTCTAGTATCGTCTATGTCAAAAATGGATTTAGATAAGTCTTCTATAGATATTTCTCTAGAGAGCGATTCATTCTGCCAACTCATCTCGTCTTCAGACATCGACATAATAGAAATAGTTCGGCTATTGTGTCTGCCACATCTAGAATTATTTTCTGCCTCCGAATCGGTTTGAGGTTCCTCGATAATGCCATAAGTGCCCCTCCTCACATGGTCAGGAATCTTGAAGTGACCCAGGTCCGACAAGAAATAGCTGTGACTAGCAATCTCCTCGACCTCTAAGGAAGTTGCATGCGGTTTGACAGGATGTATTATTTTCCTGCCGTTGGACTCTTCATCGTTATCGGAATATACTGTGGTAGATGTCATTTTATGTAAAGTTTGCGTTTCGGCCGGACCTAACAGTTAAAATAGTATTATGTTGAATATTCTAAATACATTTACTTCAAGAAATCTAATGATACATGCGATGGTGTATATGCTTTTATAATATTTTGTTTTTAAATGACTCGTTGTATAAGCAATCGTAAATCGTATGAGTTAATGGTGAACGTAATATACGATGAGGTTAGAGCAGGAGAGAAGGAGTAAGCGGTACTGACCTGTGACAATGGCGCCGTGTGATCGCGAGCTGCTGACCTTAGACACTATAATTGAACCATCATCGCCTGTCTTGAACGTAGTTACAGTTTCGAAAACTCGGCCTAAACAACAAATCACACTTGGAAGGTTAATAACACAAGTTAAGAGCATGCGACAGTGTGCGCGAAATCGTGGTGTTCTCGCAATCTATAAGCTGTTCGCCTTTTCGAAGAGTGAAGCATGAAGCATTAAGCATGTATATACCTTCAGTTTCAGCACTCATTGGCTCTTCTTTGACAGAAACTCTTTTAACAGATTTACGTTTGGTAGATTTCAGTGACTCATCCACTGGCACATCTTCTATAGTTTCGGGCTCGGTGATAAATTTCTTTCCTTTTTGAGTCTCATCTTCCATTTCTTGGATCATAGGCTTTTTGTTTTGTTCATTATGATTTTCGTCCCAAATTGATTTTTCTTCTGCGATTTCAGGTTCAGTGATAGATTTCCTGCCTTTGTTTTGCTTTGGTTTCTCAACTTCTTCCACCTTTAGTTTTTTTGAAAGCCCGCCTTCGTCTATGTCATCCCAGATAGATTTCTCCTCAGCTACTTCCGGTTCAGAAATAGATTTTCTGCCTTTGTTTTGCTTTGGTTTCTCGATTTCTTCCACCTTTGGTTTCTTTGAAAGTCCATCTTCATCTACGTCATCCCATATAGATTTCTCTTCAGCTACTTCAGGTTCTGTTATTGATTTTTTAATCTTGCCAGGAAGAGGCGCATCTACATCATTAACTTTAGCCTTTTTGGCCATCCTGTCACCATTATCGTCCCAGAATGACTTTTCTTCAGCTTCTTCTGGTTCCGTCTTTCCCTTAACAGCTTTCCCCTTTTGCCCGCTATCCACAGTCTCTTCCACAGGTAGTTCTTTTGATTTACTTTCATCTTCTATTACATTTACGACAATCGTCTCTTTGTTGAGCATCGAATGGACTTCTCTCGCTATTGCATGAAATGAAAAGGGAATGATAAAAGGGATACGTTCAAATTTAAATATGTATAACACATCAAATCAGGACAAGATGCATTACATTGTCAAATGCAACTACAACATTCCAGTCTGTTGAATGCTTGATTTTTCAAATGGTAATACCAAGTTCTGATGGTATCTGGGGACACCACAACAAATTATTACGTGCACGAATGCAGTGAATCGAATAAATCATACACAGTTATTTCAAACTAATACTACATACATTATTTGCATATGCAATGAAATCATTATTGATGAAAAATGAATATACCAAGGAAATAAATTTAATGTTTATTGTGTGTTATGTAATTTCATTGGTTTCTACATTACCCTTGGTTGATTCAGCGAAAAGTCATTGGTGAAGTAGTAATAGATTTTTTATGAATGTGTCTTACCATGTATGTGTGTGTATATGAAACACGTGTTTATAATATAGGTATCCTTCAAGCTGCTCAACTTCTGCATAAAATAAATCAATCAACATCTTGATTTTCAATACTTAACATTATTTAATAGAGATTATAAAAAAAATAAAATATGAGATAAAACCTTTTTTTTTCTTTTTTTTTGTGGGGGAACTGCGACCCTATGGACCAGAAACCGCACTGGCAAGGCGCGGCCGTGTGTGGGGGGCTATCCGGTCATAGAGGACCGGCCTACCCACTAAACCCCCCCCCCCCCCCCCCGGTACGGGGCACATGGCGGGGTGCGCTTTCGCGGTTCGACCGCCAAAATATGAGATAAAACCTAAGATATTCGAAATGGATAAGAACTTACTGTGTATTGTGACTGTGCTCTTCGTAGAGACACTGCCCAATTCGTTTTCAGCTCTCACTTCGTACTCGCCGCCGTCTTCCTCCTTGACCAAAGTTACTGTGAGATGGTAGTTTTCTAATCTAGATTAAAAGATAAAATTTTTATGTGAAAATAATATGAAGTAAATTAATGTAAGCTTTTATAAAATATACATGAATATTTGATAACCAAGAATACTTCGTTTACAATTTTTTGGATGTAGTATATTATTCGCCGGTCAAATATTCATAGCATTTGTACCCACAGCTTTAACTGTAGGACTTTTATTAATAAACATGTTTTAAAAAGTAGCTTTTGCTTTTTAAGCCATGGCTTAGCTAAATACATATAAGCGCGATTGAATATTAAGCGGTGGCTTAATTTAAATAAATACATTCATGTGTAATCACAGATTTAAATCATGGTGGATGATGATGAATGATGAAATCTCGAAAATTATGAGATTTGTACAGTAGGATTTAAGATACAGTACAGTAGGATTTGTATAGTCAGAGGACGCAGTACAGATGGGTACTGCATTTTTCAGGAGTTGAAAAATTTATAGCTGGAGTACATACTTTCTACGAAGCGTATTCGGTGATTTAGTTATTAGTTTAGGTTATTGGATTAGCGATCTTTAATAAAAGTGAACCAATAATCCGTGGATTGTTACACTAGATTTTAGAAAACAGAAGTAATCCACGAATCTTGAGCCATTTATTAATAAGATTAAAAAACTATAAGGTATTGATGTGAGTTTCATTTGTTACCTTTTGGTGTCTCGTTCAATCTTTATCCTAGCATCGGTGGAGATTGGCTTGCCATTCTTGTACCAAGACACTCCAGGATCGGGACATCCCTCTACTTCAACATCAAGACGAAGAGTGCCTCCAGCTTCCACCGTCATGTCTACCAGGCTCTTGGTGAAACGCGGTTTTCCTGGCAACGAATTAATATTAATACCAACAAAATTTACTATAGACCAATTTAAATTTACTAAAGGGTAATTTTTTATAAAAAGGCAAGACAATTATTCCAATCTGCCTGATGGTAAGTGGGAATGGATATCGAATAGCTAGTGCAAAAGAACGTGCCGCATTAGTCACCCTTGCCTTGCTAACAAGTCGATTCTTCATGCTTTTTTACAGGAGATATCTCTCCTGTACTTTTGTTATCTAAGGATTACCTGTGTAGTAAGGTACAGATTGTTAACAGATTGGAGGTGATATGGCAAGAGCCAAAGGCATTGACCTCGTGGCAAGCTGCCTAAGGATATATTGTGACAGTGTTGTACTGTCTTTTGATAGCGAAGTTGATTTGACAGGAGTCATATGTCCACTAAAATCCACTGTAAGGATCTATCAACAGATATTTTTGTTTTTTTTTTATGTTTGATTAAGAAATGTCTATTATTTAGATTTATTTTATATATTTTTGCCGTAGGCTACGCATCAAGACACCATCCAATGTACTATGATAACGAAAAATCAATTGTGACAGTGAGATACTGACTATTAACGGTAAAGGTGGCGTTGCAGGAGTCCTCGCCGGAATCATTTGCCACGCGGCAGGTCACCTTCCCCGCATACTGCGCCGACACCTCTTTCAGGATTAATTTGTGGGAGCAGCCGCTGTCGACACGGCTGAACACGGACTTCTTTTCTGTTATCTCCATATCGCCAAGGTACCTAGTATTAGGGAAAGAATTATAAATCTTTAATGGTCTACTGAATGGTCCCGGCTTGAAGGCCGTACAACGTACGTTGGCATGGTGCAGACGCCAGGGGTTATAAGCATTTTCTCGTGGTGAACTTCAAGCGTAAATGATCTTACCCTGACAATCTTAGAGGTACGTATACATACACTGAGGAGAAGAAGTAAAAGGAACCTGAACAAGTTTTCCTAGAGCATTGTGAGACTATCTAGAATCCGAAGAGGGTAAGGTTATCTAATGATGGTTCACAAATACGGCAAATTGCTCTATTTACATAAAATTTGTCCCAATGGGGGCCGGAACATCGACAAGAAACCTTTTGAGAACAATGTCGTACTGATCGCATGCATGCCTTAATCTACCTCTACGAGGAAATAGAAGTAATATATGGGGATATTTCTGGGGTAATGAAAGAAAGAATCCATATAATTCACGATACAAAATGCACGCACGCATATATCGTCTTACAACATAAACTATTATGAACATGATGTTAATATATTTTTTAAGTAAACTATAAATAAATGCGGTGTGCATCGGTGAATCGGATACTGACTCATCATATGCTGAGGTACCTGCAACCGATTGACGGATGCTTGGTATGAATAAAAATAAATATATATTTTGCTGATATCAAATCGTCTGCAGTGTACTCACCACCGCACGCTTGGCTCCGGATAGGCGTCGACGCTGACGGAGAACTCTACATTCACGTCGCCCTCATTGGCTGTGAGGTCTCGCAGGCGCTCAGTAATAAGCGGCGCACCGCGAACGCGCAGCGAGCATTCGTCACTCGCGGACCCGTGCACGTTGCGGACCTAATAATAATAAAGAATAAGTTATAACCTCAGCGATTTACTAACTATAAGAAGCTAAACACCTTATAGAGGAGTTTCTCTTTTGTACTTTTTTTTTCAACTTGTCGTTTGAGCTGGTTAATCTTTGAATATAACTAGTTGAAAACATATTGTCTTATCATATGTATTAAAAAAAGTTACTTGGTTCTCCGTAAACAGGGAGTAAATAAGGCCTTCTATCTTTTAGGGACTAAACGTGATTTAAATGTAGAATGTGAAGATATTGTGAGTAAAATTTCAATCAGTAAAGAAGTCCATCGCGAACATTATATTGTACTGCAGTAAACTTATGTAAGACATGCGTATGCGTAATTAAAGAAAGAGAAATTTGTAAAAAAGTAAAAACATAATTGTAAAAAATTAAATGTAAAAAAATAAAAGCAGATTATTGTTCTTTGATAAATTTCAAAAATTTCCAAACTTAATTTGTATGCACAAATTAAGTTTTGAAATTTTATAAAAATGAGAGTGTCTTTCTCAAGTGTTAACGATGACATAAATAACCGTGCAATCAAACTCACAAGTCTCACTTATTTTCTCATAGAGGGTGGTAAAAGTAGAGTGGACATCTCAAAAGCAAAATTTTACTCTCGATTAAAATTTAATGTAGAAAACGTAAACGGTTTGGCATATGTTCTATAAGATCAAGAACAGTACTAGTGCGGAGAAGCGATAATCAGATCCCCAAGTCATGTAAGGTAAAAATCAACTAATAATATCTGATAAAATGAAATTCCAAGTTGTATCGTTTATTAACGCATTTTGAAATATCATTACAACAAATGGTATTTTTTGTCAAAATGTATTACTAATGAGCAACCGAATTGATTTGAGGCTGTCATGATAAAAGCAGATCTGTGGAAAATTATTTATAAAAATTGGAGGTGCAACTAAATTACTCTTACTCTCACCGCCGAAACAACTTGTAACGGCGTATGTAAAGGGTATGTTGTATGTTTTATAAAAAACAAAGATCATCTACATGTAAATAATCTAAAGATATATTTTTTTGTAGACATACCAAACATACTGATCAATCCAAACAAATAATAACTACAACATACTAAAGGGTGAAAACGTCAAACCGGGCGGGTTTGACGTTTTCAAAACGTTTTACTTCGAAATTAAATGTTACACTTTATTCAGAGCTATTTTAAGTAGGTTGTTTCAAATGATTTCGATACGTTTCGACCAATTTAAATGCACCAAAAAAAAATAATGTTAACATTTGAATGGAGCTTGTATTCCATTTTTTTTCTAAAACAGCCTTTAATATTCCCGACACCGACCATAATGCAGTGTTACAGAACGAACATTTCTTACAAAATGATTGTACAGATCAAGAGTATCCTAGATAAAGTAGTGAGTGAGGAGGAATCGGAGGTAAATCAAAGTTCTTCAATCCAAATTCTTTCTAGCACCAAACCCAGATGGAAGTATTCGACAACAACTTGCACTCATAAAAACTTTTCAAATATTCAATCATTTTCGCATATAAGAATCACTATAAGTTGAGAAAGCTAGATCTGAGTAAAAAAAACGTACTTTCTGCGGCTCGATTATCACAAAATAAAATCAATTGCTTCAAATGTCGTGATTGCCCTTTGGGCTAGCATCAGTAGGTACTGTGGACTTTTACTTCAATAAGAAATTATAATGCAGGGTTTTTAACGAGTGAAGGGATCCGGTGTGTGTGTTTAAAAGATATTCTGTATACAAAACAGTCAAAACCATTGCCACAATAGTTATGCAGACTTTCAAGTTTTAAAAGTCTCGAGTATTCCTCCCTGGATGTCATGTGACCCCGGCAAAGTAAAAAAAGTAAATGAACATCCGCTCAAAAAAGATAGTTGTTCCCTGTAATAATATCAATCCCTGATGACACAATTTTACAGCATTAGCCACAAATAGAGTCATTTACACTATCAAACAATCTAGTATCGCAGTAGCTTGTTTAAAAACCAATTTGGCTTTGGATTTCCTGCGAAAATGCCCAGTGGAACCACCAATTTGGAGTAATATGGAGAAAAATAGTAAATATAATTTTTAATATATCACAATGTATGTAGTTGTGGCCCAAAAATGATGAAAATATCATAAGTATAAAATCTAGGTTCAACAGGAATGCAAAGAAGAACAAGGTGTGAATAGGAAGTGTATTTGGTTAAAGCTCTACTAACTTCACATGAGTATTCCCCAGCATCGGTTCGGGTAGCGTCTTGCACCACAAGAGTGTGAGCGCTGCCAGAAGAACTAATCTTGATGGTGGACGACTCCGTCAGCTCCGTTTTGTTCTTGAACCTGCATCATAATGTGTATAGAGAATCAATAACAATATTTCTTTATAGTCTATATTACTAATAATACTATAATTTTATTACTAGTAATAATATTTCTACTTCTAGAATTAGAATCCATAATTACAGTACGAATGATTTGGCGTCTGGTTGTAATGACTCGAGTTTGTAATTCTTTAAAACATAACGAGCAAATAGATAGTTAAATATTATTGGAAAATATGAATTGTTTACAACAGTTGGAAGTTTTAAGTATTTATTTAATTTGTGTTTGGGTTCATGAGCTTATCCATATTGAGTGATTGACATTGCTATTGCTTGTGTATAATCATGTTAAAAGTTTTACAATAAAATGATAAAATGTTTAAATAAATCAGAACCTTATAAAATAAAGAGTGTATTAGAGAAATTAATGTTAATGTACGTCATGTATAAAACAATCGGTGTTTTATAAGTATTATTATATAAGTAAGTTTATAATAAAAGGAACAGAGAATATTTTTAAGTATACGAATGTTGAGACAGTTTAAATTATTGACGAAAATCTAGGGAGATGTTAAAAAAATTACGACGTGGATATAGTATTGGATATTATGGCTTTGTATAGATGTTTATAATAACACTATTTACGAGAAAATATAATAAAAATATTAATAACTAAACTCGCATAAACTCACCACTTAACAGTTGGCGCCGGTTCAGCCTCAGTTTCGACCTTGAAGGTGACGGTCTCCTTCTCTTCGCACACCTTGGTCTCGCCCATTTTCTTGGTCACCTTCGGCGGCGAGGTCACATGCCACTGCCAAAAGTCTGAGCACTGGTTCTGTTCATTCCTGCAAAGAAATTATACTTTTTAACTTCTGCATAAATTTTAAGTTTTCCGTATCAACGCGTAACAGTTACAATATTTGTCAGGTTTGAGTGGAGAACTTGTAAATACTTCATGATTAATTATATCATTATTAATTAACTTTACAACAAAATGATCAACGATTTTCGTAATTACTGCTTAACAAATTAGTTATATATAGTTTAAAATTAATTATTATTTATATTTTATTGCATTAATTTATGATGCAAATGCCGAATTCAATAGAATAAACATAAAATTTTAAAATTTTTGGGTTATAGTAACGGGACCTGTAAGTGCGAAAGAAGCGAAATTTTGAAACTGATATTATAATATGATATGATATTATAATAAATAAATAGATAATTTACTTTACTTTTTTTTTCTCTGCTTTTTCTAATTCGAATAATTATTTTGCTAATTTTGACGGAGACAAATACAATAATTAAGTGATCATTTCAATCGGTTCAGGTATTCAGATTGAAATTCAAGTGATGAAACAAAGACGATTTTCTTTTACAGACGAAGTAGAGATTTAGAGCAAATTATCGGTGCGTTCGACTTTTAATAGATAAGGGATTTTTAGTCGCAAATCAAAAAGAAATGGTAAAGACACCATTTATAGCTATTTTATATCAGAATATGTCAAAATTGTGTTGATTTGAATGATATTTAAATAAATAACGTCTTGAACATGTTTTTTATTCCTTTAGTAATGTCTTTATGCGTACTGAAATGTGACAGAATTTTTAAATATTACATAATATTAAAAAGGTTTATAATCATCATCCTCTAGCCCATTTCCCATTATCTGGGGTCGGCGCAGTAGATCTTTTTCTTCCATCCCTCTCTATCAGCCGTCGTTTAAAAAGGTGTAGAATCTATGAAATTTATAAACACTGTTTCTAGTCAACGAAAACTAGCCGACATCGCTTTAAAATGCAAGCGCAATGCTAATGCAACAATGCCGCATTATCTCATCCTCAGCAACACTCAAATAATTTTAATAAATCATGCATATATATTAACCTTATCTATTATCAAAATACACACATAGCATGGTTAGGAATACCTTGGTATTGACCTTAAAACTATTCTGTATATACTATCGATCGATGGGATTGCAATATCCTAAAAATAAAATAGAACTAACTTGGCAACGACGGAGTAGGAACCCGAGTCTGTCAGCTTGGCGTCCTTGATAATGATCTTGTAGACGGAGGCAGACTCTTTCACGATCTGCACGCGCTCCGAACTCTTGATCTCTACGCCGTCCTTGTAAAATTGAACTTCGGGCGTCGGAGATCCTTCCACCTCCACGATCACCGTGTGGGTTGATCCAACCTGTTGATTGGCGATGAAGTAAGATGGAGATGTTTGTGCATAAAGCATTGTCCATTGCATAAAGATTGCAAGTTTAATGGTACAGAGATTTCATCTTGCGTCTTTTAATAATGACGGCAAATTTTTACTAGATAGTACTATATATATATAGTGTTTACCCCTTTTTTTAGAAACAGTGGTGTAAATGGTTCGTAGCAAAATTCTGAAACTGCGCTTACAGTTATCATCGTACTTTCGCATCAAGTTCTGGTCTAATAACGATTTCTATCTTCTAATAATACTCACCATGCATGACTGGTTCTCCACCTTCCTGGTGATTTTAGGTGGTGATTTGATAACCAGATTTAGCGTGGTGGAGTCTTCGCCGAGCTCATTGGTAGCGGTCACATGATATTCACCCGCGTCAGCTACAGTTACGTTCTTTATCACCAGCGACATGCTTTCGTCGTCTTCGTACAAGAACCTGTGCGAGTTTGTTGTTGTTTTATTTTTATTAATGAGACCGAGTTTCGTTTTGTGTTGTACACTTTATTTAAAGCACAATATGTTGAACCAATTACCAAGTATTTTCTGAATAAGGTATAGGAACATGTGAGAATATTAATTAAGATCAAGAATAATTATTAAATACAACTAAGAATCGTTTTTATATCTTGATATTAATATATATGTAGTCAAAATATTGCGTTTTGAGGTTTCTAAGAAGCTTTAAAAGTAAATTTAACTTAGGTGATATCAACAAATCTTTATGTTTTGATAAAACAGTTTTTTAAGTTAGCGACTTACTTGTGCCTAGTATCGGCTTGCACGAGTTTTCCATCATGCTTAAACACCAACGACGGTCTAGGGAAGCCTTTGCAAGTTAGCTCCAGAACCGCAGAGCCACCTGGTGCAGCTAGAGCCTCACGATGTTCTACCACAAGCTTAGGTTTTTCCGGTTCGCGGTGCAGCTCTTTCACCGCACCTGATAATACGTACAACGATTTAATATTGATAAAGATTAATCAATCAATTAGGATTTATATTATCGTTTCTGAATGTGGAAGAAGTTACGCCACAGCTTCAGATGGAAAGAACTAACAAGAAAACTAGCAAAACTAATATTTTAATAATATAGTATTGTCACGGTCATCAGACTTTACATGTTAAGACGGATCTTATACCGGTAATAGTGGCGGTTTTCGTAATGGAAATGTATAAATCTGACATGTTATTAGCTGTACATGATCCTACTAGGAGTTGCACACAGCGAATCTTATGATTCACATGTAGGGTCTGTTGATGACGGTAGCCATTTATCATAACGAGGGACAAAGTTGGAAGCAAAATTAAAATCTCAACTTCGAGTAGGGGTGATAGACTGCAAAAAGCTGCAACCATATATTACATTATAACTTACTATTACTAACAAATCATGAAGACTCGATATGATCGGTAACGATGCTGTTTTGTAAACGCCACATGGTTCTTCAAGCGTAGGACGTATTCTGCATAGTTACTTCTGCGAGATACGAGGCGTTACGTCCGTACCGACAGTACGGACGTAATTTTCGGTAAGTTTTGCAGAGCATGTTTGAGAAGCTAGTTTTGGCCACACAATATTGTGACACACACCTTTGAAGTCCAACCTAATGGGAAGTTCACTGGCTGATAAGCATTATAGAGCTTAAGAGGTAGTTGGTGCTGGTTTAGGCCACGCAGAGTAAAGGTTACATGATCCTTCAAAACGAACCTAGGCGGAGTTACTGGGACGTACCCTGCACGGTGAGTTCCGCAGAACAAGAGATGTTGCCGGTGCTAGTTTTGGCCACGCATGTATAGAGGCCGGCGTCCTCGGGCCGCACGTGCTGGAACACCAACGCCAGCGAGTCCTCATCATCACCCAACAGGACCTGACCCCAATTAATACCAAAATATTTACTGTAACTCATGAAACAGGTACTGGAGACATATGGAATAATTATACAATACATTTCTCACTCTTACCTTAAATCTCTCCTCCGGATCAAACGGCTGTCCGTCCCGTTTCCAGGTGAACGATGGTTTTTCTCCTTTCGCCAAGAGTCCCTCGCCACCCGGGGGCAGTTCAAAGAAGATGTTTTTATCATCTATGGACAATATTTGTTTCTATGTAACTTATTATTAATTGCATTGAATATAAATTCTTTTATGCGTGATATATCAATAATTCACGTGGGAATACGTTCCTTTAAAACTATAGTAACTAAGTAAACAGTTAACACAGACGGACATCTTTGCAAAGCCGTATTAAATTTGGGATCATTTACAATGTTTGAATTCCCTTAATTATTATAATATTTGTAATAATAATGTCTAGTGATTGTGGTTATAATGCTATCGAATCTATGTTTGTTGAATGAGATCAGATTAAACACTAGAATCTTCAGACAAACTGATTAATAATAATTGAGATACAAATTTCATTTAATTTTTTAAATAAAATGACATGAAATATTATAAAAATCGAGGTATTTCCCCAAAAATCAATAAATGATCATACAACCATGTGTCCATTGAACAAAACTAAGTCAACAGGTTTCTTATAATTCTGGGAGCTATTTTTAGCGTCATAAATACTGGAGGTCGTCCAAATGCTGTTAAAAATGTGGCACACATGTAAATATAGCGAGTTACGTTTGTTCATCATTCATTGCGTGTGTGTGATTATTTTGACGAACATGAGGCAAACATTATTTTTATGCAATTAAATAAACAAAAAATTATTGGGTACGTACTCACGCTACGAAAAGTCTTTAAGTCTACACAAATTACGTTTGAGAAATCGAGTCCCACATCGAAGGACTTTTTGACCCATAACTCACATTTATAAAAACTTTTGGTTCTATGCAAGAACTGGTTTTACGGGATGTTAACTTGAGCTAGGTTCTGCATTCCTGTGATCCGAATGAACGAATAATCGACACAAAAAATGCTTTTGAGTAGATTCTTTAAATACAAGCTACACGGATTTTGACTTGCTTTGTAATATGAAGGGAAAATCAAAACCCGAAATTTCCGATCAATGTGATCAAAACACCATGTGGTATTGACCATTAGATTATGGTAGTAATAAATAAAAAAAAAATACAATTAAAAACTTGCTACTCACCCACCACAGTGACTTTGGCCTCGGAAGTCACTTCACCATACTCGTTGAAGGCGCGGCAGGAGTAGCCACCAGCGTCAGTGGGGTTTACGTCGGCGATCACCAGCTCGTAGCAGCCGCGGTCAGCGCGTGTGCGCACGATGCTTACTCGCTCATCCGTCGACGATGTCACGATCTCCTTTCCCTCGCGGTAGCTACGAATGACAGCTCGCTTATCGATTTGATATTTCGAAGTGATGGACCTCACTTTGCGACTTATATAAGTTGACATATATTGAATAAATGGATGTTATCGGTATCGGGATGTTATTTTCCAAATGTACGTCTTAAATTACAAATACATTAAATCATTTCTCCCCTTCCCTTTAAGCTGTATGTCTAAGGCTCAGGCTGAGTTTAGTCGGTAGGTCATCCTGGTCGAGCCGACTTGAAGTCGGTTTGAAGTCCGACATAATCACCGTAACACTTGGTAGCGGTAGTATCCATAAGGATACTCAGCCTCTCAAATAACAAAGATTATTTTAAGCCATATCGTTATGTTTACCTTTGATATATGTAAGTGTTAGCAATACTCTTAGTAGCAACTTCAGCAAACAAGCAACTGCACCCAGACAGACAGTTCCTTAGTTATTGAGGAGTCTAAGTGAAGTTAACTTCCATTTACAGACTTTATTATCACGATCAGGTGAGATGCAAGCGAAGAGGTGCCTGTATTTTGTAATAAAATATATCTCATTTTCTTTGAATACGTTTGAGCGCAAACATAATATTTATTTGTTGGTAAATCAATAATTGCAACAGTGGTAAAAAACGTATGACCCACCAGGGTCGGACTAGGCCGGAAGAGCCCGGGTGGCTGATCGCAAACCCGAGGCCCGAGACACCTTTTTTGTACGACGCATAGTTTCCGAGACATGCACGCGGGCAACCGTAGCACAGGGGGCCCGCGCAGCGTTGCCGCTGTGCTACGTGCCCTGCCGCGTGCCCCGCAACCCAGGTCCGCAGGGGCCCGCGCAAGCTGGGGCCCGGCTGGCAAATGCCACCTCGACTGTATGGCCAGTCCGACGCTGTGACCCACCATGAAAGCAGGTAGCTCTTTGCTTATGCGACGCATAGGTGTAATTTTCCAAATATATAAAACACGGTAACGAATTCGTTGCAGAAAATTGCCTTGCAGAAGCATCTATTGATGTCTGAATACAATCAATTCCTAAGCATGCTTCAGAAAGCTATTGAATGTGTTAGAAATTGTCAGACACTAACAATACCTATTAATCAAAACTAAATTATCACACTATTATAAAAATAAATTGTCTGATTGTTTATAATTTAACATCGGATCAATGAATATATAATTGTCAATCCATTTCTTCTTTTAAGCGCAATCTAAAGGAACACTTTTCTGCACTTGATTATATTGTATATATATTTATATGTATATATGTGTATGTGTATGTATTATGGGTAAGTATATTTATGTATTTATGATTATGTGTGATGTTTTAAATTAATTAATTGGCTGGAAGAAATCTCTCTTGAGAGATAAGTCCGCCTTTGGACCAAATAAATTTATACCTCCTAATATTTTTTTATAATGTTTATGTTTAATAAAGAGTATATATATATCATAAGCTTTGTGAAATAATAGATACAAATACATGTAATTATTTACATGTACACGCAGCGACACGTCACTCTTTACTTGAAGTCTTTTAGACAACTCTTATGGCTGGACTGCACAAAAATTTACAAGCGAGGGGTTTATTGGTGAAAATTTGAACAGCCTTAAATGATTTATTGTTTAATTTTTTTATAAAACGGTACCCGTTACTAGTTTTTTTTTAAATTAGTTAGAGAAATTAGTTTAAAAAGAAACTAACGTTTGTTACCTTGCAGTGGTTTATATTTTTTTTATGTATTGTTTATTATTTCGAGGTTTGATCAAAATTTTACCTTTAATTAGTTGAATTAGAAAATAAAAGAATTATCTATGCAATAACAAAATGTTTTCAAAGGTGTTCAAAAGGAGTATAGAGTCACTAATGTACAAGAGATAATAAGTGTCGCCAACGAAGCAAAATATATAAATATTTGTTACACTTACACCAATTTGCCTAGCCCAAACTAAGCTCTGTAAGGCTTGTGCTATGGGAACTAGGGTAACGGATATACATACATATATAAATATTATTGTAGAAATATATATCAACAACCATGACTAAGGTACAAATGCTCGCATTCATCACACAAACATCTGCCCCCACCGGGATTCGAACCCGGAACCTCAGAGATGGCGACACCTTGAAACCACTTGTACTATCCACTCGACTATGGAGGTCGTCAAATATATATTTAGTTATTTTATAAACGGTTGGATGTATTTCATTTATGAATGTGGTAAAATTTCCGCAAGCTACTATTTCAACACAGTATGTGTTTCGTTGTTGTTTGCAAATGAAAATATTTTAGGCCCATGTTACACAGATTTTATACCGGGTCTTTTACCTTCAAATGCTCAGTGGTTACTACTACGGTCCTAAATTCGCAAGGCAATTATGACCAATATATCAATGTACCAAATGATAAATCAGGAAAAAGAAACATGAATAGAGAAAATTTAATACTTACAACTTCACTTCAGGATTGGGATCACCTTTTACTTTGACCATGAATCGTAAATACGTGTTCTCCAATATCTCTGTATCTTTTAATGCCACCAAGAAGTATGGCGCATTTAATGCATTTCTCTCTCTTCTTTCCTCTGACGTCACTGAAACCATCCACGAACAATCTTTTAAACAAAACTCTACGCTGCAGTGTCAATACATTGCAAAAATAATAGTAAATATTATACCGACATGCACTGACGTCTACTTCTAAATACTTGTGCCGAATAAGTGCAAAATACTGAAATATTAAAGAGTAGGTAGGTAGAGAAGGTTCTAGATGTTATACTGCTTTTACGATGTCTTAATCGGTGATGTTGCTTTAGCATGCAGATAGTGGACAAATACAAAGAGAGAAAAGTGAATATCGATCATGATGTTGGCAAGAGATCCTATGCAATCTTTGCCTAATGTAAAAAAGGTGAAATGTGGACTCACACTCGTGAACGACTAACTGAGCGGTGCAGTGTGTGTTTCCCTTGACATTTTCAGCCCTGGCGGTGTATAGGCCGGAGTCATCCTCTCTGCAGTGTTTCACTTCCAGTTTGTGGGAGTCTTTGCCGGTACTGATGGAGACTCGATCCATGAGACGGTCGGTGAGGGGCTTGTTGTCCTTCAGCCAGGTGACCTTAACGGATTCCGAGGACTCGCGGAGCGCGCATTCGAACACGGCGTTTTCGCCCGCTGGGGATTCACAAATGTTTAATGGGGAGAGTTCGTACGTAGATACAATTATGCGTTGATTTCTGTTCAACAATAACTAACTAAAATGTTTCAATAATTTTATTTAAAATACTTTCCGAAGCTTTATTTTGACAATAAAGTTGTAGCTCTGTTAAGTAAAGATCCTGTACAAACTCTCAGTAATGTAACACATATAGGTTGTAAGCGTTTGTTAGAACAATGTGTGGTGTAAGTTAGTCACCTAGAAGCGTATGTACAAGCACTATGTGTTCGCTACTGTCTAAGAGTGTTCGTGAGACAATCATGCTTCTACAGTACTTACGTTCAATGTTCTGTCCCTCCAATGTCTTTGAAAAAACTGGCCTGCCATCTTGCGATGCGGATTTAGATATGGATCTAACCGAATCATATTCACTTCTGTTAACGGATCCATTAGCTATAGCAGATTTTGAATATTTGCTCTCCGAAGAGTAACCTCCATTTTTAATACTCTCATACTTCGACTCCGATTTTGACGACAAGCTCTGTACATTCTCGCCGTCGATGTTGGTCTCAAGGCTATATTTCGAAGTGGTGCTTTCCACTTTTCCATCCTCGTTACTATATTTTCGACCGTATTTCGCAGCAATACTGTCTAGTTTACTTTCAGTCGATTCTATGCCATACTTGGAGGCCATACTATCGAGTTTGCTGGCTGTTTCATAACTTGATTCGGTGCTAGATTCTATTCCGTAATTAGAGCCTCCTTCGACCCTGGAGCTTGAATATTTTGACTCAATGCGGGAGAGGGCACTTCCGCTACCTTCAGTACCTCCGATTTCATACTTCCCACTTTCAGCCCGCATTCCACTTTCACGACGTGAATATGATGACAAGCCCGTACTGTCGTAGGCGGAAGATGACTCATAGCTTGAAACTTTTCGACTACTACTGGAGTATTCTAAAATCAACACAATATTGTATAAAATATAGTCCAATCAGTAAAGTCCACCTAATGGTAAGCGTTTACAGGTAAATATAGTTTATGTGGTTTTTGTGAGATTGCTAGCAAATCTGCAACCCACTGTGTATATTATCAACAAATCAGAGTACAGAGTATTTTCACTGCCTATCTTATCCTTCACACTGAAACACAGCAATGCAAACACTTGCGGTAGAAATAGGTAAGATAGCGGTACTCAAACATACGACACTGGTATACCAGAAACTGTATACAGTTTCTATGCAGTAAGCGAATGTAGGATTGATATCTTTCCATACACATTTACACATAGATATAGAAAAAAATTACAGGAAAATATTTATAGAATACCTATAGTTAGGATTTAATACATTTATTACGCACAAACTAAAATAAGATATCTGACTAACATAATGGCAAATTACCTCCAGATAGTCGCGAGCTGCGACTATATCTCGACATCTCTTCGTCAGCAGCTTGCTCGGCGGTTACAGGTTGACTGGTTATAACAACACTTGTTACTGTTTCCGCTCCACCGGAGCACTCTACCTTCTCAAGTTCCGCGGCTTTGACCGCACTCTCTTGAGATTTAATAAGAGAACTTTTCCGTGTGGATGAGTGTTCAGCAGTTTGTGTTATTGAACTTTCCTGAGCGCTAGCCGATTTATTCTGACTAGAAGTTTCAGTAGTTTGAGCAGTTTCTTGAGAAGTGGACGAGACCGCTACATTCGATTTTTGGATATTAAGTTTATTGTTAGTTGACGATGTTACTGTAGATTCTGTAGCTCTTGTTGTTTTCTCAGATACAGTATTTGAATCTTCTTGGTTTTTAACTTCTGCTGATATTGATTTTAAAGTTTTTTGATTTTCTTGTTCGACGGACGAATCTTGAACGGACTCTTTAGTGACAGATTCAACAAATTTTTCTTGAGCTTTTGTTGATGTTTCTGATAATGCACTAGCTTTCTTATTTTCTGTAGAGTGTGCTGCTATAATAGTTTGTTGAGTCGATTGCGAAGATTGTGAAATTTCTGTTAATTTGGATCTTTCGACAGTAGCTGATGACTCTACAGTAGACTTTGCTTCACTTTTGACGCTGCTAACTACAGCAGCACAAGTTTCACCGGAAGATGAAAAAACTTCAGATTTCGATATTTTGGTCGCTACTTCAGTTTCAATGGAAGCTTTTCTTTTGGTGGTGGATTGTAAAGTTTCTTCTTTAGTCAATGTTTGAGCGGTCTCGCGTTCCTCGATACGTGATCGTTTTTCTCTGTTCTCCTGCTCCGCTTCGAGTTCTCTCTTCTTCTTGTTCTCTTCTTGCGGCTCGGGAGAAACGACCGGCGGCGACACCACCTGAAGATCGTCTGCTGCGTGTTCGGCTAGGGCGACTGTAAAAGAATATGGAAAACGGAGGTATTTCAGAAGTGTAAGTTTTGTATTCTATATATTATCTGAATATATATCGAAATAAGATTTAATTTTGACTGTGTTAGCTAAAATGGACGTCATCAATCAACTAGTTCACTTCAAATATTAGAAGTATATATTTCTGTCTTAGTTCAACGAATGGATCGTTGTTAAATGAAAATATCAATGGTGTATAGAATCAAAGAGATGTTAAAGAGACAGATGGAACCTTGTAGAAGAAAAATATATAAAAAGTATTTCTTAGTTATTATCAATTCCAATGAATAAATTGAAATTATCAATCAAAATCAATCATCATTTCATACTCAAAACGTTCAACAAACTGCGCACGTTCTTTTTTCTTTATGTTCGTTTTTCTCTCTATAAATTCGGATTATAAGAACTGCATGAATTCTGAATCTGAATCCCTTATTAGGAAACCGGCGATCTGCGGTCAGACTTATGGTGTTAACCTTTAAATAGCAGTGGTAATCAATTAAAACGTTCCCAACGCCAGATGTGAATTACTTGTAATAAACAAAATACTTGCCAACGTCACTGGCGTTTTGCTTGATCTCAGCTAACCAGTTGGTTTTTACGTACTCCTTGTGAGCTGTGAGAATGATCTTCTGTAGTGCAGTCTTGTTGTGAAGGTCGAAGGCGAGTGGGTCGCCAGGGCAGTCCCTGGCCTCGACCTCGGGTAGCTGCAACAGACCACTGGAGTTACGCGACTGCCATTGGACACACTCCAAACAACCTGTTATCTTGATCCGAACTATTTTCGGACAAGAAAGTCAAGATTAATATAAAGTTGTGTAACGTAGAGTTCGGCGCTCGGTTTGATTCTATTTGTATTCGTTAACGAGCGTGCTAAGCATTCGACTCAGATAAAAGATAAAGAACATGAATAATGCTCACTTTTTAATATATTTGATAACAATAAATAATGTCTTACTTTCATAAATTATATTTAGTGATGGATGGAAATTAACCAAATAATTATAAGTTTTTATTTATTGAGTTTGTAAAAAATCACCTACTTAAATACCGAATTTCTTGCCTCAAAGGGTTTTTTTAAGTTTAAGTTATTTGTGAGAAGTCATAATTTTTCTTTTGTTATTTTGTTTAAGTACTCATGTGTGAACAGCTCTTGGGTATTATTGATTAATCAAAAATAAATATCAAGAAGATGTTGATTATATTTTCTAGGTTTATATGCCTTAAAAGAAATAAAGAGCAATCAAGAAATTAGCAAAATGCTTTAGTCCCTAAATGCTTTAACCCCATCCCTAGCAACTCAGTTATCCTATGCGGGACGGGAAATTATTTCCCGTAAAATGAATGGTTTTGGAAAATGTCCATAACTTGTTAAATAATAAGTAGATCCCCTGGCAACTGCTGCTGTATATAAACAAGGATATAATCTATACGTTTATAAAAAAATATTGGATCAGATAAGTTTCTGCATCTCCAGAGATTTTCAAAGTCAGATACTGATACGGGAAATAAGTGGTCGTAACGCATATCAGGACATCTTCATACGAGAAGTATATTACTCTAACGCACTAGAAGCAAGTCTCAATTTCGGGCTGCCGTAGTGAATGTGTTAATCCGTTATTTTTGCAGTAAAATATACTATTTTGATAATGACTGATCAATCACTGGCAATTTTTCCATTGAACATGAATAGGTAATAACAATACTCATCACCAAACACAGATTATCTAATGTAAAATATATATATCCACAGTGTCGTAGATAGTTCGTTTCTCCGATACTATTTATGATTATAGATATTATACAGATACGTACCTTAACAATATCCTTCAGTACAAACACTGAGCGATCGTCAGAGACCCTCTTGACCTTGCAGATAAGGATTCTAGCTTTGAATAGGAAGAGGTATCTCTCCTTCGGATTGCCCTCCTCGTCGGTGATGGTGAACCAGTCGTGTGTGAGCAAGCGGCCCAATTTATAGATATTTCCCCGGTAGCCCTCGATGCTCGCGAGGAACTTGTTGTCAGTGGAGCGGTTAGGCACTGACAGGAACAGGTCCAACGCCTTCTGTAGGTCGGAGCAGTCGTCGCCGAGACGCTTGGAGTACTTTACCAACTCCTGGTGAACGACGGATGTGATTATACAAATGATAATTAATAGAGCTAAGGCAATAACTTTAGGTGAGATTTAATTAACATTGGCTGGAGATTCCATCACCTAAATAACTAATGGACGAAAAATGATACAGTTTAACCTTACTTACCTACAGATGTTTTGTCTCTCGCAATAGATTTGAAAAGCTATAAGGTCAAAATAAATTTCTTTATATAAATTAAGTTCAAAATAAATTTCTCTCTAATTAAGGTCAAAATAAATTTCTTTATTAAATTACTATAAATAAAATTAAGAAATATAGAAAGATGGCTTAATTTGGTTAATGTGAAACTTATTATGGAGTTAGAAATCAACACAGTTATAAAATATTCTATGCTACGTTTAAGTTTTCCTGATTAAAATGAATTTTGGCACACTTCGGGTTGTTAGTGCAACTTACGTTAGGCCATTTGGTTAATTAATTAGTTAACTAGTAGATTATTTGTATAT
Organism: Scirpophaga incertulas; assembly: GCA_036419045.1. NCBI lineage: Eukaryota > Metazoa > Arthropoda > Insecta > Lepidoptera > Crambidae > Scirpophaga > Scirpophaga incertulas. The sequence goes on along the minus strand of CM071629.1, from coordinate 26,424,656 downwards.
TGTTATTTATACAAATATAACTAAGGTTAATTGAATAACTTAAACCCCCATATAAGGACTACATATAATTATTAGCTTCCAATACATGAGATTTTAAAATGTTAAATACAAATTCTAATAAAAAATATTTTTTGTGATGTAAAATAGATTTTATATTTAAACACATCGTACAGGCTTGATATTAAAAAAGTGTTTACAAATTCGAGATTGAGATTGCATGGCTCTGTCAGTTGAAAATTTACAAATGAATAGGAAGAAAAATATGAAATAAAGAAATAGGTAATTCAATTTCAATTTATAAAAATTCTGAGGTTTTAATTCTGGAATCTAAATTATTATGATTTGGATTCAATATGCCGCTCATGCAAGACTTAAATATGGCTCTTAAGTCATGAGGTATAATTTGAAATTATGTTGTACTTCAGTCTCAGTTTAAAGTTTAAGTAATATAGAATGCAATAATACGTGATTTATTGCAAAACAATGCACTTTCCAAAGATGCTCAATGAATCAATTGAGTTGTTGTTTCCGCACGTGAAGACAACTGTCGGGCTGTGTATTCGTATCTATCTTTAACCCTCATCTGGATCTTACCAACTTTCCACACAACCAGGTCTCTATTTGATAGAGCATTGTAATCTATTAGCATTGTAACTTAAATACATTGATAGCAAAAGGTCGATGAACCATAAAAAAGCACTAAAATTGTTTTCAGGTGTGTCGATGTATTAATACTTGTATCTTATTATACAGGGCGTCCCACGGCCATGCCACACGGAGGGAAAGTATATTAAATATTGAACGTAGGATATTTTACTAAAAGAAGACATCATTTTATTTTTAATAACAAGTAGAACTGCATTCACAGATTTTTTAAAAATCGCCTACTTCGACCGGGAATCGAACCCGCCAAATGTGATAGAAAAATTACTTGTATTTTATAATAGCGTTTGAAAGGGCTACTCATAAGCATTATTTTTTCCTAAATAACCTAGCATATTAAATGAAACTAAGATTATAAAATTTTTCATTTTATTTAAAATTTTGTTCAGGGGAATTTCCTCTGACTTGGCCATGCTTCCAACAATTAACATTATCATTTCAAAGACCTACCCACTTGAGATATGAGATTTCCGTGGTGTGAGTACATAATAAAGTAATACGTGAAGTGTAGTATGTACTTGTATGCATTTCTTCATGTGCTCACAATTACCATGCAACTGGCTGATATTAGTAAAAATAAATAATTCGAAAATGGAACACGTAAATTTTCAAGCGTCTGTTCTTTTGTTTATTGTAAGTTTCATTTTCGTCTATTAGCAATTTTTGTGTTAATTTACTTACCAATGGCGTACCAAAATAATTTGGATTTAATAGAAGCATCCTTTTTAAATCACAAAGACATTTCATTAGCTTTGCGGTTATACCGCGAAAGATATCCCGATAGACGCACACCATCTCGATATGTGTTGAAAAGAATGGTGGATAATTTAACAAATTTAGGACGTTTTGATCATCGTTTAGAGAAAACCAGCAGCAGATAATAAACGTAAGCGATGATGAACTCAACATTCTGATTTACTTTGAAGCGTACCCGAAGAGTTCAGTGAGGGAAGGTGAAGAAGAAATTGAACTTTCAAAGAGTAGAATACATCGCGTTCTGAAAAAATACAAGTTTAAAAGTTATGTTGAAGGGCGATTAGTGCAAAAAATACGGCCGGGAGATGCTGAAAGACGATTTAATTTCTGCCAACATATCGAGAGACTCATCCTTGAGGATCAACATTTTTTGAACACCATTATTTGGTCAGACGAGTCAAATTTTAGTAACAACGGTATGTTACAACAACCGGCGTAATAATCGCATTTGGTCCAGAACAGAATCCCTTACAAATCCGCGAGACTAATGATCAAGTGCGTTTTTCTTTCAACTGTTGGTGTGGGATTGTAAGTAACCGGGTTCTCTTAATACACTTTTACGAAGGAACTCTGAACACGGAAAAATATCTAGAAATACTTGAGATTTTAAGAAATGAGAATTAATAATCTAATTAATAATCTTCCTGATGCAGATCGACGAAATTTCATATTCCAGCAAGATGGGGCTCCGGCTCATAACAGTAGGAGAACAGCCGAGTTTATTAATGAATATTTTCCTTCCTGGATTGGCACTTTTGGACAGATTAGATGGCCACCGATATCCCCAGATCTACCCCACTTGATTTTTTTTTATGGGTTATGTAAAAGATTTAGCTTACAGGAACCGGTACAACAGTGTGCAGGAATTACAAAATGAACTTTAGACGTATTATTTCAAACATCCACCATGCAAAAATAAGTAAATCGACAGGGAGAGAAATTGTCAAAAGAGTGAGACTTGTATACAACAGAACGGATCACATTTTGAGTATTTGACAAATTAATTTTATGATCTTAGTTTCATTTAATATGCTAGGTTATTTAGGAAAAAATAATGCTTATGAGTAGCCCTTTCAAACGCTATTATAAAATACATGTAATTTTTCTATCACATTTGGCGGGTTCGATTCCCGGTTGAGGTAGACGATTTTCAAAAAATCTGTGAATGCAGTTCTACTTATTATTAAAAATAAAACGATGTCTTCTTTTAGTAAAATATCCTACGTTCAATATTTAATATACTTTCCCTCGGTGTGGCATGGCCGTGGGACGCTCTGTATACAGTGTTTTTTTTTAACTGGGACGGTATGGGGAAAACCTAGACCATTGAAGATATAAGGAAACCGTCTTAGGAACCATTTCTTCTTATTTTGTGAAAATAAATTTGGCATAGTAATTTTTTTGGTCAAGCGTGAGTTGTCCTTGGAAATTAGTCATTTTGATGAAAATTTTTTTGATGCGGATCGATTCAATTTCATGTTGGGAATATTTCATTCTATGGGAAGAAAAAATCTGAGCAGCACAAGTTATAATTAATATAAATAAGTATATTTAATAAAAAGTTTCCTATACAAATTGTTAGCTTAAAGTATCCATACACGGTTCCACGGGTGATCCCTAATACACGTACAAAAAGAGTTCCAAATTCAAAATTTTAATTTTATTTTTGTAGTGTAGAATTAAAACCGGACCTCCATGGTCTCAAGACTTTAAATTATACAAAAAAATTAAAAATTCTAATTTCGAACGTAGTTAGTGTCTTTTAATTTTATCAAAATTTTGTTTGTCTTGTAATTATTATTAAAATTCATTATGGCCTTATCCAATACGCACAAAGTTGATTTACTCGAAGCGTATTTTGTAAATCGCTGAAGCTCAGCAAACGCTTTGAAGTGGTATGCCGAACGCTATCCTGGCCGTAATATTCCAAATCGAAAAGTGTTTGAGAAACTTGTAAAAAATTTAACAAGTTGCGAGAGGGCTGCTTTAATCCGGTACGAAAGCGACAAGCAACAATAATAAATGAATTTGTAACCATTGCCGTCTTAGGATATTTTGAAGCTTATCCAAAAGCATCATTGTAAGAAGCTGCTCAAAACATTGGCGTACATAAATCTACTGTCAGAAAGGTACTGAAAAAACACAAGTTTAAATGTTACAGAGAGGGACGACTTGTACAAGCATTGCTTCCAGGAGATAAAGATGGCAAGATCTATTGCAAACCATTCCTTTCTAAATCAGGTTATTTGGACAGATGAATGCAATTTTTCGAATAATGGCATGTACAATAGCAAAAATAATCATTACTGGTCACAAACAAATCCACTTAGAACTACAGAGACCCATAATCAAGTACGCTTTTCGTTATTGCATAACAAAATCTTTGCTATTAAGATTTATCACGGATCGCTAAATACTGAGAAATATCAACAGATATTGAATATGGTCTTACATAAAATAGATGATAGCATTTCTTAAGTAATTTAAATAGTATAATTTTCCAACAAGATGGTGCACCTGCACATAATAGTACAGCAAGTAAGCGGTTTTTGATGAACATTTTCCAGAAGCTGCTAGAATCATGGACTATGTGACTGATTCTGGAGTACAAATGTTACCACACATCCACTCTATAGTCCCGACGTAACACCCTGTGAGTGATTTTTTTTATTTCCTACAGTGAAAAAAATGCTTCGTGGGCGAAGATTTCAAACAGCAGACGAGGCCGTTGAAGAATTTCGACGAAGCTGGTTTGACAGAATGAGTAAATGTATTGGGGTTGGGGGGAAAAATACTTTGAAAAAATATAAATAGTTTTTATTGATATCCTTGTAAATTTTCATTTAACTAAAAACTTTCGGAACAGCCCTCGTATGTAGGTTAGAGGCTCGACGATCAAGTTCTAGAAAGTTCTTAATCGACAGAACTGACTCGGCTGGGCAGTGTTCCGTAAGTTAAGTGGCATATTCTTGGCCAAATCTACAGCAGTGCCTTAAAACGAAATTCGTGCGTGTAGCTAGTGATGACATACTCGTATGTAGCTGAAATTCAAAAGGAGGTTCAAACTTACCCTGATTGCAATATATGATCTATGATTGTAGTTTCTCTGCATGAACAGCAGTGTGACCATATAACTTCGTAAACTGAATATATTTTAAGCTATATATACTTAGTATAGCTAGTATTAACTATATCGAGTCAATAAACTTTTCAGGAATTATTTGAATGATTCGTTCTTCATTATAACGTCAAAAATAAGTTTACCGATGAAGACGTTATAAAATAATTTACATGTTACCGACATCGACAAAGCGTCGAATAATGTCAATCATATAAAATTTCACTATTATATTGAAAGTTTTATAGATCGATCTCCATAAATAATTATATCTGTAGAAGACTAAGGGTTATTAACAGCCCAAAGCATTACGATCCTCTTAGCGGCTATGGGCAGAGCCCAATACTAGTACGACTAATAGTCAGTCCTATTGGATGTCGTATAGTATATGTAGTCGTATATCTTATATGTAGTCGTATATCGTATAGTTAATGCTGTTCACTAACCTATATTATATGTATATTGCGTAACCTGGCAGTGTGTGTGCTATGGTTAGCATAATGATCTTACCTTTAGAAGAAGTTGGTAGTCGTTGATCCGCTGAATGGGAAGTTTCAAGTGCTCGGTTATGCCCTTGTCGTCGCCGAGACTGTCAGCAAGATCCTGTAAGAAACAGCATTAAGTCTATTAATGTCATATAGACAACAGTTTCTATAGACTTTTATAGTTTCTATTATCGAGAATCTATAAAGAAAAAACAATGTTAATTTGATTTTCTACACATTTATAATTAAACTAGCTTTCTGCCCGCGGCTTCGCCTGCGTGGATTTCGGGATTGGGTCTATAGAGGGTTAAGGGTCATAGCTTTTGCCCACGGCTACATATGCGCGGAAGTCGATTTACGGCGCGAAGTTTTATCGCGCTTCCGTGGGTCTATCCGTTTTGCCAAGATAAAAAATACCGCAATACCTTGCTCAAGAATCACTCTATCTATTGATGAAAACCGCATGAAAATCTGTGCAGTAGTTTTTGAGCGAAGCCTTTATTGCGCATCCCGTGGGATCTGTCGATTTTTCCGGGATAAAAAGTAGCCTATGTTACTCGGGGATAATGTAGCTTTCCAAAGGTGAAAGAATTTTTGAAATTTCTTGCCCGTGGCTCCGCCCGTCGTTGCTCCGTCCGCGTTAATTTCGATCCCACGGGAACAGTAGCTACTTTCTTCCGGGATAAAATGTGATATCCTTCCCCGTACCACAGACTATGTGTATGCAAATTTTCGTGATGATCGGTGCAGTAGTTTAAGCGTGAAGAGGTAACAAACAAACAAACAAATAAACAAACAAACAAACAAACACACTTTCGCATTTATAATATTAGTTGGGATGCGTCTGGTATAACATTAAACAATAACATTAAGATTGTTTGAGACTAAATAAAATAGATTGATTAAACTTTAATTTAAAAAAAATACCCTACAACAAATGATATTATCTTAATATATATATTTCTTGTGTGCGTGTGTATGTGACTGAACTCCTCCTAAACGACTGGACCAATTTTGATGAAATTTTTTGTGTGTATTCCAGGGGGCTTGAGAATGGTTTAGATTCACAATACGGTCATATAGATATTGTTTTTCAGCTAAATTATTTATTTAAAAACATTTGAGACAACGTGAGACAACGTGACATTTGAGACATTTGACAGGACAACGTCTGTTGGGCCAGCTAGTTTCTTTATAAATGTGAAATAAACTATGTGTTATATAATGAAAACTGATTATAAGTACCTCGATTTGTTGTGAGATTTTGAAATCAGAAATAAATTAATTTAAAATTTAATTTTAAAAATATATTTATTTTAACATAAATATGTTTTTGAGTAAATCTATACTAATATTATAAAGAAGTAAAGTTTGTGTGTTTGTTAAATTGTAAAGGGTAATCTCGGGATCTACCGAACCGATTTTAAAAATTCTTTCACCAATGGGAAGCGAAATTATTGCTAAGTGTCATAGCTTATATATAAATCCGAAAAATAAAAAGACTTTTACGTGGTAGTCCATTTTGCAAAGTGAATCGGAGAAAAAACGCGCGCGCGATGGCTTCGGGTTTGATTCGGTTCGCGTTCGTGCTCGCTTCGGGGATTATTAATATTATGCCCAACGAAGTGGGCCCGGGTCAGCTAGTTATTAATATTCTTGCACTTCTAGTACAGGTCCTTTATTACAAGTTGTGTATACATTTTAATTGCCGTATCACAATTTGTTATACATTCATAATACTATATTATTTAAAATATACTAATGAAGAATGATTTTGAGTCAGCATGCGTTAATTACCTAGATATATATGAATAAAACGATACATTTCAATTATAGAATTAGTGGAGACAAAATATCGTTTACATGATTGACATAACATCTTAATAGATGCGGGGAAACTATTGCGACATGTGTCAATAGTCGATTTCCTGACGGTGTGCCAAGCAATTAGGGTGACATCCGACGAATTACGCTTGCGATGCGTGCACCGATCAATTAATTATATTAGAATCTCTAGCCAACCAAAGTTTACTTTGCATTTGCATAAGATTAAAGGATCCAATTAGTATCCAACAATATGTTAGCTAAGCGACAAATCAATTTCAAAAGTAAGTACTTAATAAAAAAGTCTAAATAATCAGATAACAAGAATATAATAAGAATAATATATAATGAAATCGGTTTCTCTGTCTGCAATAGATGGAGTGATGCAAAGTAAGCTCTGTAAGGTTTGTGTTATGGGATCTAGGGTAACAGATACTTGTTTTTAATCCTGTGTCGTAGGTGTAGTCACAAATACATAATCTCACCTACATATATTGTGAAATTATATTGTGTAAATATAATGTAAGTTTTTTTTGTAGGTTATAATATTTGTCCCGGGAATCGAACCCGCGACCCATTGCGTAGTAGCCGATGACTCGACTGCTGCGACAAAAGTGTCGTCAAAAATTTGATGTTTAATTAAGCGTGATTATTTCAAAATATAAAAAGTATATGTACATAAGTAAGTCTGACATAATACAGTACTTCAATATATCTTGTCTTTAAATATCAATATCAGGAATTGGTTCTGACATTTTGAGAGTTCGATCCTCGGAGAATGAAATAAGACAAATACAAGTTAACTTCTTAAGTTGAATTGATAAAAAAATATATTAATTATTTAAGTCTTTCTTAGCCCCTAATTAACAAAAAAGTACTTGGTAAATATGGTTTGACAGTCAGGATACCATTATACTGTGTACTATTCAAAACAGTCCATTGTTACAAATCGCGTATAAACAGAACTTTTTATTAGCGAAGAAGCGCCAAAACAAAGCGCACAGCCGAGGGAATATCGCAACTACATCTGGAGTACAAAATTAGAACACCTTGACATGCTCAGTTCCAGCTGAGGTGCCTGCCTACCAATAATGTTTTGCTGTGACTATCGGATTCAGAATTCTTTCTTACTAGTATGCTAATTAATTGCGCAATTCTTTCCATGGGATTATTTACTGCCAATATTATAGATTGCTTTAAGGATTCTAAATTATCATGGCGCTTAGAGTAAGTCATCCTCATAATCATACATAATCTACTGGGTTAAAAGATCGAGAATAAATGACTGACAGGCTTTAATTCTGGTGAAGTCTGAAATCTTCGTTTCGAACCAAGTGTGGGTGGATTGAGAATTATGACCCGGCTTTAAGTCTTGTTGGCCATTCTTTGTTATGGGACATGGTTTGGTTCGACTGTTAAGAGCTTCAAGAATGGTATCTTGTACTGATACTTGTTTTGATACTTTTTTCACAAAAATGTGGCTCAGTTACTTATTTATAGCTAACAACCCACCAAACATTCACTGAAATTGAATAATATCCACGTCGTAGCCGATTAATCGGGAAGCTTATTTAGAACTTTGGGCGTACTCTTCTGCTTATTAAATATACATATTTTCTCATCCGTAAACAGCATTTTTCTGTGATCTCCCCTTGCGTAACGCTTATTTTTAAGTAGTTGCTTTTATTTTACCAGCCTATTTATTTTTAAATTATAAGTTATGACTATTTGCAGTCATGTCAGTCTAAAATAAAATGTCTGTCAAGAATAAAATGTCTGTCAAATATCAATACAATTTGTTTACTAAACCATTAATCATACACATAATTATTTAAATATAAATTTAAATAAATATTTCAACACCATTGCACCCGATTAAGAATGATATTATTTCATGCCTGCTATTTTAGATGTTAAAATTAGTGTTATATTTCTGACTCGACAAACGGCAAAAACGATACTTCGGTTGTTTTTCAGATTAAGTAGGTCTGTATATCATCCTTTTCTGAATAAATTCTGATATATGTTTTACTTCTTTCCCAACAAATGTACTCTTGTGTAGTTTCGTATGAAATATTGACATTCTTTCAGACCTAGATTCTTTTCCTTTTTAGGGTTCCGTTGCTAAATGGCAAAAAACGGAACCCTTATAGATTCGTCATGTCTGTCTGTCCGTCTATCCGTCCGTATGTCACAGCCATTTTTTCCGGAACTATAAGAGCTATACTATTGAAACTTGGTAGGTATTGGATGTATTCTGTGAACCGCATTAAGATTTTGATGCAAAAATAAAAAATAATAATAAATATTTGGGGCTCCCCATACTTAGAACTAAAAGTCAAAAATTTTTTTTTCATCAAACACATACATTCGTGTGGGATATCTATCTATAGATAGGTCTTCAAAAATGATATCAAGATTTCTAAAATATTATTTTTCTAAACCGAATAGTTTGCGAGACGCTTCCAAAGTGAAAAAAAGTTGCCCCCCACCCCCATAAAACCCATAAAACATAAGACATAAGATGTACCAAGTAGTTTTTTTTAATACCTCGTAAATCGTATTTTATTGTACCTCTAGACTCCTTAGGGAACGTACATTCCTAATTTGAAATGTTTAATGTTAATTTGAATCTTGCAGTTCGTGGTATGTCAGTTTCTTTTGTTACTTAACTAGATATTAATATTTTATATTTCATCTGCCATAATAATTGATATTAACATAGTTGTTATTTTTGTAACCAACGAAAAATCATGATAAAGATATTTCAGTTCATTTTCAGATTTTACTTGGGAATTCTCGTTTAGGCGATTGACATTTTAAATAGTCTCGAACTGGCAATTAGTCATTTGCTAATAGGTACTTCTGCGAAGATTAAAATTAAATATTCCAACAAATGTCGTTTCTTTCTTCATACAAATTTGTTTTGACGTTTCATTCTGTTAAAAACTTGTCAAAACAAAAACTCACAACTAAAAATATTACTAACTGCATAATCCGGCATTAATAACCGCTGCATCACACTTTTCTCATTATAACTAAACGCGCTTGTAAAATTTCAGCTCGATAGCTTTAGTGGAAGTGGGTGAAATATTAATTGCAAGATTCCAGGACATACATACACGTGAAGTTAAATAAAAGCTTTTAAAAGCAGTACTTATCAATCATATCATCAATTATTCAAATACGTCATACTAATACACTACAGACTACAGCCCTGATGTTATAATTTGGAAGTCTCCTAAGAGTATGAGCCAAAGTGTAAAATAACGAGCGCATATGTAAACAAAATTGTCAATAATTTGATTTATCATCACAGCTCATATACGTCCCCACATCACAGCTCATATACGGGGCCCGAGCCTACCCTACTAACTACGTTAAGGCGATTATTTTATGTTTTTATGTAGACTTTCTATGTTAAATAATGTTGCAGTTAATGTGAGAATATAATAAAAATATTTATTAATAACTATATAGGTATCCATATAACAAATATTATCTCTAATAATTATTTAGTAAAATTAAAAACTAAACTATAAATAAAATATTTGAAATAAATCGCTTTACTTCGTAGGTTCCAGGTCTAAATTTTGGATATGTTGTTCTCCTGGTCGAGCTGAGCAAAAAATGTAATGGTCGCAAAAAAAGTTAATGACTCATTTTCCCGCTAGGGGGCTCTGAAGTGTGTATTAGAAAATCGTGATTTTCGGCAGAATTAGGAGCTATTTTGGATATGTTGTTTTCCTTGACGTTGACGTTGACGTTCTAAACGTTGAATATTCTGAATCAGCTCGTCAAGGAGGTACTTTAAAATTAATTAAAAAATCATTGAAATCAAAACTTTCGAAATAAAAAGGCGAACGTAGATCTCTTGCACAGTTAAGATACGCAATAAATAAATACAATACGTCACAACATCACACAGCGATAATATTAATTACAATTTAGAAAAGTGAATAAACTGAATTGGTAAAAGTTATTATAGAATAATTGTTAATGTTCAATAAGTATTACAGACTGAATAAAAATATAGCCACGTTTAATAAAAACTAATCTGACGAGTTTCTATTGAATAGGGTTTTCCCTAATATTTCGATGATACATTGTGGTCTAATTCATAAATCAAGATTGTGTTTCTAAGAACAGAAATGTTATATATAGTTGGAACTGGCTTAAAGTTTATTCAGAATTTATAACACTGACTTTAACGTCTGTCGATGGACAGATTGGTAGTTTACAACACATACATATTAATATGCCATGGAGTGTAAAGGTTGAGTACTTTTTAACTACCAAACATAATTCTCCAGTTTCTCACTCCTACGCGCATTCAAATTTTTAGACCTTGTTAACAGTATAGTGAAATGAGATATATGTGTAGATATTTGTCAAAATTTGTTGAAGCCTATTTTTATATTATAGTCTTTACTACTATATATACATTTATATTATAGTCTTTACTACTATATATACATTTATATTATAGTCTTTACTACTATATATACAGAGTAGAAAAAAGTAATATTTTTAAGCATATATCTTATAAATAAAATTATTTGTATTGTGTTACAAATAATTTTATAGTAGTCGGTTTACTGATAAATTAGCAAAATTGCAAAATAATAAGAACTCTATATGGGTCATTGGGTCATAAATGAATGAATGCTTGGTGCAGATTTCAATTTGTTCGCAGATCTATGCAAATTGCATCAGTCTTTTTTCATTGTAAGAACGTCAAATAAATGTTAAGTTGGGTTACAAATATGAAAAGACATAAACATTGCTGTTCCTAGACAAAATCACTACAAACATACCTACTATCGGTACGGAAACACAAAGACCTTAAAATACATATGATGTCTGTTGAATATATTATAATTAGGCAAAAAAAAAATCTGCAGATATAGAATAGTATATACCTAACATCTGTGTATTGATCAATTATTATTTAAACTTGAAGCGTTTGACATGACTGTTCTCGCTTGTTGACAATTTATGACAATAGACAGGAGCAAGTCTGTCGACTCAGCTATTAGCATGATAGGAGCAAATATTCCAATGAGACAATTAATAATAATGTTCATCCAAGAATAATCAGAGGGCCTAGACAAGATACCTTTCGCTAATCGTAATACTCGGAACGGATAACCACTCTGAAAATCAAGCGATCGGTTATGTCAATACGAGTACCATACATTTTTTATTTTAGCGATGCGATTACGAAAATAGAAAGGCATCTTGTCTAGGCCCTCTGACACGTTAATCCCTGTAGAACGTATGTCAAAGTAGGTCAAGGTCACCCGATGTGGCACAAAAAAACCGCCGCATCCTGCACGCCTCCGTGCTCTGCGACCAAGAAAAATATGATATTGCTGAAACTCGCACACCCACGCTGGCTCGAAATAAACCAGACGTGTAATACTACACCAACAAGACACACTAAGTCGACAGGAATTAGTGCTAATCAGTAATTAGCGATCGAAGCGTGTGGCACGTACCTGGCCGAGGTAGAGGTAGAAGTCACCGGTCGTAGAACGAGAACACTATCACAGACACACACTTCACTCGGGCGAGTGGTCGAGGTCGTGCGCTGGAGCTAGCGTGAGCGCAACCGCGGCTTCCGAGCGACTGCGGTGGCGGGCCCTCCATAGACCACCGCTAAACTTAGCGCAGTACGCCCGTAGGATAACGCCATTTCTCCGTGACGTCTCTATCACTGTCTCCACGGTCAATCCCCGCCAAGGTCACTAAACAAACCTTGAATTGCCTGGATGGGAGACCTCGCTTACAACCTCCCGAGTGTTTTTCTAATATCCAAAAATGTTAAGGAATACGAATTTGTTAAAAGTAATTTATAAAACCAAACCATCTTAAGCCATTGGATACTGTAAAATGGTCGTATATATCATAGACATGAAGAAATTTTAACGAAGATCTGGGTGCCTATTTAACCTTAAATTATTAATTGTTATTTGTTATTAATTAATTTAAATATATGTGCGACAAAGTACCCACAAAATAGGAAAGTTTATCGTAAGTTGTTAGCTTAATTTCAGCTTCGGCAGCATCAGCAGAAAAACGTAATTTGTAAAAAAATCATCTGTCGGCACCGTCAACGCCAAAAAACTATACTGTCTTATTATATATACTTCATTAGACAAGAGCAAGGATGTTAGGAGTTATTTGGCAAATACGCGCAATTGTTTTGTTTACATTATCAAGCCAAGCAACATGAAATGTCTAAATAGAATGTACAGTTTGGAATATATTTTAGTTTGTATTGTCTGTGATATAATTACTTTATATTAGAGAGACACGAAACGAGTTCCATAACTCGTACCTCAGTGATTTATGAACATTTACTTGACCTTTTGAGTTGGTTTACTCTCAACTCATTCATGAGATATTTACTGTGCATGCACTTCTTGTAGCATCTAGATAGTAATTTAAATTTGCAATGAGAAGCGTATCTGTATGAGATTACATGTTATTTGGTTCCTGTGGCAGAGTTTCGGATTTCTCTTTGTGGCAGCCTGATCAACGATTGTTTCAAGATTTATTTATCTGGCACCAAAATTTATAACTACTATTTCAATGTAGCAAATTGTCTCAAATAGTTTACGGTTGACATATTTGATCACAGTAATTTAAGGATCATGAAGCAAAAGGACATTGTTCAATTTTGGCCTAAGAACCGATGTGAATATAAATTATACTATAATTTTTATTTATTTTTATATTATTTGAAACATATTTTAGTATTCCACGGACACTTCAAATAAATAAATTCGAAATAAAAAGTTGGGTCACAATTATTGATGCCGTATAAAATGTTTTCCGTCAGCCAGTGCTGCCAGTTTCGGAAGTTTTCGCGATTTCGGTAAATACGGATCGAATTGAGAACCTCCTCCTTTTTGAAGTCGGTTATTAAAATTAGTTGATAACACTTTATTCATTTAAATACCTAAATTGATTAGCTAGAAAAAAACTAGTATTATATATTTTTTAAACGAAAGCTTGGCATTCAAGTATTATAGTTTTCGTAATTGGCAACACTGGTGTACTACATACCTTATCTGTGTCCGTTTCATTTAATTTTTGATTGCTTTGCGACTATCGTTTCTTTTGTGATTTTCTATGTGTTTCATGGTTTTATTCTAACAACTTTGGCTTGATTACGGACTCCGATTACATTGCGTAGGTACTTGGTAGACTCGGATGTGTGTAAAGGACTGGATTTTGTAAAATGATAATTGTCAAAGAATTATCTTAAACTTGACTAGGTACTATCTCTTTTCCTAGTATCTAGTAGAGTAGTCCATTCCTAGTTCTAAAAGAGAACATATATAGCTGTACATAGTATTGTTAATATTACTTTGATATTACTACTCTGATATTTCACGCAAGGTTGGTTATTTTTTATTTATAACCTCAAAATATTAACTTTTTTCGTAATTATTTTAGTTTCCTGAAGTGTCCGTTCGTGAAAACTTATTAATTTCATTAATCGCATATATATTTACACGTAATTTGTACAGTAACTATTAAGATTACTACAAACAGTTTAGGTATTAAAATCTCACGGAGACTCTATATTTACATTCAGACTTCAAAAAATCATCAAAAAATAATTAATTATTTTCATATTGCTTGTGCAACGCCAAAAAGTGTGCAACTGAAAATAGAATATGCAACCGCATGATTCTATTTTCATAATTTAGTACCTACAACTATCGATTCGTCTCGATCTTTTAAGTGTTACAACTGTTTAGCCGCCATATTGCGGGAAATAAATAAAATAAAATCGTCTCAATGTGCGGAACTTGCGGAATATTACTAAAATCAAATAACTTTTTTACTTTTCAATTTGCCACTAATATTATTATAGCTAAAGTTCCCTAATTAACATTGCATATTTACAATATAGTAATGTAATAATATTTTATTAACCAAATATTTTATATGAAAGATTGATGGTCATACAGAAGAAGTATATACCTATACCAGATAGCTATCCGAAACTCTATCAGCAATTGGTGAAATTGGCTTTTAGCCTTATAAAAGTAATGTCATTATTTTCGTCTCTGAAGCATGTGTATCTGAATGTAAATAGAGATACACTCATTCACCATCTACCTCATGTGTGAACACGTGGGTGAGCCGTGAACATAGACAGTGACAAAGGCAAATGCTAACGTAGATCAATCTTGAGAGTCATCAAGAAAATTTAGATATCTTAATTCACGTCGCTCTGAATTCAGACTTTTTGTACTACACTGTAGATCATTGATCGTTCATGCACAGTTTAAGCCGCTGGGTATATTGACTCGTAATTCTGCCACATTTTCAGGTTCAGGTTCCTTTTGAGGTACCCCTCTAGGCTACCCGGCTAAGACATGATTTTTCAAAACTTATCGCCTTGGATTAAACGTCAAAACAAAATTTATCTGGCAAAACGACAATCTTTGGAATATTTCAAAATTTCGCAGAATTACTCCAATTAGCTAAAGAAAAACCAGTGTCGGGCTTTTCAAAGCAAGAAACTGTGTGCGTGCTATGCAAATAATTTTAGCCTTATTAAGTTTGAACATTCAAGTTTGACCATTTCTGATGTAATTTAATTTGGGGATAGTTTGAAATCTGGGTAAGCACATAAGATTTTTTTTATGAGAAGATATCTCTTTCCCATGGGAAAAAATAACGCGGGAGAAGCCAATAGATGGTTAGCTCCGAACACATCTTATTTCAAACTGGTAATTGATAAGTTATTTACCAAATATGCGGTAAAAAAAATTGCTGATACCAGCTCGACTATGTATAGAAATAGTATGAACATTAAAACACGATATCATAAAGCCGTATACCATGCTAATATATACTGAAAATATGAAAAATAATATCGTATTTTTGACAGTTCAGTGTGAATCATATCGTTTTTGGTATTCATGGTATCCAAGCAGTGGGCAATCATAGGGTCGGTGTTTACACAAATTTGCCGATTGGCCCCAATATGACGAGATCTGACGGCGGTATTCAAACTATTCTAGTCTTTGGCCGGCTGCCTAACCGGCTATGCCCGTCTCGCAGCTAGCGATTCGAATGCTAACAAATAAAATGCAAATTACAATACTAGAATAGAAACCATGCACTACTGCACTATAGTTTATTTATATATTACATACTAAATGATTACATCGATAGAATAATATTGTGCGGCACGTTATACTTATGCGGAAGATGTTTGAATATGCGTTATCCGTTAAAAAGACAAATTGGATAACCATTAAGTTGAAACTACAATGAAAATGTAAATGTTGACAGAATCCCATAAAAAAAAAATATTTGAACATTCTTGCTCATAGCGCCTTTTTTACAGGGTTTGTGAGCGGCATTTCCTCCTATATAAATCATGGGCCCCTAAAATAAAGGTGTTTAGCACAAATTTTACCAACTAATATATATTATACGATTGACCTTGATTGTTATAGGATTGTTCACAACTTATTGCATTATAGGTAAATCACTCGTAAGCCGCATAAGTTATTCACTCATAGTGCCAAGAGTATTTATTATAGAGATGGGCCGAATACGGACTTTGCCGAATACGAATATTTGGCCGGACTTAACTTTTGGTAACTTTTTCAATTTAAATACTTCTCGATCTAATAAAAAGAGATTGTTTTATTTTAGTGAAAGAAGAAACACCACTTTTTATTTAATTTATTTCTTTATTGATAGAGACTGTTACTCGTAATTTAGATTATATGTTTAAAGCTGATGTTGAGTTTAAAACTTTAGAATGATTATTAATTTAATTGTTACTCTACTCTATAACTTACGTTACCTATCGTTCCTAATCCTAATGTTCCTATCATTTAGAGCATGCAAATGCTAAAGCTTAATGATTAGTAAAACTTACTTAAAACAATTTTGGTTTTTCTTACTTTAACTACGGTTTATTGCAAAATATTTATTATATATATTATAATTACATTTTGACGCATATTTATCCCTTTTTGTTAGTTGCTTACTGAGAATGCTGGTATAGGATGTCAATCTGACAAATTACGAAACAACCTACACTCGTTATTTACTTTGTTTATTCGGTAATTATTCGGCAATGTTACCGAACTATTCGGCCGAATACTAACACTGAAAAAGTTGCCGAATATGCCGAATACCTACCGAATATTTACCGAATATTCGGCCCATCTCTAATTTATTACATATTTTTATTACATGATAGAATGCATTCGCCGCATGCGTTTGCAACATATACAATTACCACAATATAAAACAGAGGTCGCTAGTTTAGTTGAACTAATTTGAAGTATTTTCTTGTGGCTCCACCTAGTTACTTTTCTCTAAAATTATTATGCAACAGCGCATGCTTTCGTGTTAGTCCAAATATAAATAAATGGTCTGCTCAATCGACGAAGGAACTTTAAATGAAGAAATTTCACAGAAGCGATAGATGGCGCTTTGTAACATTATTATTTTTAATAGACGAGCGATGTATATCGAATTTGTTATTTTTTATTTCATCATCGCAGTTTATGTACGTCTGCGTTGAGGGCACGTGTTTACCCTTTGTTAAGGGTTTTGGCTAACAACGGGCCATTGTGGATTGGTCGACTACACCCTCTACATCTTTGAATTTCTTTTGAATCTCTCGATTCCAAAATCAGTGCCAAGACCACAGTATTTGCATAGAATTATAAATGACATTGGAACTCTAAACCTAAATCGTTTTTATGTTTTTAGTACTGTACAGTTAGCAGCCCGTCAAGGTATACAGGTGGACAACGAAAACTGGTTCTAGTAAAGGAAGGGAACAAAGAACGTCCCAAAGTCACCTTGAAATTGTTCAAAACTTATCATCGTCATATCACATATCATAGTAAAATTTCACCAATAGACGATGAAAAAACTAGTAGGTATCTTTTCAAAACGAAAAGAATTGCGTTAGGACCCGGTCGGTCCTAGTGTTGAGATCCTTAGGGGAAGGTTTATATACATACATTTCCTTTAAGCTAACGATTCATCCGTCTCAGGGTCAAAGTAGTACCAGAACATAAAAGAAATATGTAATAGAGAATAGACTTAGGTATTATAAGAAATATATATTTAGCTGTGACAGTTATTTTTTCTATCTGTACAATATACTGTTAAGATATATATTTAATTACATACTAGATTTCCGCACGAGGCTACTTCCGCGTTATATGGATTATCCAAAAGCAATTTATTTTAAAAATAATTTATTTTCCAGTGGTTAAGATGTCCCAAAGTTCGTCTCCGGGTTTCAAACTATCCCTATATCTAACTTTCATTATAATCGGTTCAGTAGTTTGTGAGCATATTCAAACAAAAACATTTACCCCTTATTTTTACTCTAGTTAGAATATTTTTACAAACTATGAATGTCGTATTTATGCAACTTATCAAAAATCTAAAAAAATATGTTCAAACTTCTTTAAAATTGATGTACTTTTTATACAAACTTTCATGCCCTACTTCAACCCTTTACAGCCTTTTTTTTTCTTTAAAACGTAATTTATATATTTACGCAGATATCAACTGATAACACAACTCATGGTAGCCATACTTGAAATATTGTTACCAACACTAGTACCGAGTCCCTTATCATCAGCAACTCGTACATACACGTTAAGACCAATTTATCAAAGTATATATTGGAAAATCTTAACATTTAGTACATCGTAAATAGCAATTTCGAGCCCACGTATTTCCCGTTTAGAAGGCTAGTGCAGAGACCGACGCGCCACTAACGCTCATGTCCATAGTGTGTAGATCGTGAATATCGAGTATAAAATCTGGATGCAATTCCTCATTTAGATTGACTAAAAATTGATATAAATGTTGTCAGTATACCAGTGCTTGTCGAACTTTCACTTTATGTCACCGGAAACACAAGTTTTCTTGGATGAGGTTCGCAAACATAGCGTCGATTGCCAGTAGGTGCTATGCAAGTGGCTGGATACTGCAGTACACCACGTGCTTGTCGAACTGTCAGTTTATATCAATGGAAACACATATTATCTGATAATATTTTGCCACTACAGCATCATTTGCTAGTCGCTGTTGTGCATGTGGGTCGTCGGGGCAGTATAATATCACGTGCTTGTTGCACTTTCAATATATCTCAATGGAAACACACCTGGAAGTACTTTGCCACCACAGCGTTATTGGTCAGTAGGTGTTGCGAAGCACAGGGCTTGTCGCGGCAGATGTTTTACTGATGACACTGTTGTCGTGCTTTGAACTCAGATACGTAGAGGGCAGTGACGTTCGCAAATAGGGCGTGACAGGCCGTGAGGTGGCTTTGGGATGTCACTCACGTAGAGTGAGAATTTTTGATATATTTAATAGAGTATTGGTAATTTTCAGAAAATCATTGTATCTACTTAACGTGTAATGTTATAGCAATGTGCAGATGAAGTGGTTGGATTTTCTGAAATTGTTGGTCTTGATGTCATAATGGCTGTTTGTGATTCCTAATAAATAGAAATAGAAATGGGAGCGAGTACGGATCCTTGAGGAACACCTGCGTGAATGGAGCGAGGGGAAAAGTGAGTCAAAGAGTGACAGATCCGTGAGAGACACCTGCGCGAATGGAACGAGGGGAAAAGCGAGTGCAAGAATTAGTGACCGAATGGTAGAGTACTATAAGTATAGTAATGACGCGTACTTTAAGTACGGCATATTAACGAATGCCTTTGATACATCACAATAGAGCGCCGCTGATCTACAGGTTTTTTTTTGTATTGACTGATATTTTTATTAACGTTTGGACATAATCTACCGTGATGGGGGACAAGGTTGACGTGACTTGAAGTCGACTCGCAGAAGTTTTTGCGGCGGATAGGGCATCTACATTCATCTAAGCCGGACACATGGTGAGTAAGTCATTCAACAATACGTTACGACTTACAAGACACTCTGGTATAATTTGACGGGAACCACTAGGTCAGTGTAACACTTGGGTGGTCGTCGGCGCTCGAAAGTTCGGCGAAAGCAAGACTGTATGTGCGTGACGGTTCCAAAACCGCACGGTTCGGGTAACGGAACCAGACTGTGTACTGACTGAATAAGCAACATGCTATCGAAATCACTCTATATATCAATGGAAATATAGCGTTACCTGGAAGTACTTTGCTACCACAGCGTCATTTGCTAATAGGTGTTGCGCACGCGGCTCGTCGCGGCAGTAGGCTACGTGTTTGTCAAACTCTCGCTCCATGCGCACCAACGCTCGCCCCAGCGCACGTGGTTCAGATGCGTAGTACTTTATGCCTTCCAGCAACGTCCTACCGGGAAAATATTATGATTTTGAATGCTTCGTATATTTTGTTTTATAATTCCATTAACATCAATACTCAATTTATAAAGACCCTAAGCTTTACAAACCGCAATATACGATATTCGTACATCTCAACTAATATTATAAACGCAAAAATGTGTAAGGTTGGATGTTTGTTACTCTTTTACGTAAAAATACTGAATGAATTTAAATGAAACTTTACAATAATATAGCTTATATACATATACATCAGAATAACACATACTTACAATTTATAATATACGTCACTACGCAGGCAAGGTCGCGAGCACCAGCTAGTCGTACATTTTATAAAGTGTGATGAGATTTATATCTTTTTTAACTTATTTCAAGTCACTGTTTTTATCATTGCCATTGTCATTTAATTTATCTAAAATTGTTTTGATATCTTGAAACAAACCAGCCAATATTTCAATGTTACTATGCTTTCTTGTATACAAACTTGATCTAAAAATATAATGACATTTATGTTTAAAACTGGCAATTTCAGTCGTAAAAGTTGATATAAAAATTGTATATTTTTAGCACTATCGTTTTTTGTAAGCATTTTCAAATTACAGAATCTAGACTTTCCATTTATGTAACCATGTATTTATGTGAATCTATATTTTTATCGCCATTACAATTTATAATTTCATTTTTACGGTCCTCGTCTCTAGCATTGTTTACAATTTTATTACATACATTTTTGAATCTAGTTATTACATTTCGTCTTTACGGCTCAATATATTTCTTAATGAGTTCGTTTTCCACGGCTGCTCTTTTCACTCTGTTTTATTATTTATTCTAACTTTGCTCTTATTATATACAGTATTACAAACAAGATATTTCTATCGGGTCTTTTTTTGTAATTCATTTTCCTTGCGACAGAAACTTACGTATTATGAAATTCGCATATCTGCCTAAAGTTGGAGAAGAGCAGCTCGCGGTTGTCGAAAACCGGCTTAGGCGTGGTGGCCTTGTCCGCGGGCTTCATGTACCGCGACACCACCTGCAGCATGTCACGCCCGAACTCCTCCTCCGTCTCAATTAACTCGCGCACCACAGCCCTGGAATATATGACAGCGATAATTATATGTAACTAATGGATCTATATCAGAAAATAAATTGATAAATCTTTACAGAAATCGGCAGGAAACTATGATTGTGTACAAGTATCATACACGCACATTTTAATTCTCTGTATCTTCACTTGCATATATTATAATTAAATTCTGACTCGCGCTTGCAAAATTTTATGGGAATAAACGTGGTAGAAAAGATGCGAGAGCTTAGACCTTAAAACACAGGGTCGACTTTGTATTTTCCAGAAGAGTGCTCAACGGATTCAAGGACAGGAAAATCGAAAATGTACTCAGACAGTCGCCCAGTGATATAAGCTTCTGAATCCTTATTCCGTGCTGCTGCTGCTGATTTCGCTTGCGTATTATCTGGAATTTCGGTCTCTCTAATGAAATTTGATGTAATTCGAGAAACGTCTCTTCAACTAAGCTTCTGAACTGAATTGTGTCGTGGGTGACTCGACTCGACAGGAGGTTGATCAGGACTGACTTCAGTAATACTTGGGTTGAACATATTACTAAGCCCAGCGTTGATACATTTACCACTTCGTCTCTTGCTATTGGGACTAGTAGACGACACAGCCTCAAGTCGTGATTGACGAGTTCAGTAGGAGGGAATAGTTCTCTTCTAATTATAAAACGAACTTGGTCTATTAAATTTTGCGCGGTGACTGACCGACTCCGAAGCCTGTCTCTATCGCCCAGTAATATGCTCGAATAATATTTTAATATTTGTGGCTGAGTCCACTACATGTGGCGTACTATTCCACCAGTGGCGGAGGCTGATTGCTGGACGTAAAAAAACCCTGCCGGTAGCAACGCATCTAGTCGCAATGATGGGGGTGGTCCATATGATGGTCGTGCTTGTCATTGTTTTTGGTGCCAGCTCTAAGTGAGTCCATCCTAGATAGCCCTATTAGATTCCTATTCGAATGTCACTGACTATGAATGTCAACCTGATTGAGGCGACCATTTCTCTAATGATTTTCATATAATTAAAGTATGAACCAACACTTTATGACTCTCTAGTAACACTTTGTGCGTGGATTAACCACACTGATATGGCAGCTCCTGACTGCGTCCTTATATTGACGACCTCCATAGTCGAGTGGATAATACACCGGACAAAGTGTCGCCATCTCTGAGGTCCCGGGTTCGAATCCCGGTGGGGGCAGATGTTTGTGTGATGAATGCGAGCATTTGTACCTTAGTCATGGTTGTTGATATATATTTCAATAAAAAATATTTATATATGTATAATATATGTATGTCTATCCGTTACCCTAGATCCCCATAGCACAAGCCTTACAGAGCTTAGTTTGGGCTAGGCTAATTGGTGAAGTGTAACAAATATTTATTTTTATTATTATTATGCCGTTTTGTTATTATTATTATCATCTTTTGTAAAATTGCAGTTTTTGTTATTGTACAGTTTAGAAAGACTAGCTATAAATTTTTAAACTTTAATTGTTATAAGGCCATTAAATATATACAATTATTATTAATATAAAATCATTCTACTGAAGATTATTCTGATCCTTGGAAAGTTATATACTTTGTCACAAAATGGACATAATGTCAACATAAATTTAACTGCTTAACGACAACGTTACAATTTTAACTTAATAATCTCATTCCATGAATCTCAGGAAGTTATTTGTGGTAACACCTACGGTTGTAAAATATTTCACCAAATTATTGATATCATTAAAGTTGAGCGGCATCCACACTGGTCGGAATATTATTTAGTATCAAACAAATACTGCACAATGATATGACTGATCTCATATATTTTACTCTAGCGACTACTAAACAAGTCGCTTAATCTAATCTACTGTTGGACAAAGTTTTATGTAGGCTGCCACGTTATCCCACCTATCGATATGATGCTTCTTACTACAATCAGCTACACTTCGATAATAAATGTAATTTTAACGTCAGGAATTTAGATGATCTAAAATTAACTGTGTTCTCTTACTGCTAATGATAGTGCCTTCAGGTGGAACAGACAATGAAAATTCAAAACGTACCCGCTAAATCTATTAAACAGCTTTAGAATTAGTGTTAGTTTCTCCACCACATACAACTGATAAATTGATTGGACTGCACTGTCACGAATATGAACTTCTCTGAAGAAGTATCTATAAGTATCAGAAAGTCTTCATTTGCTGATTATCTAAAAACTCAACTCGTAACGAAAATTTGAAACCTTTTATAAATTTTCCACAAAATATAAACAAATTAGTTCGGACATATGTATCTTTTGAGCGTAGTTCCGTCATATCTTTTGAGCTTTACAAAGCGT
The DNA here is from genome assembly GCA_036419045.1 of Scirpophaga incertulas. NCBI lineage: Eukaryota > Metazoa > Arthropoda > Insecta > Lepidoptera > Crambidae > Scirpophaga > Scirpophaga incertulas. The sequence continues at coordinate 26,401,078 of CM071629.1, read as the reverse complement.
AACTGGGTAATAGAGTAACACCAATAAACAGGCAATATTTGTCAAGTCGTCAGAGATTAGACGTTATGAGAAATAAGGCGTTTCACTCAACAGAGTGTGAAGTGAGCCAAACTTGTGCACACGGACCAAACAGATGGAAAGCAATGGGATTAATAAACATAGAGATAAATTAAAAGTGATTTCTAGAGTGTGACTCATTGCGAGCGTATGCCAGCTGTTGCCAAAAGGTGAGCGGCGTGGGTGCCATTATGGAACCATGAATGAACAGATCATTAAAGAACACCTGGAAATTTGCAAAATCATAACCCGAGCACCAACAAATATTGATTTATTGACGGAAAGATTAGCACGTGAACACATAATATACCATTGGTTTCAATACTTTTCATTTTGTTTAGGCCACATGAATCGCTCAGTGGGTAAAACGTTGATAGATGCTATTTAGCTTCATTTCAGGTTATATCAGGAAAAGAAAAATCTACTTAAAACCATACTTCAGTAAGGTTTCTTTCATGTGTTGGTAACGATAAGATAAAAAGTGGTTTCAATGTAACTCAAATGGGCCTCGTGATTCTATTTGGTCACGGGGACCCCTGTAAAGACGTCAGAACGGCCGAAATTCATTGAGATGTTCGTCAGATTTTTTGTTTCAAATTGTTTTTATTGTTAGGTAAGACTCATTGTTAGAACTGATTTATTTATTGGCTATTTTGCACTTATCTATAAAATATACGTTTGTATGTATTATTTAAGAAAAGTAGAACGTTCAGCATTTCATTTGAAATTGCTGAACTAAGAACCATTATCACCCGGAACATTTACTAATGCATTCATGTCCTTCACGACAGGCTGATGAGGTATTAACCGGGAAACGACAGTTGGCACTGGCTTCTGTCGAGGGCCGGTAACAACATATCTGTTATAATTTGGCTAACTAAATTTATTGCATGCATAAGAACCATCCCAAACGCAGTTTTCAACAGGTGTTTATTATGTTAATTTCTTAGCTAGTTGTGCATTTAGACTATCTCGATTAAATTATCTACTATATATGGTGAAATCGTTTAATGACTCGTTTATTCGTTTTTAAGAGCATTGTAAACATACAAAGAGACGGTCGTATCGTAATGCAGGGATTTATGATGTATTAATCGGTTGAAAATAATCGTTTATTGACAAGTAATGTTAAATAATTACCTACCACAGTCCATACTTGTTTCTCGCCAGAGTTATTAGCATATTGTAAGCCGAAAACCATAATTTGTTCTTCAGGTAGGACAAATAAATCTTATTTATTACTTGCCGATGGCTAGATATATAATCGCTTTAATGTCCGTTTTGTCCTTAATAGGGGCTATCTAGGGACTAAGTTACTCAATTGTACTGAACCACTTCAGTATACTAAGCTACGGATAGCATTTTAACGCCTGTGGACTAATTCTCTGAACATAGGGAGTAATATAGGGAAAGAAAGTATGAATAGAGGGGAAAGGGGAAGAACTATCTTAGCGACACAGGTCACACATAATATGGTGATGATAGATTGTGTAATTGCATTGTCTGAACTAAAGGGGAGTGCCGGTGATGGGAAGAGAGTGGGCTTTCTTTCCATTGTGAAATGATCTTCGCATATATCTCCCTTTAGTTAGCATCTTATTCGTTATGACGGGCAGTAAAAAGTCACCGCCTACCAAATCAGGGAGTAATAAGATGAGTTCGCTCGGTCAAGTACTCTATAACATATATATATATATATATATATATCTCTATAATATTATTCAAACACTAAGGTTACAGCTGAAAATCAGCAATTTGCTTGTAACTGCAAGCAAATACTATGCTGAGCTGTCGCCTTATTTCGCCTGCTGCGGCGCACACACACACCAGCACTTGTGTTTACATCATTATAAGTATAACATATAGTTTAAGTCATTTTCTGTGTACTATACTGTGTTTTATGTTGTATTTTATACTTTGTGTGTCTATGTTTTCATGTTATTGTATATATTGCGTTTACTGATGTTGTTTAATGTGATGTCTTTGTTATACCCGTTTGCTTTGTGTGTGTGTTCTGTGGCAATGAAATAAAGTTATTATTATAAAAATAAGTGTTATCACGGAAACTAATAAAATTAAGTAAGACATTAGTTATTTGACTATTTTCAAATTTGGAAGAAATTCCAGTAGGTAGTAGTTTTATTATCTGGTAATAACTATAAATAAAATTCTGTTTTAGCCTTGTTGGTTGCTTTCTTTAACTTGGGATAACTTTTCAAAGTAAAAATAAGAGAGACGTTTTCTTCTCGTAATCATTGAAGAAAACTTAGTTTCATGCAAGAGCATTTGCAAAATATTGAGTTAGATTTAAAATAAAAAATCTATCAAGTGATGTTTTTGTAAATATATTAATATAGAAAATCAGTCTAGAATATTATTCAACAAAAAGGTTACCGAAGCCAATTATCAAGTAACAGGCAGACGACTATCTGATGTGAATTGTGTCATAGTCGTACAAACACTTGGCGCGTTCATAGACAGTTTTATTTATTGGGCGGATAAATGTGCCGAAATAGAGGGACGACTTAACTTATAATACAACAATTAATTGGAGTAGAATAAAGATTGATATCCCTGTAAGCAAATTATACAGAAGTACAAATAGAATATTGAAAATCATATATTTGTGGTCATTACCCCTTATCGAACTTTATAACTGTTTCCTTAAAAGAACATTTTGAAATGTCGACCCATACTGAAAGGTTGGCGCATTGGCATCAACATATAGATTTAATAAACAATAAGATAAGTATATCAGCGCACCTGCAATGTGCAACACCTTTATAAAGCTTTAGGTACTACATTATTATGTCAACGTGAACCTTAGCAAAAACGCAAATAACATTACAAAGTTCGCGACGACGCATCAGCCGGAAGATGGGATGCCTCAAATAAGCTGACTGTTGAGTACTTAATGATTTCAGCCTCAATAACTTTGTGCTACTCTACTCAAATTTGCTTCAGTAAAGTTAAGACATGACAAGTTGACGATGCTCGAGACTCGTTGGTGACCTGAATGTATATTTTTGAAGTTAAGTTCTGCTTATAAGCGTACACTGGACATGGTTTTGCCGTGATTAAAATATGACGAAAATTTCACAAAACATATACAGTGTTTACCTTAAAAATTGTATTTAGTTTTTTAGTAACATTCAATCTAATAATAAACGAGATTTATATGTTGGCAAATAGGACTACCAACCTGAAATTAGGTAATATCGCTTAAGGTTCGTATCTTCATACGATTCACCACTATGTATCAGCAATTCTGACAAGATTCGCAATACATAAAAATATTAGCCAAGTCATCGCTCTTCTTGTTTTATAATTGTTGCAGTAAGTTTTGATTGCTAGTCTAGAGCCTAGAGGAAATACGATGAATTGGATTTAGCCTGGATGCTATATGCTACGCATGCAATAATTTTTCAGAGATTGCATATAACTTACTTTTCCGAAAATAAATCAGCCAAAGGTTTAGAATGTATTGCACTTCGTTTTGAAGTCGGTTTAAACACCATTTTCTCCAAGCATGCATTTACAAGTACAGATGTCATGGCGGTTTAATTTAAGTTTAATTGGAAAATGTAGGTTTTGCGCATAGTGGAAGATAAAATGACATTTCGTTAGCGTAAAATGTATTTTGCTGCACGGTTCGTTACTAATTAGGTACACAATAAATTATCCACCTTAAATTTTGCTGTAACGATCGGGGAACTGTTGCCAAGTTGATTCTTCAAGGCTCGTGGCCTCTGAAGTAGGTACCAATGCAATATAGATTAACGATACCTCATTATAGTTTATTACACTACTTGATGTTTGTGTGATGAATGCGTTTACAGGTTTACAGCTTATTTTTCACTGAATTTCCCTCTACTGTGTACTGGACACATATAAAACTGGCTGTGTTTTTTTCGACGTAATATGATTTTTTTCAATAGTATGGTTATCTACTTTAATGTGAAATAAGTGAATCCTAAGCAAGTGACAGCTAAGATGTGATGATATGGCAACACTCACTGTCTCCTCGCTGCCAAAGCTGTCTTATCCTGTCCGAGCGAATGCTTTTCTTGCAGGACGGAGGCAGGTACGAGGCCCTGCCGAGTACGTATTTCGCCTCCCTCCACATCTTCCACCACGCGCACCAGCCACCTGAAAAATTGTATTTCAAAATGTTAAAAAGATTGGTTGTGTAAATTGTTAAGAGCTTGAAGAATGACGATGGATTGATGCTGATATTGATTGATATCGCTATTACTATAAAAAAAAACTATTTACTTTTTGAGTAATATATAAATCCAACGTGATTCAATTTCCTCTAAGGATTTATTCTTTCATATTGTCTAATGCAGAAGTATAAGTAATTCCTCTGTTTAGATTATATTATTAAATATCGGTATCATTAGTGAAGACTCAGAAGCCGTGCCATATTACCAATGGAACCAAGCATAACTTATCTCTTCTAAAGACAATGTTCCTCCAGAATAGTTCAACTTATAATTATTTGCAAAGAATCGTTTACAGAACTACATTTTATTACCAAAGATTAAAAGATTATATTAAAAATCATTATATAAAAAGACTGAGAATTCGACTTAATCTATTCGTATTTTCATTTATCATTGTAGAAGTACAAACGAAGGAATTTTAAAATCATCAGAAATCTTACTGCCTACGTGCCTACTTATATTTCTCCCATTGAATATTCGTGTTTATGTCAATGTCTGTTTGGTCAGGTAGTTTTCTAATAGTGATTCCTAATTATTTGTTATTTCAATTAGCAAGGACAAAAAGAACCTTGTGACTTCTTATCGTAATAAGGACTGATATTTGACAATATTATCCCAATATTCACCAGTGTATAATGTCTCTTATTGAATTGTCCAGTCCATTCAACAGTCTATTTTATTTCGTTCCACCATCCCGGCTTATATCATCATTTACTAGTAACAGATGTAACTAAATGATTACAATTCCCTACCACCTACTTACTACCTACCTGTGCTGAGTGCGCACGTGCAAGGTACGCTCTAGTGTTAACTGATAACTCGGAGGAGAGTTCGTAAAGAGTTAAATCTTTGTCAATGTCTATCATCGTGAATGAACTATAACTATCGCACGTAAATTTAACCTGTACTCATAGTGTCGCAGACGGGGGCGTTGTATGTACGCGTCCGTTCAACGATCCCGCCTCATTATTGTGGATGTCTATCAGGCAAGTTTACTTCAATTCAAACTGTACATCTATAAAGACCAGTCATTATATTCTTTCAATGCATTGGATTGCTACGGCTGCAAAATTAAATGCAATCGTCATTGCCACATAATAAGATCGCGAATCAACGGCCACACATCATCGTATATTTACAGTATATTTTTATGATGCAATGAAAGACGTACCAAAAACGATGGTTGAATTGAAAGCAATGACACTTTTATATTACACAGTAAGGGGGCTGAAACTAGTGCAGGAACCTCGATAATGACGTAAACACGACATAACACGTGTCGTACTGAATTAAATTTAAAAATTGTACAGGAAATTGTTAATCCACAGATATCAAAGCGGGCCATTTTAGAATTAGTATTCGTATATAAAATGTTGATTTATCTCACGCTTTTAACATGAATAACTTAAATCGCTCTAACAGTCTTCAGGATAATCTCGAGCCCTTCGGTGAGGATGTAGGTATATGAGATGATCATGAATATATAAGAAGTGTGTAATAAATGTCATTTTCACATAAATAAAACGATAAGAATGAATTAGCTGATATCTCTTATTTATAATATTTTTGTGTTTACATGTTTATTTAATATTTCACAACACAATCAAATTTCGTTGTTATAAAATAGAAATTTTGTCTATACATTCCTTATTATGTTTTGTATCTATTCATACATTAAATAGGCTGTGTCACCTCTGTCTGAATTTGGACGGTTGTGTGAGTCCATCAACTGTTACGATTTAAATAAATAAAGATTTTAGTTATTTTTCATGGATTATGCCTGATTACTTTCTCGAAATTAAATGTTGCTGCACTTAACATATAGAACATATTCTATCCTATTCTTTTATCGTGAAAACACGCTTCTGTACGTTTAATAAAGTCGGAATTTCTGGCAATTTGGTAATGGACATAAGTATATTTTTTTCGGTTAGATTTGGAGTACAAACAGACGTAAACTAAGCTATCAGAGTAGACATCAAAATATTGCCAATGAAAACATTTCTAAAATACATTTGTTGGAATAGACAGGAACCTAGATTCATAATCACGCGGGAACTAGATTTGTGTATAACATTATAGCTATCACTCTAATTATCAAAAAAATAATAAATCCTTGTGTTCCAAATTGAAATTAAAAACAAAATATGAGTTTATGAGAACACGTGTTATGAGCGTCGAAATAAAAATATTTGTCTGCCGACTTCTTTAAAATAATGAAGATAATTTTGCGACCTAAAATATTAATATAAGCTCCACTTAGCGTATCTCCTTAAGGTCTTTATTGTATGTTTTTCTAATTTGGAATTCAATAATTCATTGGGATAGTTTACACAAGATAATTTCTAACATGAATAAGTGTTTGAATTGTTTTATTTGATTGTGAGAAGATAAAAAGTGATATCTGAACATTGGACGACTTTGTTTGAAATTTGTACATACGAATCTTATTATCATTTAGATCATTCCAATATCTCTCATTCTAAAAATTACAATAAGTAAATATCATGTGTGTATAAAAATGAAATGAGCCCTTGTGCCCTTAGTTAATAAAGATGCTTCAATGTAATAGAATACTGAAACAAACATTAATCAGTAATATCAGTTTTACGTAGCAAACCTGCGGTTCAACGATATTCACAACGCCAGGAATAGAATAGATGTGGAGTGCATCGTGCGTCTGAGTGCGTTACGAGAGATCACGATTTTCGCAAACTATAATGCAACAAGTATTTTTAATCAATATCATATTCCAACATTTGGTGTACAAGCTTTACTGGATTTAATATTTCAATATTTAATATGCTCAGCCATACAAAGTCGAAATGGAATGATATTAGACATGCATATTTCGTAGTGAAGACTCCATTTTAATTTCTGTTGATATTAGATAAGTCGTGACATTGAGAATACAATTATATTACCAGTAGAGATTTATATACGGCGCGTCTGCTATCCCAAATTGATTAGATTACACAATTAAACTAGTATGTGGAAAAAGAGTATTGTGAGTAGGTACCTAAAACAGTATGTATAATACGATTAAGAGGAAGCGCGTGTCAGTGCTGTCACACCCCGCCTACTGAATTTGGCACGTGTATATTTATCAATCATAACGCTAATAAACAGAAGCACCAGCTCTATGTCAAGATTTCCTTCCTTTGACATGGAAATGGTATGATGAGGATTTTATAAATAACGGATATTATCTTATTTATTATTTATAGATACAATTTAAGAGGTATAGCGTAACGAAGTTATCAATGTTAATCAGATTAAGTTAGATGTAATAGAAGATAGTTAATTGTCTTTAATGCAACCTATATATCGGTTATAGGTTATTGTAATCTGTACTGAACAAATGTAAATAAAGTGACATTCAAATTAAAGCGTACCAAGCAGATTTATTTATGGTTAAATATTATTCCTAGTACCTTGTGCTTTTCCTTCCTTGTCCTTGTCCTTAATGCATAGATGAATGTGATCGTCTAATATGCATTATTGTCTTTGAAGAGGATTAATTTCATTTGTAGCGTTGTTATTGATTGAAAATAATAAAAATACTAATATTGACGAATGATGAATATTCAATTCTGTCTGAACTGGTTGCAAAGTATGATATTTTTTCACTGAAATGGCCGAAACCGTTTATATTGAACGAAAAGCAGAAAATCATTTGCTCAGGGCAGAGTTACCAATATTATAAAGTTGGAAAGTTGAAAAACTATTGGAGATGTGCATACAAATAGAATTCATGTTCTAAGTGGTCTTTAACTATTAGTTCGCTAAGTAAACATTGATTACCTTTAAATGTAATTTAAATATACTATTTTACAGGAAAATATTATCGACAAACATAGTGATTACACCAAAACATGACTTGTAATAGATAATTTAAATATTATAACATTAAAAATCCTCCGCAACATTTAAATAGTTAAGAAAATATCTTTCAGGTTTTTGCTTTGCTACCTAAGTGACAAAAGGCAATAAACATATTTTGCTTTATTTGAATTTTTAAATTCTACGCAAAATTTGGGTATTTCGTGACTTTGAAGTTGTTCCTATAAATAGCATTCACGAATTTCACTCAAATAATAAAATTGAAGGATGTTATGTCAGTACATTTGGAGAAACACACAAATTCAAAGTAAAACAAAATAATTGTGTCACTATGTCCAGTGTTAGTTTTAATAGTGTTAACAAACATTTTTAAGCTCCTGCAAAGTTAAAAAAATAAAAAAAAAACATATTGCAAATTGCGAAAATGGCAAATTGAAAATTACGATATATTCAAATAATATAGTTCCAATTATTAACTTGAAATAATTATTGGCAATGAATAAGATAAATCGCGTAAAAAAATCTCCGCAGTGTGAATTATATATATTTAAATCATATAATATATTTAAATCATAAATAAATTAATGATCATTATTAATAATAATCATATATGTATTTTTTTTTGTATGTCTTCATAAATTTATAGCCTTTAGGCAGAGGATGTAATACGGGTTCAATGACAGTGCTTGGTTATTTTGGTAACAAAGATTTCATAAACGGCATAAATCATATTTCGCGGAAATGTTTTGAACAACACACTGTCTAATGGGTTCATTCTGTCAGTGGGAACGTAAAGTTGAGTAAAGTCAATTAACACATTCAGCTATAATTTCAATTAATATTTACTTTCGCTTTGATAAATACCTAATTCAAAAGATTTTTTACTTATGACCTTTGGTCAGATTAATGACCTAGGTCATTCACCTGACCAATCCATCAGATGTATTGAAGGTCGTTTGATCATAATGCCAAAGGTTTGAAGCGAGATAACATTGATATTAAACGCGTATCTAATGGAATCAATTAATTTCAACTATTAAACTATAGGTTAGCTACTGAAATAAGATTTCTAGTAAAAGTGAACAAATATTCAGTTTCAGTAAATAAGACAAATTGAAACGGCACGCCATTAACCTACTGATCCTATAAAATATATAGGTATAGACAAACAAAAACATCAACCTAGATCTAATTCCAAGTCATGGAGCAGGGTTAGACAAACGCACCACTCTCTACATGACGACGACGATTTCAGAAAATAATAGTCGCTTTTTGACAAAAACTCAAAATAAGTATATGGATCTCTTTTTTACGAGGTTAATATGTTAGAGGTTGTATAGGCATTAGCTCCATGACGATAAGCATTAGCCCATGATCATTGTCTTTGATATATATTTTAAAATATTGACTTTGTCTCTTTTGTCAAATAAAGAAGTTTATTTCATAAATTCTAAAACTATATTTTCTTTTATTATATCAGGTTATGGGCCTGTACTGTATTAGTAATTAGAGTTTTATGTAAATATATTTTTAAAGTCTTTATTATTTGAGTACACAAGTTTATAAAATTTTGCTCATGATGAATTGCAATGATGCGAACGTACCGCCGCTGCCGCCGACTTCTCCTGCTACTCCGTCAACTTCAGGTGTGTTCAATCCAATTTATTATATGAGTAGTGTTGGACCACATGTAGATAAATTAGATGGAAAAGATAATTACGGAATTTGGAACTTCCAAATGAAACTTTTGCTAATAGAGCAAAGATTGTGGAACGTTGTAAATGATCCACCAGCTGTCGTAGATCCATTACTTGACCAAAGCGCTTACGCTAAAATATGTTTAGCGGTGAAGCCGATTTGTTATCCACATGTCAAAAATTGCAAAACTGCAGCTGAAGCGTGGAATAACTTACGTAAGGCATATGGTCATTCTGGTATAAGTCGTAGATTGCAGTTGAAACGAAAACTTACCGAAATGAAATTGGTCAATTATGATTCTATGGATAGTTATATTGGAAGCATTCTTTCCGTTACACACGAGCTAGCAGATGTGGGCTGTGCAATTGATGATGAAGAAATTGCTGAATGGATGTTGTTAGGTCTTTCTGAAGATTATGATCCGTTAATTATGGCAATTCAGGGTACGCAAACTAAACTTAGTGTCGACTTTGTTAAGGAAAAGCTGTTAAGAGGAGAACTTAAGAGGTCAAATATTTTGTCTACAAATATTGATGCTGAAAAGGCTTTAGCGTCTACTTCTTCTAAAGGGAAATTCATTCCAATTTGTCATCATTGTAATAAACAAGGACATATTAGACCGAAATGCCCAAAACTCAAAAATGAGAAGAGGAAGACTAAAGAGGATCAATGTAGTGTTGTTTTAGAAAATAGCTCTGTTCTTCATACTGCTTTATCTAATTATATTGATGATGACTGTAGTTGGGTGATCGATTCAGGTTGTACCAATCACATGTCAAATCGTGAAAGTTGGTTTACTAATTTTGATGATAATTCTGTTGTTGATATAACAGTTGCCAATAAAGATAAAATATTTAGCAAAGGTAAAGGCGATATTAGTGTGAATATTAAAGGTAGCAATATTAATAGTATTACTAATGTAATGTATGTACCAGATTTAGTAACTAATTTACTTTCAGTTAATCAAATTACTAAAAAAGGTTATACTTTAGTTTTTGATGATACTAGCTGCCGTGCCTACAAAAATTGTAAGGTTACTGGTTCTTGTGGTTTTGTGGCAGAGAACGTGAACGGTATTTATAGGCTAAAATCTAGTAATGAGGTTCAATATTCAAATAAAAATGTGGCTTTGATTACCAAAAATGATTTTCATTTGTGGCATCGTCGACTTGGTCACCTTAATGTCAATGACATATCTTTACTTAGAAATGGTCTAGTAACAGGCGTAAATTTTAAGAAAGTTGATTTATTTTGTGTGCCTTGTATTGAGGGAAAACACAAGTTAAAATCGTTTTCTAAGATGTCCAAGACTCGTACTACTTGCAAACTTGAACTTATTCATTCTGATTTATGTGGCCCTTTACCAGTAGAAAGTTTCTCTGATTTTCGATATTTTATTACGTTTACAGATGATTTTTCACGTGAAACTTTTGTATATTTTTTGAAACGTAAGGATGCGAATACTGTTTTGAAAACCTTTATTGAATTTAAACAATTAGTTGAAAATCAAACTAATCTTAGAATTAAAAGATTTAGGTCTGATAATGGAACTGAGTATGTCAACAAACATTTTTCTATCTACCTTAAACGTTATGGTATTGTTCATGAAACTACAATTCCATATTCACCACAACAAAATGGCGTGAGTGAACGGCTTAATAGAACTTTGGTTGAAAAAGCGAGAACCATGATTCTTGATGCTGGTATTAGTAAAAAATATTGGGCGGAAGCTGTCAATACAGCAGTATATCTAAAGAATCGTTCTCCAACTGTTGCTATTTCAGGCGCTACACCACATGAAGTTTGGACTGATTCAAAAGTTGACTTAAGTCATCTTCGTGTTTTCGGTTGTAAAGCATATGCTTTGACTCCTGAACAAGCGCGAACAAAGTTAGATGCAAAAGCCAAATGTTACATTATGGTAGGATATTGTGCTCATTCCGATGGATATCGTCTAGCTGATCCAGATACTGGAAAAATAATTAAAGCTAGATCTGTCGTTTTCTTTGAAAATGACATGTATGCCAATGCAAAGTATAATAAGACTGATGATGTGAATTCTATTGATAATAATTCATTGAATAATAATATTATTGTTAACGATATGACAAATATCAATAATGTTTCAGATCAGTCAATTAATAATACTTCGGAGGCACATTCTCAAAATGCTGATAATGTTGTTAATGATATTCTCGATCCTATTGTTGATGCTACAGACACTTCAACTAATGGACTATTATGTCCTGACATAAATACTGGTATCGAAGAACAATTACAACCACAGCTAGGTAATAGTAGACCTGTTCGTGATTGTCGTCCTCCAGCATGGTTTGATGATTATGTAATAAATTATTTTACACATCAAGCACTTATCAGTCGCAATGAACCTAGAAATTATCGTGAAGCGATTAACTCTAATCATGCTAATGAATGGACTGAAGCTATGAAAGAGGAATATAATTCTCTAATATCACATAATGTGTGGACTTTAGTTGATAGACCAAAGAGCGCCAATGTTATTAAGTGTAAATGGGTTTTCAAAGAGAAAACTGATGCTGATGGAAACCTTACAAAGTATAAGGCGCGATTAGTTGCCAAAGGTTTCACACAACGTTTTGGCGTTGATTATGAAGAGACTTTTGCTCCTGTAGTGAGACACAGCACTTTAAGGACTTTATTTGCTATTGGGGTAGAATTTGACATGGACATTGAGCACATTGATGTAAATACTGCATTTCTCAATGGAGACCTCAATGAAACCATATTTATGGAACAACCGGATGGTTTCAAGATTGAGGGGCAGGATAAAGTTTTACTCTTAAAGAAAAGTCTTTATGGACTTAAACAGGCTAGTCGAGCCTGGAATGAAAAAGTTCATCATGTACTAATTTCTAATGGTTTCACTGAGTTAAAATGTGAAAAATGTGTTTATCAGAAAGATTTTGATAAACAAAAAGTTATCATTGCTCTATATGTAGATGACTTTTTTGTTTTTTTCGAATAACAAAAAAGGAAAAGAAGAATTGTATAATCTTTTAATGAAAAGTTTTCAAATTAAAGTTCTTGGACCAGTTACACAAGCCTTAGGGATGAAAGTTTTAAGGGATAGAGCCCATGGAACTCTTAAGCTTTCACAGGCTGCTTATGTTCAAAACTTGCTTAAAAAATTCGGAATGGAGGATTGTAAGCCTATTTCTACTCCGATGGAGTTAAAATTTAATTTGCAAAAAGCTTTAGTCTGTGACAATAAATTTCCTTATCAGGAACTCATAGGCAGCTTAATGTATTTAGCTGTTAGTACGCGTCCTGACATATCCTTTGCATGTAGCAAACTAAGCCAGTTTAACACGGTGTTTCGATGAAACACACTGGAAAGCTGCAAAACGTGTTCTACGTTATTTGCAAGGTACGCAAGACCTAGGATTAAATTTTAAACGGAACGGTTTGCGAAATGTTAGTATTTTGTGTGACGCTGATTGGGCGGGAGATGTTACAGATAGGCGTTCGTACTCTGGCATACTATCTATGTACGGAGACTCTTTAATTGGTTGTGTTCTCCATGAAACTCTGATTAAGAAATTACGTTATTATGGTTTCAAAGGCTCTTCTCTGAACCTTCTTATTTCATATTTGAGTGACAGGATTCAGAGAGTCGATATTAATGGTACGAGATCTCAGGGATCTTTGCTTAAGATGGGCGTCCCACAGGGCTCAATTCTTGGTCCCTTTTTATTTTTTAATATATATAAATGACCTTCCCTTTTATGTTAATAATAAACACGAAATTGTACTCTTTGCAGATGATACATCACTTATATTCAAAATTAAACGGAGACAAAAATATTAATGGACACTTGTGAACGATGCAATCTCTAAAGTAGTCCACTGGTTTAACGTTAATAACTTGCTTCTAAATGAAAAAGTAAACTAAATGTATCAAATTTGTATTGCCAAATGTAAAACAGGTGAAAACCGAAGTAATTATAAAGGATAGAAATGTGGACCTCGTGGACACCACAGTATTTTTAGGAATTACTCTCGATTCCAAACTTCAGTGGGGCCCACATATTGATAAACTATCAAAACGGCTCAGCACTGCAGCATTTGCAGTTTTGAGCCATACGCCAATTAACTGACGTAGAAACAGCTAGATTGGTGTACTTTAGTTACTTTCATAGTGTAATGTCGTATGGTATTTTGCTGTGGGGAAATGCTGCCGACATTCAAACTATATTTGTGCTGCAGAAGAGGGCCATTCGAGCAATTTATAATCTAAAAATGCAAGACTCTTTAAGAGATAAATTTAAAGACACTGGTATAATGACAGTTGTGTCTCAATATATTTATGAAAATCTATATATACCCATAAAAACATTCATTTATTTAGTAAAAACAGTGATGTCCATAGCTTCAATACTAGAAATAAGAATAAATTACATTTGCCTCACACTAGACTCCATAAAATTAATAATTCATTCAGAGGTAACTGTGTGCGTTTTTACAACAAAGTTCCAAGCAATATTGTACAATTAAGCCTAAATAAATTTAAAATCATTGTTAAAAGTGTACTTATTAGCAAAGCCTATTATACGGTTACTGATTATATAAAGACATGAATGCTTGGACTTAATGTTTCTTAGTTCCACCAGGCATTGCCATGAACCTTTGTAATTATACTTGTACCTATAAGTTGACTTTTGTATGACTTGGTAACGATATATATTTTGTAAATGTCGTTGCTTCTGTAAAAGTTATAGAGTTTCTTGCGCCCGTTCTTTTCTATAACTAAAAGAAGTCCGAATGGGTAGTAGGGAAAAAAAAATTTGGACTATTCAAAAGAGCATATCTAATTGCCTACTTGAAATAAATATTTTGACTTTGACTTTGACTTTGACTTTAATAAACTGGGCCGCGAGAAAGCAAAATGTAGTTGCTTTATCTTCAACCGAGGCTGAGTTTTATAGTTTGGGTTCTGCTGTCAAGGAAGCAAAATTTTTGAAAAATTTTTTTAGTGAATTGAACTTTGGCATAAACCCACAAGAGTCAATAATCATATTTAATGACAATCAGAGCACACATAAGATAGTTAAAAATGAGTCGTTCAAAAGAACAAAACATATAGATATTCTGTATCACTTTATTTGTGAATCTGTAAATGAGGGTTCAATTAAAATTGTTTATAAGCCTTCAAGCGAGTTAGCAGCAGATTTACTAACCAAGGCTCTTAGTAAAGAGAAGCACCAATTGTTAGTTAAACTTTTAAATGTAGTTTAATTGCATATTGTTTTTGAAATTAAGTGTATAAATTTGTGTAATCAATTGCTACTCAATTTTATGCCTACACAAAGGGGCAGTGTTAGAGGTTGTATAGGCATTAGCTCCATGACGATAAGCATTAGCCCATGATCATTGTCTTTTGATATATATTTTAAAATATTGACTTTGTCTCTTTTGTCAAATAAAGAAGTTTATTTCATAAATTCTAAAACTATATTTTCTTTTATTATATCATAATACTCTATACAAGTAGCTATAATGAGGAGAATGGGGATATTCTCCTTATTGAACCATATACGCACAATGGATGTTTTTTTTAAGGACCTATGCTGAAGACGCAGTTGTTGTTCAGTTTTACCGTGAGTGTGTTTGTGGAAAACGCACTAACGGAAGGTTCGAAACCTTGCCTGCTAGCTAGGGTCGGGTCAAAAAGAGACGACGACGTGGAGGGTGAGAATCTACCCGGTACGTGATGGTATCGAGTATATGTTTGATGAGGGAAGTGTGGCCCGGGTCGTCACGCTAGTCGACGAGCGCGGTGCGTGGGAGAGATGCATGGGTGTGTGGCGTGAGGGGCGCCGCGATTGGTGACCGGCGGGAGAGATTCGTTAGCGCGGGTGATAGGGTCAGGCGGGTAGCACAATAGATGGACGTTCCCATTAGTTAACCAAACAGAAAGTAAAGAGAAATAAATATATATTATTGTCGCTTATATCAAGTGTTTTTATAAAACACGGTACTTTATAAGGCGTCCGCGGGGATACAGATCCAACGCTTAGAAGCCATTTAAGCGAAATTCAATGAGAATGTGCATGGAGTGTTACCCATTACTATTTATTATTATCATATTGAGAACTTAGTATTTTTGCAAACCCATTGATCCGGAAATGTATGATTTTTTATTGTATAAATTATGGGTGTTTTCTTGGTATAAATTGCTTAACTAAAAGCTTGATTAGTCGACTCGATGAATAGACGAATTTTTTTCATATAACGAGGATCAAAAGTAACATGAGCATGTGGATCTCGTTAATTTAATAGCACTCTTACCATTTACCTAGTTAAAAAATAAACAGCTTCTTTGAAAATTTTAATGAGATGATTAAAAATCTAATCCTCTCTTTGCCGAAATTCAATTCTCCCTTTGTTCTAACTCACAAACAGAATAAATTTATTTACGTATATCATGATCAAAACAACAAATATAAATGAAAAACTCAATGACACACTTTGATGATTTTATTAGTAAAATGGCGTGCGTTTAGTGGAATATTAACATATTTAAATCGTACCTACATTAAGAAGAGAGTTTTGGCTTGAGATTTAATCTATAGCCAACGTTTTATTGTAATAGTAATATTTAATTATAAATTAGGACTTCAAGTAAATTTTAATGTTTATTAAGATTAATGTTTATCCTCTACAAAATGGGTCAGACCAACACTAAGAGTCAGCCAGTCACTTATACATAAATAAATATATATTTATGATATATCTACCAAACACTACAACAGGAATTAATATTTATATAAACAAGCCGAGGAATCAGGTCAAATGATTTTATTGATTGACGCATCGCCAAAACTAAACATGCCATTTAAAATAAGAAATTTGGGAGTGTGATATGCAATTTTTTCGTTCTCGTTTTCTCCAGTTCAAATTAGCACTTTATGCCCACTGAAAAAATGGGACAGTCGAAGGAATAACTTGCTAAAATAATTTATCGTCCACTATTTGCTTCGAGACTCGGGTGCGATGTTAATATTGCTAATAATGTACATAGATTATTTTGAGAAGCGGTTAGCCAAGCCAATTTTCGCAACCAACAATAGCTGAGCCGCTCCGCTCTTTGCTAGATAATAGAAATCACTGCATTAACTGTAACTTGGGAGTGTATGAAAGTGTCATACTCGTAATGAGTTGAACATTACTGTCAAAGAGTTGCAGCAACGCGTGCGTTTATACTTTATCTTAGGACACGGGACGTTGACCTAATAAATAATTTCGTAGTAGTACCGAAGAAAATGATTGTCTCAGATATTTACACAAGATGACGAAGGAATGACAAATTATTTAATTGTTATTAAATTAAGGTAAAGACAAAGAATAAGAAGAAAAAATATCACATGATCTACAAAAAACAGTGATTCACATAACCTGAAAACAAGAAATAATTACTACTTCATCGGGCTAGTAAATATCTTTGTAACTAAACTACTTTCTATGATGATAATTATGTTTCATAAAATGTAGTAGCATGAAGAATCGGTAGATGGAACGCTTGGATGGTTGATTTATTAAAATTATTATATTCTGTTGTTATCGTAGAGTATTTATTTAACTTTTTTTTGGTCTTATTATTTCTTTTTTAATTGCTAATGCAATTACTACCTATCTGGACAGAAATGCTCTTTTTTACCATCATGTTAAGTCGAAGATACGAGTATCATATCAATTTGGAAATAGTGCAGTTAGACACTTATTTCAGAGATGAGTAGCTAAGGAAGTTGAAGGCGGTGCCTTTTAGATATTGTAGAAATCGGGTGTTACTTACAATTTCTATAAATTTGGAGAGCAGATATGTTTTACTTTTGACCTGTAAATTATGGGTCAGAATTATGGTCACTCTCACACAAGTATTGCATTGGTTCACAATGAATTAATTATCAATTAACTTAAATAAAAGTAAATGTATTATATTTTTATTGTCCAACATAAGGAAAGTGGGTAAAATTGTAACTTTATTGCCAGTCAAAACTTACGCGTATTATATACGCGTATTACAGTAACCCTTGGTAAACAGGAAAGATTTATTTTTTATACTGACATGTCATATGAATTACTATATTATGTACGTGTATGTAAGGGTACTACAGAATCTACTGCAAACATTGAAAGTATTTTTTTACTCCAATAACGGCAATACGTACGTAATAAGTCAGAGCGAAACTTAGAATTATGTTAGTAAATAAATACGGTGTCCTAAGATATATTTTTCAGCGAAGTTTACACTAATATCACGCTATTGGAATGGATTGATTGGAGACTTGTATACTGGCAAAAATAATCCCGAAAAGAAGAACTAAGAAACAGTCATACCAAATTTTAATAAATGTTAGAAAAACAAAGTATAGCAAAAAAATATATCTATAAAATTACTAAATATTGCGCAACATACATGGAGTTTCAATCAATAGGTATTAGTGTCCCCTGACCTTTGTTGCTACGGGTATCATGAGATTCATGAGACATCTGTAATAAATGTACTGACCTCAACATGTCTGCATATTTGAAACTAAATTAAAAATACAATTGATACTAAAAAATAAAATGAAACTTTCTCAATGTTCAGACGTTAAAAAACTCGTTAATGGAAAAATATATGACTTTTTACAACAAACTAACGTAATGTTACTTTTTTGCTTTTTATAAGTTTAACCATGTTAAAAATACTCTAATGAACATAGGGTATTTATTATGATTAATAAATTATTCAGTGATGAAGCGTTGATTTTAATTTTTATTACATTAAATGTACAAATGAAATAATTTTGATATTTAATGTGTATTGGTTCAAAATATGATTGTATTATATTATGATATTGTAAATAATGGCTGAAGAGAAATTAAAAATAGATCTTCAGAGATTTTTGTCTGTTCTTCTCCATATTTACGATGAGTGTTTGATATTTCACGCAAGGTAAACTACAGAAGTAATGTCAAGTTATTATCTAAAATATGTACATTATGTATTTTAGTACATTATGTTATACGAAAATGTACACTGCATTTGAAGCTAAACTCATTCTCTGTGTTCTCTTAATATTACATTTGTTTTAACGTCGGTAAATGCACTAAAGTCATATGTTGAATAAAGATTACATTAATTTAATTCATGTCGTAGTTAGACACCAAGCTATCTGATTGCCGCAAGACCAAACGAGACAAACACGACAATAGTCCCAAATAGCACATATGTTCTTTGGTGAATTTATGATATAATTTTGCGAAGTCCCAGCGCAATTAGATCACCTAGTTTACTTATGTAACTGAACTGGATACTCGCTGAAAACAAATCATCTCGCCTGAATACATGTCCCGCGAGGTCGTAACTCGGTCACTTTCGGTGTGATTAATACAGATTACACATTTATTTTTTACACATTATAATATCTTTGTGATTTTATTGGATTTGGGGAACTAGACCACGGTCGGATATCGTACTAAATAAACCGAAGGTCGTCAATATATAGCTCAACCGTAAATATCATATCTACAGTTATGAAACATAAACGTTGGAGTTTCCACATTTACTTTATGGGAACGCCTTTTTAAGTACACGCAAAACACGAACTTATTTTGATACTATCATTTTGATAAATAGAATTATTTTTCTCAAATATAGTTAATTTGTTGGTTACTTTGACTAATAATAATAAGGCTATTAGAATAAAGAGAATTACAAAAGACTGGCACATTTTGTGCGATAATAATTATACAAACGAATAAAATAAAACAGTGTTAACTGATTTTGTTGTAAAGAACGGTTAATTGAGGCAGCTTATATGTTTGTATTTGCAGTCTTCGTCAGAAATAATAATGCAGGCCGTTGAGATTCATTCTAGGACGATGCATGCTGAATTATATCAGGAGTGATCAGCGGGATCATCGTTTCTTTGCATAAAGGACCGCGTTTTATAACGTCGCTTGATAACAAATTACATAAAATTTACTACGGCCGCAAAACAACAAAGTTTGCATTGCTATATCTTGGTTTGAAGCTTGGCAATGACTGGGTATGGCGACATTACATTTTTTGGCAAAACTTGGCATTGTCATTTTGTCTCACAAATTATAGTAATAAGAGATTTCCTGCGAATTTTACAGGAACCACATGTACTATAGGCGACTGTAACCACAAAGTATTATTTATTTATTTTTTTATTTAGAAGGTCATATTGTATAGAAGACGTATACAAAATTATTTATTGAGGATTAGACCTGTACAGGCATTTTATCTAACGAAATACTTAACGGAAACTGTTTTCAATTAGTCCGTATAGTGCAAAATTGTGTGTTATTTTATATTAATTATAATAATAATAATTTATAAAAAAATTCTAATTATTATATAATAAATGTGAAGTAACTCTTAATATGATATTTAAAGACGAACAATCTTAACATTCCACGATGCATACTGCCAGAAGCAGCGCTTGGGAAGTTAGTACTAAATGCCGTGTTTTGTCTCACGTCAGCCTTGTGGGGTCGCTTTGTGAAGTCAGTGTTGTACATATTTTGTTTCTTTAGACAGAAATAATAAAAAAATATAAGCGTTAAAATTTATTGTTAATATTACCAATTATGTAAATTAATTAAAGTAATAGTCAATTATGTAAATTAATTAAAGTCAAAATACAACCGCACCGTTTGATTAGTTAATCAGCAAGACAGATCATCTTCTTGATACAATTATATTTTGGGCTGTGATTTGTTAGCTGAATTACTAACAAGAGAAAGTACCTGAAAAATATGTAACTAACCCCGAAGTACAACGACACGAGCGCGCGTGTGATTTTTATGACTACTGATTGATATCATGTTATTAATATAATATGAATTATGTTATGCACCTAAAATATCAAGTTAATGGTATAATAAAATGCTTACTATTTTCTTCATAGCAATTCGGTCATTTACTTGGAGCAATTTAGTAAAATTTGTGACAAAATTATGTGAATGACAGCCGTAAAACTGTCGTCACTTGCCATTTTATTTGAACTAGCACTTTGATAAATTACCTGATAACAGTTAATGAAAGCATAATTGACTATCAACAACTTGACTGATTTCATCGACTTGCTGATTAAGTAGGTGTTGTCAATGACGTTATGTATATTAAGTTATGTATTATTATAGATACATCTTTATAGTAAATCACATACATATATGAATTAATATTGCAATCAAAAGTCAAGTGGTACTCAATGTCCAATCAATCAAACCAATTGCCTGAGCAGTGAGCGTCCACAGAAGAAACATTCTTACGAGGGCTGTTCCGATAATAGTTAGCTACACTGTAATGACGACTTTTCTGTTGGAACTTTTTTAATTTATGACATATTTCAATATGTCATATATTAAAAAAATCTCCTTGCTGAAAATCACTGGCCATCAACAAAACTTTTTTTTTATAATTTTAAAATGCCTAAAAGCATTTCGAGCTATGATTTTCTATGATTATAAACGCGGATCAACCTTTAAGGAATCACATGAAAATTTACAAGTTGCTTTCGGTGAGTCTGCTCCTGTGTTAGCAACTATCAGTTATACAAGTAGAGTGGCTAATCTAGGAAAATAGAAATATAACATATAGAGAGATTCAGGCTGAAATGAGGATTGGATCCCGGGCAGTTTCCACCATTTTGCATGAACACCTTAGTCAGGAAGGTTGCTTCGCGATGGATACCTCATTTTCTCACTGATGAGCAAAAGTACCGTCGTGTAGAGTGATGCAAATTTATGTTGGAAAAGTTTGAAGAAGGTACATCGCAGAACGTTTCCTATATCCTTACAACTGACGAATCTTGGATTTACAGCTACCATCCTCAAACAAAGCTGCAATCCACGCAATGGGTGTTTGAAGAGAACGAGTTGCCCACAAAAGTGGTTCGCGGCCGGAGCGTTAATAAAAAAATGGTTGCGGTTTTTCAACGAATCAAAATCAACTTTATTCATATGACTTTATAGAAAGCTCTTTTGAATGTTCAAATTTTTTTTTCCTACCACCTATTCAGACGAAGTGGTCCAGTTGCTGTTATTCCACTAGAAGATCATAGGACAGTTATTAGTCAGTGGTATTGTGAAGTTTGTCTCCCACAAGCTTTCGAGGAGTTGAGTAATGAGCGCCCAAGTACCGGAGTCCGTGGCATACTTTTTCACCAAGATAACGTAAATGTATTGGGGTTGGGGGGAAATACTTAGAAAAAATATAAATAGATTTTATTGATATCCTTGCAAATTTTCATTTAACTAAAAACTTTCAGAACAGCCCTCGTATGTTGCTGACAGGCTAGCGTTACGCTGAGCTCTGGTATCGGCAGATACCCATTCACTCGCAAAAACAACTTATGGAAAAAGCGCAAATATTTCCAGTACGTATGTAGCAGTATATTTTATATAGTTAAGTAATCAATGAACCTCACTAAATGTTAGAAGGTAAAGGAAGCGTTATTAGAGACCGACCTGTCTGCTCCGTCTTTGAGGGTGTTGGTTCTGGTCTTGGGGTGGTTCTTCTTCGGCCGCACGGCGATCTTGTGCTTAGCTGCCGATACGTCGAGGAGCTGCGCGTCACCGAAGTCCAAGGATGGGTCCAGCCGGGGCCTCCTGGGGGAGGGGATTGGGTTAGAATGATTCCAAGGGTAGGAACAGTGTTAGGTATTTTGATTCCAGAATAATTATTTGATGATATATTTTAACGCTTATGCCTACGTTGCAATTTACAAATAAGTGATGATGGCGGGTTTACATTATATAGATCTATAAGATGCACGAACACACACAGATACACATCTATTAGTATTCAAGAAGATTTCCTCTTTTTCTAACATTCATTACCGATAATAGTAATATTCCTTTGATATTAATCATGTAATCTTTAGAAATATGTTCATAGGCGGTTCTTCAATATATGGCTCTGATTTCAAGTTCGCTGACTCTTAAAATCTAAGGTGTTAGTTTTTATTCTTGGTACACTAAAATCATTGAATGTCATCCTCACAGAGTTAAACTTAGTTTAGAACTATGATTTATCTTGCTTTTCTATATATATATATATATATACATACATACATATATAGATATGCATAATCAGTAATAACGAACATATGTAGAAAGAAAGCTCTTCATGTTCAGGTGTGGTTTATAAATAAGCGCTGCGTGAGAGCAGTTGAGCACCCATCAATCTACTGGTCACCCGACACCGGTGTTGGCGCGACAGCCCAATGTCAGGGTTCCGCACATCCGGCACCTCTCCGGCTGTCTCGCGTGATCTCTGACTGCTGGTGCGACTATTTTAATTTTTATTACATAAAGAATGAGACTTAATTGTATTCTCAGAAATTCTGACGTAAGATAAGTATATTTAATTAAATTAATACATACGAAATAATTAAATAATTTACTTCTAGTAAAGCATCTACTACATATTTATCGGTATTCTTATTCAAATTAGGAATATTATTAATTATTTAATATGGATAATGGATGTTGAATTTTTTTTTATCTGCAAATGCATAAAATTGTACAGAACCTGACCGTTGGCTAGGCATCAGGGTCTACCCATAAATACTTCCCGGTGCACTCATTGTCTTTACGGTGCATGTGTAAAAAGAGGAGATAAAAATTAGACTTTCAGAGTTTCTTGCCTGTTCCAATTAATATTTTTTTTCTTGTAAGCATCCACGTACATACATGGTTATATAGCTCTTAAGCTCTTTGTATCCTAAAATTTTATTTTTATTTGATGTCAGTAAGTGCCTGTAAGGGCCTATGTTGAATAACGATTGTTTTGATTTTGATTTTGATTTGACCACTACTCACATTGATTATTGACCTCTATTTATGAAAATGTTATGATTTTTTTTGTATCATATGATAGTTTTTTTACCAATCTTTCTTGCCATTTATTATTAATTTTCATCTATTGTAAATTGTGTATATTAAGTTAAAAGTCAAATCAAGGTTTGAAACTTATATACATAAAATAATGTATTTAAATATAATCTGACGACAGCGCCTTTGTTAATATCTGTAACACGTGTAATCTGTAGTAGGTACAGATCTTTACTTTGTAAATTAAATCTATATTAGCTGCTGTTAAGTTCATAATACATTTTTTAGTTATGATTGGTTCGTGTGTTTAAACTTTAAACGCAATATCTAAACAAAATATTTTTAGTGTTTTATCAGATACCAATACAAAATCAAAATCATCATATAAATCTGACGTTACAATTAACATAAACAATTCTAGAGTGTGCTTCTTCTTTTACTGATATAGATAATGGACGGGCACTATAATACTTTGTCAAAATTATCCACTTGCATTGAATTCGGTAGCACATCGGACCCAAGTAATTTAAAACCGCCTTATGTGTATTACTTTTATTTTAAAATTATTAAATAGTGGAGCAAGTGCATAGTTACTTTCAATCTAGCATTATATTATCTGTCAGCATCACGACTGTATTAACGAGTATTTACATTTATTATTTAATTTAGAAGGGCTTTCTTATCAACTGAACTATATAATAATATGAAGTCTGCGTCGACTTGCACAAGGTGTATTGCGTTTTGTGATTGCAATCCGGCGTCATTTTCAGTCCGGACGGATACTACCGGATTCCCATCAATCCGATTAATTAAATCAAGATGATTTTAGCTTTTTAGTACAAAATAAGTGAGTTAATCAAGTGTCACTGCACTTATATGTAGGTAGTTTATAAAAAATAAATCACAAATATATAAAATCGACTTTATTTCCTAACAATGTTAAGACAAATATACAACAAGAAAACAATTAGTAGTGTAGGTAACTAGTAATAATTTTACGACATAACGAGTAACTCAGTCTTTCTAGATTTCACGTTCACAGATATAATTCAATGTATAAGTAACAATATTAAATATCAAGTAACTATAATATCTAATAGATACAATTAACCTTACGTAATTAACTGAAATGAGATCAAAATCATTATTAAAGTATTTGAGAATGCTAACAAACAAGTCTTATAGGTATTTATGATTATGACAGATACCATCATGATTACTAACTGCTAGCACCGGATCCGGTCTTCGGATCCGGATCCAGTAACCATTAAATGATGCCGGATCCGCCGGATTACCGGATCCATTTTTCCGGATTGCAATCCCTAATTGCGTTTTTTCCGACTTGTCTTTGCCATCTGATAGTTCTTGCGTCTTGGGCAAGTAAAGGGGCTGTGAGCTTATTAAAATTTTTCTATGTAAAAAAGTATCATTTGCGACAATTTACGAGAATATATATTTACTTAGAAAAAATAATAGGTTATATTTATCTGTATTAGCCTCCTAAAAATAAATACATATATTACAATAACCTTTTACGAAAAATCGCGAGAGATTTTATTAAAATCATAAACCAATAAACAAAATCAAACCTATTTTTATGGAAAAAGCGTAATATGACAAGAATGTATGGGTACGAATTCTTTCTTATACCTTCTACCTAAAATCTTGTTTGTTGATATAACAAATTTTAAAATATTTAAATTATAATGAAGCTTCAATAACTCATATTAATTTCTATTTTATTTAAATAATTTTCTATTTAAAATGCGGTATTATCATGGAACTAAAAGATACTCAATTTCTTGTTTGGTATTGTACTTGGCATGTTGTGCGTAAAAGAAAAAATTGGAACTTCCGAGTGTCTTGCCATTGTTCATTTGGACAACACTTTTTAAATACCGAATAGATGTAGTCACTTCTTTCATTTATTTATATTGCCTTGTGTTGTCTTTATTATGGTTGGGATTCAGATAGACCATCTTATTAAATAAATTGACTCATCGCGGGCATTCACCCTACAATCATAAAATATCTAAAATACTGACTGTAACAAAAAGTATCCATCGATGTGTTTACTAACCGCCAATTACACAAATCAGAAGAGTTATGATTACCTATACTATGTTACTAAGATGTAACTGTAATGTATACACGAGTCTCATTTACTGTGTAAAGATTCTGAGTATA
This sequence comes from Scirpophaga incertulas, assembly GCA_036419045.1. NCBI lineage: Eukaryota > Metazoa > Arthropoda > Insecta > Lepidoptera > Crambidae > Scirpophaga > Scirpophaga incertulas. The sequence goes on along the minus strand of CM071629.1, from coordinate 26,375,174 downwards.
ACGACTAAGTGTTTTGGTGCCAAATGCATGTCCAATTACTTGTAGTAAATGTTATATTGTATGAGTTATGGTTTTTTATAAACAAATTTATTCACAGCAGGAAGAGTAGCGCCTTTAACGACACCGAATGAGCGTATTGGTCACATAATTTTACAATGTAATAATGCTTATTAAAATGTCAGATAGGAATTGTGACAGTGATATTTTTAAGTACCTATCTTGTCAGTTAAATGACATTCAAAACAAATGCGTTGTGATAAACCACTCTATTATAAATAAAAACTAATAAAATATTTATAATATGTCATACAAAGTCATATAACAAATCACCTTTGATTTATTAAATTAATTTTTAAATTATATAACATGACTGTAATTTACTTATTTATGTTACAACAACTTCCAGCAACTGAGTCTATAGTAAAAAGAGGATCAAAACGTAAAACATCTTGAACTGAAATAATTCATTTGTACTTTTAAAAGAATAGTGATCAAAATCACCGCTAACTGGAACGCACTTTAGCCGTGTCACAGGAAACGTTCTGAGTAACAAAAATCAATAATTGTTATTTAAGTTTATTTACAAAAGACATTGTCTATTGACTTTGTTGGTATATCAAATACAATCATTGAACCAGAAGTACCTAACTGCCAGAAAGTAAAAAATAGTCCAGCAACTGTTATGATGAGCTACGAGAAAGGATCCTTTTCAACCGGACCGAGTAAGCGACAATCAAATTTCCCAATCACCAAAGTACTTAATTTAGAAGTTCTAGTTAACAATTAAATAACTAAATTGACTTATCGTATAAAGTACTGAAAAAAGTGTGTTGGATAATGTTTGATTCTTCTGATTGAAATCATTTTAAGTAAAAATTATAATATCTTCAAGTGTACTTGCATAACAATATAGTTTCAAGTTGATAAATTTAATGTTTGAAGTATGAAAAAGTCTTTCAGATGGAGTAACACCTTGTCTTCTTGAATGGAACTAGGCTTCATTCTGGAAAATGTTTGAATTAAAACACATGTTTTGTTATAATTTTGAAGAATCACCGCAACTGAACAAGCAATGTGAATAAAATTCCAATTGTGATGGAAGGAAGCTCATGTTCACGAAGACGTCAGAATTAATGAAGTAAGAAATGATATCCGACTGCGGGTAGCATTATCATGTTCATGTGTTTCAGATAGTTAGAAAATTCACTGACTCTGTATAAATGTGAAGCAAGTCGAGAACAAAGAATAGAAAACTCCAGGATAATTTTAAGTTATGTAGACAAAGTAGAATTATTCAGAACGATTTAATTGGATTCAAATGGAAATTTTGTACTAAATTTTGCCAAAGTTGTGGTTGGTTTGATGTAAAAGTCTACCCTTGTAATTTCTCGTGTGATTTTACTTGGTCAGACAATATTATTAGGATGTCCTAATAACATTGGTCATCTCTCATATTTATTATTTTTACCCATTAAAATATTGTTATTATTTAGCTGGCTACCTTTGTAATATAGTCTAGTTTTGTTAAATATAGGAAATCGAAGATCTTCTACGTTCACCGATTTATTATCTTTCACCACCAATTGATAACCGATGTCCGAAAAATCGGTTTGCGTTGATAAGGTTTTATTGTATTAAACACTAATATCGGATGATCGTGAGGTCATGATTAAATTTCGATGTTTTCTAACCAATTTTCGATCGCCCAATCTCAACAGAAACTAGCCATTGCCGTGTGAGATATTATAAAGCTTAAATGCGTAGATATATATACGTAGGTGCACTTTCGATTGATTTATAATTTTCACGTTTGTAGTAACATCATCTAAAAATAGATTATAAAATAAGTATTAGAATAGACATAGTGTCTATTTGAAATTAATTTTTCATTATTTAATTTCAAATTTCAACTACAAAATTACAGATACAACGTTACACATACATAGTTTAAGAAAACAGCTGAAGGCTCCATTTTAATCAGGAAGCAGCTTAACCCACATTCAGAACCCTTTCGATATTTAATACTACAGATTTTTTTTATGTTTATCGAAATTAAACTTTTTGATTCGCTGAACATCACAATCGTTTATTACCAACTACGGAAAACAGCATGTCGAACTTGTAAGCAAATTATTGTAGAAAGTATTGTAGGACTGAAATCTGTCATTAAAATCAGCAACAGATTCATGAATTAAAGTAGGCATCTAGCGACATTCTAAGTATTGGTAATGCTAATAAATACTACGAAACAAAGTGAGTTAATAATGGCACTAATTTCAATGCACAATTATAACTATGTATTAAAATGATAATTTTCATTTCAATTGATAACTACATCCGAAGTTCTGTTAATAGTGTGCTACTACTTCTGTATGAACGGCAATAATTAGTTCGCCTAAACAAAGGTGGTGCGTGCAAGCGGCGCGCTATTTCGGGCCTGCCGCCCCAGAAACTCGTTGACGTCAAACGCGGCACGGATGCGCTGACTCCAACCGCTCCAGCCCTCCCCTCAACACACCAAGCCAATGACATACTACTCAATATGATACATCGTTACCGTTATACATTACGTTATATTTTAATCGTTTTAATCCGTAACAAAGGCGTGGAGAGATTGTATAATGTATGCAACACTATCAAATGCTATAAATAAAAGTAATTACTTGTTTTCTTGTATCCGGAATGATATTCCGCTTTACTATTAAAATTCGGTTGTGCATATAAAAAAATACTTTCAAACACTCCGTTGTTTTCTGCGTTGTTTGCTATGTTCTATTCATGCTTCACTAAACAGGACGTACCTCGGCAAGCTTTGTATCGCTAAAAACCGATACATCTCATCTTCAACAACATCGGTTTACTTAAAAGATATGAACGAGAGTCATTTACAAATCCCACTAAAATATTTTTATGTAAAATGTTCTCTAGTTGGAATTGATTGATTTTGTAAAAGTTTCCAGATCTTAACTCCACAGGTTCTAGTTTCACAAGCCATAATCACTGAGATGTAAATTTTGTCATAACAAACTTTACATCTTAGTGAAAAAATGTGGTTTAGCCGTTTTACTGCTGTCAAATGAGAGTAAGGTTATAAAATCACTTACTCAAATCAATCACTGTTCATTACTATAGTTCTAGTAGTAACGAAAAGGTTAAACCATAAAATTGAATGGAGAGGAATACTTTACTCGTATTAATAACAAAAAAATATTATTATTATTGCATAAATAACAATTTGTTTAGTACAAATAAACAGGAGATAAAGACATAAAAGGCGGCTACATTGTTAAAATTACAATTTCTGCATGACACCTTATAGAAAAATTATTTACAATGCACACACTCTCGGATAGTAACTTTTCTGTGGAAGAATGGTGTGCGTCTTTTTCGCACGCTTACAGAAATAACGTGCGTAGAAAATACGTAACCGTACGTAAAAGTATTTTCTTTATTGTTGAATGTTTGGAATAAAATTTATAAAACCACAGCATGATATTTCCTTATAAGCTGCACTGTGAGACTTTTAAAATTCTCAGGAGTGTTGAAATCCTAAAACATGAGTTAAGTGAGTGCACTTTGTATCAGTGAGCGCACATTCTGCATTTGGATCATAAAACATTTTATCACGTCAATCCAAAAATAGTAAGAGGGAAATATTGAAGAAAATACATAATGTTATAGCAATCTTACGTTCATAAAAAAAAACATAAATATGTTCGATAAAAAAAAGTGATGTTTACTCAGTCACCATCAGGTAAAAAAATAAGTAATTGTTATAGAGTCTTATGTTTTTTTATATCAAGTAAAATTCAGGAGTCTCGCTTTATAAAGTTAAGGCTAAAATGAAAGCATATATATAATAATTTTATGTCAAACAAAACTGTGCGTATTGGAATACAAATGTTGTGTTTTGATTAAATATTATAATTTAACGTTCATAATTACAATTATTTCGTATTTCGACTAGAAAACTATTCCAAGCACACTGAGCGGCACTTTTATATAGTTCTAAAAATAAAAAGGGAAAATAAAAATTGATCGTCCAAGTTACTTGCTTATTCAATTCGTAAAGGATCTTCAAATTTCTGAACTGGTTCGCAGAGTCCGCTTGTATTTGACGTCTAGTGTCTGTAAAGTCTATGTTAAATAAAGTAAAAAAATATATTTTCTTTTATTAATAGATAGCATATTATGTAATTTTATTTAAAAATACTTTATATTCTTTTGCTTTAGAACTAAAATATACATTACTTACCAATACTTATATGTATATTTATAGTATGGCGATTTAAGATAGTAGAGCGAAATTCATTATAAGATCTCCGTAGCCGAGTGGTTAAACATTGGGTCTAAAGTGTATCTCTAAAGTCTCGAGCGCCGTTGATGCAGTTGTTTGTGTGATGAATACGAGCATTTGTCTCTTAGTCATGGTTCCTAATATATATTTCTATGAAAAATATTTATATATCTATCTGTTACCTCAGATTCCATAACAAAAGCCTTGTAGTGCTTACTATGGGCTAGGCTATGTAAAGTGAGAGTGTAAGAAATATTTATTATTATTCTTTTGTACACATATATTTAAGTTGGGAAATTGGATAATAGGAATGTGTATTAATAGGAAAATAAAAAAAATATATACTGTATTATTTATACTAGATCCTATAAAAATATTAAAATTATGTAATAATAATATGGGCATACTTGATAGTGTCCGTCCAATCGACTTTTTGATTGCACACAATTTTATTCGTATTTTATGCAGCATTTTGTAAAATTCATATAGATATTAATGTCTTAACCCACGGCACTCGGCATTTTCGACACTTCTTACACAACACTTGCTTGAATTATTATTTTGAGTTGATTTGCTTTAGGTTGTCCTATTATTCAGGTGCATGCATCTTTTATAGTATTACATTATGGTTCAAATTGAAGAACAGATTAACGGTACCTAATCATATGTAGATACGGTTGAGATAAGTTTGTTTATGTTAATTTAAACATTGTATTGTTTTATCTCAACGAACTTCATATTTCCATCACCATGTGCTTTCCAATTTTTAATCTCCAACCTAATAGACTTCATTTTGCATCTTTTCGCGGTCAGAGTTAAAAATTGATTGATAACATTGCTGTCTATATAGTAACCGCCAATGTAGGATATCGTATACTGAAAGAGTTGACATCATCAACAGTCCAAGTGGTTTGATCAATACAATTAAATTATATTATATATCTTTCAGTTTGACAAAGTATACTTTGGCTTAACAAACTGTAGGCGTAATAAACTAAATCTATACATATAATAAGACAGTAAAAATATTTTGTCTGTACATTTAGTATTTTTGACTGAAATGGATAGAGGGGTACTTAAATAGATTATTAGAAAGCAAAAAAAATTTTTTGGAATTTTTTGTCTGTCTGTCTGTCTGTCTGTATGTTTGTTCACGTTTATCTCCGAAAGTACTTAACCGATTTGCTTGAAACTTTCACTATTTGCTTTGTTTTAACTCAGAATAATATCTAAACTTTGTTTCATCAAAATCGGTTCATTAAAAAAAAAGTTATCGTCATTTTAATGAACTCAAGGCATGATAATAAGAGGGATAATAGATTGTATAGAAATATTGTTAAAACTACTGAACCGATTTAAATGAAACTAGGTACACAGATAGTCTAAAGCCCAAGAAAGGACATAAGCTACTTTTTTTATACAAAATAGGTTGTAAAGGGTTGTAAAAGGTTGAAAGAAGGGATGCTAGGTTGTATGGAAAAATTGTTAAAACTACTGAAGCGATTTAAATGAAATTTGGTACACAGATAGTCTAGAGGCTGAGACAGGACAGAGGCTACCTTTTAAAGCAGAAAAGGGCTGTAAAGGGTTGAAAGGAGGGGGTGAAAGGTTGTATGGCAGTATTGTAAAAACCACTGAACCGATTTAAATAAAATTTTATACACAGATAGTTTACCCCGTATATACCAATCGTAAAACCCGAGGACCCAAGGAAGGAAATAAGATAATTTTACCGACGGAAAACATATCCTTCCTGTGGGAAATTCGAATATAACGCGGGCGAAGCCGCGGGCGGAAAGCTAGTATATTATACATCTATACAAATATAACATATCTTGAGTTTTTATAAAAAATAAAATATTTTTAGGAATTTGTGAGTTTGCATTTTTTATATATAAAGTTACATTTACTAGCTTTCCGTAGTTTGGCTAGTGGTTACACAGTATAAATTTTCGCATAAAAAAGTTTTTTTATCGGGGTGAAAATGATTGTGTGTCTTTTTCTGGGCATTATATTATCTCTATAACAAATACGACTGGAATCGGTTAACTCGTTTCTAAGTACTTTCCCACAGAAAACAGGCATTTTCCTTAGACAAGAATTATACTATGTTCTTTCTCGGATTTTATGCTATCCACATACCAAATTTGATTAAATTCGGTTCACTGGAACGTTACTTTCATATTTATAGTATTATTTGGGACTTTGGATTTTTATAGGAAACCCAGTCACAAATATAGATTTTTGAATGTGGTTATAGATAAGATATTGTAAATTTATATCCAAAATTAATACAAATCCAAATTTAGCTTCAGAAATCTAAAATAAAAAGTAAATAAGTAAAAAAAAATCAAAATTAAACCCTGAAATTGCTTTTGATAGGTCCTACTTTCATAAATTTTATTGTTAGAACGACGTCGACTTGGCTTGACTATCTGTTATTTTAATGATTTTATTACTTTTATCGTCGTCTGTACGGTGACAGACTAAGAATACTAGATACCTATCACTATTATATGTATTCGCTGGCTCAGTTTATTAACCTATAATAAACTATAGACAGAGTGTAACAACCATATCTACATACATCATTTGTAGAAAAACTGTATCAAGCTCTTTAATAATTCCTTAGTAGGTAATTCTTTTAAGAAATTATATATTTAATTAATAAAACGGCTATTGCTGTGTATCCATAGACAGCTTGTAAGAAAGAGTAGTTTCCACTTAAATCAGTTTTAGGACATCGTTCGTTTTAATCCACGATACAGTTATAGAAGGAGAGCTTCAAAAACTTATGAAATTCTCCAGGCAATAAAATTAATAACAGCAGAAATAATCGGCTAGATTCGCACATTATTTATACTGACATAATAATAACGGTAATTTATTTATTCACACTTTATGTACTTATATTGGTGTACAAAGGCGCATTAAGTCCGCATTTATCGACTGGTCAATTCAGAAATATTCGATTCAGAAATAACAATTAATTTTTGAAAATATAATTTTTATATATTATAGTTCATTTGGTATTAGGTTTAATTATTCTTGTCTCTAATAAAATAAAAAATATATATCTATAGGTACTAAAATGACATTTTATACTTACCCTTATGATAGCGTTTATTTTCTGGGTTCTTTAGAGATTCGGACATTGGTAGATTGCAATGTCGTCCGGTTAGGAAAAATGGTTAATTTCTGATTTCATTCGTAACTATATGTCCAGGAATAACATAGGGTTCACTTTTAATTCAGGTTTAAATATTGTACCTGATAGTGTTTCTATAATTTGTCTAGGTACAAAAGCAGAACCTTGAAGAGTATGTTGGACTATAAAAGAGTATTCTTATATTTATTTTTAATATGGAACATAAAACTTTATCACTTAGACAGATAGACAGACTCATACAGTAGAGTTCAAAAGAAAAAAAGATAAACTTTTTACCTTTATTTCATACATACCTTGGATAAGAATCTTAATTCTACACAATCATAATGAGTTGACAAAATAAACAAAATGACTGAATGATGAAGTAAACGGTAGGCCGATACATTACATATTATCACAATAGTTAAATTTAAATCACAACACGGAGAATAATGGTGACATACAACATATAATCCATGACACTTGTACCAAGCGTTGATATATACAATGAAAACACGCTTAATGCTCTTAATGATAATCTTCGTATTCTTCGCAAGAATTTCCTCTTGATTAATGATCAATAATAGTACATTTTGTAGGTAGGAACACTAAAGACATAGTCTAGAGATGAGCCCCTGGACTGGAAGAAATGATTCTCGTAACTATATACCCGGCCTCTGTACCTGCACCAATAATTGCATCTCATTACGTCATCAGGTGAATTGAGGACACACGTTAATGGTGACGATGACAGTTAGACGATAATGATAGGTGACAAATTATTTACGAAATGAATAAGGTTATTGACGAATCTTGTGAAAATTCATAGAACGTTTTATACACGCGTAGCACAAGCAGAGGTGCATCGACCCCATCTATAATTACCCGGCAGCGGAGTCTCATGCGGAATGTTCAGCGCATCATAAGTTTGAAATCACAACTAAGCGCATTCTTGACATTTCCCTTGTGTGACCCACTTTTGGAATTGCTGTGATACATTTAGAAAAGCAATTAATTTCCCTGTTACTAGGAATGTGTGTTGTTACGGTATTATATTTGTGATATAATATGTTGGTGAATTAACATGATGTGCAAGTGCATTTTGTGATGTTGTAATTGCGCCCTACTAACTGGGTTTAATATCGAAGTAACGACTACGGTTACACAAGATGCGCGCACGTATCTCCTCAGTTATATATTATGCGTTATAGACTTCATATCTCTTGTCGCTCAGTTTGTGCAAAGCACATGCTAATAATTAATTGGCATTTGTCACTTACTTTGATCCAAGAGACGCCTTGGTGTCAAGAATCTCCACGATATCGCCGGCTTTGAGCGATACCTCATCATCACCAGTTGCTAGGTAGTCTGCTGATGCAACTATGACGTCTTCAACCTTAAACAATAGAGAATAAAATGTTAAAAACATACCGTTTCGCTGAATTATAAGTTAGACAACTAACAAGTTATTAAAGAATATTTTAGGTAATTGAAATGTTACCTTAGAAGGACTTCTGCTACAACTAGAACGGGATCTAGACAGCGAACGTGATGAATAACTTCTGTAACTGGGTGTGTTTTCTAAGCTACTCATTCTACTCCTAGTGTTTTCTCTGTCTAATAAAACTCCACTATGCCTTCTCGCCCATCCACCAAACTTAGTGATTCTTTGATTATTACTAATGTTGCAATAGCCAGTAAATGTTTGAAGATCTTCATCATCGTTGTCAACAACTGGACAACTATACATAGAAAAACGATGCGCTGAAGGCTGACTAAGGTTAAGCGCAGAAAAAACATGCAAGGGTTCAAAGTATCGGAGTCCGTTTTCATCAAGAACTTTATAAGCTATTTGTCCAGTCAAAACAGCACGACTGGCTTCACGAGGCACAACTGCTTGTAATCCTTTCTTTATAATCAACAAAGCACCAGAATGTTGTTTACGCTGATATAAGAAGTCTTCCATTGCCAAACTGTTTTCTGGATCAAGCAGGCTAATTGGAATTTCATCAGAAGTTAATAATGGACTCTCTTCCGGTATAATCATTAACGCCGCACTCTCTCGAACCAAGTCTCTAAGTTTGGGATCTGTCCGAGCTAATTCAGAGTTAGTTTCTAGTTTCTGAAGAGTACTATACAATCCTGGAGTGTTATCTGCTAATTTTCTCATCACTGTCAATCTTTTTAAAATGTTTAAGCATTTGCTGTCCATAGTTGACAAACAATCACCACTGTCGGCGTGTGAAAGTAAATTAGCTGCGACATCTCTCATACCTAAAATTTTGGCTAATCCAACAGATTGAGAGATTAATTCTTGAAGATTATTTTTATTTATATCATGTAACATGACATCTAATTCTTTAGCGCTAGCCTCTTGTACTGCTGCTACAATAGCTTTTTGCAATGTTTCTGTTGCCTCACGTTCTGTTTTTATAAAGGAGATCGAGTCTGAAATATGATCCAATACGTGATGAAGAAGATTGGTATCACTACGAGAAATATTCTTGAAGGCTGGTCCTAAAACTTCATTTTCGCTTGCTAGAAAGTCTCCAAACTTTTCTATAATATCTTCATCTGTAAAGGAATGCTTATGCAATGAATTATTGACTGCAATTTTTATTAATTCTACCTTAGGTTGAGTAGTATTTTCAAAAATATCTTCACGAAGAATGTCTTTGTTTTCTTCAGTTTGTAAAATTTTGAACATTGAAGTTACAAAATCTTTATCTATTGCTTTTCCTAAAATAGTATCAATCGATTTTAAAATCGTTTGATATTTCTCTTTTCCATTGTTATTATTAGCTTCTTCAAACTGTTCAGCAGTAACTAAAGCTGCTAATACAGCAGCTGCGATAGAATTTTTCACGTGTTCTTGTTGGGCTGAATTACTGTCCTCACTAACATGACCATGACCATTTAGTTCTTCTGACTTCTTTTTGTCTGATCTTCGTTTCTTAGTATCATTAGAAATACTATTATTGGGAATATTTTCATGTAATTCTTTTTTCAAATGTACACTCATTTCTATTATAGAAGAAATAACATCCATCAACTGATTTGCAACTTCATCTTTAAGTCCAAAATCAGTTACAAAAGCTTTTAATGCTTCAGCATTTTGAGTTTCGTTTAATATAACATTTATAGCAGGCAATTCCGCTGGTACTTGTCTTCCAATCGACATACCTGCTTCTGATAGTTGCCTTAGCATATGTGTATCAATTGTTAGTTCACCTTTTGTAGAAGTTGTGTCATTGGGATTAGTTTTGACTTTTAATAACTTTAATTCTTCTGGAGTAACAACAAAACTTTGCACCGAAAATTCAAGACCTTCCTCTCCCTCCGTGAGATCTGGGGCTACAAACTTTAGTCCCTCGGGGGTTTGGACAATTTGTCCCGGCACAAAAGTAACACCATGGTCCTCTGTTTCTATGACTCGACCAGGGACAAATCTAGGCCCTTCATCAGTATCAACTACTTGGCCTGGTACAAATCGAGACCCTTCATCTTCAGTTGATATCACTTGACCAGGAATAAAAGTTGGCCCAGCCTTTGTTTCTATTATCTGCCCAGGTACAAAACGAGGGCCGTCAATGGTATGTATAGTTTGACCAGGAACGAATTTCGGTCCAGTTTTTGTATTAACTACTTGTCCAGGAACGAATTTGGGCCCATCAGTAGTATCAACAACTTGACCAGGTACAAATTGTTCTCCATTTTCAGTAAATACTATTTGGCCAGGAACAAAAATTCCTTCAACCATCATACCAGGTACAAAACGAGATTCGTTTGCTTCATTTTTCACAAGACGACCCGGTACAACTTTTCCTTCTATTTTAGGAATTTTAGAACCAGGGTAAAATTCAATACCTTTTGCAGTTTGGATCATATGACCAAATACGTATAGGGAATCTTCGGACAAAGAACATGTTTTTATATCAATTGGAAGACCAACAGGTGTAGCCTCTGTGAAAGTGATATCTTGAACGGACTTAGCAACAGAGAATGCAATATGACCATTTGCTTGAATAACTGTCTTGCCTGGCATAAATTTTTCTCCAATATCTGTGTGAACAATTTGTCCTTCAATAAATTTGGGTCCATCTATAGTATCAACTGTAGTACCAGGAATGAACTCCAGTTTATCCGAAGAAGTAGTTTTTGTTATACCTGGTATGAAACAGTTTTCGCCATTTATAGCAATTGTATGCCCAGGAACGAATTTCAGACCATTAGGTGTAGCAATAGTTGCACCAGGTACAAAACGTAATTCATTATCTTGATGAAGAACTTGACCTGGTACAAATTGCCATTCATTATTAATTTTTGTATTCTGACCGGGCGTGAAAATTATACCTTGTTTTTCAGTAATTGTTTGACCAGGTATAAACTGCGCACCCTCAGGTGTCATAATAGTTTGACCAGGAACAAAGACTTCATCTGTGCTGGTTGTAATCACTTTTCCGGGTACAAACTTATATCCCTCTTGTGAAAGAACTGTTTGACCCTCAACAAACCGATAAGAATCATCTTTATTCTTTACTACTTGTCCAGGTATAAACTTTTCTCCATTACTAGTCTGCAATGTTTGTCCGGCTAAGAAAAATGGTTCATTAGTGACTTCATTCGTAACTATATGTCCAGGAATAACAGAGGGCCCAGACGGTGTATTCACACTTAATCCAGGTAAAAATATTGGGCCGGATGGTGTTTCTACAGTTTGTCCAGGTATAAAAACAGAACCTTGAGGAGTGTTAATATGTTGACCAGGAATAAATTTTTTTGCTTTATTAATATCTAAAGTTAGGCCTGATATTTTTGCAACCTTTTCTCGCTTTCCTTTTCTAATATTTTGTACTACCTCTGACAAATTTTCTAGATCAGGTAGCATTTGAAGCTTATTTTCGACGGTCAATTTTTCTTTGACGCATGCCGTATCGTGTAGGCGGTCCTGAGAAAGTTCTTTCACAGCAGATAAAACAACCTCATCAGGTTTATTTTTCATTGGTTTCAATGGATTCACACAGGGCACATTTTCTAGCGATAGACAAACGCTGTTAACATTTTCGTTTACTTCGTATAATTCTGCATCACAATAAAATGGTGTGATTTTAACTGGTGTCGGTAGTTTATCGATTTTGGGAAGTATGTGTTCCTCGTGAATATCCTTTTCAAAAACTTCCCAATCCCAAGATTCTATAAGTGGATGTATTTGATCTCTCCACTCACCATTGCACATACTTGATTTAGAACGCATATGGTTTACATCGAAATTATTACAAGTAAATGTTTTTACATCATTATTTTCATGTTTGTGTTCTTCTAATTTTGCTTTTTTTGCTTTTCTCTCCAACCTGTGTTTTTCTTCTTCTAGCTCTTGGACCTCAGCTAACTTTTCTTTGTTTTCAAATATCTTTTTCATGGATGACAAAGCAACTCGTTTTCTTTTTTTCTTTTTCTCTTCTCGCTCTTCAATTTCTCTTTGTCTCAAAACCTCGGCATTTGGTCCCTCTCCTTCGTACATTTCAACTTCATCAGTAAAGTCTTTAAAGTCCATCGAAACACTTCGACCTTGTTTCATTTTAATAAGTACAGTATCTGAATCCTTCGCTAACATAACATCTTTAACGTCACCGTCACGGACCGCTGCTTCCATTTGGGCCGTAAATACTAAGCTACAACGTCTTTCGCGGACCGTATACACATAACGTTTCTCTTCCGTCACTTGTTTTGTTGTAAGCATGTCCATTAACACTTTTTGAGCTTCGGTCGAACCATCTAAAACTGGAAAAATGTATCGATAGTCTGGTATAATTTCGTGTTTCCGGTTGCCATAGTTGATTTCAGGGGCATAATGATGCGGTCCAAGCTCTCCTGCGACATTAGTAATCTTACATTTCGTTTTATTAGATCGAGTAGTTAGTAATACTGGAATGTAATGATGAGATGGCAGGCCATAAGATTTTCCAGTAATCCTGCAACAACGCTTCGCATCTGCTGGAGAAATCGGGGCTAGAAGCGGGAAATAGTTCGGTTTCGGAAGGCCCCTACTACGACCAGTAATTCTGCAGAACGACATGGTTGTTATTTTTTCAAGCCGGCATAATAGTATTTGTTTGTAAACCACGGGCGAAGTGAATAAAAAGTATGTTCACGATCGTTTATATAGCGATCCGCGGACGCAGTGGTACGCAGGCGTCGGTACCAGAGCGTGTGGTGCGTGCGACTGCGGCACGTTCTGCCAGATCTCGCGGACGCTTCGATTTACACCTTCGCGGAGGCAGACGGTGTGCCCGCTGTAAGCTTGTTCCGGTTACAGGTTATTTATATACAAGTGAAAGATGATTTTATTTTTAACACCAAAATATATGACACAGTTTCATATCTAAAACAACGAAACGACAAATTTCAAGATTGGCGTTTACAAAAACACACCTTAGAAGTCGGTAGATCTATTTAAATATAATGGAATCCTATTTTATTTGCAAGAATTACATTCCTATTTTTATTAAATATTATTTTTTCTCATTTTATTAGCGGAAATAAAATAATATGATCCATATACAAATAGAATAAAACCATGTAATATATACCTAAATTATTATATGTTTATCATCAAACATTACTCAATTCTCTATTTTGATAAACTATTAAATTACTGCAGACTACATGTCATTATTTTTATTTAACAATGAATCAAATTTAACAAAAAACTACGAACGTGTATACGAGTTGGGAAACAAAATGATTCTACACTTATTCAGGAATTGGGGGAGCCTTTTAAAGAACACACAAGAACTGATCGAACTCTGAAGATTTGACTATTTTCTTAGCTCCGTTTTTAAATTATCATTTACAATAAATAATTTAATACAATCATACATAGTAGGTATGACATGTTTACTAAAGTTTTCTATAATGTATTTGACATATATTGTACAATACACTCCTATTATTGAATATATAATAAATGTCGAAAAGGTATACAGAATTATAAATAAATTACGTTGTTAACCAACATGGCTCAATGAATACTGTCTCTACTTTCATATAGCGTGATCATTTAGATAATAGCTTACCTTACAATACGGTAAAAGGTTTATATATTTACTTAAGAACGAGCAGCTACTTTTTACCTTGTATATAGTACAGTAATCATGTATATATGGTAATCACTGTTTTTATTATTGTGGATAGTTTCTATATAAAAAAAACTAAATTCCATTTATTACAAAATTCTCCGAGTGTTTAGTAATCTGCAGATGGTTTTGTATGGAAAATATTATTATTATTGCAATGCATTAGACAAACTATTATTAAAGTAGTTAAAAAAAATGTAGTCGACAGATAACCTAATATTTTTTTCAATATATCCCATTGTACCCGTGAATTTGAAGTATTACCTAAGAATTTTGTATTGTTTTGTAAGTCAACATTTACAATATAACCATTCACTTCATAATGTTTATTGATTTATTTGCAATAGTTACAAGTATACGTAGTATAATTGTGTGCGAATTGTCAAGACTACGATATTATAAATTGTCTCTGTATTCATACTATACTGTGCAATCATCCATTTGTTACACATGTCCTTTCAGCTTCAATATTCGTTGCGTGCTCTCTGACAGGGTCGTTACGTGAAGGTGACTAACTAAAAGAAAGGTCGAGAACTGTCACCGTGGTTTGAACGTGAAAGCTATATTTCTGGAATTTTTGATAAGTTTGAACCAAATGTTGTGTTACCAATGTCTGTCAGTGACAATGCGTATCTTGAATATACATATAAATAGAACTTTATTTATCGTTAATAACCTGAATTGGTAGATTAATGTGTCTGAAATAAAAATTAAAATGGTATTGTAATCGAAATGACTTGGCAAACGGAAACGTCAGGAACACTCACGAGCGACACTAGCGCGAGCGACCACATCCTGCGGTTGTCGGTTCACATAAAATTAGAACGAAATATACAGGGGTTGCTAGATAATGTATCAGTAGAAATTTATCATTGTATAATAATAAAATAATTAAAAATGCACAGATTTCTGTTCAGAAATTCTCCTGCATCTAGACAACATGTTTTTGAATGGTATGCTTTCTTTTTAATTTCAAATTGAGTTATTTATTAATACCTATAATTGTTATCTATTTATTAATTCAATATTGTAAAATTTAAGTTTTTTACAATACATTTTACTAAATCATAAATATTATAAAAATGTTAAACCCAATCTGCCGTCGGCATCGATGTAAGGCCCAAACTATTGGTAGTTAGGGACACAGAGAAAAGCTACGAACAATACGTGCCTTGTTGTACTGTTTCTGTAATCGGCCCTTGATCCACCCGTTAAACGAGAGCTGCTTAAGATGTTAATTGAGACTGTTCATTATCAATCTATTCGCTGACACAACAATCGTGACAATGATCGTCGAAACAACATCCTATATGGCGGTTACCTCGTGTGTCATGTCAAGGAACTTATAGCTTTGTCCTTCTCAGCTTCCACGCGACTCTCGTCATGACGAATAGTGATGTCAAGGAGCAATGCTCAACATTGGTACTGGTCGATCATCACGATATCAATGCATATTTCAAGCAATAGTCATATCCGTAAACATAGAGCAACGCACGACTATTTTCAAGAACTGAACTGGCTTTATCAAGTCAGTTCAGCCCAGACTTGATAAAGCCGTATCGAATGACAAGTTTCTCATGGATGATCCTGGCTCCTAGGTTGTGCCTATGTGATTACTCACCGTTGGCAAGATGAGAACAATCAGAGATAAACTTGTCAATTGTACCCTCCTTCATAATATATTTCCTATAGTTGTTCATCAGCATTACCTCGTCTACAATTGTACAGACAAAATAAAATATTATATAATAATATTGTTATCAATATTACTATATAATATTTTACAATTGTCATTAAAATGAAGAACCAATAATCATTGAAAATTTCACAAGTTCGCAAAAATATTGATGTAATTTAAAACAAAATCTATTTACTTATTTTACAGTTTCACCGTAATTTTGCTAATGACTTTACAAAATTAACTTTCAATATGGTTATTTCTCGATTTGCAGTTCGAATTTAAAAATCTAATGCATTTTATAGTTTTTGTGTCGACCATGTTTAAGATTAATTAATTTTTGATGATATAACATTTTTATGCCAATTTATCGGGCTACATCGAAATCGACATAATTGTTCTTTAATATATACATATTTTTAAATGTTAGTGTAATTTTTATACTGCCCGTGAATTGCGCATCAATCATAGTAAAAATGACATTGCTCTCACCCAAGTTCAGGTGCTAAATTTAATGCGACTATACATCCAATCGTGTTCCAGAATATGACCGCGAAGAAGACGGATTTCCGTCTATCTATTTGAAAAGAAGTGAAAAATCTTGGAAAACTAAACATAGTTTTGTTATATTGACGGGGCGTTTTATTAATCTTGAAAATTCAACTAAACGTAATATTGTTTTTATTGTACTTTTATAATATAGAAAATGTAGAAAATCTCAAGTCTTTTGCTTTTGCTGATCCTGAAATACTGTTTTAAAATAACACACAAAAGCACCAATTCTGTGTAATATATTTTCCTTGATATTGACGATTACAAGAAAACAAACATCACCAGGGTTTTTTCCATGTTCTACGAATTTAAATCATCGTTCACCTTTCGTCTGCGAATAAAACGACACTACGACTCTCTGAATCATTATAAGTGTAAATATATTAATATTTAATGGAGTTATTCCTACGAAATAGTTTACATTGGTCGTCTTTAATAGGAAGACATGGAGGAAGTTTTGCATCTGACATAATCGTAAATTTTTACAAATCATACTATAATTTATTGATTAGATTAATTATTACTAATATACTTATCATATCATCTGTTATAGGAATCGGGCTCAATTGGCGTCGACCCTCTTTCATCCGACTCTAACAACCCCGGAACAGTGCCAGACATATACATAGGTATACCGGTATGAAATGAGCGTTTTTTTGTGAAAATAAAACACTAATTTATTAATGGGATAGTATAAAACATTTTATTCAAAGTATTGGCCATTGTTTTCTACACATTTTGACCACCTTTCTGGCAATTTGTGGATACCACGCCAATAAAATTGTTCGTTTTTTAAAGCAAACCAACCAGACACCCAATTTTCGACCTCCTCGTAGGAATCAAAGTGCTGCTCAGCCAATGCGTGTCCCATCGATGAAAACAAATGGTAGTCGGAAGGAGCCAAGTCTGGTGAATACGGCGGGTGGGGTAGCAGCTCCCAGCCAAGTGTTTTGATTGTATCCTGAACCGGTTTTGCTTTGTGTGCAGGTGCATTGTCATGGAGCAAAATTACCTTGCCGTGTCTTCTGGCCCATTCTGGTCGTTTCTCGATCAATGCATGGTTCAAATTGATCATTTGTTGTCGGTAGCGATCAGTATTGACGGTTTCACCAGGTTTTAGGAGCTCGTGGTACACCACACCTTTCTGGTCCCACCAAACACACAGCATTGTCTTCTTGCCGAATCGATCTGGTTTTGCAATCGATGTTGATGGTTGTCCCGGATTAACCCATGATTTTTTCCGTTTAGGATTCTTAAAATAAATCCATTTTTCATCGCCAGTAACAATCCGATGCAAAACCGATTTTCTTTCGTGTCTTCGAAGCAAAATTTCACAAGTGTTTTTTCGGTTTTCCATCTGTCTTTCATTCAATTCATGTGGCACCCATTTTCCACACTTTTATATTTTTCCCATAGCTTCTAAACGGTCAGAAATTGTTTGTTGTGCAACATTTAACATTTCTGCTATTTGCTTTTGACTCAAAGTGTCATCTCCATCCAATATCATTTGCAATTCGGCGTCTTCAAACTTTTTTGGTGGTCTTCCACGTTCTTCATTTCTCACATCAAAATCATTATTTCTGAACCGTTGAAACCATCTTTTGCATGTTGCTTCTGATAGAGCATGATCACCATATGCCTCGACAAGCATTCGATGCGACTCTGCAGCACTTTTCTTCAAATGAAAACAAAAAATTAATGCTTTCCGCAAATCATCACTTTCCGGTACAAAATTCGACATTTTTAACACAATGAAAAAATATGATGTTGTCTGTTCAATGACTTGATGTATACTAAATACGTTTCACAGATGTCATAGCAAACAAACAAAAAAAAATAAAGGCTCGTTCACAACAAATGTTCCCTATCGAGACATTTGTATCTTGACGCTCACTTCATACCGGTATACCTATATACTATATATGTAAGATATCTAACATTTTATAAGCATTATGTATATCTTTTATATATATTTTGTTAAGATATGGCACATATACGGTTTCTTCACAAATGACGTTATTGATTTTATGACTTTTTCAACGGTATAAGTTTAAGAATAGTTTATTTCAAACTCCTAAGTGATTAGGGTGTTCCTATCCGAGAACATCGATATAATATGTATGGGATGTCAAGATTTGCTGGGTTGCAAGATTTCAATTTGCATTTTATATAAAGTTATTAGAGAATAAAATTATTCTATTTAAGACGTAACTAATTAGTAATAATAAGAACAATAATTAAAGTTAACAAAATTAACTTTAACATCGGAAGCTTTCTGTAAAATAATTGAATGTTTTTGTAAAAACATAGTTTATTCCATAATGTGAAATAATAACAATGATAATGACGGTAGGTATTGATTGACATAGAACTATGCCATAGAAGGACATGCGATGATGTAAGTAGGTTAATATGTAACAGTCCTCCCTCCTTATTGCAAGAGTTCGATTAAGAGCCAATCGACGTCCTAAGGATTTGATCAATGTGTCGCTTCCATAATTCCCCAGAATCAGTAAGGACCTCGTAGTGTAGAGCTCCCAGCTTCCTATGGACATTTCTAAATGCCCATTTATTCCTGGAACAGTAATCACGTACTTGTACTCGATCGCCCGGTGCCAAAAAGCGTTTGATAGCACCAGTCGCTCTGATGGATGATTGGGTATGTGACATGGGCCTTAACGCAACATCTAATTGAGTCTTCCAAACATTAATTCATATGTGGACTTCCCGATATGTTTACTTGGAACTCGCCGTAAATGTGATTTGATTATTAATAATTTTTCATGTATATCTCCTCCCTCCGATTCCATGCTACGCAATGCTCTTTTTATTGTCTGTACATAATGCTCAGCTTGTCCGTTCGTTGCGGGATGATATGGTGCGGACGTTTTATGGGTTACACCCTGTAATTTCGGGTAATTTTGAAATTCATTTGAAGTGAACTGTGGGTCATTGTCCGCGACTATAGTATAAGGAAACCCAAAATTAGAAAACAATTCCTTCAATGTTCTAATACACCATGCACTCGTCGTCGATTTCGTGGGGATCACTTCTACCCACTTACTCATTGCGTCTATGACAATGAAAAGGAAATAATTATTGATCGGTCCGGAAAAATCCATATGCAATCTTTGCCATGGTCCTGTCGGCTCTTCCCAGTGGTGTGTTGGTGATTTTGGCGGATTGTTCTGCTTTAATCTACACTCCCGGCAATTTTGCACCATCTCCTCAATATCTCTATCGATATTCTTCCAATATACATAACTCCTAGCCAGTAATTTCATTTTAAGAATACCTAAATGTCCTGGGTGTAGTTCTTGTAAAACAATTTTTCGTAAAGTTACTGGTATCATGAGTCTTATACCTTTGAAAATGCATTTATCTTGTAGCGTGAATTCATTATTATTGTACCCTAAAGATTTTAAGTCCTTTCAAAGGAAATGTTTAAAGAAGCATGGCATCTATCAATATTTTATACTCAGAGTCCCTTTCTGATTCCTCTTATATTTTGTTGTAACTTATTGGCAATATTCTCATTTGTGTTATTTGAAATACTGAATGTTGATCTTTTTTAAAATCCGGTGCATCTACTGGAAACCATGACAGATAATCAGCGTTACTATTTTGTCCTGAAGTTCTGTATTCGATCTCGTAATCGAATCCCGAAAGGAAATGTGCATAATGAAACAATCTCTCTCTCTCGCTCATTGATGGGAGTGTCTTGTGAGGGTGAAAAATTGTTGTAAGTGGCTTATGATCAGTAATTAAGATGAATTTTCTTCCGTAGCTGTAATGGTAAAACTTTTTTAGGGCCCAATAAATGGCAGTAGCCTCCTTGTCAATTTGACTGTAATTCCTTTCGCTATTACTTAGAGATTGAGACGCAAATGCTATGGGTCGATCTGAACCGTCAGACAGTCTGTGGGACAGAACTGCCCCCAGCCCTGTAGGACTGGCATCTGTAGCAAGAACAAGTGTTTTTTGAGCGTTAAAATAGATTAAAACTTTTTCATCTGTGATTTCTTTTTTAATTCTGTTAAAACTTTGTTCACATTGATCTGTCCATTTGAATGATGAATCCTTTTTTAGTAGGATATTTAAAGGGTACGAGAGAGAAGCTAAGTTTTTGATAAATTTGTTATAATAGTTCGCTATTCCTAGAAAGGTTCGTAATTCAGTAATATTCCGAGGTCTACTCGTTTTGATGATGGCGTTTATTTTATCCTTATTTTTATGAAGTCCGTGTTCGTCAATCGTATGTCCCAAATAATTAAGTTTCTTTTAAAAAAATGGCATTTATCTTTGTTAAGTTTTAAGTTATTTTCCTTGAGTCTCTTAAAAACTATTTCTAGGCGTTGCAGTAATTGTTCATTGGTGTTCCCTTGGACGACTATATCGTCAAAAAAATATTTGACGCCTTCAATGTCATTCAGTGTCCTGTCCATAAACTTTTGCCATAAATTCCCCCAAACATTGAGCGGTTCACTTTAAATGTTCCCTTATGTGTACTAATTGTTTGCATTATCGCGCTCTCCTCATCCATTATCATATTAAGATTTAAATCTAAAGTGCAAAAGATCTTACCTCCATTCATTTCTGCAAAAATATCTTCAATGATCGGAATAAGATATGGTTCATCTTTAAAAACTTTATTAAATGTAATTTTATAATCGGCACAAAGTCTTATGTTACCGTTAGATTTCACGATTGGAATTACTGGCGTGCCCCATTCGGTGTTATCTACCTTTGTGATCACGCCTTCCTGACAGAGTCTGTCAATCTCTTTCTCAACTTTATCTTTAAGTGCATATGCAATCCGCCTTGGCTTGATAAAACAAGGCGTTGTCCCCTCTTTTAGAGCAATGTGTCCTGTGAAGTTGGGGATACATCCCAGTTTTCCATCAAAAATGCAAGAATACTGTGTGAGTAAATCTTCAAATTTTGTGTGGTTCATACAGTCAAGATTTTTAATATCGTAATATTGTAATTTTGTATTTTAACATTTTGTATCCAGGATCTACCAAATATTGGTTCAACATTTTGTTTTATAATGTAAAGTTTTCCATAATTATGCTATTTCTGAGTCATAACTGTACTTGACGTAGGTAACACCCAATGGTCTAAAGATTTCCGTAAAGTGTAAGTTTTTAACTTAATATCTGTTTTAAAAATTTTCTTATTAATTTTCAATCGCTCAAAATCTTTGAGGGATATAGATGACAATGCTGCACCCGTATCTAATTCCATGTGGATTTTCTTATTTTCGATTAAAACCGTAAGCATAAATTTATTTGTATTATTTGAAGTTACTGCATTTATGTCACATGTGCTATCATTGTCAGACTCGTTATTTGTATCGTCTAATAGATTATTACAATTATTTTCTGTATATTATTCTGTAAGCATACTCTCCCAATGTGTCCTTTTTTCTTGCATTTAGAACATGTTTCATTGATATATCTGCAGTTGTTTGCTCTGTGATTTGGATTTCCGCAGCGAAAACACTTGCCTTTTAAGTCTTGAAATGTACGTATATGGTTACGTGTTTTTGAATCATAATTAATCGCTTTTTTGTAATTCCTATTACCAAGTTGGTGAACATTTGAAGGTTGCTCAAAAACTGCACAATCTTTCTTTGCCGTTTCCATTATTGAAGCTTTATTTACGATATCTGTGTATTTGGTAATGCTGTTGTCTTGAAGTATCTTAGAGCGAATTTCATTATCGCGTAGTCCTCTTATAAATTGCAGGCTAAGGAAATTATCGGCTATAGTTTTGTGACAATGAGTACAATAAAATTCACACTCCTGGGCAAGGTGTTTCAATTCGGTTGAAAATTGAAGAATTGTTTCATCTATATTTTGTATTCTGGTCGTGATGTAGCTGATGTTGCTTTGTCCATACACTAACTTTTGGATCCATGTAATCATCCAAGAGTTTAATGAGAGTGTCAATGCCGACATCAGCAGGCTCTTGTGGCGCGCACAGATCGTATGCTTTTTGGTGTAAATCCGGCGGCAGTGCTGTCAAAAATGTGTATAATTTCTTAATGGGTTCGATGCAATCAACCAACTGTAAATACATTTCAAAGCGTTTTATGAAGTGTTTAAAAGTTTCCTTCGTTGTATATGGTTGGAATTGAATTTTCGGTGTATTTTGTGTTACGTTTGTTCTATCACATCGCATTTCTGGTTGATTTTGTATTTGTGCAGATTGTAGTTTTAATTTGATTTGTAAAATGATTAGTTCCGTACGCGTGCGTTCTTTAATTTCACTATGTAAATGTTCATCACTTACTTGCTGTTCTATTTGGGTTTGTGAATCCTCAAACTTCTTGTGGTATGATTCAAGGTTCTGGAGACTTGTTTCGTATTCAAATTGTGATATATTTTCTAAATTTTCCACTTGCCTGCTGATCCAGTCCAATTGTGTACATGTCGCTATTCTAATTCGTTTAAGTTTTTCTATTTTACTAGTCATCGTCGCCAATTTGTTAAATAATTGAATGTTTTTGAAAAAACATAGTTTATTCCATAATGTGAAATAATAACAATGATAATGACAGTAGGTCATTCGCGTGTCGGCTCATTGTCGCGTGAGACTCGATTGCGAACAGACGTGTTACGGAGCTATTATTTTATAAGTGCGCTCAATAGTTTTTGTGTGCGGTATCTGTGGTGGTGAATAACTCCCTATTATTCACGTGTGTAGAGGAGAACCTCAGAGCCCTTGGATTTTTTCTGGATTTTTTCTGCTTGCCTGTCTACGTGCCCACGACCCGCAATTCCGCATTGTGAGATTCCGTCCTCATCAGTAAACATCTATCTAGTACAGAGTATTGTAACGGACTGAGGCAGCTACGATGAACAAACAAAACAGCACATTCAACCAAGAAGACCGTCAAACAGATGAACGTCAATGCGGCTCGATGTCTGTTGATGATTTATCATTAATAGATAAGGAATCCCCTCCTAATTTCGTCACAGCGCGGGACAGGGTTCCGAAGGTATTGGCGGAAATGCGAGAGGATCAGAAAGTGTTCCAAGCCACCATTGCCGATACACTGGAAAAATACTTTGCAAAGTGTAGTGATATGCAGGCAAAACTCTTAACAGAATTTAAAGACGCCAAAAAATCTGTACAATTTGTCAGTGAGCAGTATGATAATTTAAAGCAGACAAGTGACAACTTGCATCAGCGTTTATGCGTTGTGGAATCGAATACGGTGAATGGGGAGCAACAGAACACACGCATCATGGAGCTCGAGCACAAACTGGACACCATGGAACAGCAGGCGCGGCAATGTAACGCCGAAATTTGTAATCTTCCAGAGAAGCGTGGAGAAGATGTCTTGGCCCTTATCTTGAATTTAGGAAACCTGGTCAAGCAACCTATTTTACAACAGGACATTGTTGCCATACACAGGGTGCCCCAGGCGTCACAGAACGCATCGCGACCAAAAAATATCGTGGTCAAATTCTCAAATAAATACATTAGAGACAACCTACTGGCGGCAGTACGTTTAGCAAAAGGAATAACATCTACCCAACTTGGAATCCCGGGAACGCAGCATCAAGTGTATGTAAACGAGCATTTGACCCTTAAAAACAAGAAATTATTTCGAGAAGCGCGATTTCAGCCAAAGAAAACGGCTACAAATATGTTTGGATTAATATTGAATGGGTCCGTACTTGCCCGAGCGAACGACACATCTCCAGTTACCTCAATCAAGCAGTTTGGTGATTTACAAAAAATTATCAAAAGTTCAAAGTGAAACTTTTAATCGGACGTCTGTTCTCATAACATTTCGTTTTCAACATTACTCCTGTGCATAAGAGTGGTCCCAAATGTGATGTAAGGAACTACCGTCCCATTTCGAAACTTTCCACGTTGTCGAAGGTTTTCGAAAAACTGGTTCATAATGCTATTTATCCAGTGCTTCACAACAGTATCATTCCTGAGCAACACGGATTTGTTAAAAAGCGATCAACGATAAGTAATCTTTTTATTTACACTAATTTTCTCTTTCAGTATATGGACAGTGTTGTTCAGGTAGACGCTGTATATACAGACTTTTAATCGGCTTTTGTAAGGCCTTCGACAAGGTGGATCATGTAATACTAATGAAAAAAATTTTCTTTAACGGAATACGCGGTAATTTGTTGCGCTGGTTTTTATCCTACATTACAGGGAGAACGCAAAGGGTAGTAATTAATGGATATGCCTCTGATGAAGTAAGGGTGACGTCAGGTGTGCCACAGGGTTCAATTTTAGGTCCATTATTGTTTGTTTTGCATATTAACGACATTAACACTTACTTTCATAACTGTATTTTTTTACTTTATGGTGATGATTTAAAAATATTTAAGCCTACCAGAAATCTTGACGACTGCATCCAATTACAAGAAGACCTACATAGATTACATGACTACTGTATAATTAATAAACTGCAGCTTAGCTTACCTAAATGCAATACTATTACTTTCACTAAAAAGAAAAATGTTCTATTCTTTGACTATAATATAAATAATGTAAAACTTATGAAGGTATCTGTTATAAAGGACTTGGGACTACTTTAAGATTCCAAATTACATCTTAACCAACATATAGATAATATAGTAACCAAAGCTTTCCAGATGTACGGGTTTGTGATGAGGATGAGTTCCCATTTTAAACAAGAAGGTACTTTATTATATTTATAAAGTGCTGGTCAGGTCTCAGCTGGAGTATGCATCGGTTATATGGAACCCTTTTTATAATAAATATAATCACCAAATTGAAAGCGTACAGCGCAAATTCCTTCGGTCTCTTAACTTCAAAATATATCATTCTCGGAGATCTTATGAGTTTCTTCTGAGTAAGTTTAATTGTTCCACACTTACCAAGCGCAGACAAATATTCGATGTAACTTTTTTATATGATGTTCTCAGTAATAAGTTTGATTGTAATACTCTAACACAGTATATAAGGTACAGAATCCCCAGCAGTTCCCTTCGTATCCGTAATAATTATCCCCATAAATTATTTTCCCTTGATTTCGTAAGATCGAATGCTGGTGAACGTGCCCCTATCTATAGATTGATGAAATTCTATAATGATTGTCTATATGATCTAGACTTTTTTGCACTGACTAGAAATACATTTAGATCAGAAGCGTCCACAATATTGTGTGATGTAAATGAAAATAAAGCAAAATAAAATTAACTTTTGTAATATTTTTCATGTATTGCTTGTATGTACTTTTTAAATACCTACAATAAAAACCTGTTCATTATTACACCTGTACATGTACTGGTTGTATGCTTGGAGTGTATTGTATTCATTGCTAAAACTATGATCTGTAACAGTCTTTTGTATTTTGTAATCTATCTGTGGATAACGGAGCTGGTTATACAATAAGAACCTGTTGTAATGTTTACATTTTTTATATAAGTACATTGTGTAACTGTTTGTTATTTCCAAATAAATAAAAAAGAAATAGGTATTGATTGACATAGAACTATGATAGAAGGACATGCGATGATGTAAGTAGGTTAATATGTAACACTTTCATTCATAATCATCATCATCATTCTGTCCCTTTCACCTTTTCCCATTCCTAGGCAAGGAACGTCGCAATATGTTTTCTTTCATTATTCAAATCTATTTATGTTATTTCTGCACTGAAATTCTATACAAGCTATTTTCCTCCCATTTTTAATTTTCTATTTTATATCTCCCAAATACCGATACTTTTATTTATATCCTCATTTGTCCATAAATCTTGTGATAATGTAAATCCCATCCCTGCTCGTCACATGCCTATAGTATACACTGGTCTATTACTCAGCTCGTAGGGGATGGTCGAAAGCTCAAAGAATCTTTCGTTCTGAATAAAAAATACAGAAAACAAAAATTAACTATTATGTGGATAAATGCCATACGAATCATTGATATATCTCCACTCGCCCAGTACAAACAGTTGTATTTCATAGTTTTATAACAACTCCTATATTAGTAATTCATTCTGGTCAAACAAAATATGCTCGTTTATTACAAGCTTTAAAGTCAAATTGCATCAGAATCCAGAGTGTCTCGTTGGATGAGATTCAAATGAGAGACCTACTTTTCGTACTTGCGGAATACACACAAATCTAGCTTATTTAAACGTTTCTCAGAAAAATATAGCGAATAGCGTTTGCAAACTGTTGTACGTGTGGGAGAATTATCGCCCCCCTCATTAGTTATCGCGTCAGTAAAAGTGAGATGGTCACAAAAGTAGCAAAACAAAATTTAATTATAGAATACACGATATAGGTAGGTATTTATAAAAATCTACAACTGAATACTATGTACGTTCAGAATGTATATTTGTCTAAATATAAAAAAAATATTATATTCATAGTACATATTATTATGAATATAACATTTTTTATATTTAAAATAGTTAAAGTAGCCGTAGTAATACTTTAATGTCTATGGCCGACAGTTAAATATAAAAAAAAACTAATTATAAATATTGGACCTTCATGTAAGATTTATTAATAGTTTGAAAACCAATTATTGAAGGTACTTTGACAGTATGTATAAATTTAAAAAAAATCATACCGTCGATATACCTACCGGTTTGTGCTTGACATCCAATATGCGCATAAAATATTAATAGCCTGATGATTGACATTGGCATTGTGTTGGCGACAAAACGAGGAATTATATTGAAAAAAAGAACGGAATCGTCTTAGCTGCTGTTTGGACGAAAACAATACATATGAAGTCACAAAAAGCAGAAAAAAAAATTAAACTTTTTTAAAAAACACGCTTTTTACGCAAAGACTAAAAAACCTTTGAAAAACTTGTATGACTAAAAACATTTGATCTAAAGTGTTCAAAATTAAAACATTACTCATTTAATAGTCTAACATTACACCCCACGCTATAGTCATGAGTTCTTGGACTAATTTGCTAAATTTTATGACAAATTGAGTTACATTTCTTTTTGTCATCAGAAATTGATATGTACCAAATTTTCTAAAAGCGTGACTATTTTCAAGTTTTAGATCGGTTTTTAGTCTTTTTAATAAAAGCGTGAAATTACTACTTAGATCAAATGTTTTTTAGTCTTTATAACAAACAAAGTTTTTCAAACGTTTTTTAGTCTTTGCGTAAAAAGCGTGTTTTTAAAAAGTTTTAAATTTACTACTTTTTAGTCTCGATTATTATAACAAACATAAAGAAAGTACATAATTGTTCAGAAAATGTAGTATTAGAATTAAACATATGCATTATATCAAATTCTATCTGTGCTTCATTGAACCAATTCTCATATTAAAAAGTTTTTAATTTATTACAACATAATTATGTATTTATGATTCGAAAATGATTGAATATTGTATTGTCATCTAGAATACACATGTAAAAAAAATGAGCTCATTGGAGCAGTAGAAGTGTCGAAAATCGATTACAAGTTTGATCATGCAAACAAACAAACACAGAGTAAGTCAATAAAAAGCGTGTAAAAAATCTTTATCAGCTGAATATATAAGAAACTGATTGGTGACTGATATATCAACGCACAGCACAAGCCGCTGTCTGTACAGATTCACTCACATACTCGTAAATTGTTTATGAACTTTAGGGTTGCACTTTTTCAAAACTCACCATCTGAGGGGGTGAAATGGCGATCATTTGTGTGGGGAAGAGAATGTTTATATGTAGAAACGACATTCCTTGAAATACTCGTTACATTCAGGCAACCGGTTTCTGTGAATTTTAAAAACGCTTAAAAGTTGAGAGCAATATTGACAGGTAAAATCTGAAAATTAACTAGGGCGTTGCTATCATGGTTTTTCGGTCGCTGGTTACAAAAATAACCACTATTTTAATATCACTCATGGCAGAAGTAAAATCATCCCCTGATGAGATGCGATTGGGTAGAAATGTTTAACATTTCTAATGAAGTAAACAGAAGTTGATATACCAACGCACGGCTGTAACAGCAAGGCTGCTTAGAGATTTCAAATTTAGTATGTAATTAAGTAAAAGTTTCTAGGGGTTAAAAGACAGTACAAAGTTTGTATCGTTTTATAGCCCATAGTATTTCCGTCTCAGACAATAACCTAAATGTATAAAAAGCAAAGGCATCTAATCTCAAACTAACAACGCAGTGTAAACACTACTCGCCGGATTAAGCTAATATTTGGCGGACGGTTAGTTAAAAAATAGTTTTCTATGCTTAAGGGTTAATCAATGTAGCCCGACGAAATCGCAGGCGGACAGTTATTACGTGAAACATAATTTAAACATTAAACAGTATAATGGAATTATTGTTTCGTGTTAAATCAACATATTTTTAAGATAGAACTAGGACAAACAATTTTATTTTTTTTGTCTGTTTGAAAATCCCTCATTATCTTATAAAATAATCTCAATATTATGTAAGTTTATCCCTGATAAAATATTATAGATTAGATAAATGAATGAAAAGTAAAATAATTAAATAATATTATCCACATATGAAAGTAAAATGGATTTCCTAATATACATAACACAATAATCGTAAAATTTTAAGAACTATTAGCACTTGCTGCAAAACAAAAATTACAGTATATAGTATATATCATTATAACAACAAAGTAACAGAAAACTTTTATGTGTAAAAATATGATTCATTACACATAGAAATCCCTATTTCATATTAGTAGGTCAGATTACATCAGTTTA
Organism: Scirpophaga incertulas; assembly: GCA_036419045.1. Lineage (NCBI taxonomy): Eukaryota > Metazoa > Arthropoda > Insecta > Lepidoptera > Crambidae > Scirpophaga > Scirpophaga incertulas. Next base: position 26,345,664 of record CM071629.1, on the reverse strand, counting down.
TTACTCCTGATAATAAATACACAGAGGATTTTTTGTAAGCTTTAGTAAACTAGGTCAACGGCCCTGTGATGGGATTTAGTACAGTAGAAAATATAAGTCTGAGCCTTAGACTGATTTGTTTTGACGTTACGTGATAGACACAAACACTGGTGGTGTTGATCTCAATGACTGCCATTCAAAATTAGATGTGAACGTTTCAAAATGCTGCGGAATAATTAAACATTATTTGTTATTTCAAATATATGGGAATAAATAAAAAAAAACGAAAGTTATTAAAGTATAAATGTAATTTGGGTCTCTCTTTAGTCCAAATTAAAGTAATACATTGTGAAGCTATCAGAAAATTTTAGGTTACGTTTCCTTTCTTTGCACTATTACGAGTATCGCCACTTATCGAGTATCAAATGAGTTAAAGACATATTTTTGTATGATTTCTCGGCCATAATTCTGTCGCAAAATTAGGCAGGAACATAGCCATGTCAGCGCTGTGGTTACATTGTTGTATTTCTGTTTAAATAGACAGTCATGAGATAATATTATTGCGGCTGAGTTGAAATAAGTACCTTTGCCGTCATGTCACTAATAACTATATCGCTTTGATTTAATTTATTAAATGACACACAATGTATATGTATAATGTAAGCTACATTTATAAGCTTTCAAATTAATTTCATTTAGTTATCCAGGAGTCATTTTCGACCTCATTAAAATCAATCTAAATATCACTCACTTTCATCTATTATAAGCTAATAATAATTGGAAAGATATTAATGATGATTATATAGATTTCTCACTATTTTAGGAGCAAAATAAATAAAATTTTAAGAGAAAGCCCAAGATAAATCTTTGATATTTTCAATGTTCTGATAAATACAAAGTGATTTCACGCGATTTACCAATGAATTACAACCGCGATACAGTAATAATTAACTTAAACCGATTCACAAATTGGGTTACGTCCAAAATAATTATATGGCCGTAAATTTGTTTGCCGGCATTCGTAACGCGGCCCTCTGCAAATGCACCCATTAATCTGGCCGGGACAGGCAAGGAAACATTCGGAATAAACAGGCTGCACAATCTTGATGTACTCAGTGGAAAATATTCACAATAAACCAGCTATTAAAGATTACAAAACTGTAGATAAGGTTTTTAATGAAAATTATACATACCTAATACACTAAAATCTCATCTGTTCTCATCAAAAGGTTTGGCAAAGGTGTAGAAAACACTCACAAATCTTGTTATCTACTCTCATATAGAAATTAACTAGTTTTCTTATTATAAAATTCAAGCCTTAAGAGGCAAACTTTATATTAATATCTTACAATACCTACGCACGTACTATGTATATTTATTATATAATAAAAATATGTTTTAATGATTACGAAGCAGATCTAAGAAGTTATGTTACCAAAGAAATTTCATCTACTTTTTTTTAATAGAACACAATTACAAAGCGCACAATTTTTATCAGAGATTTTCAATCTGTTCGGTACTCCAGAGGATTAGTTTAAGAGTCTTGCAGACACTTAAACTAATCCTTCTACCCAGACAGCCGATGGCATATATTTATAAGAGGCAGGCAGGTACCGAGCTGATATTTCGGAGCTCGGACCCAGAGGTGTAAATAGTGCTAAATATGTGACTGAATTTAAGCTTTATTCGTTTATTACACATTAGGCGTTCGCTACGCGTTAAGTACCTACTGTTTCGTTCTGTTTAGAACGCCGAGTTTGTTTTTCGCCAATTTGGAATTGTTCTCCAAATGATTCCTAAAGCGCATAGTGGCTGAAATGTCTATACTGAGAATCTCAATAGAATCGGCCATACGAAAAATGCCTCATTGAAACTGAGATACCACTATCAATAGATTTTCTAGCGTATTCCCAGGTAATGAATGAATGAATCTGTATCCGCTTGTTCGTGTAGTCAGCAGTAGATTCAGGAGGTTTGATGACTTAGGGATATGGGTGGGGTGTATCACAAGTTGTGTGAGAGTAAGTAAATGAGTTGAAGACAGCAGTTCTATCCGGAAGCGCAGTGGTCCGAGATTTCAACAATATGTTGAGCATTAAAGTCACCAAAGGCGCGCTCAAACAACTGAGCTAATCTTTTTTATTGGCGTAGAACCTGCAAATGCACGTGTAGATTCCGCTGTATCCACGCATAGCCAGAGTAACGACAAGTCCCGATGCTCCAGGTATCAAAGGTGGCGATAGCAAACATCACTCCGAGTGAACCATTATTTAAGAAAGTGTTTTAATTTGTAAACCGAGTATTCGAATACAAAACATAGTCCGGCCAGATGTTGGATGGATTCGCGACATTAAACAATAAAAGAAAATAATCGGCATATTACTTTATGTATTTTAAAATATAGTTCAATATCTTTTACAGTTGTATACACGCTGTAAGACCAATTACACATAATAACCCGGACACCGCCTCTATGTGAAGCGTACGAAATATTTCCAGAATCAATATTAAGGAAAATTTTTTGTGACTTTCACCCGCTTGGTATTATTAGTTGAATGTTTTTGTATCGGGCTATTGACAGGTATAATGAAACCTTCTATGTGTGATTTAAACTGAAGCATTATTATAAGTAGTTACTACATGTAAGAATGCTTTGTTGTCCGGAAGGCCCAGTTCGTCAAACAAAACTAGTGGACACCCATTCATAACATAGTACATATGGATATGCCATGTTCCCCGAAAATGTGTTCAAGATAAACCACTAGAAAACTGAAAAGTTTTACAGTATATAACAGATAACGCAAGCAACAAGACACTAATGTGTATAGTATAGAATAAGACAAAGAAACAAATATTACCATAATTTAAAAATTCATTTTAATTTCAATTAATTACAAACAAAAATAGATAAAAGATATTAGTAAAAAGATATTAATGTAAAAAATAATGTGTTTGTATGGACGTAACCTGGCTATTTAAGATGTATATCTAATATTCTTTAGACTGCAACATTTTAAATATACGTACTTCTTGGTACAGATGCTACAAATCATCCGAGCTTACCGATTTTATTTATTGTTGAACATTTAAATATGACACACGAGATCATTTAGAGCGTGTGTTATTTGTAATTTGATTTTTTTCAAGTATTTTAAAATTGTATAAAGCAAAGAACCACGAACCCAAGCCTTTCCTCAAAGTAGTATTGGTAGATCCCCTCCTCCCTCCACCCTCAAGAGTATATAGGAAAAGATTGAAATAAATGAATTAAGAAAACAACTTTATAACCACATATGTATATATATATATATTCCCTTAGTTGGAATATCTCTTTTTGGTTTTCGTTGAGTGTCCGACTATCCTTATACAAAATAACATCAGTGTTAGTTCTTTTTGCCAGATTTTGCTATAAGAATGAGTTATATACTGTTGGTATTATTATGAAATCTTTCCCTGCGTCTCATTTTTTCAACAAAATCTGTTTAAACATTTGACTTGAAAATGTAGCAAACTATATGTTACTTTCACGTTTATGATATTAATGGCGATTGCAGACGAATAATATTTGCTTAACAAACCATGTTATAAAAATACGTGGGAATTATACAGATCCTTGACGAATGACACTAAATAAATTAAGAGTCGAGATGAAAGAGACTTTCTGATGACGTGCACGGCGGCTTGTCCACGAATCGTCCCCAAGGTGAGAACGTGTCACGCAGAAAATTAACAAAGTTGACCGCCAATAACTGTTCTTTGCACAACTGCAAGTTTTATTTTTATAGTTAGACGTTACAAACTGTCTACTCTGAAGGCACCGGCTGTCATGTACGAGGTTGTTTGTAGTATGCATCCAAATGACTGCATACTCGTACGAGAAGTGATGTTATCATATAATAGATCATTAATACATCATTTTAATTTCAATCAAATCCTGTGAAATTTAAATAATGTGTTGGAAAATAATATTTGATTAATTTAATTATGCAGGACTGTAAACGTAAAATACGGTTAATAACAGCTATTTTATAAAATCGTTTATAACAATTATATTAGTAGTCTTTACAGAAAACTCTGTCACGCTACCAATGCATGTATATATTTCTTTGAATGCTAATGGTAACTGTTATCAGAAAAATTGAAAAATACATTAAAGTTTTAAACAAAATGAATAGAATTTATGAAAAACTAAATCGATGTACCAAACTACATTACTACAACAAAGCATATTGACAGCGCCGAAATTCAATTTGCAAACAAAATAAACGAGCACTAACGTTGGGTAAGTCTTGACGTAACCGTATCGGAGCCGGCCGTATTATTAGTTAACTAGTTCAGGGCCGGACGGTTCAACTTCAGCCACCGTTCCAGGAAACTAGTCCGGGCCTGTTCTTTTTGTCTCCGGGTCCGACGACAAACGACTGACATCCGCCCGGCAGCGGCTGAAAGGTAAATCGTTAATAGGCAGAAAGTGTTCTCTATCCGTCGTCGAGAGTTCTAGAGAACTACATTCTCTTTTCGATTGTTTTCAATTCAGTGTTTTTCCGCAACTACTACGACGCAACCTAATTATGTGTCACGTACACAAACTTGAAAAGTGTTATATTTATGTCTAATTTAACAAACACTTATTTGAATAACTTGTGCCTATAAAAGAAATAATTTTAAACAAGATTACCAAATCTCTACCAAAGTTTCAAATATATCACTTTATTTTATTTGACAGTTTTAGGTTACTTTACTGATGCTGATACAATTGTACTGATACAGTTCAAATTTTGCGACTATTATTATAGCCAATCTTAAAATAAAATAAGTAATAATAGCTAAATTAATGTTTCAGTTCAAAGTTCGCTATTATCGCATACTACGGGTACGATTTGGAAGTTCTCTTATCTCTCAGTGAGTACTGTACTCACCAAAGACTTCACGCCCATTATTGTTTAGAATGTATATTATACTTTCAACGGGTGCAGTTGAATATAATTAAATAGGCAAGTAACTTGTTGGATTACTGCTGTACAAGTGTGTTATTACAATGATGATTACTCTGCGCTTGTGCAATAACACAAGTTAATAAACTTAAGCTAGTGTTTGCCTGGAATCTAAGGGTTGGCAATAATAGCATTATTCGTAATATATTGGTTTACGGACCTAAACAAAATAATACAATGCTGTAAAATCTATTTGCAGGTGTAATATATAGAGAGATTTGTTTAACTTTTCTCATGAAAAAAATTGTATATCGCTTCACATTCCGTGAAATTCAAGGGCTATTAGTTATTTTTATATGTATCGCATTCAATCTGACGTAGAAATGTTAATGTCGCGTATTCATTTCACGATCGCGGTCTATTTCGACCAACACCAGCATATAGGTATATATACATATTTTAACAGCCGTTTTATATTTTTAATAGATGTGTAAACCTGTATTCTTCTTTATTTTATGCAAAACTAAATGCTAAATCTTTGTACTGTCATTTACAAAATCAGAAATCCAAATGACGAAATAAATGACGTGCGTTTTATGTAGTACAATTATATACATTGAAAAAATTGCCTATGAAATATGCACATCGCATGATTTGTTATATGTTATATTTTTGTTTGTATTTTGCGCTGAGAATGTAAAGGTAAGTACTAAGTACATCACTAAAAATATACTTTTGTCTCAAAACGGTGTAAGCTATTTTAACTTTTTTACTCGATTTCAAAACAGGAGAGGTTATCAATTTGACTGTAACTTTTTACGTGTTATTTTGTTTTACTTGTTGTTTATGTAATTATTCGGTCAATTATGAATTGATTATGTTGTGATCCTTTTTCTGTTTAGTAGGTCATATATCAGAGGTGGTCTCATATTTTATAGAAATTGATTTGGAGATTATTAAGAAAATCAATTAGTTAAAAAAATATTGTAAAAATTATACAATTAATTATAAAAAAATAACAAAACTCATACATATAACATATAAATTCCGGTCAAGAAGGAGGTGATAGTCTGGTCCTCCTTCTGTGAAGCAGTGATGCTCCAGAAGGAGGCCGCCGAGCGAGGTCGGGGTCGGGACGGCGACCCGGGATGGTCCCTTCTGTGGCCGGAGGGCGTCGTCGGTGTAGGAGATCGGGGGAGGTAGTGGAGCCTCCCCTGAGGAGGGCTCCCCTGTAGGCAGGGGAGCAGAGGCTGGGGGTTCCCGGGGGCTCCCTATATGTCTGAAGAAGGCCATCCCTGAGGTTTTTAGTGGGTAGGCCTCCTCCCCTTCTGGGAGGGGAGCTTCACATAACCGCCGGTTCGCCTGGATCGCCCGGTCTGGATCTTCTGCCACCCTCGTCGTCTTGCACCTGACCGACTTCATATAGCAAAGCGCGAATTTGAAGAGATGGTAAAATCAGGTTTTGCTAGAGGTTCAGACAGCTCATGGTCTTATCACTACATACGGTAACGCAAAGAGATAACACACGGAGGCCGTGTGCTGTCAACTCACGAACTATACCAGAGACCGTTATCCATTGATTTGAGTTTTGAACTTTGCAACGCAGCTCAAACATTCCGTTTTATGGATGATATTTTTAGAGACATCGATAACGCGTTCCTATATATTGATGACATTTTGATAACTTGCAGAACTCCTGACGACCTCCTCACCTGGAACACCTGGAAATCGTTTTCAACCAGGTACAGCAACATGGTGTCGTAATCAACCCTGCAAAGTGCTGTTTTGGCGTTCCTAAGGTTGAATTTTTGGGATTAATGTTTTCCGCAGAAGGGACAAAGCCCACACCATGGAAGGTCAGTGCTATCCATGATTTCTCTCACCTGAAGAACATCCGAGAGCTGTAGGGATACCTTGGAATGGTAATTTTTTATCACCGTTTTATTCCTAAGGCAGCAAAAATTCTTGCACCATTAATCTTTTGGTAGGTACATATAAATAAATATAGATAAATAGCAAAACACCTCACAATCACTTGTACTAATGGGCTTTTAAGTGCCTTCAACAACAGTAAAAATGAACCCGCTATTGCATGTCTTCTTGTTCACCCAAACACTAAATCAGAACTCTCACTAGCCACTGATGTCTCCAATGTTGCAATTAGGTAGTACAGCAGAAAGGCGACAACGGTTGGATGCCTATGGGTTTCTTTTTCAAAAAACTGTATACAGCACAACAAAAATACAGCTCCTATGACCAGCAGGAACTTTTGTCAATATATGGAGCTATTAAATATTTTTGATTCATGTTAGAACTCAAACCTTTCACAGTTTTTACCGATCATTAACCTCGCATTTCAGCGTTCAAGAAAATTTATTGTAGCTATTCTCCGCGTCAATTTCAAAATCTAAATTATATTGCAAAATTCACCATTAATATTAAATATATTTCAGGAGCTGCGACTATATCGTTGCGGACGCACTCTCATGCATTCAAAATCAAAATCAAAATTAACTTTATTCAAATATGACTTTATAGAAAGCTCTTTTAAATTGTCCAATTTTTTTTCCCTACCACCCATTCAGGACGTATGTTTTAGTTAATGAGAAGAATGGGCGCAAGAAACTTATCAGCTTTATCAAAAGTAATAACATTTACAATAAATTATGGCGTTATCATGCGATGTACATATGTGTTTACAATTTATACTGGAAAAGTAATATTTATTATTTAGAATGTAATATCTTCAAATCAACACCAAGCATTGGCATCATTTAAATATTCATTGACTTTGTAAAAGCCCTTACTCATTAGCGTCTTTTTAACATGTACCTTGAACTTATGAAAAGGCAATTCAGCTACACTATGTGGAATCTTGTTATAAAAATTTATACATTTGCCCACAAACGAACCTCTAGTTTTTTGTAGCCTGTACGTTGGAACGGCAAGTTTATTTTTATTTCTTGTGTTTAAAATTAGTATGAAATGTGTGACAATTTTTATACACATAAATAAAATTTTCATAAATAGACTGGCCCGCTAAAGTCATTATATTAATCTCTTTAAATAAATCTCTAAGAGAATCCCTTGCTCGTAAATTATAAATAGCGCGGATTGCTCTTTTTTTGAAGAAGAAAAATACTTTCTATGTTAGCTGACCCCCATAATAGTAAACCATAGGACATAACACTGTAAAAATAACTAAAGTAAATTAACCTTGCCGTTTCAACATCTGTAAGTTGTCTTATTTTTTTACAGCATATGCTGCAGAACTTAGTCTATTTGATAGAGTCTCAATATGTGGATCTCATTGCAAAGTCGGATCCAAAGTAATGCCCAAGAATTTAGTGAATTCTACAAATTCTACCATTTCATTCATTTTAACAATAGTATCTACTTTTCATACATTTAGTTTTATTGGGATTTAAAGATAAATTATTAATCGTGAACCAGTGCAATACTTTAGAAAGAGTACTATTTACAATGTCAATATTGCCATTTCCTCTGTCAACCTTAAATATTGAAGAAGTGTCATCTGCTAATAGTACAGTATTACACAAAGTATCAGTGAAGTGTGGGAGATCATTAATATAAATCAAGAAAAACAAGGGTCCCAATATCGATCCCTGGGGCACGCCCATAACAATAGGAGTACCTGCAGACTCAGTCCTATTAACAACAACTTTCTGGACTCGGCTGGACAAATAAGATTCGATTAATCTAGACGCTGCATCAGAGACACCATAATTCTTGAGCTTATTTAATAAGGTCTGATGATCTACGCAGTCAAAAGCTTTCGACAGGTCACAAAAAATACCAATCGCATTCTGTTTAAATTCCCAAGCGCCAAAAATGTGTTTGAGAAGTGCAACTCCAGCACCTATAGTGCAACGTCCTTTAGTGAAACCAAACTGGTTTATATGTATAATGTTATTTCCTGTTACATTATCAGTTAGCTGGTTGCATATAATTCTTCGAATATTTTGCTAAGAACTGGTAGAATGGAAATCGGTCGATAATTTACAAGATTTCCCGATTTAAATAAAGGAATTAATTTGCTATTTTTCCTAAGGTCAGGAAAAACATCTTCATCGACACATAAATTGAATATGGGATGATCAATTCTCTTGACCTGAACCTTTTGCTCCACGGTAACTCTTCGCTGCAACTACAAAATATTAGCTTTTCTGATTGCAAAAAACTACTACACTGCGATACTTCTGGTAAGATGCCTCGTTTATGCAGTTTTCCGCCGTCAAGCACAATATCCATAGGATGAGTCATGTAGGTGCTAAATCTACAATTCATCTGATGACCCATCGATATGTATGGCCACACATGCGCAAGGATTGCAGAAGCTGGGTTCAAACTTGTATCGATTATTAACGGTCGAAAGTTTTAAGACACACTCGAACACCTTTTTTTTTGTTCCCCTGAGGATAATGAGCCCCCGGGAACGCCAAGCGACATCCGGGAACCCCCAGCCTCCGCACCCCTGCAGATACAGGGGAGCCCTCCTTGCGGGAGGCTACACTACCTCCCCCGATCTCCTCCACCGACAACGTCCCCGGTATCGGCGGGCGCGAGTATGTCGCGCCCGCGGATACGAAGTCCCGCGCGGTTCACCTATGTGTACCACAGGAAAAAAAAATCCTGTTTTGATCCTGATTCAGCCAGTTGTATCTTAGGAAGAAATATCAATAATCTTAATTTTAGTTAGAAGTTAATTTACAATAGGGCTGTATTTTTGTTTGCCAAATTTATAAAAATACTATAAAGAAGGTTTGAATGAATTATTATCTTAATAAGCCTAATAAATATTTTGCATGAGTCTTTGTGACTATTAAAAAAGATATTTATTTATTTAAACATTATGTAGATATAAGTAATGCAAAGGCGGACTTAATGCCTTAGGCATTTTCTACCAGCTAGTCAACCATCAGGTGATGCAGATATGGGGTCTATTGTTAATCATTGCTTTTAGGTATGATTACGGGCAATGGTATGCCCTTTAAGTTTTTTTTCCTTCAGGTTTTCTATTCTCTTATGCTTAAATTGATTTGACGTCAATAAGTGTCTGTACTGAAATAAAAAAGTGGTTGAATAAAAATTGTTTTTTTATAACTGTCTTATATCTCTTGTGAACGTCTATGTATGTAAGCGTTCTCAATGTGCGCTGTATGTCCACACGCTGCAGTGCAAAAATATAACTTGAGCCGTTAGTTTACTGACAACTGCTGCCACGTCCAAAATGCATCACAACATACAAAAGCCTCGTAAATAATTCCAAAATAAAAACAAAAATTACTTTACTATTTTGTAGACGCGTAAGAGACAATTTACTAGACGACAATAGACTAAATGACTTTGGCCAATCATACCAGACATATTTCTTTTTTCACGGACGCTAAATCGTAGATATTATTGATTGTACCTTCGAATATGAACATTCCCAAAGACCATTCTATGCATTGTTAAAACATTACGGATTACCAAATTTCCATAAACTCTGTACTGGAATGCATAATAAAACAGGCTTTTGCAGAGACGCTATGCTGCTTATAATGAGTGCTAATGCATCATAAGGGACCCCTAGCGCTGCTTCTGCTAAATATAATATGCTCTGTAACACTATGGACCTGGCAGTCACGCAGTCAATACATAGAATGCTGGGAATCTTCGTCAGACGAAGATTCCCAGCATTCTATGTATTCACTGCGTGACTGCCAGGTCCATAGCTGTAACAATTTTGATTTATTTTAAACAGACTTCATAAAAGATGTAGGTTCACAATTTGATCGTATTTTTTATGTTTGTTACATCAACTTGGTGAACTGATGTTGATGAAAGAAAGATGAAATTAATATGCACCAAAAAGTAAATTAATAATTACGATAATATAATGCAGTTATAATTATTGTTATTTTTGGAGTCTAAGGTTGCGCCAAAGAAACAACAATGTAAGTACCTAGCAACCGACACTGACACCAAAATAAAAGATTTTATATTATTATAACCGCCGGCACGCCGCAGCCGAGGTATGCAATTTAATGCATTTCCTCAGTGGAAAAAAAAAAGCTGTAACATTTACTCCGTTCTAAATCAATAACAAAGGCTCAGGTCAGCATTACTGCAGTGAAAATCTCAAACTTGTAAGTTTAAGTAATCAAAAGATATAGCTTTGTATGTTCCGGTTATGTCGCATATTTTAAAATTTTCAAGGGAATTAGATACTTCCAGTTGACCTAGAATTGTGATTTTTGTATGAAGGAATGTAACACAAGTAAAGAAAAAACCGAAAGCAACGGATTAGTTCAAATCGTAATTTGTTTTATTTTTAAGTATTTGTTGTATTTGCCGTTGACCTGAAAATATTAAAGTTGTCATAAAACAGTTTTGGAATCGGAATTCACGGCGTGCGAGTTCAACCAGCAGTGTTATATATTAGTTGAATAATTAATATATAAAAATATAAACATAAATATAAATATTTGTTACACTTACACCAATTAGCCTAGCCCAAACTAAGCTCTATAAGGCTTGTGCAATGGGATCTAGGGCAACGGATAGACATACATATATTATACATATACATATAAATATTTTTTTTATTGAAATATATATCAACAACCATGACTAAGGTACAAATGCTCGCATTCATCACACAAACATCTGCCCCCACCGGGATTCGAACCCGGGACCTCAGAGATGGCGACACCTTGAAACCGGTGTACTATCCACTCGACTATGGAGGTCGTCAATCATAATATCAAAACATAATATCACGAAAAGATATTTAAGCCATTCGTGTGGACCCCGTTCAATAAACATTACATATACGTATTCGCATATATTAATTCACATTTGTGAAAGTGTTTTTATAGCTCTAATTTTAAAATTGACGGAGAGATTTTTCATCTGTAACTGTACCATCAATTTTTACAGTGCGTATGCAAGTGTATTGACAGTACCATTTCTTTTTTGCTTCGTAACGCCATCTACTGAAATCATAACGAACTTTATATTTAGCAGTGCTCTCAACTGCAATAAGCCACTCCACCACGCATTAGTGTGTATTTCAGTTCGGAATAAAGAGATGTCGCTGTAAGCTATATATTACAATGTCTAAAAATATGTAAGTTTACATTTGCTAAAAATATACTATTTGTGAGCTTTTGGCAGACACGGCTATAACTCAAATATCAATGTGCGATGTAAATAAATATAAGTCAAATCCACAGACATCCTACCTACGCATCTCTCTGAGGTATTAGGCACAAAATAGCAAGATTTTTGGGTGACTGATAATTTGTGGGAGCGAATCATAACTAACTAGTGGTAAATAACCAGGCGAGCAGCGGGCCTTATAGTGTGATAGCCCTGTGCATGATGAAAAACGTAGTGTTCACTTTAAACACGTTTCGGGATTCACTAAGGTATAATCATATTTAGATTTGTTAACTACTTCAGTCCGACAGCAGATTTCTTTGTACTATTAGTACTTAGTACTATTCAAATAAGAACTATTCCGTTGTATAGTGTTAGTGTTTTGGGGGACTTCAACACTCACCACGAATTGTGGCTAGACTCCTCCAAAACTAATCACGCTGGGTTTTTGCTTATGCTATCGCTCTTACATACAAATTGACACAATTGGTCTATCAGTCCACCAGGATCCCAAACACAGCAAGCAAACGTCTTCCTTGTTGGAACTTTTACTCACGACCCCTCCATTTAACTATCTGGTTAAGGTGACCTCCCTAAACTTATCTGATATCGTTGACTACGGCACGGGTCACGCCCGAGTAACTAACAGCCGAGCCCGAGCAGCGCCAGATTTGCATTACGGATCAGCAAATTGGGATGGTATGCGCAATAACATTGCATCTGTCCTTTGTAAACAGTAGGTACTATTCAAGAGGCCTATTACAATTCTTGATTCTGCGAGATTAGGTATTTCGAAGCGTCCTGACAACTCATTGAAGGTCACACTAAGCGATTTTGATACTTTTCCCAAAATTTTTATATTTATATTTTTGTGGAATTATTCGTTATTGCTATATATATGAAGAAACACATTTATATGAAGATGATATTAGAAATAAGACAGATGATATTGTTAAAAATAATGTTTAGTAAATATTACCTAGTATGTTATTTAGCAGAAGACGGTTTTAGTTTTAAATTAAAAATAGCTCAGATTAGAAAAAAAAAACTAGTTAAATTTAAGATTTTGGTGTGAAAAAGCTTTAGAAATAATAGATAAAAATAATATATAGCATAGAAAAACTTAAGAAAAAATATGAAATTCAAAATAAATAATAGTTTAAAAGTCGCAAAAAAATAATTTTAGTTACGTGATCAAAACTGATAATCGCGCTATATGACGCTCAACGGCACGATCACTCGAGTTCTATTGATATTGGCGCGAAGAAATTCGATATACATAGGTCCGACTCTGAGGAGCGCTCAAGCTATAGTCACAGATTACTATAAGCTAGGCTATAATGAATTCGGACGGCCTGTGACCATTTTGTAGTAATTTTGCAGTATGATTTATCGTTTTTATTAAAATAAGATAATAAATTCATGGTTAAAAAATATAACATATATATTCTTCATAAAGTGACATTTATTCTGGTATAAATTTTATTAATAAATACTATCGTAGATAGAAGACATTCACAGTCAACTTAAAGCGATTTTCGTAGTTTTTCGTTTAGAATAAGTTTTTTTCTATATTAAATCAATAATATATCAAAATTCCGAGGCCGCTACGAACTATACAAGAGATAAAATTATCATTTTTTAATTTCATTTATGTAGAACAGTAGTTCAATCTAGGAGCTCAAAAAAGTGCCTTCGCGCATTTTATGAAAATCTTTCTCTACAATTTTGGGTTTTATTAAAAAGTTAAGCAAAATTTACAAAAAGCGAAGCGCCGTTACGAACTATGTCAATAGCTGTTCTGCATTATTCATTAAGTCAAAATTGTTAATGTATCATTGTTTCTGAGATCGAGAACGCCAAAATTGTCCATTTTACGCAAAAATCGCGTTCGAGATGTAATATGGCTCTTAAGTGATAACACTGATAACGATCGATGAACTTGGAAAATAAATACTTCATAGAAAAACTTTTTATTAATATAAGAGTAAAGAATACTCCGACAGGAATAAAAAAGATCTTTCTTATATGGAGCTCGTCAATAAATACAAGGAGTTTGATCCGTCGGCAGATAGAAATACGGTTGCAAAAAAAATTAACGCATTGCGTATAGTGTATAGAAAAGAACTGTCGAAAGTTAACAAATCACAAAAATCCGGGACGGGTGCAGAGAATATATATAAGCCTACTTTGTGGTACTTTGACCTTCTGCATTTCTTGAATGACCAGGACTCGGCAAGACTTAGTAGAAGTACAATAAGTGATTTTTTTGTGTACAACGATAACAACACTGCTTCCTCCATGGCAAAAGCGTGTTTGTGTACTACAGCTGTTGGACAACGAAATATGGAAGAAAATCGTTCCAATTTATCGTAACGTGGAAAGAGTACTCCAACCTTACGATTTATTGGAGCAATAAAGTCAATAACATCGTTACGATTTCTCGTAGCGTGTAAACCGGCCTTTATATACGTCCCCACCGAGGGGATCTAGCCTGCCCTAACTACGTTAGGGCGATCAGGCCTTAAGGCCGGTTCGACATTATAATAAATAATAATAAACAATCATAAATCACAAACACAAGGAGTGTAAAACATCACACACACTATTTACTCACTTTTACTCACAATGGTGTTAAAATAGTAGTAGAACACTCGTAAGCTAATGAAAATTACTTGACTGAAAATTAAGCTCTCGCCTGTGGATCCACAAGTGAGCAGGAACTGAATATCGCTTGTCACAACAGACAAAATTTCTTATGATTTTATTTTAATTAATTGTATAAATATATTACATAAATACATTAAAAACTTACTGTCGTTTTATGGATCAAACCACAGTAATCTAATTATTTTGACCTCTTTTTATTAATTTTAGTTATAACGGACGTCATGACCATATAATTTCAATGTCCGAGAAGCAAAATTAACTATATATTTATAAATCAAACTCTTAAATTGGTCAGAACATACATCAACTGTTAGTATTGCCTACCTGTTTCATAATAAGTTAACTTATGAGTAACTAACCTATTTTTATTGTTCAACCTGTCACTCCAGAGGTGTATAGGTCCCTACAAGATCCTCCGACACCTATCTGTCTTCGGCCTTGGCTCGCTTTTAATGAGTTCTGGGGATATACACGTATACACCTATCCTGGGGATATACACCTATCTCTGATAGGTAACTCAGTATTATCTTATTTTTAAGGTTTTGGCGTCTATAATTGCCTCTTATTGACTTTTGATTATATGCATTCCCTCATTAATTTTGACAGCCCTCATTAATTTGGTCAAACATCAAAACTACGATTAAATCTTATAAATTAAAGCACTAAACTTACACGCTACAGCGATGCTGCAAATTGTATAGTTCTATAAGAACTTACTTCCATTTTTGGATGGTGTTGTCCCTGGGGCCGTTCGGCAGCGCCCAGCAGCCGCGGCACAGCCACGCGGCTCAGCCACTCCCCGAATTCTGCACACACCGCTCACATCACCACCACACAAATACCAAGTTGGTTAACATTATCCAAGAGCAATGTTGTTGGGTTAATGCACATACATATACCACAATAATTACATGGACGGAGCAAAAAACATGCATTCAAAATAATATTCTCAACGACATAATTTGTGTCGAATTTTGAAAGAATTAATTAGCAAACATTACAATTGGTGAAAGATTTTTAATGTTAGGTATTAATTAAATGTTATTTATTGTAATATGTATATTTATTATTCTATATAATTATAGTAAATGAATAATATAACAAAATATATATTTTGTAATTTTGAGTATCGAGATTATCGACGTATGTACGTTTATATCCTAAGCTATGTAAGTTACGTAGTAAAGTTACGGAATACGGATGTGGATTTGGTTTAAAATGTAGTAATAATTTAAAAAGGCTAATTCTAAAATCGTCCCACATGCGTAGTTTCCTTCTTGTGTTGAATTTTAAACTTCATCAACATTTAGCATTACAGTTAGCATTACAAGATTTTACAAGTCAGTACATTAGCACTTGTATAGTTTTTTTTGATTGTTCGTTATGACTGTTGATCATTGATTGATACTGATACATTTTTGCTATTGTTTGTACTGCTTTTGTGTATTTGAGGTGAAAGGCTAATATAATAGTAACGTGATATAAGTCGCAGAATGAAAATATTATTACTAGTATATTGTTATTCTGAAACTCTTAAATTCTTCAGTAACCAGTGTTATAGATAACCTTTTAAAATCAGTAGTGTTGCGGAACAATTACAAATGGCGCAATTGAATGAAATATATTGACTGTAGCATCTGTTAAATTCTATTAAATATTTTAAGCAAAAACATAATAGGTATGTTTGATTTAAGAAAATATCAATGCCAACTAAAACTAAAAATACAAAAGCAAGCAGACCTTTTATTAGAATTTGTCTACATAAAGATGTTAAAACGTTTAAGTTTTGAGAAATAAAGTATTATAAAAGCATGAGTGCAGAAAGAAAGTAGGGAAGTGTAAAAAAGTATACCAAATGTGTTAAAAGAACGGTCAGCGTTTGATAAGTGATTCTTTTTCATCTATCATTAACATTATTCACATAAAATGCACCAATCAACATTCACTAACAAGTAAAGACAAGCAACGTTTACTTTAAATTTTATTGTATGGTACATCGCAAAATTTTAATCGAAATTCAGATTTCATAAAACGTGACGGAGTAATAATAACGGAGTAATATTATATTTTTTATATAAATAAAAATAATCTAATAAATTCTCTCATCGGATAATGATGACAATAGTATACAAAAAGATATTTTTTTAAATGTGTGCGCTACATATTTTCCAGTAAGAAACCCTGTCACATTTTACTGCGATAATCTCTTACGTTGCTGGTCTAACAATATCATAGAGACACTGACCTATGGCTTCTTTTGTCATGAAGTCTGTGTATTGTGCCGTGTCCATCTTGTTTTGTTCGAGTGTCTGTTTGTTCAATCGAAATTTATCGTTGTTTTGTAGGTGTCTACTCACTTCACACACTTTACACTATTTCTCCATGTTAATAGTTTTCATCGCTGCTCGTTATTGTATTTGTGTAAAGTTTTCTATAGCATTTGGTATTATCTTGATATAAGGTTAGTAGGGCCACACAGATAGTTCAACAGTTTAAATCATATATTTTGTGAGATAAATGGTATTAATCAATCTATTTACCTCCAATTCGACTCTAATTACGGATTTAAATACATTTTAATTTTACAGCGAATTATTATTTATATTTACAGTAAAATAAACTTATTTATTATTATTGTCACTATCTATCACTATCACGCGTCTTTACAAGACACGGTCCTTTATAAGGCGTGCGCGAGGATATAGATCCAACACGAATACGTAGAAGCTATTTAAGCGAAATTTGTTGAAATCGTACGTGGAATGTACCAACTGGGTCTAATCTCTATCTGTACCACGAAAAATACAGCTAAAGTCTATACCCAGTTAGATACACAGAAACTATTTTCATTACTGGTCTAAACGTTTGCATTTCGATTTTGGTGACACCGAGAACCGAGCTATGAAAAAGACTCCGGTCACCTGCCTTCTCAAAACCTCCTAATTGATTTAAATATGGCAGGTGGTAAGTCGTTGCTCAACAAATGGGCCCCCCAAAAAAGCAGACCAATATTGAAGTGAAAGGTGAAAAAGTGAAACGGTTAAGACGGTAGAGAGCTGTCTGCGACAGCGATCGAGACGCTTATTATTATTATATATAATTAACTTATTTATAGAAATATTATCGTCAAGGCTCTGGCAAATTAAACGACCGCCTATGTAGATAATGTGAACAAGAAATATGTGAAGGGAGCACGGTCGATTGGTCGTAATCCGGAATTTGTGGCGCAACGTTTGCCGGGCTGTCAACGCCTTGCCAGCGTCACTTGCCAAACTGTTAACTATACTTGAACTTCGGGGATTTAGCTAGTTAGAAGGTGACCACTTAGCTTGGTGAATGATTGGAGACTCAGGTATAAAAGAAATCCTGATGTGCGATTTGAAATGACAAAATATTTGAGATTTTGAAAATAAATACATTTTTCAGTACAAACCTTTCGTAGCGCTCACCATTAATCCACCCGAAATATGTTATTCTGATAATATTACTTATAAAATTAACGTTTTGGAGATTTTTAATGAATTATGTTTTTTTTTTGTATTAACGATTTTATTATTTAAAAACCGAGATACCAGATTTTATGAAACTTAGCCCGCATAGTGATAATGAGTGCTAATGCATCGTAAGGGACTCCTAAATCTATATCTGGATCACAAGTCCCAAGCGCTGCTTCTTGCTTCCCTCTGTCACATTGTATAGACCCAACAACTGCACGGTTAATTCATAAAACGCTAAAAGTTTTCGTCTCTAACTATATAATAATAGCGTAATGTAAAAGGTAAGGATATTTGTAAAATAAAGTAGGTAAAATTTAGGAATAATTGTCGAAATTGTTATTTACAATTTAAATGAACAAATAGTAAATTTCTATGATGATGATCATAATTATCATAGCCATCAGCAATCATTGTTGACATAGCTCCAGTTATGATTTGTTATTCGATCTACTTTGTTTCGTATTTATATCTACTCATATTTTTTTCGTAAATTACATTTAATTTGTCTTTCGATTTGATTGACGCTTTCCGAATAGATAAGATGAAAATATTTTTTCGTTAGATTACAGATCTAAAATGTATGTATCAGAATTGGTTATTGTCTAAGGAAAAAATTATCGAATTTAATATTAAGCAGTGGTGGATGCAATTTGACTGTCAGATTTGAATATCTGTCTGTACAATATATTAGTACTAAGTATTATAAAAATAAAAATATCTCAAAAATCCTTAATACAATATTTACCTTTACATGCACTTATTAACCTCAAACCAAATTGCAATTAAACGCAATTAATTATAATTTAAAGAAATTAAAACTAACAGAAAACCTTTTCTTCAAAGTATTGTTACTTTGTATTGCATATGATAGATACCTATGTGAAGAATTTTAATGAGAAAGTAAAACTTAAGAAGTACGGTGCATATTTATGAAAAGTGAACAAAATTATAACAATAACTATGCTTACAATGTACGTACGCTTACAAGAGTGACCTTTTGTTTTATAGTATAAAGCTTAAAAGTTACTGACAATTTGTTGAAATCAGATCACAAGTAACGAGTTAGAAAACACACCAAGACGTTCATCGCATCCCAAGCAAGTCCATTTCAAAAACCAACAGACAATATTTATATATTGTCTGTAGTTAACGATGCACTTATGTGCATCGTTAACTGCATGAACTTGAAATAGTTACTTGAATTAGCTACTACAAAATTAGCGCCACCTACGTCGGCGGTTCCACGCCGTGAAGTGACTCACTAGCGACATTTGGAAACTGGGATGTTTAGCTATGACACACCTGACACTGAGGTACGGTAGATATATCACTATTTATTAATCATAAGTTAGATGACAAATGTTTACCTTTGTAAGAATATAATATTTTCGACTGCAGATTCAAATACGCGGGTTACAAGAGACGTTCACCGTATACTATATGTATGCGTTAGACATCGAAAGCTAACCATAAACTGTAGCCTTTAGTTTGCCCTAGCTTTAGTTCCGGCGTAAACTCACAAAATATGAAATTTTAAGGACAGGCTTAAAAGGATGCAAAATGATGAGTGCTAAAAATGACGAAGACAATTAAATTATACAAATACTCTAGAATATTTGTGTGAGTAAAGATTTCATAAAGCATCAAATTGTCATATTTTATACAATTAGGCAGACAAGTTAGTTACCTTGCAATTTGTTAAATGAAATATGTTATTTCCTTGTGATTGCAATGCAGTTTATTGCATTTTAAGAAATATACATTTATATATTAAATTTAAAATAAAATAATAAATTAAAATGTAAAACCTGGAAGAGATCACTCTTTGTGATAAGGTCGCCCTTTGTACAGTTAGTTTTAAAGATTCATTATCTGTATTTTTTTTTTCACTATGGTCGATGTACAAAAAAGTTATAAAATAAAATAAAATAATAATAATATATTTTTACGGCTGTGTTAAATAAGAGTTAAAGTGATGAATACAATGTACTAAATTCTAAAAAATAATCGGTACGTCCTAGGTACCTACGGAACATAACACCATTTTTCTCAATAGTCTCGGAAATTGAAATTTAAAAAAAAATTAAGTGTGAAATTTCACAATTCTCTAATTAATTACGCTCATATGTATTAATACACAACAGAAATATTAATCACGTTCTTTTACTTGATAGGAGTATCAAGTAAAAGAGCGTGATAGTAGTGAATATGAGTATATTCTTAAACTGATAAGATATGTTACCCACTCTTTTGTAGCGGCGGCCATCTTAGATTTCCAATGATACTAAATGTTATATGTTTATTTTGATTATATGTATATTATCAAATTTCAGATGAATTCTTCAACAGGATATTTCAATTACAAAGCAAAATATATTAAAATTTCATGAACCTCATTAATCTTCTGAACTATGAAATCGTCAAAGTGCGAATACTATCTGAAAATAGCAGACAGCATCAAATATGGTAGAACGCCAACAGAATGATTCACAAAATTTATGAAGCCAAATAATTTAGCAATTAATTAAGAACCACAATCATAAATATATGTTCAACGCCTGAATTTATTACATCATAAAATATAAACAAACAACCTTTAAATTCGTTAAGAAATATGACGAATTCCAATATTATGAATACAATCGAATGCTTAGAGCAAGTGAATGAGTTCGTATATTTCTTTATATTTAAAGGCAGAAAACAAAACGGATAGGGATCTGAATTGCTTCATCGACTACCTGATATTATCGGATAGGGCTCGCACGTTCGCACGGGGCCTATTGGTACGTTTATATATGAACATGAATTAAGACGTAGCATAATAGGGGGAAAGTAGCAATAATGAAGTGGATATGCAACCTTTGACAGGAAGGACCGGGTGACTCTAAAGGATGTGGAATTTCTTTTGGTCACTCCCCACCATATTAATTTTCATTCAGCTGCATACCTCTATCCCCTTCTATATGACTGAAAGGAATACGCGCGAAAAAAATATGTTACAACACCTTAAAGAAAGCATTTTCCCATTTCTTTGATAATACCTTGTGTAATATCTGTGCCGAATTCAAATTCAAATTCAAAATCATTTATTCAGTCTAGGCTGTTACAAGCACTTGTGAAAGTGGAAAAGCTACGCCATCGGTTCGCAAATCTACGGCCAATCGAATCGAATAGGACGGGAGGGATCGACACATTGCCACCACTGCGCATCCGACCTCGACTCGGCCCAGCACACGCTGGCGGAGTGCCCCTCGTGGGCCTCCGAGCGCCGAGTCTTGGTCGTAGAGATCGGGCGAGATCTGTCTCCGCCGGCATTGGAGCGGAGGCTGGGGGTTCCCGGAAGTCGCTTGGCGTTTCCGGGGGCTCCCTACATGCCATCCCTGAGGTTTTTAGTGGGTAGGCCTCCCCCTTCTGGGGAGGAGAGCCCTACTAAACCGCCGGCTTGCACAGCCGGGGTATGCAATTTAATGCATTTTCCTCAGGGGAACAAAAAAGAAAGGTTACCATGTGCAAATGAGCATGAAAAATATAATGAAATTATTTTTCATCTATGTAAAGACCATATTTCTTAATATCGTTCTCAGCTTAAATGGCATCTTATTCGTCAGAGCAGAGATGTTGGGTTAGCATGTAGGGTCTATAATTTCTTGAGTCTGTGGTACTTTTTTTTTTTATGTCTACTCCACGGACTCGTAGTCCGTGCCTTTTTTAAACTGTCCTCGTTTGGATCTACTATATACGTACTGTACGTATAGCGTCATATTATCTTATAATACTATTCCGTGACTTAATATTAACGTGAGTTGCGCAGCACTTACTTATCTAATAACTATCCTAATTTATACCTTCTGAGTCTGTGGTACTTCAAGATTTGTGAAGCAGTCATAAAAGTGGGCAAGAAACCGCGTTCTAGGGCTTCTTGAAATTGTGAGTCAAAATAAGATGCCTCGGATTAGTGCTGGACCTCCGATGGAAGTTCGAGAAGCATTTTAAGCTACTCGCTCCACGGCTATGTACTGTCGCATCAGCTCTAGGACGAGTACTTCCAAATTTGGGTGGTCCAAAATCGACGTACCGTCGACTGTATTATGGGGTACTTTCGGTCGCATCGATGGCTCTTTAAAGAGCTCCAGTTTGGGCGGATTGCCTCTCCCCTCGTACCGCTGTTTTTTTTTTATTGAGACCACAGAGGATCATCGCAACTCGGGCTGTGCGAGCGTACCGTACGGTCTGCCACATGGCTTACATTTTAGCAGGCTCGCTACCGTGGAACGTTGCTGCAAGTGTCCTCTCGATGGTGCATAAGCATCGGGTCGCAGCAAGAATGCGGAGTGAACATCTTGCTGCAGAAAAAATTCAACGAGTTCACACCGAGGCACAGGAGCAGGCTCTGCGCTTATGGGAGGAGGCACTTGCCTCCGCAAATGTCGGCCACTGGACGATAGAAGCTATTCGTCCTGTATTGAGGTGGGTTGGTCGCCGGCATGGCAGTCTATCATACGGCATGGTGCAGGTATTGACCGGACATGGATGTTTTGGTCACTACCTGCACAAGATCGCGCGTTGGAAAGAAACGCCGCAATGTCATCCGTCCGACGACACAGCCGACCACACTTTACTAGAGTGCTCGGCTTGACAGTCTCAGCGTTGAAATTTAAGTGTGACGTTGAGCTGGATGACCTATCGCTGCCAGTTATTGTAAACACGATACTGACTGATGAGAGACAATGGAAGGCAGTCGCCGCCTTCGGCGAGAATGTAATATCGCAGAAGGAGACAATGGAGAGGGAGTGCGAAAATGATCCTTACGCGGCTCCTCTCCGGCGCAATTGGGTTTCCCTGGGTGGAAAGTCCCTGGATGACCTCAACTATGAACTAACAGAACATCCAGGTGGTTTAGTGGGTATGCTCGGCCACCCGCCGGGAGAGTCCCACACATCTGTTGATTTGCCAAATCAACAGGAAAGATGCGTAACTGCATTCCACCTTGTAAAACAGGGCTTCTTGAAATTGTGTGGCTAATTACGAATGCAAACATCGGGTTCATAATATCCAGAAATTGTTCAACCCGTCCCTGGAACATTTTCAGTTCTACGCCGAGCGGATGTGACAATTAATGTCTTTCGGGTATACAGTAATAGGTCTCATGGGTTCGCATTTTCGTTCATCTTAATCAATCTAATTACCCTCCACATGATCGATTAAGCAACGACCAAATGCCGCGCCAGTAATCAACCATAGTATTCGCAAGAGGCAGCTGCTTCTCGACCGTTTTCCTCCCACTTTTCTTCTAATCGCTGGAGTAACGACTATTCTGAAAATACCTGTCTACACAACCTCTGTAGCAGCGAATACGATTAGCCCACACATAGATAATCAATGCGCTGCGTGATATACCCCATATATAATCTTTATACCGGATCTCGATTCCAGCATGGGTCATACCTCGGGGTCGAGTATTACCCCAACCGAAGCAGGTAAGCTTGTTGATGAAAGCCCTAAGCAAATTCATGCGATTTTCTATTCGTACTTGCCATATTGGTGACGCAAGCCGTGGTGCTCAGTCAGTATTCGGTAACACAACACGAGTCTCACGGCTTACAGCAAGAACACTACAGTAAATAATAGAATGCGTATCAGCCAAATCTTCGCTAATTTCAGGAGCTAGCAAAGCATTCAGTGTGGCCTAGAATTTAGTGCGTACTACACACGAACTGCATTTTCCACAGCGTCCTTCAGTTGCTCTTTCTTACGATCATGCTAATGTCATCTCCCTCCTCGACTACTGGGTCGTCTCGTGCCACTAGTGCCATACATAGAGTCGGTATTTCATCCGAAAGCGGAGTAATAGGTGTAGCAGATGTCAATAAAGGTGTGGCGGCAGCAAATCTGATTAACTACAGATAAATATACACCGTTATATTGCTCGCACTTGATCCGATTATTATATTATTATGATTTCAAACTCCTCTTACGAAATATTTAAATTCGTAACTAAATGTATAATAATATAAAATGTTGTCTTCTAAAAAAGGTTTTGTCATGAATATTTTAAATCTTATATATAATGGGTACTTTGGGATAATATTACCACAAACAACGATATATAAATAAATAACGTTAAATCTACTAGTGGGCTAATAGCCAGATAAGCAGATACTAGACGATATTCAGAAATATTTATGGAATCATAAGCGTCGGTAAATAAACAACTCCGCTAGTTTACGAAACAGTTTAAACTTTCAAGAGCGCAATTGAATAAACTCTAGAAATAGAATCTACACCTATTTGTTATTATTTGCTAGCACATTTTCGGAATGATTTATGAATCTAATGGAGATATATAAAAGAAAGTAACATTACAACACACAGTTTTCCATGACAAACTATTCGGACTTCAATATACATATCAACGTAACATTGAAATACATTTTTCTAGAAGTTCAGAAGGCGCAGGCAGGTAATTTTCAAAGAAGCTATTCATTAGATTGGAATGTGACATTTTG
Source organism: Scirpophaga incertulas (assembly GCA_036419045.1). Taxonomy (NCBI): domain Eukaryota; kingdom Metazoa; phylum Arthropoda; class Insecta; order Lepidoptera; family Crambidae; genus Scirpophaga; species Scirpophaga incertulas. The sequence goes on along the minus strand of CM071629.1, from coordinate 26,320,910 downwards.
CGATAAATTGGTATCTACTGGTAGGTAATGTACTGAACTCATAAATCATAAGTTCATAACTGTGGCAACTGAATTATTTTGAATAAATAATAGTCGGATTGAGTGTAGTGATTGAGATAGAGTGTCATCGCATGTTTATAATAAGTAAATGACTAACAGCAAAGTCATGTCATATGTCGAACTGTTAAAAATATAATTTAAAGTGGTACTTTCAATAGTTAATATGTATTGGATAATTGTCATCAAATTATAACAACCATTTAAGAATGTATTACTGAATGTATATAGGTAAATATCTGGCTTCTGATTTTAAATAATTTTATTTCAAAATTATCTTGCTCGTTGAATTGAATATTTCAATACTTAATCTCTATGCTACGCTTATATTCGAACATAATTTAAAAGGTTCATAAAACTATATAATGCCTGTTTGCATTATAAATAAAGTTTACATCAAATGCAATCGATCTAATTTAAACCGAATTGAAGACTTCAGCAACCCAAATGTCAGTTCCTAAGAGCCTACCAATCAGGTCCGCGTTCCTCTGTGTTTACAAATCCACAAGTATATATTTACGTCTGTAATCGCCTAAGCTATACAGGTTAAGGTTCAAACTCCTTTGATTAGTACTGAGGATAGTTTTGCCGGGATCACAGGCGACAGATTTATCGGCGCAACGGTTTGAGTCTTAATTTAGAAGCAGTAAGGGTTGAAGTTGAATGATGGATGTTGAAGAAAGTTTGTGGGGAGCGCAAGCCGGATAGGCAGGTCTAAATGCGTAACATCTCTGGCACCGTACTGGGGCAAGGACGCTTATCGCCTATGCAGTCGGCAGATTAATTAGCCGATAAATGTTTCATAGAATATAAAAAAATTCATCGATATATTTATTAAAATAGTAATTTATTACTAATTCTATAAGTACATATTTTTAAAAGCGTCGGTACCTTAATTTTTTGAAGAAATATAAAATATTTACTATGTTGATTATTGCCGAATTGAGGTAAATGTTCACTTATTACATATTATGTATGTTTGTCATATCAGTGTGACCCTAGATACAGTAAACTACCTCGAAAAACATGTATGTTTACTAGTTAGAAAATAGAATATAATATTTAAAAATACAAAAAATGTAATTTTGTTTAGACCCAATACTAGCGATAATAAAAATGTCTTTACACGTTTTATGCTTAAATCAGATGATAATATTGTATGTTTATTTCATGTATAGTAAATTAATGTTATAGTTTAGCAATTTTTGCGAAAATTTATTAGGTTTTTTTCACTGGTAGGTGCACACGCGCCTGATGTAAACACTACGCACGCGACGGAGAGGTGAGTTAGGGTATGGTTATATACACGTGACGGGAGATTTAAGGTGGGTTTATATCATAAAGGGGTTATTACGAAACGATCGGTGAAGCTCGCGAAATCCGCGAAGCGCGCGCGAGCAGCCGTGCGTCTGCAGCCGCTATGACACTCTGACTGGCCGACGCCGCATGCGGTCAACACGCACTTCTGTCATCATAAGCTTTTAATCGTTGTTCATTAAAGCTTATTGCCTTATTTGTGAAGAGAGGGCCTTGTTAAATCAGTGAATCTATCCTATAATACAGGAATACTTTGCGAGGAAAATTCCGTAGATAAACAGGCAGTATCTAGACAGTACATGACAAATTACTTAGGCCCGTATTACAGAATTACACTCAATCATATTTGAGTTTGTCTGGCCCTAACTATTGTTACACTTAAAAATATACGTAATATTACATTAGAATCTGAAGTCTACTATTTTGTATAAATGTTCATGTTTTCTCATATTCTGTGAATTAGTTATCAAATGTTTGTTGATATTAACATGGAATATGATGATAAAGAGCCGTAAATATTGTTATACATTTTTTTCTCGTAACAATATGTAAGGCAACCTAAATATGTCATTGGCATCATCACAGCTCACCTCAAATGTCCCCACTTCCAGAGTTGGAATGTACCCTACGTTAGGGACATTTGCATAGCATAGTAGCAAGCAAAATAAAATGCAATCGACCAATGATATTCTTGTTTTGTTTAATATCATTGCAATCGACTATCAACTCGAATGGCGTGTATCGTTAATCATTTTAACTTACTGATAGGGTAGCTAAATCTACCGGCTCAGGAATTTTAGAGGCTACACATACCTGTACTAGTGTGAAGATATCAAAGCTAAGCACTCCATTTAAAATAAGCTACTTCATTATGGGTGTACATTAACTATAGTAACCATGATTATAGAAGTGTTTTTTTGAATTCATCTATAACGATCATAGCAGTACACGTACCCAGGTATCTGCTACAAGTATTTTGATCCGAGCGATAGATCGGCGCGCTAATGTGCTCGGCGAGATTTATCGGTTGCAATGGCCACGTGAATGAACCTCGCATATGATAAACTGCCACAACTAAATATACGCCATTTTATCTTCACTTGTCACCCAGTCGCGCAAATGGTCACTCAATGGCTTTTATAGATTCACCTTGGAAATTAGTAAGTGGGTAAGCTTTACGGGTTTTTATTAATGAAGTATTACCGAAGGGTGTTCCCGTAACCAAGAAGCTTTATCACGGAGTTCGAGTCAATAGGGATCAACACGACTTGAGCGTGCTCCTACATGTTCGGAAGCTTGAGTTCGTTTTGTAATAGGGGTAGTGGTAAGATATAGTCTGCGGAGCTTCAATTCCTGTGTGATCGGATGCCGGCGGCATCTGCGCCGCCAATCCTCCATGATCCCTTAGTTCGGCAGCCTTCAGCATCGCCAAGAGTAGGTTCCCTTATGATAAGGCCGGCGTCACTTTGACTTCCCGCGCCTCTTCTAGCGCTTTTGGGCCCCCTTTATGGGCCTGCGCTGCATCGCCCCTCTCCTGAGGGGCGGTCGCCCTCACGATTTGCCTATATGGTTTTAGAACCTAGGCCAGGCTGAGTTTAGTCGGTAGGTCACGTGGCTGGACCGTTCCGGTCGCGTGGAGTCCGACATAACCTCCGTGACACTTGCCGTTGCGAGGGTATCCTGGGTACGTTTCGTGCTCCTTGTGAGGATTCTCAGCCTTCCTCTCCTGAGGAAAAAAAAAAAGTGTGATCGGATCCTGCATGATGCTTCACCCCTCGCTTTCAAAATATAATTAAGCTGTAATATGCAAGAAGCATACGAGGGAGATTTTTAATTGAATTGTAAATCGTTACTTTCGCTACAATTGTGTACATACACAAATTATGTAACGTAAAATGAAGTACAAAGGCGAGGTTATATCTTTAAGAGATCTCTTCTCTTCCAGCTAACCCTAGTAAGAACTTGAAATTATATTGGTGGATGGTGTACATTTATATTTCTAAAATACAATGATTTAATAGATATAAAAATACGCATATAGATCTATATATACTTAAGTCCGATCGTTATCGGGTGAAACCTGTGTCTGTTATTCTTTATCCGACCTGCCGATCGACGAAGCCATACAGAAACACGATGAAGCTCTCGCCGTCTCTCTTGATATTTTTAAGACTTTGCACAGGTCTTGGAATGCAAGTCTCATTGGCAAGCTTCCTTCATACAGACTGCACCTGGATTGAGGATTTTCTGGAGGGTAGATCAATACAAAAAGTCTTCAATAACTCTTGGTCACATCTGCTTGGTATATTAATATATAATTGTGGTACTGCATATCTTCTATCTGAATAGGGTCCTTAGCTCCTAGTATCTTTGAGTGTGCATACAATAACATAGTTTCTGTCTGATACGAGGTCTGCCGTAGATGTTTGATCATTGAGGGAGACAACAATGGAGGGGGAGAATTTAGCTCTGGAAATTGTTTTCCTCTGGGGTGAAGCTAACTAGATTGGGTTCAATCCCTCCAGAGCACAGGCTAATCTTTTCTCAACGAAATGGAGTCTACACCATTTAATTCCTCGAGCTCTTGGTTATAAAAATCTTTACCAACCTCAATGATATCTACATCGACTCCATTGCAAAAATCGCTGTCTAAACAATGCAGGTATTCAGTGAATATTTCACATCTGGGCAGCTTCGAAACCTGTATCGTGCACAGCTCACTCCTGCATGGAATGTTGTCACCTTTGGGACGGATCTGCTCAATATCAGTTGGATACGTTGGGCTCGGTGGAGCACCATGTACCCACCACCTCATCACCAAGACACATCAATAATGATGTACTCGTCAAGGCTAATTTCCAGAGCCCTGAACATCGAAGACATGTGGCTAGTTCTTCAGTTTGCTATCGGTTGTTTTTTAAAGCGTATGCGGATGTTTTATATAACTTGAATCCCCCTGCTCTTTTCCACTATCGTTCGACTATGCATGATGAGAGGTTTCACCCTTATGTTGTTGTCATTCCTCCCATTCGCAGAATACGATTTGCGTCACATTTCATTAAGTAATAGAACTCTGCTGGGGTGTTTTTCTGGAGAAGTATAATCGTGATTCCTGGATAGTATCTGCCAATATTTAAAACCAGATTGAATAAACACCTTTTAGGCAAGCGTATTCCAACTTAGGCTACATCATAGCTTTCCATTAGGCATGATTGTGGTGAAACGACCAACCTAACTTATATAAAACAAAAACGTATTTTCCCTTCAAAAACTGATTTGACCGTCAGGTAGTGTGGGAACTTGCACTGTCGTGGTGCAAAAGGATATGAAGCTGAGTGTGAACTTTCATGGAGTTTGTGTATGTCAATAATATCCGGAAAACAAATTGTGGTGTAATAGTCACTATTCACTGTACGACGATTTTTACTATTGCTACTTATCAATAAATATAAAAAACAATATATTTGTATTATTTATTTATTTCATGGATCAGTAACGTAATATACATCAAAATAATATTAGAATCAACATTTATAACAAATTCGCCTAGCTGATGTTACAATTAAGTTAACTGCAACATTCATTTTGAAACAATTAAACTATAAAACAAAAATGTAAAGCAATAAACAACAATCCTGCAACATATCTGTAAGTAAGAAAGAAATAACAAAACTTACAGAAATAATAATTCACTTTTTTTAGTTCTGTAATTTTTTTTCTAATGACAATATCTACAGTATATTAAACAACTCGATTCAAATTTGTTATACAGAGAAAATTTGATTTCTAGGGATCATAAAATGCTTTCGAATGCTTAAACCATGCGAAAGTTTCTTTTTTAAATTGATATTTCGTGAAGTTACCAAATAAATTACCAGTTAATAAGGAAAAACGATGGTAAAGATATATAAACTATAATATATAAGGGTTTATATTTTATATAGGTGAAAATTTACAGTTTCCCAAAACATTGCAGAAAGGTATTGTAAATTATATTACATTATCCTTATTGACTATTCTAACACACATAACCAAGAGTTAACATTTTTATAACACTCATTTCAATAATCAATCAAATCAAGGTGTATGGCTGTGACAGACAAATATTAGATTGTTAAATACAAGCCTTAGCTTCATTTGAACTAGTCAAGATTAATTTGAGTATTTTGGATATTTCTCTCCAGAAAAAACAATAAAGAAGAGTGCAGCATTATCTGCAAAAATCAGAACATAGCCCTTACATAATTGGGTATTTTTGCTGGATAGAAACGAATAATAGATGTTAACTTCTAATGCTGAAGTAATTCTTTTGCAATAATTATGAAAACATATTTCCTGCTAACTACGGTGCGTACTTTAACTCGGAGAAATCCAAAGGGATCCAGTGCTGATTATTTGACTTATTTGTTATGTACACTCATAAAATTTCCTCGCAGGTCTAGTTGTGCGATACACATTGCTTCCCGATGTTTTTGATCCCCGCAGGGGCATCAGACAAAAGTAGATTTGAAAAACAATTTGATCTACCACAGCATCGATTTGACATCACAGATACTGGGTTTGTACTTAAGTGGCTGAAATAAATGAAACATATTGATATGTTTGTAAATACTGATTTATTGCAGTGAAATCAGCTTAGGTAACGATGAGTGTAAGTTTACACTCATCGTTTCATTAACTTATTTCATGGGTTAAAAACCGACTTAATTTATTATTTCATACAATGCCCGTTTAAAATATAGCATAATACGCTAGGAAAAAATACAATGCATGAATGAAAATAGTATTCTTTACGCGTACGCCACAGATAAACGCCCCAACCGATGTCAAGTTAGATTAAATTCTAAAATCTGCTAGCCCTTTTATGTAATTTCTATGATAAAAAGATAACGAGCAAATCTTGAATTACACCCGTTTCGTAGGCAGGTTTACGTAGATATACTACATCAACAGGTCTACATGAGTAGTTGCTGCTGACGCGTCCCTTGAGGCGGTTGCGATCGTAGTAGTTGATGGCATCGCTTAAGCTCGTTGTCTATGGCCTGCAGCGTGTCTTGCATCCCGTGCACACCTCGCGATCTGAACCAAACGACTAATTACAATCAACTTTTCAGTACTATATTCTATATTCACACTGTCAACACAATGTTTGTCCACATTCACAATAACGTAGGATATTCAGCTATGCTGACAGCGGCATCTGCGCTATTGCACACCTCCAGACCAATCTTGTACAGCGGCCGTGTACGCACGGTTTATAAAAATATGGGTGCTTCTGGATTTTTCTAAATATTTTGTCTAAAATATTCATAAACAATACAATCTGATTGCTTGATCTTAAATTTTAGTAAGTTAACATATCATTGGTAGTGTTCGCGCCCAAGCTCCTACCCCAATATTTGCGGCAATGGTTATAGTCATGATTATGCGGCTCACTCATTATTGGAAGGAGATTTTTATTGTCGGTGGTTGCAAGATAATTTTTATTAATTTTCATTGAAAACCCACAATCTGTCCCCCTTTTTGAAGAACAGTGGCACCATGCCCCAGTACCACGCTTTAGGCGTTTTGCCTTCAAGTATGACAGAGTTAAAAAACCAAGCGCCTTTCGAACTGGTACTCCACCCACCTATATTACTCTATTGTCACTAATAATAGACGATAAAGAATCTAATTTATCCAGTAACTGATGTCTTCATTATACATTCAGCATTATTATATAATGATGTATTTATTTGTTCTGGTATTATCTATTTATCTTCATATATTTCTTTATTTTCTTCCCGCTTCTCCTGAAATTCGACCCCAACAGAAGCCAAGACATTTTATAAAGAAGTTGTACGATTCATTTCATTAGATAACCACCATAGTACCACAATTCGATTAACACAGTGATAACAACACTGCTGCAAATCATGGGACAAGCTTGGAGAGTTAGTCACATAAATAATTTTTATCAAATTGTTCAATTTCTTTAATTTTTTTTTTGTGCTAGAAATAACTTAGTAACTAATATGCGACTCAAGACTTCTTCATGAGCCTCTCTACATGCTTCTAATAAATCCACACTTTATTGTTGCTATATTACAAGGCGTTTAACTTGTGTATTACAAGGCGTTGAATGTATTTTCAAAAATAGATTATAAACATCAGAGTGTAACGAATAACCTGCATACCGAAATCAAACATTGTATGGTCGAATAATTAAACGGATATTTAGATGTTATACATATATATTTTCACTTCAGTAGCTCAAACATGAAGGTTTTGCTGCTTAAAATCAGTGAGTAAAATCGATTTTTACTCACTAGTGAGACAAAGCTAACCACAGATTATAGTAACCTATGTATAACTAATGGGATAACCATACAGACTATGTTGTTTCGCCCTAAGATAATATGCCCATGGACATTGGATTTGCCTGACACTTCTCGTTGTTCCGTGTCACGCATAGGTACCACTTTAAACTAATGTAAAATAAATTGGCAAGAAATCAGAAAAATAATTGTTAAAAAAATGTCTCTTCGGAACGGAACATAATAAGTACTTATTAAAATCTCAAGAATGATGCGCGGAACGGAACTATTGACAGAAGTTCCTTTCCACGCATCATACATTCTTGAGAGTTTAATATATTTTTTTTATTTAATTCGCTTTTTTACTAACAGGGAATAATAATAAAATAATTTACTTACTTATTATTTTTGAAGACATATTTTAACAATTATTTTTCTGTTCTTTTGACAATTTATTTTACATTTGTTTAAAGTGTATGCGTAACACGGAAAAACGAGAAGTGTCAGCATAATTGACGTGATATTTCCAAAGTAGGTATGATATTTGTTCTCGCTGCTGAAGTGAAAAGTTATGTGTGTCACACGAGAGCAAAGTTGTTGCATCTCGTGCCTTTGAATCCCTCGACACGCTCAGGATTCTACTCTAGAATCACTCGCTTCGCTCGTGATTCAAACAGAATCCTTCGCTTGCTCGGGACTCAAATCAGCACGCGCAGCAAACATCAACTTTGCTCACTTGTTGCACAAATAACTATTATATTGTGTAGCGCCTAGACGAAAGTAACTGGCAAATATCCTCCTCAGCTTTCGACACTAATATTGCGTTGACTTAAAAATTGTCTTGTATTTCAAACTCACTTGAACAGCGTCATTAGATTTTTTTAAAGTCTTGTTTCTGTTTATAATCATATTTATTACTGTTCTACTAACATAACTCATCATCACCCCTCCTCATCACATTCCTATACCATGCCAGTCAATTACTTGTATTCTCAAAACTTATCTTCTTTCCAGAACGCACTTATCAATAGCTGAACTATATACAAATATACTCACTCTAGTCGTATCAAGTTGTCTCTGGTCTCGCCGCTCGACATTCTTCGATCTATAAAAACAAAAAATATGATATTAGAAATTCATATTAGTTATAATCTGTTTTATATTTGAGATATAATTGCAAACACTAACAAATGTTAAGAATACGGTGCAAAATTTACTATCATAGCATTTGCATACAAATGGTAAACGGTCTGAAGAAAATAAACATTTTCTCTAGAACTATACTAATATTATACAATTATGAAACCACGCACACTGGCTCACGCTCAAGCTCTAACTGCAATTTTAGAACCGTACTTTTGACATTGTCTGATACACGCAAATGTCAAAAGAACAGACTTTAGAAAAAATATAATATATGCTAAGTTCGCCATGAAGATTGTCAGCGTGTAGACTTTTTATCATTATCATATCAGCCAAAATAAACACACTACTAGAAATAGTCCTCCCTTGCTGGTCTCGTCTCGTCTGTAGGTTGGCATAGCGTACCGCACAACAGTTGCTGACGCAGTCAAATGTGTATCTAGTAACTACCTCTACGAAATGGCACGTCTGTAGAATAGTACATTGTTTGCAAGCAAAAAACTGTAAAAAGTAGGATTATTTAAATTGCTTCATGCAAGGTCCGTAATCTGGTTTTCTTCCTAGAAACAAATGCGAATATGTATTATTAAAATTTATCTGGTGCTTCATTGTTAATGCGGTGAAAATGTCTAAACACTGTATTTTAAAAGGTGGATTTTCGTTTATATTACTACTTATAATATATAAACCTGGTATAGTACAGCAGTTTCGAATGATTATCGATAATAATAGAATAATATCTATGAGCATTCGGTGCTAGAAGTGTCAAAGGATTTGGGAGTAGAGCGCAAGAGAAATCTGCGCACAATTTTGATAAAAAATATTTACTCTGTGGGTTTATATTCCTTTGTCTTTCCATAAGCTACGGCTTAGCCAAACGAGTAGCCGTAGGTAAAATGATCCAAAAGATATATTTTAATGCATTATTTATTTGAAATAACTTTATCTGTACTAATGCAACTTTGTGCTCTATTTGTAACACAAATGATGCGCTACAAATTAGTGGTGCAGATTTAATAAAATTACGTGAGTAGATATTGTGAAGAGTCAACTAACCATTCCCAACTTGCGGCAGTTCCCCTTCGCTGAGCGAGCCATAGTCGTTGTCGGTGGTATAGGTCTCACTGCAAGTGATAGTCGGCCTCTCTTCGCCAGGCGACCACTCATCACTATTAACCCTATCTGAAAAGGATAAGAACTTTCCTAGCTTTGGCAATTAACTTATTAATATTTGATTTTGATTAATGACGTCCTTTTTTTATGTTGAGTACAAAATCAATTTATAGTCTTTGCCAGTTTATATGTAGCTGAATTAATAACATACGTACTGTAGAAATAGACTTTAACATTGAGTGAAGAGTGCTTAGCTGATGCATTGAACAACTTAGTCAGTCTCACAGTTCGTGAGACACATGATTGATTTTTTTTTTATTTACGTAATTAATATACATTTTATTACATTCGGACTATACAACAATCAAACTGATCGAAGCGGATCTGCAATTATTTGTATAAAAACTGTAAAGCAAAAAGTCGCCAACCTTTCTCACAAGGCAGGTCAGTCATCGAAGATATCTCATTGTCGGTGTCGTCTGGACTTGTATCTCTGCTATACGTAAGTGAACGTCGTTGGTTTGCGACGTGTGGAGGTCGTATAGAGTTACACTGACTATTTATTTGTGTATCTGTAAATAGATAATTAATCCTCAAACTCTGATTCAGCTTTTGAGACTGAATTACTTTACTCAATTCACCAACTCTTTTTTATAAATCGTCAAAGTTATCCGTTTTTGAGTATAAATATGTGCTTGAGTATAAATATTAATAAATATTTCTTACACTTACACCAATTAGCTTAGCCCAGAGTAAGCTAAAGGCTTATATATATATATATATATTACCAACCATGACTAAGGTACAAATGCTCGTATTCATTACACAAACATCTGCCCCCACCGGGATTCGAACCACAGAGATGGCGATACATTGAAACCGAAAAAAAAATATAAGAATACATAATACACGAATTATACGAAAAATACTTAGAACTGTATGACCTACCAACAAAAGATGTAGATTTCGCATGCTTGGCGTTTCCAACGGCTTTTGATGGTATTTCAGCTTTATCTTCTTTACCTATAGATACCATAACATTTTTATCATCCGTTATCTTTGGTTTAGTATGTAAGTCATCAATGTTATTCATTAAATAATCTGACTTATTTGTATTTGAAATGTCTGATTCCGTTGTGATTTTTATATTTTCGGCAGTTATATTTATTACATGACTAATGTCATATAATTTTCTATTTTTGGAAGTACTTTGTAATTTGTCAGCTGATTTTACAGTAATATCTTCTTTGCTATCACTTTTTTTTGAAACGTTATCCTTACTTCTAATTAATTTTTTAAACTTTTCCACTACACCCTTTTCGATTGTTAAGCTATTATGTCTTTCAATTATATAACTTCTATTTGATGCGTCACTATCACGATCAGAATCCGCTTCCAATATTTTTTCATAATCTGTAAAACCACTTTCTTCGACACTGGTTGTCGTTTGGCTGCAAAATTAATAAACGAATATATAGATACTAAACGTAGCTTTTAAAGGAATGTCAATACTTCCGTCAGTAAATAATGACTTTGTACAATTTATAATGTAACAAAATCAGTTTAGCACTATTCAAAATTATTGATATATAAGTATTAGATTAGCTTACGATTTCTCTAACAAAGTGCTTTTAACCGTAACATCATAAGTATTCTGGAAGCTATCAGGTTTTCCTATTTGACCATTTTCTTCATACTGAATTATCTCTTTTGAATATGATTTGACAAGTTCAGGGTCCTTTGTGTGTGTATTCTGTATAAATAAACAGTAAAGAATGTTTGCATACTGTATCCTTGGAAATATGAATCAATTAAAATATAACAAAACAGGTACATAAAACAAGGTAAACTTACAGTGGAAGTTTCCAAGGCGGAAAGTTCATTCTGCAGCAGTAATATTTTCTCAATTAGAGCTTTATTTGAATGCTGCATTTTCTGAAATAGAAACACAGTATAAATTTCTTGCACTATAGGTTTGCATAAAAATGTCTTTAACTAACATTAACAATAAAAAACCGTGTAAAATAGTTGAATTACAAATGATTTTTTTTAAATAGTGAGCCTTATATTCCTCGGTAACCATAATCCTGTACTTTTTATGTAAATAACCTCCTCCTCCGACAACACAATCGTATCAGTTGTTACAAGAACAACTAGCACTGTAGTCGAATATATATTTATTTGTATTGCTGCTTTGATAGTTATATCTGCTGAGAAACACATTGAAACATTAGGACAAGAACAACCTTGTGATGGTCATCATCCAGAGTTTGATCCGCATAGCCAGAATCGTCGAAGGTTTTACTTTCGCCCTGCGGCGATGCCATGTCCGAAATCACGCTTTTTGGAGACACTTCCAACTGAAATAGTAAAAAAAAATACGATATACCTTAATAAGTAAGTCTGTGCACGACGGCACACTTCTATTGCTGGGATTGTGAAGGATTCCGAACGGTACGGCCCGGGGGTTGTTCCAGGAAGAATTGAAACGCCAGTATGTTCTGTTCAGTCGGCCAGCAGGGTGTTCAGGAGGTTTCTGTGGGTGGTCGGGCAGTCATCCGCTTTAGTATGTGTTCCCCGTCGTAATCCGTGCCGGGAAGGGGGAGTCTTTAAATTTATTCCCGAATTTCTTCCTACCTAAAAATACAATTTTTGAGACCCCCTGACGAGGATATACCGTACAGAAAGCACCTGTCAACCCCTTTTTCCTTTTATTTACATAATAAATACCTATTTACTATACGTTATCTTATTTTCATCCCTTTCATTTGTAGGTAATCTGCGGGAGCTCATTTTTTCTCTATATTGCCGTTCACTATGTCACTTTATCTATTATAGCTCAAGAGATATGCTCGATAATACGTCTTCCAGGGTGAATTTCTATCCCTATTTTGGGCTTAATTTAGCTATTTGATGTCTTATTGCCCAAATATAGAAATAAGTTAAAGGATAAAGAAGATAAAGGTTCAAAATGTTTTAAAATACTTACATGGGAAAACGTTTTATCCGGTGTATGCAAATCATAAAGGGAGTTAGTCACTTCTGGTGGCATAGTAGACCGAATTTTACATTGCTGTAAAAATATATTCAAAATTATATATACAGTTTATAAAATTAAACAGAATGTGGTGAGATATTTAACAAATTATATATTTACATTAGTTATGTTGAGTTGATTCTCAATGGCTTTGGTGAGCGAGTTCGTTGTGTTAAAAACTTTGATACGCGTCTCCAGCTCGGAGACTTTCCGTTTTTCGACAGATAGCTGAATTGCTAATTCACCTAAAAGATATGAATTTGCTGTATCATATACAGAAATTACAGTTGTAGAACAAGTCTCGATACACACTCTATGTCATATACCAAGCACTGTCAAGGACCTCTCTTGGATGGATGATAGAAGTTCAACAGGCTGTATTCGCTAGCACGTCTGAGGATCCTTCAAAGTTATTGCTTTTTCGTAATTTAAACTGAACTTAGCCAATCTGAAAAAGGGTTGTAATAGCCATCTGCGTCTAACAAAATTAGATCTTTTGGTGGTGTATCAGTGTTCAGATTAGGAAAATCTGTTAATGTACTAGGAAAAATTGAAGTCTGTTTACAAAATCTAATAAAATATCGATATTGAAATAAAGTATGACACATTTTACATAACCATTACCAAGTTGGGCCTGTATCAGTCATTAATTTATTATAAATTATTGTATCAGAATTATTCCCATCATTGCGGAATCCTTCCCCTATTGCCTACGTCACCTTTATCTGCTCTAATACTACGTTTATATACTGCCGAAATGAGGAAAATGGGCAGGACAAGTGTGTACAATACACTACTTCTCATGCCATTCTCATTGCCCGATGATGTTGCGCGAGGGCCAGTAGTCAGTTCGTGACGTGTGCCTGTGGAGAAGCGTTATTTGTTTTTTTTTTCAGAATATTTTTAAGAAATGCATTTTGGAGGAAGGACACTGTAACACAATTACTGGACATGAAAAACATAAGTAAATGGTAGGCTAGTATTTAAATAAACACTTCTCTCGATCGTGCTGCAGCAATATCTATGTAATTATTGCTGCCGGCAATTGCGCGAAGAGCAGCGGCAGGTTTATTTTAAAGTAACAAAAAAGAAAATACGGTCACTCACTACTGCGTGCTTCAGCATCCCTGAGCTTGTTTCCCAATTTGTCCATAAGTTTACTATTCTCCTGCACCTCAAACTCTCTAGCGACAGATTCAGCACGTAGCTTCTGATTATCACTTGACATTTTAGAAAATTCCTCGTTTAAAGAACTCATTCGATTTGAAAAGGTTTTCTTAGTTTTTTCAAGTTCCTAAAATGTTCACAGCTTACGTGACCTCATAGTTTTGAAAAGAGCGAAACCGGGAGTAATTTATTTAAAAATAATGGGTCATCGACGCAAATGTCCAACTAATTTCTACTGTAATTCAATGCGGTATTTTTACTTTAGTTTTCGTTCATGCATATGTTAATTATTATTGAGATGTTAATAAATTTTCATGTATATCTAGTTAACATGAATTTGTTAATTAATAATAATAATGTTGATATGACATATTGATTTAATTAAAGTTATATATATATATATATATATATATAATATATATATATATATATATATATATATAACTTTAATTAAATCAATATGTCATATATATATATATATATATTAGTTTTATTTAATTGAAAGTCAATATACATATAATTATATGTAATGGTGAAAAATTTAATGAAAATTAGGCGGTAACTAAACAATAATTTTGTGACTAATATTTTACTGTAATGGTGATGGGCCTGAGTAATGTGCAGCAACGAAACTTTACCAGAGAAGAGTATAAATTATTGTACATCATCTGGATAAAGATTACATTTTAAATATCTCCCGTTTTTTGTAAATATTTTAAATTATTTAATAGAAGCAAGTTAATGGAATCTTTTTTTTTAAGTATTTTTTCTTTTTATTAATTTTCGCAAGACATGCTGTCAAAGTCGCATTGACAGCGGACGAGTGTCATCATTGGTCACAGACTATGTACATTCAGGGTGGTCAGTAACACAACATGTCTAGAACTTCATGAATTTATAATTACAAAAGTACATTTCTTTTGTTAACTATATAACCATTTTTCAATAAGATTTAAATAAATAATTATTTTATATACTTAATTAAAATATTTTAACCACGTTTTGGGATGTGTTTACTTGAATATCTAGGTACTTTCAAACATCATTTACAGAAAAACGGGGGATTACAAAACAACAAAATACAATAAATTGTAAATTGATGAATATAAAATTACCTATTGATTGATATATCTTAGCGTCTCTGCACATGATTTAGGCCCACTTTTTGTCCATGTCCTTTGCCACAAGAACCGAAGAATACTGGTTTTGAATAAACTTTGTAACACCCCTGTATCACTTGTACTTGTAAATAAATGTGATAGTCCAACACAGTTGAATGTTTAGTAATATAGAACATAGAAGATAATAAATGTATATTTTTTATTACATATTTTTTTTACATAATAGTCATGATACCAACCTGCTGCAAATCATAAATTTTTTGTTGGAGCTCTTCTTTCAAAATACTGCATTTATTTTCCTGACATAAGCTTTGTGTATCCTCACTATAACATAATATTGAGTAAAATTTTTAAGCATTGATAAATATGTAATAAAAGATGTCATGTTAAAATAATACTCACTTAACTTTTACATCTATATCGGTTTGAGTGTCCACAGCTTTTGTTTTAACATTTTCTCTAAAATAAATAGGTATACAGAATGATACAATGATAATAACAAATGAACATGCCAATATCATATTTAGTACATAATAGGTACACTAGGCATAGACATACTCACTTATCAAGGCAGTTGCTTGACACAGTACAACTTCCGACATTATTACTCCTTTTTGTATTTATCATGCTGATTGATGAATTTCTGAATTATAAATAATAAGAAATGGGTTACCTTTTTCACTATGAATTTTAACACAAGCATATTAATAAGTGCTAGCGAGCCGAAAACACAGTATTTATAGGCTTCCTATAAGGTAAAATGGTGATTTGGTGACAATTGGCACTGGATGCTAGTCAAGAAGGACCATTTGGTGTGGAAATCCTTGGTTTAGCATAAATTTAACTGTGTATATCTTAGCTGAAATTAAGATGATATTAATAATGGTGAACTAATGTTATTAATATTTGTTGACTAACAACAACACATTTTACAGCTGAATTATATCAGGACTCATTGAATTATAATATATATATATATATATATATATATATTATATATATATAATTTCAATTAATATCCCTAAAAGGCCAGATAGTAGTGTAATAAGCACTCACATATTTTAATAAGTTTCAGTATAGTAGGAAGCCCTGACTATGACTTTTATGAGAAGAAAGGGAGAAATGAAATGGCAGATGCTGTCACCATCAGTCTCCACATAGACCATTGTCTCCTAACTTTTCCAATCACCCTTAGATCTTAACCATGGAAATGTATTTTACCTTTAAATGGAACAAGCATATAGATATATATTAAATAACACATAAAATTAAAAAAAAATATTGAGTACACACTAAATTAGTATGCAAGTAATGTATATAATAATGTGGTATGTAATATTAAAGTATATAAAAATAGTAATGCATATAAAATGCAAAGGAATAATAAATGGGATAAATGATAAATGAACTGATAAATGGGAGCATTCAAACAAAGTAATGATAATATTCATGAAAAATATATTAGAAAAATGAACTGCAAATGTACTCACTTTCCAGACAAGGAGGCAAAACATTTAGTACAGCAAAGAGCTGGACCAGTATTACGTCTTGACAACTGCTTCGCTGAACACAGCCGCATGTTCAATACTCTAATTTTTTCTGACAGGCGTTCATTTAAAATCTTTAAATTTTCAACTCTGCAATTTATATTAATATGATATTAATTATAATGATCTAGAAAATTGATTTAATATGATTCCTATTCATATAGCTTTTACAAAGTAATTGACCATTATGTAGCCGAATAAATTGTGAATTGAAAAATTTGAGCAAAATGATTTAATTTAAGAAATGCTTGAAATTAAGAATTTAAAAAAAGTAAGAAGTAATTCTGATTATTGTTATTTTAAATAGGTGGTAATCAAGACCTGCTAGAGTCAACACTAAATGCATAATAACCTTTATTAATTATAGCCATTAATGAAGATGTGAGCTGTGACTAGAATTAATAAGATGAAGATTGAAAGTAGTATGATGGCAAAGAAGATAACCAAGAATAAGCATGGTATAGAAATGTAGGAATATTACTTCTGTAAATGGATGTAAGGAATGAATGAGAAATATTACTTCTGAAAATAGAAAAGAGTTGTTGTGAATGTAGATGAAAAAAAATATATCCACAACAGAAACTTCAACAAAATTATAATGCACTAGCTTTTGCCCGCGACTTCGTCCGCGTGGAATAGTGACTTCCGGCAGATTTTTGGTTTTTCCCACATAGATCATGTATAGAGGAATAATTCTTTCATACATATTTTTTGTGTATCTTGAACCGTTTTCGCAGCGCACGCAAAGAAAGCCTTCAAAAAATGAATAATTTTCCCCGTTTTTTACACATTTACCGCTCTGTCTTTGCTCCTATTGGTCATAGCGTAATGTTATTTAGCCTATAGCCTTCCTCGATAAATGGACTATCCAACAAAAAAAGAATTATTCAAATCGCACCAGTAGTTTCGGAGATTAGCGCGTTCAAACAAACAAACAAACAAACTCTTCAGCTTTATATATTAGTATAGAGTATAGATAGGAAAGGATATAGTTACAAAGAATGTATGTACTAAGAAAATATGATTAAAAGGTATATGGAGAAGAGAGTATATTGCATTAACTCTACAACATAAGTGGGACAATGGGTAGTTTGGTCATACTTATATGACACTCTACCACATGCGAGATACTTGATAAGATATAAAATAAGAACTAATGCTTAACTATAGAGTACATTTCAAGTTCTTGAGATTGAAACAGCAGCAGGTTATTTGAAACAGCATAAAAATATTACCAATATATGTACTACAATCATAAATTACTTTATAATTTTATTAGTGTTCAATAACAAACAAAATATACAATACATACTTCTCCTTTTGGTGATTTACTAAAGCTGTGTTATGAGCACAACAATCCTTAGGTTCTTTTATAAAACTTTTCTGCAGCATTGCCATTCTTTGCAGTTTAGTAGATAGTAATTTAATAGTTTCTTCTTGACTGTTTAAAGTTCTTTTCAATTTTATGTTATTGTCAAGCAATGTAAAATACAATTCTTCCAACTCCTTTTTGCTTAATTTGGAGGGGCAGGTGCGAAAACATTCTGAAATATTGAAGTATGTTTTGTTTATTTTTATATTATGAAAAACCAAATATGTGTTGTGTTCGAAGATGTATTGTTTAACAGGATAATTATCCTACCTCTATCTGTTCTAGAGGAATGATTTCTGCATATAGTTGGTATTATTTTACATTCATTTATGCCATTCATCGTACGTGTTTATACAAATTTAATTCTTTATTATATTTGCGTTAATAAAACAATACTTAATCTAAATCAGCTTCAGATGTAATACGGAGTATCGAGTTCTGTGTAAAAATTTATAAAGATTTTTCATCATTGGTAATTTACTTCATATAAGCAAGGTTCTAAATACTATTTTCTATTTATATATATTACGAATCAATTAGCAGAATGAAAAACCGCTACTTAGCAACCCAACAATTGTCAACAATAAACTGTCAGAACCTGTCAATGATTGGGTTCCGATTGGCGATCTTATCGTCAAAGCTCTAAAAGTAGTTTCGAATCATCATGACCTCTTTAACAGCACTCCAATGCGACATGTTTAATGACGTCAATAACGTCGTCATCATGAGTTTATACAAGCATACCTCGGATCGTGATCGCTGTGAACGTTGTGTCAAACTACTGTTAATTGTCAATATACTGACAATAGTCATTAATTTAATAATTGTGACAAATAACAAAAATTATAGTAATTTCGTTTGAAACGTACTCACTGCTGTCATCCATCAATGTTATTAATGATTAGACGGGGAGGCTGTGTACTGTTTTGCCCTTAAAGCATTGTTGCATGCCCATTATTCATGTAGGACTTGGATAATGGAGTAATAGCACTGCTTAGGCGTTTTTATTCCGGGACGGTCCATTCTTACAACAACAGCGCCATTTTTGTACTTGTGTACTCCTATACACTATACTTAGAATAGGAGGACAACTAATATTACTACAAGTAAAAAGTACAATTAGATATAAGATATTTTTAAATATCTTTAGTTTTATTTTTATAGCTATTTATTTTCATAATTATATTTTATTTTATAAAAAAATATGAAAAATTATAAAGTATTTAGCTCGTAATAATAATCTTTTAAGGTTGCTTCAGCTAATTTATGGTTTGTCTAACTTATTATAGATAGAGCGAGACAAAAATATAACCTAATGATTTAGGTTATATCAGGATCAGGCTTATAACGTTTTTAATTTTAATAATACGGTTCTTTTGATTAAAATTTCGGGATTCAAATTACAGATTTGGTAGATTAGTACATTGCTAATGATGAAAAGCATTATCACTATGAATACAGAATAGCAGTGGCGGTGATCGTTTCGTGATATAATTGTTGTAATAAATAATATTGTTGGTAGCGCACAGAAAATTTGTTGTGGACGCAATACGGAACACAGCACAGAAAGTAGTTTCTTCTTAAACGGAAAGGCAATGGTACTACACCATACAATCTTTTTAGCATTTTTTTTGGGAACAAAATTGAGAATGCTGGAGTCATCTGAAATTGACTTTATCCATACCACCACTCTTTGGGGGATGAACTAGGAGTGAGACTGAAATTAATTATAGATTCATGTGGGCAACCACGCTTATTTACATAATAAAAAAATTACGAGTTTTCTGTAACTGTAATCAAAAATTATCGACTATATATAACATAACGTTGAAAAATTTATAAGAGTAAACTTTTTAATAATTGGATTGAATAGGTATTTATAATAATAAGATATTAGTTTAAGAATATTAAGACTAGAATTCAGAGACAAAAGATACTACTAAATAAAAGGAACTCATCTATTACATGTAGTATCGGGATATAGGGACGTATTTTAACTTTATAAGACACTAGTGTTATTATTAGAGGATTGGATTATAGGTGGAATAGTCAACACTATTGAGTAACCAATTAATGATTATTTGAGACAAGAGCAATATAATACGTTGAAATAACACACATTCTGCATATTATAATTTTAGTATAGTGACAAGCATCTACACATCAATCAGAGCTGTCAGTTCTGGCATAGTGCATAAAGATTACTTTATAAGCAAATACCTCTTTGCTCTAACAGTTATGCTAACGCATAAGGTCAATTTAGTTCCAAAGACGACGTACCCCTGGTAGCGTTATGGTAATGCTTTTTTCATGACGCTTTACTCGTTGATATTCTTATAACATTCATACTGGCGTAATGGGTAAATCATCAACGACAAAATTGGTCATTAGTGGACAGTCTTATAATTTTATACTTGAAACTGTCAAACACTCTTTTTATGTCTGTGTCTTCAAATCTAAGAGAAACAGTCTCCTTATCGGTAAGTATGCTATAGCTTAGGCCGTGATATTACTTCACGGTCAATCACAAATCTATATTATCCCAACTAATATTATAAATGCGAAAGTGTGTTTGTTTGTTTATTTGTTTGTTTGTTTGTTTGTTTGTTACCTCTTCACGCTTAAACTACTGGACCGATTTCAAAAATTCTTTCACCTTTGGAAAGCTACATTCTCCCCGAGTAACATAGGCTACTTTTTATCCCGGAAAAATCGACAGATCCCACGGGATGCGCAATAAAGGCTTCGCTCAAAAACTACTGCACAGATTTTTATGCGGTTTTCATCAATAGATAGAGTGATTCTTGAGGAGTTTTGCGGCATTTTTTATCTCGGAAAAACGGATAGTCCCACGGGAAGCGCGATAAAATCCTCGCACCATAAACCGACTTCCGCGTATATGTAGCCGTGGGCAAAAGCTATGACCCTTAACCCTCTATACACCCAATCCCGAAATCCACGCGGGCGAAGCCGCGGGCAGAAAGCTAGTTATAAATAAAGCAAACATCTCTGACCATCATGTTAACGTGAAATAAATATAGAAATGTCTCGTAAGGGATCGCGTAAGGGATCGGATGAACAATTATCCCAACTAATCCCAACTAATATTATAAATGCGAAAGTGTGTTTGTTTGTTTATTTGTTTGTTTGTTTGTTACCTCTTCACGCTTAAACTACTGGACCGATTTCAAAAATTCTTTCACCTTTGGAAAGCTACATTCTCCCCGAGTAACATAGGCTACTTTTTATCCCGGAAAAATCGACAGATCCCACGGGATGCGCAATAAAGGCTTCGCTCAAAAACTACTGCACAGATTTTTATGCGGTTTTCATCAATAGATAGAGTGATTCTTGAGGAGTTTTGCGGCATTTTTTATCTCGGAAAAACGGATAGTCCCACGGGAAGCGCGATAAAATCTTCGCACCATAAACCGACTTCCGCGTATATGTAGCCGTGGGCAAAAGCTATGACCCTTAACCCTCTATACACCCAATCCCGAAATCCACGCGGGCGAAGCCGCGGGCAGAAAGCTAGTATTTGTATAAATATTTAAACTTGTGTAGGTATGAAAAGTCTGAGTGGCAGGCAAGTGCCGGGAACCGTATAGGGTAAGTAAATCACTTAGAAGGTGAACCGACGATTTGGTGAAAATCGCTGATAGGCACTATTCTTATAGGTTATTAACAAACAAGGTGTATTACGGAGCATAATGAAAGAACGTACACAATGAATCACTTTTAATTAAGTAATCAACAATAAATACACTTTTTTTCAGATATTTCTTAATGTCTAATGTCTATGACATTAGGACCATGAGTATATTATTTTGTGAACAAGTAATACAAGATTTTGGATTAGAAATGTACTGTTGGCAACACGTCTAGCTTTACATTTGAACTTGGAAGACCTTCCCTAATACGTGGAGCATAAGAGATGTCTTAAGGTCAACATGTTAAGTCTGATGTGTTGCTGTGTGTATGTTACGGATATATTTTCTATTTGAGCCTATAAAGTAATACCTATAGCTAAAATATTCATTTCCATTACCTTACGATGGAAGTAATTTAGATGTACAAAGCTATAACCCGTTAAAAAAAGATTTACAATTTCTATTGAACATTTAATGTACGCATTTCACATAACAACACTAATTAAGCTTATTACCTACATACATAGAATACTGATTTTCATATCAATGATTAAATGGCTTAATATTGATTTTAAAACATACATCTATAGAAAATATTTCCATTATTGGTTAATACCCAACCGTCCTATGCGAATGTATGGGGTCTGTTTTGTATTTTGTCCGCTTCGGAGACTTTAATCTTATAACCATCTTATTATATTGTCTGCAATATCACATTTAACATAGTTATTTAGAAAATATGCTATGCAGTAGACGGTGTTAAGTAACAGGTGTCACTGCTCCCTCGTTATAAGAGCCGACTAAAGGAATCTATTTTATATATCTCTGCGACTGACAATAGTCCCTTGTATAAATTAGCAAAGTATGAGTGTTACCAGGGTGACACTGAATGTTTTTAGAATTGGTTACTTGTAAACAGTATAATGAAAATAATGTATATTTTATCATTGTAAAATAATAAATATTATTTTTTATGATTTAGCGGCTAATCGAAAATTGTCTGAATGTATTGAATTTAAAGCTAGGAATATTTGATTGGCCTAAACAGCTGCAGCTTTAATGAGTTTTAGAGTGATAGCACAAGTCTCATCAAGGATTTGTGTGAGGGATGGCTTTATACGGCAATTATTTAAGATAACATTAGTTGTTATTCAGCGTTTAAAAGAAATTGACATAAGAAAGACCAATCAACCAAAATGGACGTGGTTAGCTATTTTAGGACGAGTTAATACCGATGTATTAGGTACTCAAGTGCACAAAATCCTCAACGTACGGTTAGCTATTTACTGGTCGCTGGATATTTTATAATTTGACCGACCATACTGACATAATAAAAATTTTAACTGTGCTGTAATATTTAACAGAGATAACTAAAATGTTGTGTTCAACATACCTACGGGTAACGAAAATTGTATTTACTGTTACGACTCCGAAACCAAAAACAGGTCTATTATGTGGGTATTTCCTACGAGCTGCCAACTAAAGTAAAAAGACAGACAATTTCATAGGATTAGTTATAACGTGACCATTATTTTAGAGGATCGAGACACAGTTATTACAAAGTTGTAATTTAATAATTTTACTACATGTCATAGCAGTAGCGTATATAGACTCGAGTTTCGTGGGGGCCCAGCGAATATCTACATGCATGTATGTATATATATAATTATATATATATATATATATATATATATATATATATATATATATATATATATATATAAAATATACATATACATATATATATATATATATAAATGAACTCCAGACGTACCTTCTTTAAAAGTCTACAACAGAAAATAAAGTGTTTATATATATATATATATATATATATATATCTCATGTTATGCGTAAAATAAAAATAATATTTGAAAATAAATTAAGTTTATTTATTTGGATAAATATTTTATAGCAGGAAGAAGTGTAGTATGTCATGTAGCTCTTGACTCTGACTCTACCTCTCAGTTAGTAGGTCATTTAGGTTTGCACATTTCAGCTGAGGAGCAGGAATATATTGCTTGCTGTTAGTGTCTTTCTGACTGTAACAGTCCGAGACTCACTGTTACAATGCTCTGAAATGAAATGTGCTACTAGTGTACATAGTTTTCCCCCCAGAAAAACATAAATGTTCCCTTAATACTGGGTCTGCTTTAGAACGAAACCTTAAAAGAGATCTAAATACACCATCATTAGCATTAACATCTTCTCCATCTGCAATAACACGTCCACTGTCTCTTTGACCTCTTAGTGGTATTCCAACCCTGCCACATAGAATAACTGCTTCTATTATAGGAAGGATTTTTTTCCTATTGTTTTCAATGTTTTGACGATACTGCGAATCAATTTTTGACAAAACAGTGCCTGTTTTCAAGATTGTTTTATATTATTATAGTACAGCATGCAGGTTTGATGGAAACTGCTTTGATTATGTTTAAATATAAATGTTTTTTGCATCTTTGTAATTTCTTGATTCTAAGGGGCTATTTATTAACCTGCCAGGGATTTGGTGGTTGCCTTTGCCAATTTTGGAGTCAGTTCTTTTAAACAACACACAATACTTACAAAACCCACCCTCTAATGACTTCGAATAACTTAGCCATTCATATGTGCTCATCCATGATGCTTGCAACCTTCGTTTGTGGCCCCATGCTCATGAAGTGGAAAGTTAAAATTATTTGGAGGTTTCCAAATATTTCAACATATTTAATTTGGACACATTGTCCAACTGGGGGTCTAAGTTGTGGACATAATTATAAATGTCACATTTATTACTGTCACTGTCACTGTCATGTTCAAGATCAATTGCTTTACCACTAGCAGTTGATGGCGATTCTGCTATAAAATCAGAACTGCTGGCAGAATGACTGGTACCAGGCTCAGGCTCAGATATTGCTGCCTTCTTAAAAAAAGAAGAGATGTCGCTTTGTTGATTGCGTCTTTTCATTTTTGTTACGAAAATGCTAACAAATGAAAAGTAATAAAATAATCAAGAAGCACAACATTAAATAAAAAAAAAAACCTCACTCACAAATATCACACGCACATTAATTCGAAAAAATTTAAATAACAAGTTAGAAGTCGGGAGGATTCAACGAAATTCTTCTTTTTTTTCACTTTCCAAAGATGATTTACGCTGCAGCAAATGTACTTTGGCGCAATACTTTTTCAAGCAAATATTTTTCAACTCTGCCTAACTTGTCCGTTGCAGCAAATTATCAATGACGCAAAACTCTTTCAAGCAAATGTAATTTAATATTGATTTTTTGTTTCAACGTTAATTTCTGGCACAGGATTTTTCATTAATGGTTAAAAAACAAATTCGAAAAAGATTTTCCTTTTTTTTTTTTTTTTAGTTTTTTGAATGTTTATTTTATTATTATTATTATATTAAAAAATAATTTATGTGTATTGCGGGTTAAGGTATGTAAAAATTTCGTGGGGGGCCGGGCCCTCGGGCCCCCCCCTATATACGCCACTGTGTCATAGCAATACTTCAGGGAAAGTGACTTCATAGTAGGATCCTTCTTCACCACGACTGTGTCGTAGTGGGTCGCCAGGCAATCGCCTTCATATCAGACATAGATATTTTACATTACTCGTCGTATGCCTTTGACCTCGTAACTTGCGGTTTTTATTTATTCTATAATCGGTAATCATGTATTATTATTATTCTTGTAGTATAAACTAACAAAAATAGATAGGTTATAATAATATAATAATGCATGACTACATACTTAAAATTAAATAACATACTTCTATTTTTATAAATATATTAAATAATATATATATATCAAAAAACCAAAACAGCATGGTTGACGCCTAAAAATAACAAAAATACTCACAAGCCTTAAAGAGTAAACATAATTTAAAAATCTCTAGTTAAATCACTTAGGTACCTACTATATATATCAAAAGAATCATATGTCATATATAAAATAAACAATCAACATGAAAATCAAAATTTTGAACATCAATACAACAATGTTATATACAAAACTAGCGGCCCGGTACGTGCTTCGCTACGTATAAGGCATAGTATTAAAAAAGATTATCAAGTTTAATTTTTATATAAAACAAAAATGCTAGCTATTTAAAAGTCCAAATGACCCAAATGATATATTGTTTATATTATATTGTTATTCTTTGACAGAACTAACGTAATTTTATTGTCTTCGATTGTTTTGCTAAAGGTTCAAATTGGCTTTTAAGTATTAATATAAATTGTTTGTATATGGGAGTATAGAAAGATGTTGATTTTGATTGAAAGATTTTGACTTTTTCATGTTTTTTTTTTTTTTCTCTACGTATAAACTTTCTCTGGACTTCCACGAATAATTCAAGGCCAAAATTAGCCAAATCGGTAAAGGCATTGTTTAGTTATATTATAACATTACAAAGAAAAGTGGCATTGATTTTTATTTATATAGGTAAAATATCATTGCTTTGCTGCAAAGTTAATAACTATTGTAATATATAAAAAAATATACATACATTGCTGCAAAAAGACTTAATCGTTAGCTCGATTGACTTTTCTCTAATTGGCTTGTTCAATTACAATGGTTAGCAAAATGGTTAGTAATTTTGATACTGAAACATTGTCATAGCACACAGTAATGTACGTAATAACTGCACAATAGTGTAACAATACAATAAATAATTATGTCAATGGATAACACACCGTCATTTATAAGATGTTTGCGGGGATGTAGATCCAACGAGTAGCAAATTTAATGAGTGCTTACACAAGAACTATTGTGAATAGTGCCATCAAATGCACAGGACCTATTGGAATACTGGTCAAAACGCTTGTGGGCTATTATAGTTTTATATTAGTGGTAATGAAAATATAGAAAGAGACTCCGGTAATCTAATTTGATATAAATAGGAAAGTTGACTCGCCACTCATTAAATGGGGACTCTAAAGTAAACCAGTATTGGTGCAAAGAAGGCAAAACGGCTAAGCAAGACACCGACAGCATTAGGTCATTATTACACTCTTGAAGCATCTTGCGACTCCATTCTTGCGGGTGGCATAGGCCTCTCTGGAGTATATAGTATGGAAGTCACACGTCATATTCACATGCTCTGAGGTCACTTCATTATAATAATTACATTATTTGCTAGAGGGTTATTATATAGAATTTCCAGACATGTTCTATCCATTATCGAATGGAAATGGAATTGGTATGTCGAGCCTGGTAAGTCTTCGAGTCTTGCAATTCAATACTAGTTCAACGGACAATTGTTACATGGATTTTAGTAATATCTTTTGACCCTTTATCGAAGCTGCCTTATAGAATTAAAGGGGAATATCTATATATGGATGGATAACATTACAGATTCAAACCAAATTATTTTTTAATCACCGTAATTTTGCTTACTTTTTAATTGTATATCACAAGGAAATTGTAAGACCTCTGAGGTCTCGCTCGAAAACCTACCTAATAATAAAATAATCATGGATTTCGGATATTAGTTGCCTACTTAAAATAACTAAGGGATTATACATATTCATTTGTAATTATAATTTGTATATTTAAAAGTAATATATTTATTTATGAAATTAGAATTTGGTATAACAATTACTTTTGTTATATTTATTTATCATTTCTTCAATACTATATATACGATAATTCCAATAATTGGCTACAGTTTATAAATATAAATACACTACATTTTTAAATACATACAAATCTACTTCATTTCTGTAACTATAAATCTCAAAATACATATTTATAATAATGTATATATATTATAAATTCTTACCTCTAATTATTTGGCAAAACACCTAAGTAGTCATAACATGTATAGTTTGAAAATTTATTGTCTTGATTACATTTGGTTAATATTTATTTTACTTTACTAAATGCGCTAACAACATTACGATGCGATACTTTTCTAGAAATACATAACATTTTATCAAATAAATTGTCAATGTGTGTATCAAATTTAAGCCGATATCAAATTACCTATCAAAATAATTGTTTCAATTATTATATTGAGTGGAATACAATATTTAAAGTAACAAATTTTTGAATGAATAATCTTAAAAACACATAGAAGATTTCGTAATATTGTCCAATAATTTATTAAAAATTTTCTTAAGATCGAATAAGTGTCTAGGAACAACAAGTGAGAAGCTAACGTATCTAAGTATATATCTAGTTATTGTCGCTTTATTATATTAGCAGCGAACTACTTACCATTTTAATATCGTTAATTAGGTATTTATTTAGATGTATGGAAATGCTATTAGTAATCATTCTAGTGGTTACATTATTAATTCATTACTTTTACATTGAAGAGATTCATAATTTGCTGCAATATAGGTGATATAGAATATGTTCATAGCGCCTTCTTCATATGTTTAAATATTTCTTACATTATTATTAGGCAATCTGACTAAGAAATAAGAAGGAATGTGTTTACGTGGCAAATAGGAATGTTTAGAATTAGATTAGATTGTAGCAGTTGAAAAATAAGGACAGAAATTAGCAGAAGCTTATCGCAACTGATGTTCGTGGCGCCTTCTTCATATGTAAAATATAATACATATTAAATATAATTTTAAATATTTCTTACATTATTATTAGGCAATCTGACTAAGAAATAAGAAGGAATGTGTTTACGTGGCAAATAGGAATGTGTTTACGTGGCAATTAGTTAGATTGGATTATATTATTGGATTGTACACTGAGGAAAAATATAGCTAACAAAGCCACAATAAAAACGTTGTCAATATTTTTTTGTATTTGCATCAAAATACATAGGTAAAGAATATAAATTAATTTATCTATGGCCACAAAGTTTTTATTGTCAAACTTTTATGAATCTGTGGACAATACGTTATTTGTCATTTTATTTAAGTTATAGTATTATTAACACTGTCGCAACTTTACGTTGTCAACGATTTCCATATTTTGTCGATCTATCAAAATTTAAAATTGTTTGATTCACAAAAGAAAATAATAGCAAAGTGCCTTTTGTGCTGAGATACATTTTTAATTATTAACTTTGGCGTATTGACAAAGTAAGTGGCATGAATTGGCGGCGGGGGGAGCTAATGATTTAACGAACTTTGTCAGTTGATCGAAGTTTTATTATGATTTTGTTTCATTTGCCTGTGATCGTTGAGCGCGTGTGTATATATCATTTCGTTTTAGCGGTTTAAACACCTGACAGGATTACAATAAATTGCTATAATTCCTTTGGTGGACCAAATCAGTATACCGGTACCGGTTACGTGCTACGAATCAAAAATCACATAGGTTTTTAACCACTTTGAGAACTATTTTAATGAGTGACAATTGCGAGATATTCAATATGGACGACGAGGCCCTAAGGGTATTTTTAATAAATGCCGGACTTAGTCATCTGACAAATAAAATGTTGGGTAAGTACCACCCTTGTTATCCTGTTACCCATAAGGTTTGCTTACCTCAGCGGTCCTAACCCTAAATTATTTGCGAAATATGTGCTCTGAGCAAACTTTCCAACCTGAGCAAAGAAACTTACGTTAAAAGGTAGATTTGTAACCTTCTGCAACTACTTTTCAAAATCAGTCAAAATGTATAATCAAGTGCAGGTCTAGTACCTGCCTAGTATTCACTGCCACTAATAATAGAATGTCTCCTAAGTAGGTCACATTTTGAATCCTTTTTATATTTTTGCGTTGGTGTCAGCTTCTCCAGTATACCCACCTTTTTGCTACTCTGACAAAGGTAGTGCACTCTTCTGAACCTCTTATACAGGTAATTTGTAAGACGTTGGCTTTAATTCAAAATAATAATCTACTGATAATTAGTAGTGCATACCCCAAATATGAAGCAAATCGGTTGACCTTAAATATTTGCTGTTCTGTACATTTTGCATACGTTACACTTGTATGGAACAGAAAATGTTTTAAGGTCTACTACGATTTGCCTCTTAATTGGGGCATGCATTATTAATCATCAGTAGATTATTATTTAAAATTAAAGCCAACGTCTTACAAATCAGTTTCAGAAGCGTGTGCTTCCTTTGTTAGGGTAGCAAGGTTGGTATACTGGAGTAGTTGACTGTTTTGCCATATTGACAAAACAGAAAGTCACCTTAGCAAAGTAAAATTGTTAAAACAACAAAATAAAATTTTGCTCTTCTCACAGAGTTAATAAAAATTGTATTTGTAACAACGTTTAACATTGCTAATAAATGTTGTTATAATCACAATAAACATCTGACAATAAAAACTTTGTATCTATATCAATTTGCTTTAAACGGTTGTGTGGGGTTAAAGTTTTTTTGATACAATGACAATAATTTTCTCTCAGTGTAGCAGTTGAAAAATAAGGACAGAAACAGCAGAAGCTTATCGCAACTGAGATTGAGAAGATCGGGACTTAGTATATTGTAATGCGTATATCAACTTTCAGCGAACCTAGCTATTAAACGTATATATAAAAAATGTAACACTGGGATAGATTACATGTATAATTTATGTGTAAAGACTTAATACACTCTTTAAGTGACTGACAAATGTGCATTTGTGTACGTATTTATGAGCAAACAATCCTCCAATTTTATGTGAATTATAAGATTAGGTGTATGATAAACATATTCTAGGTGACAGTTGTACCTAATTATACCTATGAAATTTATATTGCTGGAGAAATTGAATCTTTAAGAAGTTTGTTTAGGCATTTTGTTGTGCAGCTTGCCGACGTAGGTCTGAACGAATAGCAGCGGTGATGGCTGTACCCAGCGCTAAGAGCGCACACAGCGTCAAATTGGACCAGCGGTCACCCAAAGCTCCCAGCATCCACTCATACAGCAGAGTTAAAACTATACCGAAGATCTGTAAATGATTAATTTATTAGTTAATTGATCTTCATAGCAGTTTATATACGATATGCACCTACCCTAACTGAAATTGGATGATTAGGTCTTAGGTAACCATATTGACCAGATGCATATTTCTCGATTTCACATATATATGTTATGGCTAAGCGATTAATCGGGCATTTAAATAACGCCCGGGCTATATTAAGAATGCCCAACAAGAGCGGGCAATGTGATTATTACCAATCAATGTATCACATAGCCCGGACATTATGAATAATGTCCAGTACCTATTGGGCAGAGTGATGTAAAGCATGTTTAATACTTTCAAATGAATATTTAGTTAGATAGACCGAGCATACAAGTAATGAAATCAATTATCGGGAACAGTAATAATAAAAAACATGTTTTATAGTTTAGTATTTCTTTTTGAAATTTAAATAATCAGACTTCGGTTTTACTTCGTTTAATTTAGGAAGGGCTACATTTAGAAACTATAGTCTATAGTAGTTCAATGCAGTTTGGAAATATTTCGCACTCGCTTTTACTCACATGTAGGTAGATATTGCGAGTAAGCGCGCTTCCAAGCTGCAGCGAGAAATGAGAACATAATACTTCTCGGCGTGAGTAAGTTAAATTATAAAACTAACAATCTGAATGGAACTAAATGGAAATCACATTTTCGATTATTCAACTTAAAATTTACTCTAAAGTTAAGAAAGTCTTAGTAATCAGTCTCATAGGTAATAGTTATTGTTAGAATAGATTATTTATTCTATAAAAGCTCTCAATATTTGGGCTTAATAAAAAAAAAATAACGTTGAAAACGAAAAAAAAAAGAACTACCTACGTGTAATTTAGTACCTAACAGATTTAAAACTCGGTAGTTTTCACTAAGTGCTTGAAACTTGATAAAATCAAATAAGCATAAAAATTCATTAAATCACATTAGTATTGAACTGTGATTATGAAGCTTAAAATAAAGTCAAAAAATTTTGTTTAACTTGATTGTTTATTAATTAATTTATAATTTGGCTTTTATTAAGTTTTCTACCAATGATAACTATAGTGGTTTCATTTTTATTTGCAGCTTGGAAATATTGCGCGCTCGCTCGCACTGGCAAACGTATAGGTAGTGTGAGTGAGCGCCTAATACTTCCAAGCTGCAGTGAGAGGTGTTTCCAGCGCTAAAAATCTTAACAATTTCAAATTAATAAAAATAACGAAATCGAATTTAAGTCACAGCTGTGGTCATTACACTCAAAATAAACTCTAAAATCTTAACTCAGTAATCAAATCAGTCTCAATATTTGAATAAAAAAAAATTACTCGCTGCGATCATGAAACTATAATCAATCCTCAAGTTAAAAGTACAATAAGCTTTTTACGCTTAAGTTAAAAAACTTCAAATTATTAAAAAAAGTTATATAGATAAAAACACCGCAACACACCACGTAAAAATTTACCTTAATTTAAGTTAATCACATTGCCCAATCTACATGTTATTTAGCTATATTCATAATGCCCGGCAATATGACAATTCTGTGACTTTAGATTGTAATTAATCACTTGGCCCGATATGTCTGGGCATTATTCATACTTCCCTGGCATTATGAATATTTCCCGCATTAGTCACTAGGTCCATAACATATATATGAGTTTATTCACCGGTATGTAAGGTGCCCCAGATGTTTTCTTTCATCGTAGAAGCGTCAGATAAATCTGATGATAACCGACGCTTGGTGGCGCTTTAATACATATCATAATATTGTTAATAGCAATATTTTATTATAGCTTGTGTCATAAATTTGAAGAAAAATTTGAAGAAGTACAAGAATTCAATGATATTTTTAGACTAGTGTTGCTTAGTTTTTCACTTTTTATACGTCACAAAATATAATAATTTTATTTATAATATCTACTTACACTGGTGTATAGGAAAACGACGTCACTTCATATAGCAAATTCCGTTAATTTTTTAAATCAAAAGCCTACTTGAGAAAACTGTAACTTAAGCTTTAACGTTGGCTGTTAACAACAGAATTTTATGTAATTGGTAATTGAAGGGTGGCGTTATAAGCATCACATGTATTTATATTTAGAAACATTAAAAGGTTCTAAAATTATAACAATAACATACGTATAGTTGTGTGGAAATATAAATACAGTAACTGTGAACAAGTACACTACAGCTAGCTTTTCATTGTAATGGACTCGGTAGTCTTTTGTTGCGTGACAAGCAGACACGTTTTATTTGTGCACAAAAATGCGTAACGTTCTTCTTCTTTTTGTCGTATGCTTCTGACCACTTAAAACTATTGCTACGTGATGCAAAATAATTCGACCTTGGAACACATCTAAAATCAAGTATTTTTAACAATGTCCCTGTGAGTTTAAGTACATAATTATAAAAAACTGATGCACCTTCAATTCACCCAAAGAATTTTTTACTTTCATTCACTTTCACTTTATTATTACAATCGGAGAGTATTTGAAAATAATACGCTGAAAAAAATGTTAATTATCAAAAGCAAGTAAGTACACTGGGCGTCACATCATGCTTAATAATAAGCAACATTTACACTACGAAAATCGCAATGATTTCCAGCAATTTGTGGTCCAAAGGATATGTAGACCAGTTTTATGTTTAGTCTACTGTAGCATGACATCACTGTACGCGGTCGCTAAAGAATATGTATAGGTGCAATGATCTGATTTGCATCGAGTTTTTAATAGCCGGGTTATTCTACAAACTTCGTGTTTTTCTATTTGTTTATCATAAGTTCCGAAGTATAATTTCGGGTCAACATATGTTCATAAAATAAATTTGTTCTCATTATTTTATCATTTCATAATATAACATTTTTAATTGAAAATGACGTCATAGAATATATCGCACTAATAATACAATAGTGTATCAACTCAAAACGTCGTACTTGACATAATACTATAAACACACGCAAAATTTGATTCCTCACGCGTGATCAAGACCGTCGTTCGATTAGTGCAAAAACAGAATAAGGATAAATTAAAAAACTTATGTGACAGTTATTCAATTTGCAACTATTACATGAAGTGAGTAATAAGTTTTTTGTTGATTCTGAAAAATGTTCGATTTTGAGTTGATACACTATAAAGGAACAATAAAGGAACATCAGATATAGGTATACATGTTATATGGCTAATGAAATTGTACATTGTATAGTATTAACGAAGAACTTCCCGAGTATCAAAGAGGATTCAAAGATTAGTGTTTAAACCTCAGCACCACTGACACTTCTAAAACTACTAAAAGTTATATAATCAGGTTTTTTATAGGAGAATTTCTTTGGATCGACACTTGGAATGGAAAATATTATAAAACACTTTAATGAGAGCAGTCATGGATGAGGTTCACTCTATGGATGCATGTATCACGACAATTGCTGATGTCTAGAATTGTTAAGTCATATTCATGGATTATGAAGGATAGTGAGTGAATGTTTTAGAGTTCTTAACAAAATATTAAAAAGTTTTACAATGACTTAATTAATAACTATTTTCTTCTAGTTTTGTTGTTATTCTTTTGCGTTATTTATATACTACGAGGGCGGCGCTGAAAATTTCGGGAATCAAGGAAGTGACACAACATTCCTATTTAAAAATGTATTTATTGCTTTTCGAAGTATTCTCCGTGAATTTTGACACATTTTTCCATACGATGAAACCAATCATTGAAGCAAACATTACATTCGGAAGTTCGGGTCTCCAAAAATACCGTTTTGTAGGTGGATTGACTGCTGTATTTGGTCAGCGGGTTTCTGGGCAGAGCCAGGAAGTGATGTGACATAGCTGGAGGCGTGGTTTGACAGACTAGCATCGGAAAGGGAGGCAAACTTCGAGCGACTTTGCCCCGGACCGCTTTAGTGTGTATAAACGGACATCCCAGGTGTCCACAGCTTCTTCAGATGATGAAAATCTCTGATCACGCACAATTTAATCTTTATTTTAGTGAAAGTATAGAAACCATTACGGTTTAGGTCGGAGCTGTACGGCGAATGGTCTAATAATTCTATGTATTTTGCGCCGAAAACTCTTTTATTCTGTGCGCGGTGTGAGAACTCGCACTGTCGTAATGGAGTGGCGGTTGCAGTTCTTTTACAGAGTTCAGAAACGATCTGTGGCAAACAAATGCTAGCATACCATTCTGCATAAACCGTTCTTTGTCCCTCAAGAGGAATAGTCGCAATATGACCGGTTTTGGAGAAGACAAACGTGGCCACCATTTTTTTTGCAACACTCCCTGAACGAACAATTTTTGTTGGCTTTAACTCATTTTCGAACACATCATCATTTTCGGTTTTTTGTTTCGGGTTCGTACGCGTATATCCAGGATTCGTTACCTGATACGATTTTGTATACAGCATTTAAGGATCCTGCGTGGAATCTTTCGAGAGTTCTGATGCATGCGAGACGCTTTTTGCTATTCACGGAGCGAATGCCGTATTCACCGGGAAAATAACTTTTTTACACCTAATTGTTCAGACAAGATTATTTGTATTTGACTCATGCCAATATTTAAAGTTGCTTGAATTTTGCCACATGTCACATGTCTTCCTCAAGCAGCTTTCGCACAGCATCAACGTTTTCTTAGGTGACTGCAGTTTTTGGACGACCTTGATGGGGTTCATCACTAAGCCTGACACGTGCACGTTGAAATTTAGCAAACAATAAAGTGTGGTTTTGGATGGGGCTCATCTCCAAATGCAGAAAGCATCCGATCAACACTTTGAAAGTAATAATAAATCATCGCTCTTAATTTTTCTCGAGTCAATTCCATTTTCTCAACGACTAAACAAGTTTAACAAGACCTTGTAAATAGACCGACAATCTTTTTTTAAGTAAATAAATGGAATTAAATTTTTAAAACCAAGGAGTTTTCAATCATAATGATTTTAATATGAAAGGAATCGTGGAAATATTCCATTCCCGATACTTTTAGTGCAGCCCCCGTAATGACAAAATTAGGATGTTATACATATTCAATATTGAATGGAATCGTTACTATGATAATTATTCTTACCTGGACAACAGCATTCAGGATCCCAGATGTGGTCCCTTCTGGCTCAGGGTATGTCACTTCGGAGGCGAATTCGAAGCCCACAGGCAGGTAGCCGGTCATGAAGAAACTAAAACATAATAGAAGAAGGATATACATATATTACACGTGACCTCGCAATATAGTGAATTGACATGTCTAAGCTGTAATAATGATTTTATCACAATTAAAGTACAATTAAACCCAAGTCAAGCTTTACAGTTTTATTACATACTTCCATCATGTAACGCTCGAGTTAGTATGAGTGATATTAAGCAGCGTTTTAACAGTGAAATATACAGTACGTCCCGATATAAATATATCAGATAGAAAAGATGAATCGATCCTAGAGAGTTTACTTTATGGATTCTTTCAAAATATAGGATTTTCGAAAATCGAGTGTCTCATCAAGTTTCAACCGAACTATATAACAATTCCAAAACTAAAATTGATATTTTATGGTAGTAATTTATTGAATAAATATCTAGAGAAAATATTTTTTTAAATAAATATCTTTGAAATAAACATTAAAATAAATCAAACATTACTTATTTTTTATAAATTTACGTCGTGGTCTCAAAAGAAATATAAAATTTTCGTGTTACGAGATTACAGACGTAGTTTACCAGGAGTGTTCTCCATTACACTTTAAACACATCGATATATTAATATCAATGCTTAACTACGAGTGAATTTAGAAAAAAACCTTTACGTTCGTTAATCGTGAAGTAAGAATTATCTTATATTGAATAGTTTTACTGAAACAATATTTTACTGGGTAATAATTTTCATTCATATTTAAGAGCCTTGGCTTGCAATTGAAAATAAAATAAAATCAAGAGTAAATTTTGTCACATCTTTTTATTTCAAAGACCAAAGCACGCCATTCTACAAAAGAAATAGTTTGTGGAAATTAAAAATTACTATTATTAAGATCGTCATATTCCAATCCTTTTTATTGCACACCAAGTAAATGTTTAATAAAAGAGAAAAAATATATAAAATCAATATTTCATAAAACCTTAGATCCGCGTATTTGAAATATATATCCATAGTAAAAAGTTTTCTTCTATTCCTGCGTAAAGTAAGAGAATTAGAAACACATTAAATGTGGTTTTGTTTCTTTTTATTAATAAAGGAATGTTAATTGAGCCAATACGTCCTATTGATGCCGTACTGCGTGGAGTTTGAGCAGTGTGTAGTTCTCTATATATTCGACGAATACATATAGGTTTTGTTTCAGCCCATTGAATTGTGCCATAAGTAAGTTTTATATATTTTTATTTTCCTATGGTCAGATTGTTCATCAGTGCCATTATCATTTCCATATCTAGCAGATGAAGAGCAACACAGACTTCATCATAACACTGAAGAGAAAAATCTTGATTTACCGTATAAGCATGTACGAGTTCGAAACATTATAAACATTATTTGTCTCATTTATGTGAGTAGAGATTGTTCTATTCGGACTGCAGAGGAAATTCAAGCAAAATGTATAGTAAGCGACATCAATTTACTTCCGAGATATAATATAGGTATTTTTCATTATATCCTGTCGATATTCCGTATACTGTGTGAATGATGTTGAAGAAGGGGGTGAGTGTCGAAATAGCGAGTAATAGAGGAGCGTGGAAGAGGTAGACATGATGCGCCGACCACAAATACAATTGGGAACATGGCAAGAGAATGAAGAAGTTATCCCGTCCCAGATCACCCGTCTTCATTATTATGTAAAAAATAAACTTTTTCATTCCATCATCATATAATCGTAGTTAGATATGGATGTTTTTTAGAGACAGATTAATCAAGCTAATTGGCGATTCAAATTTGAATTATATAAGCAATTCCTAGTTTATATAATTTGAAGTTATTTCCGTGACTGTTTTGTAAAAAATGGATTGGACACATAGACTTCAAAAGATTTTGAATCTTGCTTAAGATGTGCCACTTAATTGTATGATTCTACTCGATCACTGATACCTTTTATATCAGTTTTGTAAGTGTTATACCTATCTAAAAATATTCTGACATTATATAAGATGGACAAATCCAATTTCTACGCTCCATCAAGTCCCATTTGCATGCGTTCCCCGTGTAATATAATTACTTATTTGGGTTGCACGAGATGACAGGGAACATCTATTTTATTAAACATGGCCCTCTCAGGCTTTCCGCCACTTACATGGTAGGAAATGGCATCGTATTATGAAATTCGATTAATTGTACATTTCTTCTGAATTGTACGCCCTTCTAACACGAAAATATCATGATCATGAGTATATTTAGACTTTTTTAGAATTGTGTTATAATATTTACATATTTATGATAATGATAACATAACGAAGTGTGAACGTAAAATAATTTTGAAACCTACGACCCATTTTAATTAAGTTCTTTAAACTTTGGTTTAGAAAATTTACACATTTTCTCTAACTTATTATAAAGATAGATAAATAGATAGACACATAGATAATATCTTTATTTACACTTGTCTTTATCACATATACATATCTACAAAAAAAAGACTTAAAATTGTATAAACTTAACAATTACCCAATACAAATGTAAAAAAAGGGTCGCAACTTACTGAAACTTACGACTGAAATTTAATCACATTAGGATATGAGCAAAACACTGGTATTCTGCTACAACCAGAGGGTTTCGAGTTTATCATAAAATAGGCAAACATTTTCATTAAATTAAAATATTTAATGTATTGCAAATATTATCGAAGCAGTGAAAGGAAAATTACATAAATAAGTTTCAAAACTGTGTGTCGCATATTAACAATACTTATAACATGCTGTACATCATTAAGTGATTTATATAGGCTATTGTAATTTTGATTAGTTTTATATTAAAAGTGCATTTATAAAAACTTTTGTAGATTTTTCAGTAGAATTAAAAGTATACCTGCTGTTCGAATGGCAAAATTCGTTAACAAGTACCATTTCGGAATCCTTAACCTTGTTTATGAAGAATTTAATAAATTTTCCTATGAAAATTTAGATATCAATCTCTCAAAGAAGGAGCTATGTTGTTCCAAAATGTTGTTAAAATTGACAATAATATATATTAACTAAATTAGCAAAAAACATATTTGTTAAAATGGGTCGGGATCACTGGGTGTAGCGGTGTGTCTGCCTATATCCCTTTTCTTTGAAGCGTTTATGTCAAATACTCAAGATTGCGTTTTTTTTTTTATTTACAAAAATCTGACTTGTAAAAATGCGATAAGTCTCGAATTTTTAAACACATTTAGCGATTTTACAAAAGAATATAAGCTTGTAAATTCTCTGTTAATCATACATATTTTTTGGGATAGATCAAAAACAAAATTTTTGTAAGAGTGTGTATGCCAGTTGTTTACCTTGGTACGATTTGACTTCTAATATAACAATGATTTGCTAATTTATTAATTTACCTAACTTTAACTTACAGTATAATGAAACCAGATAAGAAGATTCCTCTCGCAATCATTTTGAATGTGCCAATTTGAGGACATATATCGAGCATAAAGTTCCACCACTTCATATGACTAATTAACTCACCCAAGAAGTATGCTGCTGAGATAGACGACCCCGATGATGCCGCTGTCTAAAGTGAAGGTGAAGATGATCATGCCAAGTACGGAGGCGGCGTATACAGCCAGCGTTGTCTCCTTGAAACGGTGTGTCTTATCTAGCACCATACCGCACATCACAGAACCGACCATGCCCGCCACTACGATCACCAACCCGATGCGACCAGCGTCCTCGTTCGCTCCCTGTTCATAGATGAATATGGATTCTTATTTCTGTTGATTGAGCTTTAAATTCATTGAAAATCCGAAGTGAGAAAAAAGGTCAATCTAAGGAGGAATAGCGACTACCAAATGTACTTTACAGACAATAAATGTTGAAATGTTGACCAAATCCGGAGTAAGGGCTCACGGAGGAAATTAAGATTGTTCCATTAATAATATTGCTTTATAGACAAGAATTGGTTAGTTATCAATTAGTGAGTACAAAAGTGAAGTATCTGCCGATGCACATAATTTTAAGTATATGAGACTAGTATTGTATAGGTAGTGAACAATATAAGTAGATTATTTACAGCTGCTAGGGAATCTTGATTATCTTTTTTTCTTTTTATATAGTTTGTACGATGCATTGATCTAGCGAACGCGTTACGAATATCACCTCGTTATAATATACCTCGTTATACTATACCTCGTTATATTATACACTCACCGGATAATATGTGAGCACCAGCTGGTTGAGAAGGGTCGAGATAGCATAGAAAACGCCGACGTTGATACCGTACGAGATGAGCAGCAGGATGTAGTTGCGGTTGGTAAGCAGTTGCTTGATGGACTGAAGAAAGTTGGAATCGAGGCTCGAACCGAGGTCCGCGGCTGCCGACGGCGGCGTTGGTGGAGCAGCCTTAAAAACTGACCAAACCAGAGTTTATATATATTTATCCAATAATAATAATAATACAAAAAGCTTTCTGTTATATTATGCCCAATATTTCAGATGAATATATGTAGCTTAGTTATAAACGTAAATCTTTTCAGACAATATGTAAGTAATTTGTATATAGTTATTTTATTTGTTGTTTTAAGGATGAAGAGAATTTTAAATAAATAAATATATAAATATTTGTTACACTTACACCAATTAGCCTAGACCAAACTAAGCTTTGTAAAGCTTGTGCTATGGGATCTACGGTAACGGATAGACATACATATATTATACATATATAAATAATTTTTATTGAAATATATATCAACAACCATGACTAAGGTACAAATGCTCGCATTCATCACACAAACATCTGCCCCCACCGGGATTCGAACCCGGGACCTCAGATATGATGACACCTTGAAACCGGTGTACTATCCACTCGACTATGGAGGTCGTCAATAATATATAAAAATAAAAGAATAATCAATATACTTCACTAAATCGGCAAATGGTAAAAAAGCTATTGATAAGTAAAAGGCCAACTTACACAGTACTATCAGTAAGAAAAGAATAGTGGTGAAGCCAGCGACTAAGTAAAACATCAGTTTGAAGTCTTCAGCTATCTCCTCAACTGAACCTTGAGCACGTACTAGCATTGGAGGTAGTAGGAAACCGAGCGCCACTCCAAGCTATAACCAAACAAAGATTCTGGTTAGTTGTTCAAAATAATATGTTTCTGGCCCAATAAACGTGCTTACTAAAGCGACAAAGTAGTTTGTAAACATTAAGATATCAATTCCCATTCGAGTCAGATGTGCGAGTAGGTCCGAGAGAAAGCGGGTAAATATAGATCTTCATTCGTACAAAATGTCCTCTCATCTCTGTTTAAAATCCTCAAAAGAACTCAATATCTTCTATAGTGGAAATAGATCAAAGAAATATCTCTGATCGTGGTTTCATATGATATTTTGCTACGCTCATACTCTTCTTTAGGTTAGGTATACGGCCTGGTGGCTGCAATTGTTAGTGTGGTGCTCGAGGTAAAATAAATAACCTCTAACAGGATAAGTATAAAGAAAACTCCCGAAGGAACGCAAATTAATCATTCATGTTGCCTTTTTATTTAATAATTTTTATTTTTTAGTTGAGTTTTAAACCAACAATGTCCTGGAAAGATATTATAAGATATATACTATTGATAGATACAATTATGAAATAAGTAGGATATATTACTGTTTCTGTGAAATTATTTTATCACTCTCTTAGCTTTAAGGTATTGTTGAAACAGTCGATGGGCTTAACTTAAATGGATTTGATACTGTAATTTTTATTTCTGTTATGCAAAATAAAACATACGATTAATGAATAATTTGGAATTTCCTGTGAGGGATGGAAATATGTACCTATAAACAGCAAAGCTTTACATATTGACCTCGAGACATTTATGCCGCTCGTAATATCGTGCTGTTTTTTGGTGTATGTACTTAATCATTGTGGTTTTTGTAATAGATTTGTGTCTATGAAATAGTTGATATTTTCATCCACTTACCTAACTTTTCACGATGTGTGTTGGTGCAAATTAAATATCATAATTACTTTATTTTAATTAAAAAAACTAATATCGAAAATAAATTCTTATTCTATATTTTATCTATTTTTGTATGTATTCTATATTTTTTCTCAGGATTTTTCAGTTTATTAGGTACAACTTTCTAAAAACACAATTATTTCCTAAAATAATGTTCTTAGTTAATTTATTGTCTATTTGTTATGTGTGTAAAGTTCTATAACGATTGTTCAATTTGTTTATAAATAACGAACACATTAGTATGGATAAAGAAAAAGCATTTTTAGTGTTAACTCCCTTTAATTTTATTTTCCTGAGATGTTCCTATTATTGTCAAGCTTGTGTGGGACTATCCTCATATGGCAAACCCACTAAACCACTCTAACGCCCATTTAGTCCTGACGATCTAAGGAACTGAATAATGCACTATTTCCAGATCTCTCCGGAACCACTCAGCCAACTACGACCCAAGTCTTAATGAACGTCACAGTAATTCTCACAGGGTGTGAACATGTACGCTTAGAAACTGTAGCGCGCAGACTAAATCTAAGGTGGACATTTAAGGTGACCGGCAGATGCGTGTAATTTACCAATGGGGTTCGATTTTCAGCTCACTTTCCGCTGTTTCTTTTTGTGAGATCACACCCATAAAGAAGGAGGCGACTATCTAATATTCTTTTCCATCAACCATTATCATATTTATGATGAATACTAATAAAAGGGTACAGGTTACTGACGTTAGTGGAAACTGGTTAGAGTCGCCTATTTTACATTATTATTTATCCCTTTCACTTATTATTATTAAACAAATAATATTTTCTGAGTACGAGAAAAAAATGTTTCCATATAAATCCTTATCTAGTACGTTCTGCTGAACGCTGCAAACTGAATACTGTAACAATGCGGTTCAGTAATGTAACTAATATGCATATGACCGATCGAATTTGAAGATCTTATTCGAAGTTCACGGCTATGTATCCCTCTTCATTATGGTTGCACCACAAATACAAACCCTTTTCCACTATGCGGACTAAAGAACATGTCTCTAATTCTTTCGGAGGAGATTTAACTATAAAAAATAGGCCTGGTGAAATTGGGCACGTCTCATGCCTGTTCTGTGGGTCCAGGCTATCATTAATCTCCTCATTCAGGCGGCTGAAGCCACCGTGACAATGGTCGTTAGTCAGATTTATGAAGGTGTTATTATACGAGTAACTGGTGCGTGAATTTTTTAATTTCGACCACACACCTATCTAGTAAATGTGCAAATGGATTTTGTTAAAACTGTATAATTATTGGGAGATTGCGTAGTGATTTGTTATTGTATGCATTTATGTTATATTATGTAGGTGTTATAATTAGTGTATACGACAGTAGTATTAAAAAATGTGAAATAAAAATTACTTATAAAATATCCGTTGAATAATAATAGTGCAGAATAACACATTTGTGTGTAAAAGAACATCTTTTTCCTTTACCTACGGCTTGTTGTGGTGATTTTATATTGAAGATCCTTATCGAATGTTCCGGTTTTAAGTTGTGAGGTTTATGCCTAAAGATTTTATTCTTAAATACATATCTAACACAAACCGTGTGTTATTTATTAGTTTATGTTTTTATGTAACTTTTGTGTTTATATATATGAATTATATATATAGAAGATGTAGAGGAGAAAAGAGTATGAATTTGCAATA
The DNA here is from genome assembly GCA_036419045.1 of Scirpophaga incertulas. Taxonomy (NCBI): domain Eukaryota; kingdom Metazoa; phylum Arthropoda; class Insecta; order Lepidoptera; family Crambidae; genus Scirpophaga; species Scirpophaga incertulas. The sequence goes on along the minus strand of CM071629.1, from coordinate 26,277,487 downwards.
AACAAGTTTACGAGCTTGCCTTTAAACGTGGGATCACAACAGTTTTAAGAGACAACTAAATATGTTTGGTGCAATTAACAAAGATATTTAAAACTAGAAGTCAATTCCGAACGAACTTGTATGGGTGTTTTGTAAATCTGAGTAAAGCTATGTTAAGTTTGAGATTTTGGGGCAGAAAACTTTTCCTACACAAATAGAAGCCTAGAAAATTATGCAATTGCTCATAAGAATCCCCACGACATTGACTGGCAGCATTAAGTATTTCCCCGGTGTACACGTAATAAGAAGGACGCGACGATGATTGACATGCTCGTGCTAAGGCGTATGTAACATGAATCATTGAATTTAGGCCGCCGGGTTTGGCTGGCTTTTAACCGCCATAAGTCCGTGAAGATACTTAACTTGCCAGCCTCGCACTTTTCCTTAAATGTCTATGCATAAGGCCATTTCGCAACGTAAATAAGTGACGATTTAGGTTATAAAGTCAATAATTAATTACGTTGTTCATATCAAAAGTGTAGGCATAAGTTTTTGTAAAAAGAGCTATATTGTCATCATTTGTTTAGCCATGGTAATTAAGTGATGGTTGCACTGCCAGATTTGATTGTTTCAACACGTGCCATAAAGATACAGTAAATTACCTTAGTAGCAATCAGACATTATTAACCAAAAATAGGTAACGGGAGAAAATAAAAAACATAACACAGACGAAGATATAGTTACGCAGTTAGTGTTCTTGACAAGGATGTAATAATAAAATTTACTTTAAGTGACTGTAATATTGACTCACACTCACTATATACGATAATATTAAATGTATACAGAACAGTATCATAAGCGATTTCGAGTGTAATTTTCCTTAACACATGCGCAGTGGCAGCGCGCTGGACCTCACACGTCCACTGATTGGATAAATGTTTCCTTGTGGTGCAATACTAGTTATATTAGACCCGTTGGTCTCTGTTGATGTGGGCTAGAGTAGATTTTCTAGATTGCATAATACATTTAATACATTGTAGCCCGTTATCATACGGGTATTACCTTATGCCGGAGTCATTACTAATACGAAGGTCAATATTTAGAGTTTAGACTGACTAAACAAATGTAATGAGTGTCTACAAATGATTGATAATACTTCAATGCGAAATAGTATTTTTGCAACATGGATCTTAGTTGAGAGTGATTGAAAAGTTTTTGGGACTTAGGTCATAGTTGTCTTCGTGTGCTGTTGCCAGATCTGCCATCGGACGCATCCCCGGGTTGCGGATAGGGGAACGCCTCCCAGATATGGGGGGTATCAGTTTCGGCCGGCGCGGACAATAACTGGCGGGGCCCCCAGAAGGGGCGGTGGATGGCCGGGTGGATACCCGGCGGTGGATACCCGGCGGGCTGCGGGCCGCTTCTAGCGGCTAGTGGCGGACGGGCGAAGCCCCCCTTCTTCTTTAAGGGGGTGGTTGTCGTCCAGAGGACCCATTTTGGGTCCGTGAAAGGCCGGAGGTATCCGGCGGCCACCCTCGTGCTGGTGTGGAATGGGCGCTTGTTGCCATATGCCGACGGGGTCGTGGTAGTGTCCGCAAGGGTTCCTCGTCAGGGTGCGATGCAACTTCTCCTTCAGAATCGAGCGCTCGCGCCCAGGCGTAGTGAGGAAGATCGCATTTTTGATGGGTAGACCTTCCCCTTCTGGGGAGGAGAGCCACACAAAACCACCGATTCTCGGGGTATGTAATTCAATGCATTTGAACAAAAAAAAAAAGGTCAAAGTTGTCTACTACTCGCAATTGATCAATTTACGCATTTCCGCTGCAGTCAAGGGATACAGTAGAGTCTTATGCTTGAATTGATTACCATTCAATTACCATTCAATTAAGTGAGTTGGCGTGTGCCGATTTAATGCTTGAGAAATAGAAAGATTTCAAAATATTCCTAAAATAACTAGCACTATATTTATGGAGTTAGGTTTATAGATATATTCATTGTTAGGTTCGCCCAGTTCAAAAGGAAGGAAAGCCACCTTTTGAAAGGCAAATGTTCTTAACTAATTTAATGTACTCAGGTATTTAACTAGGTAATAAATTAAGTCACGGCTGATAACTAAACACAATATTACTGTCAAGATATTTACATTTATCTTGGGTTACAATCTATTTATCTTATATACATTAATATATTAAGTGATGATTTTAATCTGTCAATGTTATATATGTACTTCAATAAATATTTTTATATATACACAGCTTTCCGCCCGCGGCTTCGCCCGCGTTATATTCGAATTTCCCACAGGAAGGATATTTTAACAATACTGATACAACCTTTCACCCCCTCCTTTAACCTTTTACAACCCTTCTCTTTAAAAGGTAGCCTCTGTCTTTCTCAGCCTCTAGACTATCTGTGTACCAAATTTCATTTAAATCGGTTCAGTAGTTTTAACAATATTTCCATACAACCAATAATCCCTCCTTTCAACCTTTTACAACCCTTTACAACCTTTTTTGCATGAAAAAGTAGCATATGTCCTTTCTCAGGCTCCAGACTATCTGTGTACCAAATTTCATTAAATCGTTCAGTAGTTTTGGTGTGAAAGCGGAACAGACAGACAGACAGACAGAGTTACTTTCGCATTTATAATATTAGTATGTATGTATGTATAGTATGGCACAAAACAATGAGCTTTTCCACAAATACTATTTTCACAGTACTTTTGATTAAAATTTCACCGTCTTCATTTTCACAGATGACACTCCAGTTTTATTTATTTGAATTCATTAAAATGACGATAACTTTTTTTTAATGAACCGATTTTGATGAAACAAAGTTTAGATATTATTCTGAGTTAAAACAAAGCAAATAGTGAAAGTTTTAAGCAAATCGTTCAGTACTTTCGGAGATAAACGTGAACATACATACAGACAGACAGACAAAAAAATCCAAAAATTTTTTTTTGCTTTCTAATATCTATTAAGTCCCTCTATCATTTCAGTCAAAAATACTAATGTACAGACAAATATTTTACTGTCTTATTATATGTATAGATATAATAATACTGAAATTAATGCAAAGTTGAGGTATGCCTGAAACACTATTTAATGAATCGCGTCTTCTTAAATACAATTTATTATTTTAAAATTATTTCGAAAAGAATACTGCACTACACAAGATCATATGATTAAGCTTTATCAATTTCGATATCGCACATAATAGGTGTTTAACTATGAAATTGTTGTTTCATTTTCGCTCGTCTTTAAAACTTTATATCTTAAGCGTCATAAAAAATATTAATTTTAGCATTACATTTTAACCTTAACGTGCAAGTTTTGGTTACAATTAGATCTCAGAATTAAAGAAAACCAAAAAACATTTCAAAGGTACCCGCTGCTTGAATATGATTTACTATAAAGTTGTAATAGTTAATTTTCTTGCCTTCAAAACTCGGTTATTACTTATTTTAAATTCTATATGTAACAGAAATTGGTCTTAATTATTAAATAAATAAAAAAACGTTAGTATGGAATAAGTGAAATCCAGGAATGTTGTATTGTGTTATAAATCTATTTACTTAGTCATATATTCACATATCTACATAATCACTCTTAACATCCAAATCTCTACAGGAACAATGAAATGAGATAATATACAAATAGCAAATTCTACGGAGCCTGATTTTATTAACCGAGTGAGAGTACAAAAATTGTTGTCACAGCGCTGCGCCAGTCGATTTGTGACCCTATTACCGGGAGCCATGGCACATAATACTGCGGATACCCTTATCGCCACAGGCCAGCCTGGGTGTTAAATAACAAGCCTTTGCCTGCTTTTCTTTGCTGAGGAAATTGAACAACGTTTTATATTAAGGACTCTCGTATTTGTATTAAAGAGTTGGTTCAATATTGATTGTAGAAAGTGAAACAAAAAGGTTTGGGCGCTTTGTATTTGCAAATTATGCTCTCATTACTCTAATCTTCACTTTTGCATCGAAAGTTTGAATTTTTTACACCTATGTATTTGTTTATTGCGCTATACAATTTTAATAGATTACAATGAAAACATAATACACAAGGTTGACCTTATTTCTAAAAGCGACCCCTTCCAGCCAACTCAGGTAATACATCAGATAGTATAACATTAGAATCGTATAAGTACACCATAAATAAAAAAACACATAAACGTGTATACACATTGTATACATATACAATAATAGATACAATTGGTTGAACAAATAATTCTTTAAAATGACTGAAATAGAAAGAAAGATAGTCCGGAGATAAAAAGGATTTATGAAAAAATATGGAATTAGGTTTTAGTATTTAAAACATTTTAGTAACACAACAATGATTAAGGCTGGAATATTATATAGATTGTAATTTATTTATGAAATCCTCGCACTTCTGTAACATAAATACAACTGGATAATTGTGTCATTTATTTTATGTTTTCATTTCTGGCAAGCACAGACATGTCAATTTTAATCGCCCAACAGAGTATAGTTTGCCCGACGAATATTTTAATGCACTATTGAGCATTTCAAACTTATTATCGCAGATAAATGATTATTATTGTTAAAATAGGGGTTTATGAACGAAATTCAATTGATGACTGTATGTCGAATATGAAGATCAGACTTACGCACAGCGATACTTTAATCATCCCAAGATTAATCGACAGATTTAGGATTTCGGACAGTACCCCGAGTATCGTTGGCCTTGTTGAAATTTAAAGTATGCACACGCAAAAACTCTAGTTAGAAGTGTCATTTCAACACAAAAGCTAAAATCGTTTTGGGGAGCTCATTAACCATTCCATTAGCTATCCAGTCATTAACTCCTTCATTAACAGATCGACCGTAGCAGGGATAATTTTAAAGATATTCAAAACCCGTGAAAATATCGGGAAATAATTATTCTAATAATTAATACATTCTAACAATTAACATAGAGTATACAAATCATAAAACATTGGTAACATTTAGTAAAAACACAAACCAATAAAGTTTAGAATAATATATAAAATAAAAAGTGATAAAATACATATTAAATACTAACATTGTTTAAAAATAGTCATGAAATTCTAAATAGCTCTTTCAATTGGTTCAAAATCGTGACGCAAATTTAAACAGGGACATTTCAGCAATAATATAAATAAATAATAAATATTTCTTATACTTCATCAATTAACCAAGCCCAAAGTAAGCTCTGTAAGGTTTGTGTTACATATATATAAATAAATTAATATTTTCCCCCACCGGGACTCGAACCCGGGACTTTAGTGATGGCGACACCTTGAAACCGGTAAGTATACCAACCACTCGACTACGGAGGTCGTTAAGTATATAAAACAAGAACATAACTTAGTATCAAAATATACATATATTAAGATCATGGATTTTGGATGAAGTGTGATTTGGCGTCTGTAATAGTTGGGCCAGAATTGCTATGAGAGCGTGAGTCGGTGTCCATGGGATTGTGAAGGTGGTCGGTAAAGAATTATTAAGGTCAAATGTATATAAGGATACTGGAAATGGATCATGGAAGTAATAAGTACAACGTAACACTACTACCTTCGTAATATTACCAAGAGGAAAACAAGCGAATAATAGTTTACAAGACATTTGTTGTATGTAAATAGTGCTAAAATTTATGTCATTTAACTATCGAACTAAATAATACAAATTTTCAACAACATATTTTATTTCTGCATCTCCATTTATCAGTGCATCGGTGTCCGCCGGTGGTGGTGGCATTATTCGAAGATCTAGACAACTATTATAGGTAATAAAAAATCTCAAAAATAGTCATATATTGTTTATCCCTGAACATTGTATTACGTACGATTTTTATACGTCTCATTCTCTTTGTCCGTATGGATATCGTAATCGTTAATTAAGGGTGTTTATCATAATTAAATCTCTGTTGAGAGATTGTGATCCGAGACGTAAGATACTAGCAGCGCAGAATCGATCAGTATCCTTGGAACAATCCTACGCCCAACAATAGGCACCAAATGTAACCCTTATTATACTAAATCTTAGTATAAATATCGAAGTCATGTTTATCAAGAGAAGATTATTTGTGTTAATTTCATTTAGCTTAACGGTTTTTTTTTGTCTAACGAAGATATGCTCAAAGATGGCACTTTATAATGACTGTTTAAAAAAAATAGTTTATAACTTAATTAAGTCTATTTTTCTTTTTAAAAGCGCAAGTTAAACCATAGCAGAAATGTTAAAGTATAATTATAATGAAATTACTAAATCTCTACGATTGCCTGCTTTGCGAGAGTTGAGAGCTTAAAACAGACGTTTGGTTGGGGTATATAAAATATGTATGTATATATTGTGTAATGATGAAAATTAAAAAAAATGAAATGCAATAGTTCACAAATATTTTGACCTTAACAATAGTTTCTGTGTATCTAACTGGTTACAGTCTTTAGATGTATTTCTCATTGTGCCCTTGGAGATTAGATCCAGTTGGTACACTTCTCGCACACTTTTATTAACTATTTCTTTTGCTTAAATAGCCTCTAAGCGTTGGTTCTATATCCTCGCGCAGGTCTTATAAAGGACCGTATCTTATTTAGACGCGTGATATTAAGCTACATATTAAGTAGCTTAATATCATATTATGTATATAATAAGATTCGTACTGAAATGACATCTAAATGTCACAAACAGTATAGCAGCAAAATATTTACAATAGTAATTTGTAAAATATTTACTAAAAAAAACTCTCTTTAAGAATAAGTAATATAATTAAATAATATGAGTAAAAATAAAAATGACAACAAAAATACGAATCTCTTATTTTTTGTTTACTATCATAATAGTTATTAAAATCAGTTGCTTAAAAGTTTTGCAATATTATTAATTATTCAATCTATAATGTTTACATGGTAAATAGAAGTCACCATAGTCCGTAAACCGCTGCGACTAAATCCTCTACGATGCCAATCCACTCGTAAAATCCCACTCCACCACCAGCAACTATTGACTGCATCCTGTGCTAAGCTCTAGTGAATTACAACCTCAATAACGTACAAAAACACAACAGGAAGTTGTTTCGCTATGGGCTTAGTTTTTTATTTGTTTATTGTAGAAACTGTCTTATTAATCTACCTATTTATATTTTTAAAGCAGCAACCTTTTTTAAAACCTTTAAGACACAGTTACCTAAATTTCATTAATATCTTTTATTTTCAATAGTATGTGATTAACGTTAAGGCAGTCAAAATGTAAATCAATCTATGGTTCAATCTATGGTTGAATAGATCCAACCATAGATTGAACAATATACAGTAAATATATTAGTATGAATCAACTTATCATAATAAAGCTTGCAAACATGCATCACAAATCTGTTTCTTGCAAAGAACGTTGGACTATTGGCAAAATAACAATAATAGTTGCTGTTGTTCATGCTGGCGATGCACTGGTTAAGTATAATGCTGATGCAGTGATGCTGAAACATTGAGGTGACTGTTCACCACTTTAAACACCATTAATGTAATCAGTACGCTTGCGACGGTGACATAATCTGAGTACTCCTTTAACACGATATTCATTTACCTTAAGAAATTTCCTTTGTAATGTACAATCTTGACACTGTGAATTTTACAATGTCAACTCCAAACCAACGTAACAAATTCCTACAGTGTAGGTAACGCATAACTATTATTAGATTATTTTGTAAGTAAATAGTAGGTGTGAATGCTTTTTCTTTAAATTAAATGAAGTCTGGTTATTTATTTCACTCATTTGTCATGTTATCCATGATTGGAGTTAATAATGACTTCTAAATCATTAATCTAACACGAAGATAATATGAAAAAATAATTATTGTATTTTGTATACTTAGTAAAAGTACAGTTTTAGTAAAAAAAAAACAATAATTACTTTTCTAAGAATAAATAATGACTGCATTGTTAAATTAATTATTTGCCGTACTTATTATTAGTGTACCGTAAATACCTGAAGTGAAGTTACTATTAGAAATATGTTACTTAACTGACTGTGAGAAATTTAAACACTTTGCTGTGATAATGCTTTGTGATTGGCGTGCAATATTCGAAATTAATCCATTAGAGTAAGCAATATCAAAATCTATTAATTAAGATTGCATTTACACGACAAAGGGGAATACATTGTAAATATATTTGCTTATACTATTAACAGCTACTTCATTACTATGAGGGATAACTAAACTGGATAAATCTCAATCTGGAAATAAATCATTAACTGATGAGTTATATAAAATTTAGTTTTCTTCTACTGAATATTTTCAAATCCTTAGTTTACCATTTTGCACATTCTTTATTAATAGCCTTATGGCTTATGGCTCATAAATAGTATTAAGAGCTTTTCATTCCCGATAAGATTAAATAAATAATTAATTATAGCTACTGGAATCCTCTAGTCCGGAATAAACTCTAAGTAAGGTGCATGGTAGGTTGAATAAATTAGTTCGTAGCCTTCTTTTTTCTCTTGATCTGTTCCCAATTTTTGGCGACGACACAACATGTCTTCCTCTTCTAGTTTCCACTATCACTCGTCATTTTGACACTCACTCCCTTCTTCAACATATCACCATTCACACAGTCTATATATCGGTCCTTCGGTTTTCCTCTCTCCACACGCCTATCCACTTTCATATCCATAATTTTCCTAGTAACATTATCTTTTCCTCTTCCTGATTCGTAACCAATGAAATGAAAAAAAAAACCATACTAAATCACTCGTTCAGGGCTCAAGGTTTCATAATATATGTAGCCCTACCTAGATAAAAAAAACTAAATCCGATGATTTAGATATCGGGTACTAAGTTGAAATAAACTGGTCACACTGTAGATTTTTTGAAGATAATCGCAATAATGCTCGGTATGTTGAGGAGTATCAGAAAGTTTCATATACATTATTATATGCAATAACAAACTAGGTATTGAAATTTATATATTTAAATGAGATTAAATAATAATTGAAAAAGGAAATTGTTTCCTCTTTTACTGGCAGTATTTTTTTCACAGATGAAACTTTAATATGTGTTGTAATATTTAAGATGTTTTTTAAGTCCCTGATTATGTATATTGAAGTTAATATGATGATTGAAATTACCAACCTGATTCCCAAAAACTCCAATGCTACATGCGGAGGAGACCTGGTTCGCGCCGAACCATACGGCGGCCAGTCGCGGCGGCACGTTTAAAATGAACACTTGAGAGACCGCCACTACAGTCTGTCCAGTAAAGCCCAGCCAGAACAGATCCTGTGGTACTGACAACACCTTCAGCCACGCGCCCGCACAGGTCCCGAGCGACCCGATGATCGTCGTCACTCGAAGACCCTGCCAAGGGAAATTATTCAAATAAAAAGGTGTCATTATACATCTGCGTTTTACCTATAGATGTAGGTACAAAGGCAGTAAATAATGGTTTGCTGAAAATAAATTTACTTATATAAAACTTGCCTAAAATGTAAAAATAATATTTGATTCAACCCACAATATAATATATTTCAATACAAAATCATATTGCAATAAAAAATATATCTTCTTCTATTTTGGATCCATACTAAAATTATGAATGTTTGAGTCATCATCATTACCACATTTCAGCAAAAAATTGTTATCATGTTGTCAGGAATGGATTAAATAGCTAATTTTGCCAAATATTTGATATTAATTTCTGATTTTATAGTTACTATGTCAGAACTGGGTGCAAAACTTCTGCTTCACATGATGCCAGAAACCAGAAAGTTGGTCAAACCAATAAAATTAGATTAGGTTACATATGAATAGATAAATAAATAAATGGATTAAGGGAATTGATAGCAAGTTGTTTCAAAAATGACCGTAGGGCAGATAGTGCTGGGTGGTAGAAAGATTAATACGGTATGTCGAAGATGCGGGTTCGAGTACAATCCGACTCGGATATTTTGTTATATTAAAAGACCTCTACTTTATTAGAAAACAGAAATGGAGACAAAATGCTGCAGTATACTATACATTTTACCAGTTTTCATATCCTTATGAGTGATAATATATTTAAACAGACAGAAAAATTCCACGACATTTAAGTGACATGATGAAATATTAATGAACTAAACAAGCGACTATTTTTGTCAACAAAGGTAATGGTAGATCTACGCTAAATGACTAACATTTATCTTAAAACTAACTCCTTGCATTGTTATCTTTACTCTGAAAACGGCATTGTGATTACACAAGTCATATTTGTCATTATTATGTCATACATATGTATTTGCATTTCCTAGTAAAACTTTACAAAGCCTATGGTCACAGTCAGTAAAATAAGGAATTATTTACAATGTTTTGTATTTACTTCTTGGTTAATTTTTATGACTATTGCAAACAAAGTATCCAGATGTTCTTATATGAGGATGAAAAACGCTAAAATGGACTAGCCATCAAAGAAACTAATGATATACTTCATCCTCAAGTCTTGCGAGGTGTCTTTTTATCGCTGATCTTATTGACTCATAGTTATAGTAGGAAACTGATATCTTAAACAGTTGTATGGTGAGTTGTATAAGTGGACAGAACAATGGCACATACGTGCAGAGTTCCAAATTTCTAAATTAAAGATTTGTGCATAATAACAATAATAACTATAATCAATAACTTATGTTGACCCTAGTATAGTAAATATTAATTTGATAAAAGAGATTTGAATGTTAATTAATTATAAAAAAAAAATATTGTGCCTTTGCCGCGTGCTCACAATTTGTGAATTTCATCAACATCATTTTAGCCAGTAGACTTTTTGCCTAAACTTTAAAATCTTCCATGACAACTGTGTAATGAGTTGTAGCAGCATGTATTGTTCGAGAAAATATCCTCATACATTGCTTCCACTTCCACGGGCGGATCAAGGTAGGAAGGCGGGCGTAAACCTGAAGGACCTTCAAGGAATAGCTAGCTAGTATTTAACTTCTACATGATATCCCGTCAAAACGAATTTTCTTTTGCTTTCAATTTCATTTTATTTCATTGCTATTTCTGTGATTCTTTAAGCGAATTAAGACATGTATTTCTGTATTTCTAATCTTTGATGTGTAGCCTCGGTAATGTACTTTGCACTTTATTACAAAATTTGTGAATGTACGTTTCTCAGTGAGTTTGTCTATTTTGCAAACTGAAATAGAAGGCTTCATGTATATATCTACTTTTACGTGATCAACTCTTGCTTGACACATTTGTTCCTAAAATGAACCATTCTAGTCTGTTAGTGTAATCTCTGTAAAGACATCTGCACCTAGTAGTAAGTTAATATTATCTTGACCTCCGAATATAGGATTTGCTAATTAAGTTTCCTCATTTGTATTCAATCTCTAATTCTACTCTTGCTCGAGTACCTAATTGATTTTATGGAACCAACACCAGTTATATTTCCAATTACAGAATTTTGTAAAAAGACTGGACTCGTTGTCGTCGTGTCGGATTGTTCGTCGAACATGGGTTACAATAAAATTTTTCATTCAGTTACGAGACATCGCGACAATACTTGTCATTACAGAATATTGTATTTTTGTGACTACTGCGTAGCATAGTCTCGAACTACGTGATCTCCAAGGCAATATTTTAAGTGTATGTGAATTTAGTCGCAAAACTCTACGTTGTTACATGTTTAACAGGTAGGGAATACTTAGTTGCCAGATTTTGTTTTATATAATAAGAAGGCAAACAAACACAAGGATCACCATGATGGTAAGCGATTACCGTCGCCCTTGAACAAGATAAAAGTAGTCACAATTAACGCAATTGGTCTGGCTTGGCTGGTCTTTGAAATGGGAATATACTCTTTTTTTAAGGTTTGGAAATTACATCGGTTCGAAAATACTTCAATTTGTTTCAAAGCTTGGTTGTAGCATGTTTACAAAACCACACTGTTTTAGACAGTTAACCGTCTAGATGAAGAAGGTGAATATTTAAATTGTTTTTAAGATCTAAAACTAAACACTTTGTCAATAAATACTTAGTTAATTCGCCTCGATTAGGTAATTCGGATATATTATTTTATTTTTGTTTAAAAACTTGTCTCGCCCTATATATGTCTCACCCTGTATATACACAATCACCCTAAGCACCCTATCGGTAAATAAATTTAAAACTCTTTACTAAGGCAATGCATTGATCAGTGGTATTTAATAATTATCGGACTCAGTTTGATTTTTTCTATGGTTTAAAAATATTCCAATAAATTCCAAGTAATTACTTATACTTTATGACATTTATGTGAAGTTATATCTGAAACTTCTTTTACTAAATTCTCAGCGCAACGCAGTGACATGATTACTTGACTAATGTTGTTTGTCTTGAATAAGTGACCTAAAATATCATGAAATAAAAGCCAACCATGGTAACTACTAGAAAAAGTAGGTATTTGTATAGCAGGTAAACTGGTATCAACCATTGGTTGACTTTCAGGTTCAGAGATTCTAATAATTACACTGGTCGACAAGGTTTTTGCTCAACAATAATGAGTTTTAATATCAGAAAGTACTCGGAAACTAGTTATCAACCATATACGTTTCATAGCTGGCTTAGCTCGACTTAATGAGATATGCTAGTTAAAGCCTGCACTGGGTGCACGCGCGCGGCCCGCGCGCTATCATTGCATGTCAAGACATGTTGTTGCTTGTAAAATGGTCATTTCTAACGCGAGTGATAAACAAAAACAAACTAACAAAGCACTTTTGACCGCGTATATTTACCTAAAATTTGGAATAATGATAAACTTCGTGAAATCTCTTAACCGCGAAAGAGAAGCTTTCAAATATCTTAATGAGAAATTTCCAAAAATTACAGACACAAAATTAAAAGAAGGGATTTTATAGGACCTCAAATACGGGAATTGAATAAGAACAATATCTTTAATATCAAATTGAACAAAGAGGAGAGTTAGGCTTGAAAATCCATGGTACAAGTTCTTTCAATTTTTTAGAAAATGTCAGAGCTAAAGTCTATAAAACATTTATAAAAGATATGATTCAAGCCTTGCACACTATTGGGTGTAAAATGTCCCTCAAAATACATATTTTGGACCCACATTTGGATATTTTACCTATAAATATGGGAGATTTTAGGAGTGACCATGGTGAGCGCGATTATTGTTGGACTTTGAGAAGAGAAACTATAGATTTCAATTATAAAAGAAAAAGTATCTCAACTCTCCACTTTTAGATTATTAACATTCATTAATCTGAGTAAATTTTTATTAACTGAACGGTAAGTCTTTATTGATATCCCAAAAATCCGAGCTATCTAAGACATGAAATTAGTACCCCTGTGCATGTTTTTTAATATTCTCTCAAAATTAGTTCAATTCATTTTATAAGCTTACAAAAGCTGATTATTTGTTGACCAGTGTTATCATTAGAATAGTTCTAATATAATTATCATTCAATCTCAAAAAAAAAAAAAATTATGTATATAGTTGAGATAGATATGAAAAATTGACACTAAAATAACTATTCATTAATATTTAAGCCTATTAAGTGTTGTTTTAAGTTCGAAGTTGTATTTAGACTTTACGCTTACAAGTCATATCCAAACAAAACCTGTAATACGTTACGGAAATTTTCGCATACACTAATAATTTTTATATTGCTCACTCATGTAATTAGGCTGATTCGGTCATTATTATCCGATACGAAGGAACGAAACGATCAAACAATATATGGATTATGAATGAAAATTCGCAATTTCAACGGAAATAGAAATAATAATTGTAGATAATGCGGGAATCAGATCACTACAGCGCTATCTATTATAGATAATAGATATTATAGATAACAGATATTTTAGACCATCATTGATATAAATGCAATGCAAATTTTAATACCAATATAAAATTCAGCGTAGCAAGTCTTTCCATATTATTACTTTTATTACGACTACAATGCCCTTTATTTGGATCCACGCACAAGACCCTCGCATCTGGATGAATTTAATTTCCTCATTTGCCTGCTAAAAGCTCATAACCCCGTAGAGTATCAGGAAGACTTATTAATGTTTGAAAATGAAGCGAATTTCTCTGTGTTTATCAATAGAGACTTTTACGTATGACATTTATTTATGTGTTACCTTTATATTTTAATTGCACTTGCTTTGTTAGTTTTTTTTACTCCTATGTTGTCAAACTTATATAACGACATTCTTATTTATTCTCATGAAAGTTGTTCTCAAGCTTGAGTCATAAACTTCAGTGTTTTTATGAATATATGTTTATCACTATTGTAATGAATACCTTGGTTCTCAAGGTCACACTTTACATAGATAAATGTTAGTTAATAATCAAACATTAAATTTTGTACTTGTGACAATATTATCTTCTGCTTATCTCATTTCTTGAAACTTGCCTTCGAAACTGTTCTAATTTGATTCCAAGTATTATCGTATCTAATTGTTGTTGTATTTAAGGACGACCTCCATAGTCGAGTGGATAATACACCGGTTTCAAGGTGTCGCCATCTCTGAGGTCCCGGGTTCGAATCCCGGTGGGGGCAGATGTTTGTGTGATGAATGCGAGCATTTGTACCTTAGTCATGGTTGTTGATATATATTTCAATAAAAATTATTTATATATGTATAATATATGTATGTCTATCCGTTACCCTAGATCCCATTGCACAAGCCTTATAGAGCTTAGTTTGTATTATTATTATGCTTATTTATATTATATATATTATTTATATATTTGAAATCTCATTACATACCTATATAATCAGAAGTATTTAAAGCTGACTTGAATTTTTTGAAAATATTTAAAAATAATTTTTTTTAATTGGTATAGATATACGCTACATGAAACAATATTATTTGTAAGCATTACAAAACAAGAACATAAATTCAATAAAATGAAAATTTTCATCAATATATTGTATCATTATATCACAAATAATTTTCTGAAATCTGTGTATAGTTTCAAAATGTCCTGCGGCATAAACAGTGGCGTAGCTACATTACGGCGGTGGCGGCGTAGCGTAGCCACCACGCGTTCATGAACAACTACGGTGAAAATTTTAGTTTGAGAATTAACAAATTATAATGGTGTTGTGTTGTTGTTGATAGGTAATATAGCTTAAACGTCATGTTTTTCAATATCCATATTTAGTCGTGAAGCTCAACTTCGGTTTTTATTTGATTCAAAATATTGGTATAAAAAAATGTACTTTATAGCATAAAGATGCTCAGTACAACAACAAGTGATATATTGCAGTATGCTTCGATATAAAGGTAGTATATTTGTTACCATTGAATCAGTACTTGCTTTCAAATTAAATTGCGTATTATTACATCACTTCCGACTGTAGTATGCTAAGAATGGTGAGATGAATAACGATAATATTTGTCTTATAAAAAGAAAAAAATGAAGTCTGCTTTATAAATAAGTCCTTGGATACGACAGATGTTTGGAGCGGAACGTGTACATATGTGTCCGACGGAGCGGACCAAATATTTTATCTTTGTAGGTACAGCAAACTTTTGAGAAAGCGGCAATGAAAGTTAATTTGTTTTTAGTATGGATCTCATTTGCATATAGTTATTAAATATCAATTCCTTAAATCGTGGAGAATCATTTTCTAGTTGTTTTGAGTACACCTGTTACTTTTTACAACCTCTCGAAGCTATTTTAGAATGATACACATGGTAGTGTAAAACTGCATTGTAAAACGTAATTGTAAACTGCAATCAAAGAGTATCAGAAAACTTGAAGCATTAATACTGCTGATTTTTTTTCGCAGGCGGTATATTATATGTATAACTGTACCATGCATTGGAGTTACTTATAATATCCATATTTTTATTTTATTTCAAATAATAGAAAGATGAGAAAGCGGAATTAATGATTGTATTAAATTATGCAACCTCTTGTCTTATTGGTGATATTCTTGCTTTTACATGTAATTTTTGTATGTGTTTTTCCCATAAGTCTGTTGATAAGTCCTCTGTACTATCTCTAACTCGATGTTCTTCACTACAGAGTTAACATAGTAGTGGCTTACTATATAGTAAGCGAATTTTTGTTAATGCTAACGTCTATTTCAGAATGTTCGATGAAAATTTCGATTGCATAGAAATTAAATGAGTACGAAAATTTCAAATAGAAGTTCCACTTGAAAATAATGTCACAATTGAAACGTAATATACTATGAAGTATTGGCTTGCTTGTAATGTGGGTACTACGTTCACAGGGGTATTTATACATAGGACCATCATTTTAATACCATTGTCACACGAGAAAGCTATGCGATTTTCGAGAATTTAATACTGATGCATTGGTTTAAAAACGATGTAACTATCTCAGACGTTTGAGTCTGTTCCAGACCTTGATTCTGGACGTACGAGTAAATAATGAATAAACGAAATAATAGAAAATTTGTAGATAAATGTTACCGTCCATTACACATGAACAATAATTTTAAGAAGATTGCAGAGCCAATAGCCTCCTCACTATGGTCTGAGAAACTGAAACTGGTAGCTCAAAACGTACCGAGTGATTTTGTTTAGAATTTAAAATCGAGGATTGTTTTAATATCTTTTATTTTCAGATATTTTTCTAATAATATAAATGTAACCTCAATTAAATTTAGTAGAACTATATAACTCGTATAATATTTTGAAAGAAAACCATTTATTCCGATTCAATTTACCTCATAAGGCGTCTTTATTCACTACTTGAAAATTTCACTCCTTATTACGATGAAGATAATTATTGAGTTCTAATACATAAACTTCAAATATTGAATAAGATTATTCTTACTTTAAATAAATGTCGTAATATAAACTGGAAATTTTCTTCAGATAAGACTTTATAGATCTAACAGAGAGATTGACTTTACTGAGATTATACACGAGCAGTTTAGGATACTTCGATTTTTATATTTGTTTAACGATTGGCCATATAACGCCAGCTTTTCTCAGTATGGTATTAATGTATATATAGATACATTTTCGATATTTACAGTTTGCGTTATTTCTGATTCGGACGTATGCAGTTAAAAGTGGTGTGGGCTTCACAGGACTATTATTATTAGACATCAAAAATCGTGCGACTTAAGCCGAGATCCGAACATTGCAAGTTACGTTTAGAAAATAGTCCCTGGAAAAGTCACTTTAGCATGCACTTCCATAGAAAACAATGTTTAAAATTTTTCGTGGCTTGTAACACTTTGAAACCATTTAATCGTGCGGCGTACAGACTATAAATGCAAAATTCTTGAAATATAAGTGATACTTAAACAAGACTTCATTAAAATATTACCAAGTGAAAAAATTTAATAGCAGCTGTTCCTTTCATATTTCCTTATCAACCCATCCTATTAATGAGCACAGGAGAACAGGCATGAAGATAAGAGTTTTACTGTCATTTCGTCCAAATGCGACGATGTCTTGCGTCAGATCTGTCTCTCTAGTCTTTGATTTGAAGATGGTCGATAGAAGTACTTAGCTTGGATTGCAGTGAACTTCTTTTCACTGTACGGTATCATGCCGAAGCTAGTATGCTGGACCAGGGAAAATGATTTGAAACCATACAGTTGAAGGAGGTTAGAGCGAAGAAGACCAGCAAGAGCCTAGAAAACTTTAATCCAATTAAATTTATATAGCATAATGTTTCGAATGTCCAAGAGCATCGCCAACCAACTCCACCGTTGAGGACATAAGATTCTGTGGCCGATTTGGTTAAGACGTAACTATGGTATGGATGACACGGATTTTAGTTATTGAATTTTCATTTTGTATTTTATTAATTTTGCATTTTTAAATAGAAAATGCAAAGCTACTGATATGAATTTGTAAGCTTGTTTTATTTTAACCTATTTTCATTAAATCTGTACAGATTTCTGAGATTAATGTCAATATTTAACAGTGTACAACGTCTACTATAGTCGAACAAAATATAAACATGTGAAGAATACAACTGATATGTTAGACTGAACACTCGCCGAAATACGCGCCGAATCGACTATTTTATAAACTTCTTACACACATGAAGTAATAGTCTACGTGGGTGAGGGTACTCACCTCGGGACAAAATGTGTTAAATATTTCCATTTTTATTTACCTTTTTATCAATATTTTAACGATGGAATACTACACAATAAGTTTTATCTAAGAATCACATTAGTACGACAATCGATGTGTCGATTCTGTCTGATATAATATTCGATTTTCAAAAGAAATAACCACCCGTTTCTTTTACTGTTGGCCGTGATTTAAGGTTAGTTTATAAGGTCTGATTTGATTTCTATTTCTCTCAGAGATTGAGTTTGCGATGCGTGAATTAAACCAAAGCTATAAAATACTCGTAAATTTTATGTATAAAGTGGTCGTAGGCTTTCACGATTCATCAGAGATACCCATTTCAGCTATATTTTTACAGACTAAAATATGACTTGTGTACTAAATACGTTTTTTTTATTATAGCGAAAAAAGTGAATGTGTGAGATTTGAATCCTGAGCTTTACTGAATATTCAACAAGTTTTATAAGTAAATATGATTGACTGGACGAAGACTGGATTTTTTCTCCCATTATACATTTATTTTGAGAATATTAATAATAGATATATAATATATGTATATAATAGTTAATATTTATATAATATAATATATGTATATAGTTAAAGTTCATTAATAGACTTATGAAATTACCGTTTTATGTGAAATCTATATACTTATAATAAATCTGTAGAGAGGTCAATTCTATACATGAAATTTATTTCCAAAATAACTATCAGGGAGTAATTAGGGATCGATACGGATACCAAAAATGCAATCAGTAAAATTTTCTGTCTGTATAATCGTTATAGGAACAAAAACTACTCGACAGATTTTAGCGAAACCTGGTACAATTATTTTTCATACTCCTGAGCTGGTTATAGTATACTTTTCATCAAGTTACAATCAATAGGAGCAGAATAGGAAATGTTGGGAAAACGGGAGAAGTTACTCATTTTTTTTTAGCTTTTATCGCGTGTGCAACCTTGTAACAGTGCAGCTGTTACATGCCTTATGTTGCCTATGGTTAGTACTCATTGTCTATGATATTAGGAATCCTGGCCGGTTTTATTTCTTTTGTTTATGATTTTGGTTTGTCAGTCAAAATTCAAAATATATCTATCTGCCAACCCAAATAAGATAGGCTGACTCAGTTTATGTTTCGCTGCCGTACTAAAACAATCAGTTATATAAATTTTACAAAAATGTATTCCATATTACCAATATTGAAGAATTAAATTAATATATTAATTATAAGAAAGAGCCCTACACAGCATGCTGTAGGCAAACCGTCGTTTGTAAATTGTTGATTAAGAACCTTACCCACGCTCTTCAAAGCTCCGTGACAACCTTAATGGTTAAAGCTACACAGAAATAATATATGACGGATATGTTCTCTTTAAAATTATATAAAAAATATCCCACGACAGCATATGTCTATCTTTTATGGTTGACCAACAATAACACGTGTAACTCCCGATATCTTAGCAGTTCGAAGCTTTCTGATTATATATGTCTACTCTTACGTTTATAACACTTTCAGTCATCCTCAATTAAAAAAATTAACATTATTAACTATTCCATAAAGAAGAAACATAGAAATCGGTATAGATTATACATCCAAAGTTATACATGAAATACGCTGATAAAAAGCCATCTCGCGTGAATACTGAATCAAGCTATAAGGATTATTTTTGTATAAGGTCGCGAATGCACAGGCAAGCCTATTAACAATAATATTGTGCGGTTCCGTATTGCGATATTTTTCAACAGTATTGTAAATGGACATATTATATTTCCCTACTAAAATACGAAAGTTAATCTGTCTGTTACATCAAAACCACTGAACCATGAAGAAGGAGATAGGCTACTTTTTTATATGATACTAGCATTCTGCCCGCGGCTTCGCCTGCGTGGATTTCGGGATTGGGTCTATAGAGGATTAAGGGTCATAGCTTTTGCCCACGGCTACATATGCGCGGAAGTCGGTTTATGGCGCGAAGGTTTTATCTCGCTTGCCGTGGGACTATCCGTTTTTCCGAGATAAAAAATACCGCAAAACCTTGCTCAAGAATTACTCTATCTATTGATGAAAACCGCATGAAAATCTGTGCAGTAGTTTTTGAGCGAAGCCTTTATTGCGCATCCCGTGGGATCTGTCGATTTTTCCGGGATAAAAAGTAGCCTATGTTACTCGGGGATAATGTAGCTTTCCAAAGGTGAAAGAATTTTTGAAATCGATCGAGTAGTTTCGGAGCCTATTCATTACAAACAAACAAACAAACAAATCTTTCCTCTTTATAATATTAGTATAGATAAATATGTAAAAATTTTATGAAATGAGTCTTATTTGAAGAATAATTAAAAATGCTATCTAAAATTACGATTCCACGCAGACAAGGCACTTGGGCACAGTATTAATAATTTTGTTTTTTTTTTCAATACTAGTGGTATGCTTAATTATAAAATAATCGAGATACCAAAGTTTATGAAACGTATACCTTAGTAGACATAAATATATTATAAAAACTTAATGGCAGGAAAACTTTTTTATAGAAAGTTATAGATAATAAAGTGGGTACAAGCTCTTGTACTAAACGCATAATCAAAAAAATATAATAAATTAACATTTTGAAGTAGTAACTAAATAACCTTGATTCTCTATCCCTATGTATGCTTAATACCACTATATCTGGGCTTTGCATAGTTAGTACATAGTAGTACAAATAGTAGTGGCTAAGCGGTAGCTTAGCCTACAACTACTATTTGTACTACTAAGACACATTTATTATTTAATTAATGTTATTCATTATTTATCATAGGGTATGTAAAAGACCGTAAGTCTTTTTGCTACCATCGTAGTAAAAAAAAGAAAGAATGATCGTGTAGGTAATACACATAAATTATTTGCCAACGGCTTAGCACTAATGTGTCGTGTCTTTGCCAGCTCATGAAAAGGTTTCCTGTTCGTTGTTACATGTCACGACTGATCGCAGCTGCGAACGACCGCGCAGATTCTATGCAATGGCTGAAACTGAATGTAACTCTAGATATAATCAACCAATACATATTAAAAATCTTGAATTCGATATATATTTATGTTAATATTATAAAAAAAAAATATATAAAGGATCAAATGACATAGAAAATATATACGAGTGCGCAGAACATCTCACAGAAAAAGTGAAAGTCTCCATCTGTAGATGGAGAATTAGTGTACTACTTCGGTATTTTATTACTACTCGTTCACACTGAAAGTAATTTTCAAGGATGTGTAGCCATTTTTACAGGTAGGATTTTTCCAGGATCCGCCGATCCGATCCATGTGGCTCTGACCTCGGACAAGGTCACAACCTCTACGTCCTTAAGCGACGGGTCTATTTAACCAACAAGTTTACGTTTGTTGTGAATCATGGCCAAAAAAGCTGTAGGATGATAGGATGGGTGGATATTTAATACTCGTACTTTTTTAATACCAAGACCACTATGTCGAATCGGTAGAGTTGCTCGGATCTTATTATTAATATAACAATTTAGTATTTAAATTAAATTTGTTTTAACGGTATCATTCACTAGCGACAGGAGCTGTTCTTGCACCCACAGGGAGATACTCCGAAGCACATAGGTGGTTTTGGGAATAAATATATAGAATTTTATAATCGTGTGAGCCATATGAGAGTTAATGTCTACTAAATGACTAAATAAATGTTTCAATAAAAATTTAAATTTTATCTTCCACATAAATTAATATTTTAATTATATGACACCCTGAAGTTATTGTTAAGCCACGACCCACTCACAAGTTTAGTTTTCTTACAACTAAACACATAATGCATGTATACATGCGATTAAGAACTTTATTTGGTTAACTCGAGTATTCTGAAAACGTACAAATGATAGTTCTTTCGACTTTATATTCTCCAAATAAATTTTATTTAAAAAACAATAACATACACAAAATTTGTTCAACGTAATACAAATACGTACGTTTATATTCTAAGTAACAAAAAAGTTTATTTCTGTATAAGACAGAGATGCTGCCTTGCGTACACACCAAGAGAGAAGAGGGCGCGTCATTTATATGCATATATTTGTCGGAGTTGGCCCAGATCGTATAATCATGAATTTAACAGAGCGAGCCGAACCGATCGATCAGGATTTTGCCATGTAATTCTGCACAATGTATCGCGTTCTGAGATAAACTATCGATGAGATTTTTTGAACCTTTTATAAATGATCGACATCAATAGCAAACAAATCACGTTTGAGAGTCGTGGTAGTAATTATCTGTCTGTCTGTCAAGACCCTTTATAGTGGAAATGGTGGAGGTATCAAGTTGAAATTAATATCTTATACTTGTGTCTTCAGTCCTGTGAAAGTGTAAAAATATCAAGTTTCTAAATCAAAGAAATAGATATTTGTAATCATAAAAATCCTCCATTTAGCACTTGGTACCTATGAATTGGCTGTCGACTCACGCTAGCAGGTATGCACACTCTCAAAGTATGTACTAAAACTATTTTATTCCAATACTATTATTTGTGAGAAAATAAGTAACGTCTAGGGCCCTGGGATCTTGTTTTATATCAAGTTCAGGGCCGGATCTAGCTCAGAGTAAAGATCATTTTCGCCGCCTTTTACATACAGAAAACCATATAAGTCATAAGCTAGTTTTGTTGGGGGATGCTAAGTATACAAGTACCTACATAAAATACGTGATATTGTATGCGGATCCCTACTCTTTCTTTCTTTCGAACTAAAATAATTCAGTTAAGTAAAATCTTAAATATTTCTACTATCCAACCTGAAGTAGTTTGGAAGGTGGCGCATATAATTCTCAAACTTGGGTGGCAGATGGCTAATGGCTAGGTTGGAAGATAAGAATAACTCAATTTTGCAATCGAGCGGCAAAAATTGCCGCCCTGCAATTTTTGCCGCCCTGCAATTCGAACTATCTTTTACAAATTTAGTCTCAGTGTAATAGGTGGGGAGCTATACCACTGTCTGTTCATGTAACAGAGATATAAGAGCGTTAAATTTAATAAGTCGGATCTTACAGTATTGTTATACGTTGACAACAAATGTAAACACCTATATGTTTTCCAGCAGCTATGTATAAGTTACATATTTTAACTACATACATGTATTACGATTAGGAGAGAATTCTATCGTTAATGTGTTGCAGTGAGCACGTATAAAGCTTTCACTCCGGTATTCATTAAGCGGACTTTATACGCGGGCATTCATTTGATATTGCTCTCACAGACTCGCAGTATCACAACTAAGCTGCCTGGCGTGCGCAGCTCGAATTACGGATCTGCGCGCGCCGGCGGGCCGTCGGTGCCGTGCTCCGCACCTCGAAGCTTGGCTCAGCGGGAAGGAGGAGGTCGCCTACCGATTGACTCAGATACTCACCGGGCACGGCTGCTTCGGTGAGTATCTGTGTCGGATAGGACGGGAGGGATCGACACATTGTCACCACTGCGCATCCGACCTCGACTCGGCCCAGCACACGCTGGCGGAGTGCCCCGCGTGGGCCTCCGAGCGCCGAGTCTTGGTCGCAGAGATCGGGCGAGATCTGTCTCCGCCGGCATTGATTGCGGCAATGCTGGCGGACGAGGGAGGTTGGAGGGCTGTGGCCTCCTTCTGTGAAGCAGTAATGCTCCAGAAGGAGGCCGCCGAGCGGGTCGGGAGATGGCCGATCCCGCTCGAAGGAGGCGGCGCCGGGCTCGGTAGCACAGCTGCGGCGCCGCCGCGGGTCGCCGGCGGCGCGAGGAAGTCGCGACCGCTACGGCGACCCGGGATGGACCACGCCCCTTCCGTGGCCGGGGGGCGTCGTCGGTGGAGGGGACGGGGGAGGTGGTAGCTTCCCCCGAGGAGGGCTCCCCTCTAGAGAGGGGAGCGGAGGCTGGGGGTTCCCGAAGTGGCCTTTGTGTTCCCGGGGGCTCCCTACATGCCTGAGGAAGGCCATCCCTGAGGTTTTTAGTGGGTAGGCCTCCCCCTTCTGGGGAGGAGAGCCCCACATAACCCCGGCTCGCCACAGCCGGGGTATGCAATTTAATGCATTTTCCTCAGGGGATAAAAAAAAAAATCAACAACTAAAGCTGCATTTAAATTACTTCTAGATACTGAAGTAAGTAAGCTCAAGTACAATTAGTAACATTAACCTCACGAATAGAATAATATATATTAAATGTATGTTTAGGACTTATGAGTTTCGGACCGCGGAAAAGGAAATTTAAAAAAGTAATAAAAAAAAGAGATTTTGACATTAGGTTTTCGGTACTTGACTGTCACTTCGGATTTTTTTGACGGCATTTTTATTGAGTTATATTTACGGCGGATTAATAATTGATCATTTACATTTTACATTTGGAAAGTTTATTTACGGGGCGAATTAATATTTGCATATTACGGTTTCGACGGGATTAGAAAAGAAAAGTGGTCGGCCACGCGTTCTCCTATTTATACACTACAAGTATTGTAATTTATGATATATATTTATAACCACATACGGTAGGGCACATTAGTACACACAAAACACACTTCAAGCCAAGCCAGAACTACGGACCGGTAAGCAATATTATTATATAGTTAAATAATATAACCAAATTACGGGCGTTCGGGAAAACGCAACATTTTTTGGTAGCAGAGCGTGGTTTTCTTTTCGGTTACGGACCTGTTATTTTTTGTAAATTCTTTGATATGTCGGACGGTTACAACGAAATTCGTCGCATTTTGCAATGGTTGGTAAGCGCATTTTCTCTGGTGAGTAGACCAGACAGGGTTGAGGCCTTGAAAGAGCGGGCTTCAAATGCGAGCAGATACATGGCGGACCTGGATCAAGCTTTACAAATGTGTTATGATAGGGCTGACATGAATCCAGACAATGAAACTTTGCAGGCAAGGTTGATTCAAGCTCAGGCAGACTACAAGCAATGCTTAGAATATTATGACAGCATTATTCAGGCGGTAAGGACACTGGATCTGGCCAGTAGTCCACGGTTAAGGGTCAGTCAAGTAGTAATGCCTCAATTTATACTAGATTGCCGGATTTAAATTTGCCCAAGTATTCTGGTGGGTATGAAACTTGGATGTCATTTATTAACATTTTTGATTCTTTGGTACATTGTCGGATGGATATATCACTCTCACAAAAATTAAGTTATCTGTTGAGTTGTCTATCGGGAGACGCTCACCAGGTTATTTCACATTTAACCATAACAGATAACAATTATGAGACTGCAAGGGCGCTATTGATGGGCAGATATCAAAATATTAGGTTAATTGCGGATGCCCATGTGGCAAAGATATTAAATTTGCCTTATTTAAGGAATATCATGTTTATAAGGGATGATTTTTTAAATCCATTAAAGGTGGCCTATAATTGTTTGGAGAAATTAAATTTACCAGTAACGGAGTGGTCATTCTTGTTGCTCCATATTGTATTGAATAAGTTACCCTCTGATTTAAAATTAAGATTTGAACAAAAATATGGAAGCGGAGATGAGGCAAGCCCGTTGCCTAAATTTATTGACCTTTTGACCTTCTTGGAGGAAGAAGCACGGATTGTTGACAATGTAGGCTCACCTCCTGCAACGGCTACCTCAGGGCCATCTGGGAGGCCTGTGTCCAGTCAGGGAAGACCTGTATTCAGTCAGGGTAGGATTAGGCCACCCACTCGGGGGACTAGGGTAGGTATGGCTACATCGGACCATACTATTAATAATAGGTTGCAATCCAAGCGGGTTGGTTGCACCTTTTGTGGCATCATAGGCCATTTTATATCTAAATGCCAACATTTTATAAATTGTTCCCCTCAACAGCGGAGGCGTTTTGTGCAAAATCACAAGTTGTGTTATTTTTGTTTAGGGGATCATCTTGTTAATAGTTGTGCAGTGGCACGGCCATGTATTCATTGTAACGGCAAACATCACGGGATGTTATGCCTGAATAGGAATGGTGGAGTTAGGCCTGCAGCGGCACGGATTGGTTCTCCTTCAGGAGGGGGTCAAAGCGGACAAGTACGGACTTCACCTCCTCATTCTGGACGAGCGTCGCCTCGACGGGTGGACGTGCGCGCGACACCTCCATATACGGGTGGGGGTGGCTTTAGGCCTACTTCACAGGCATCTCCACATACGGGTGGGGGAGGCACCGGGCCTATGGTACAAGCACCCTATGCAGCGGGCATAGGGCATATTCAAGCGGACGAATCTCGTGACGTCACTGCGGAACAGTATGCGTCTGCGGCCTCGTATGCAGCGAGAGCGAGGGGTTTCTCACCACCACTCGCGGAACGGCCGCGATTGAGGAACACGCCGCCATCTTTCGGTCATCCGGTTGGTTACCGGACACCGGATGCCAGTTGGCACCTGACTCGGGCACCATTGGGGCGCTCGAGACCCCCTACATATAACCCTCTGGCGCTGTCGGCAGCCCAGGTTTTTAATCGGGTGAATGCTTCATTTCATAGTGACGTTCAAGAATAGGTAGTCGCCGCCGCCTCGCCAAATGCAACCTTTTTAAATACTATTTTATTGCCTACCGTTGCGGTAAGGATTTGTGATATTAACGGTTTTTATGTTAGAGCACGGGCTCTAGCGGACACGGGTTCGCAAGGTTGCATGATAACAGTTAATTTGGCGAGACGGTTAGGCCTATACATATTTAATAATAATATTTCGGTTCGTGGCATAGGTGATGTGCTCGTGTCACATGTTTATGGTCAATGTACCTTTAACATTGTTGGAGAATCGGTCTCTCAACCTGTTATTACAGTTACAGCACTAGTGTTGCATGATATTTTAGGAGAACATCCACAGGTGGAATTACCTTCGGAAATTTTGAACTCGGCTTCTCACCTGTCTTTGGCTGACAGAAAATTTTTAAATATTGGAAAAATTGATTTGTTGCTTGGTACTGATGTGCTTGGTCAATTATTGTGCACCGGACGCACTATAAATTTAAATAATAATGGCTTGGTTGCTATACCATCGCACTACGGATATATGATTATGGGCCCAGCATATGATACGGTTTCTGATACGGTTTTTACGGGCGTTTCTCTTTCGGATTTAGTACAGCGTTTTTGGGAGACAGAAGAGGTACCCACGGTTTCACGGAAGGACCCGCTCGACGAAGAATGCGAGCGCCATTTTATCGAAAATGTTTATCGGTTACCGAACGGTCGTTTCGTTACTCGGTTGCCCTTTGTGAGCATTCGCAAACCGCTGGGGCAGTCCTACCTCACTGCTGAGAAACGCCTGCTTTCTATGGAACGTCGCATGAAGCGAGATACAGAGTTTCGCGACAAATACATTGAGTTCATGCGGGAATATGTACAATTAGGTCACATGTCCCTGGCACGGAGGGACTACTCATCGGAAGAACACTATTTCATACCACATCACGCGGTTTTTTAAATCGGATAGCGGTAAGATACGGGTCGTGTTTGACGGGTCGGCCCCTTCCTCTAACGGTGTTTCATTGAACCAAATCCTGCACTCGGGTGCTAAACTACATAAAGATATTTCGGATCTTATTTCGGCCTTTCGTAGACACCAGGTGGTCTTCGCGACGGATATACGCATGATGTTCCGGCAAACGGTGATTGATGAGGCTGATAGACGGTATCAGCTGATTCTTTGGCGCGAGGACCCGTCTCACCCATTACGCGTCTACGAACTGAACACAAACACGTACGGTTTGAAATCTAGCCCCTGGATGGCTATGCGGTGCTTGTTGGAACTCGCTCAACGGGAACGCGTTCGATTCCCTCGTGCGGCGGACGTCTTAGAGTCGGAAATTTTTGTCGATGACGTTATCACGGGTGGATCTTCGGAACAGGAGGCTTTAATTTTACGTAACGAGCTCATAGCGTTATTGGCAACGGCTGGCTATGAACTACGGAAATGGATTTCGAACAGTCCACGTCTCTTAGAAGGACTACCAGCGGATCACGTTCAAGATCCATTGTTATTTGAGAATCCGGACTCTCCTCGTTCAACATCGGTTTTAGGTGTTCAGTATTTACCGGTTCCTGACATCTTTTCCTTTCGGGTTTTAACAATAACGGAAAAGATATGGACTAAGCGGCTAGTCCTGTCTACGGTTGCTCGTATCTATGATCCTAACGGGTGGATCGCTCCTATAATATTTTGGGCTAAATGTTTTCTACAACGGTTATGGTTGGCTGAGCTTAAGTGGGATGAGACCCTACCTACTGAACTCTTAACGGACTGGCTCGCATTTATTGATCAGTTACCCACTATCGGAAGGGTTGTTATACCTCGTAAAATACTTCCACCGGGGAAGTATCATGCGTCACTTCACGGTTTCTGTGACGCCTCGGAATCGGGTTTCGCGGCAGTCGTATATCTTCGGACGATACAGCCAGATGGTTCAGTAGCGTTACATCTAATCACGGTGAAGAGCAAGGTGGCTCCTATACGCAACCGCCAAACCATACCCAAATTGGAGCTCTCGGGAGCTGCGTTACTTACTCGGTTATTGAATCATGTTTGTGATACACTCGGGAAGCACATTAACATAGGCAACGTTTATGCGTGGACTGACAGCCAAATTGTTTTGGCGTGGCTCCAGACCTCGGTACATAGGCTGGAAACATTTGTTGCGAATCGGGTTTCGCAAATTCAAAACTCGTCAGTGAATCTGAATTGGCGGCACGTACCCGGCGAGTTGAACCCCGCCGACGTGGCCTCTCGCGGCTGTTATGCCTCCTCGTTGGTGAGTCATAACCTTTGGTGGGGACCTGCTTGGTTGACGGCACCGGAGTCGTCATGGCCCCCTACGGTTTTAATCGGATCGGATCCGCTGCCCTGTGTGCGTGTCATGGCTGTGGAGAAAGAAATCGTCACAAACCCTCTTTTACTGCGGTTTAGCTCTCTTAATAAATTACTGGCCGTTACGGGATGGATGCGTCGGTTTATAACGAATACTCGCAAACCGGTTGTAAGAAATACATCTTTGTTTCTGACGGCAGGCGAACGGCGTGCTGCTCTCATGTTTTGGGTACGACGGGTACAATCGGAACGGTTTTCTGACGAGCTTAAATCGTTACGGACGACGGGTCGGTTAAAGGGTGCCGTACAGAAACTTAACTTATTCATTGATGGCGAGGGATTACTTCGTGTTGGCGGACGGCTGCGCAACTCGAAGCTGCCGTATTCGGCTAGGCATCCCCTTTTGCTGCCCAAGGACGGACCCTTGACGCAGTTGATAGTAAGTGATCGGCACATTACTAACTCGCATGCAGGTTGTACGGCACTGCTTGCTATTCTTCAGCGGGAATTTTGGATACTATCGGCGCGACGGTGCGTCCGATCGGTTATATTTAAGTGTATACCTTGCTATCGGTTAAAGGCTAACACCATGCAGCCTATGATGGGTGACCTACCTAGCGATCGGGTTAGTGTCACCAGACCTTTTCACGGTGTCGGTACGGATTTCGCTGGTCCTTTTATTGTCAGGGCTTCTCACTTGCGGACCTCTAAGACTTACAAAGTTTATTTATGTGTATTTGTTTGTCTGTCAACGAAGGCAGTACATTTAGAAATAGTATCTTCGCTTAGTACGGAAGCGTTTATCGCGGCGTTCGGACGTTTTGTTTCACGGAGGGGGTTACCGAGTTTGGTACGGTCGGACTGCGGCACAAATTATCAGGGTGCTGACAGGTATCTTAAGGAGGTCCATGATTTTTTAACGAAACATAGTACGGACTTGGGACAAGCAATGGCTACTCAGGGCATTACGTGGAAGTTTGATCCTCCTGGATGTCCTCATTGGGGAGGCATCTTTGAGGCTGTCGTGAAGGTGGCTAAGACACATTTGAGACGTGTTATTGGGGAAACGGTTCTTACGTTCGAGGAACTTACTACGGTCTTTTACAGAGTGGAAGCAACTTTAAATTCACGGCCTTTATGCCCACTCTCTTCGGATCCCAACGATATGGAGGTTTTGACACCGGGTCATTTCCTCATCGGCCAGCCCCTTGCAGCTCTCCCTGAGTATCCCTTTGAGAATGTACCACTGAGTCGACTTTCTCGCTTTCAAATGCTGCAACAGATGTCACAAAATTTTAATAAACGGTTTTATTCGGAGTATTTGCACATGTTGCAGCAGCGGCTGAAATGGACAGATAAAACGGCTCCTGCACGGGTAGGGGATCTTGTCCTGATTAAGGATTCAAATCTTTCTCCTCTACGTTGGCGTAGAGGACGCATTTTGAAGCTTTATCCAGGCTCTGACGGTGTACCTCGGTTCGCAGAGGTCTCGATCGGCGACTCTGTGATGCGCCGTGCGGTGGCAACCCTGTCCCGTCTACCGGTAGACTAGCGAGATGAGGGTTGCTCATCTCGGGGTGGGGGATTGTTTAGGACTTATGAGTTTCGGACCGCGGAAAAGGAAATTTAAAAAAGTAATAAAAAAAAAAGAGATTTTGACATTAGGTTTTCGGTACTTGACTGTCACTTCGGATTTTTTTACGGCATTTTTATTGAGTTATATTTACGGCGGATTAATAATTGATCTTTACATTTACATTTGGAAAAGTTTATTTACGGCCGATTAATATTTGCATATTACGGTTTCGACGGGATTAGAAAAGAAAAGTGGTCGGCCACGCGTTCTCCTATTTATACACTACAAGTATTGTAATTTATGATATATATTTATAACCACATACGGTAGGGCACATTAGTACACACAAAAACACTTCAAGCCAAGCCAGAACTACGGACCGGTAAGCAATATTATTATATAGTTAAATAATATAACCAAATTACGGGCGTTCGGGAAAACGCAACAATTGTAGTTATCAAAATTAAATAAACAACAGTCACATGTAGATCGTAGCGATGAATTCTATTTATATATATATTTTTTATTTATAATGATTCACAGAGAACATTTTCAAGTAAATAGTCTACGATGATTTAATTCTATTCTTTTTCTGCAAAGACATAACTTTCGTCATTTTGGTTTTTATAGTTATTTGGTTTTTATTTTGGTTTTTGGTTTTTTTGTAAATGGACAACATCTGCGATTTTATTAAATTAAAAAAAATGGATACAGGGTAATATCGAGTGCAATTTGAAATAAACTAAATATATCTGCTCAGATTAATGTCCATATTACAGACTGACTTTAATTTCCGCTTGAGTAAAGTTATAAAAGGATAGCGCTCTTGAATCAACATATTGCCATTGCTTTCTAACTGTACTCAAGTAGAGAATTTGAGTTTGGCTATTATTTTAGAACCCTAATACGACTCGCTTACGGTCGGGTGTAAACCACCTCAGATATATATTGGATTTGTTTAGTCCTTATTATACAATTTACTTATATGCTACGTAGTATAAATCTCAAAAAACTAACTGAATATGAATCTTTTTTATGGTTAATGCACCTTTGGTTCATATTATCACTTTATAACTTTAAATTAATCGCCATAATTTTGTAAAAACAAAATTTAAAATTATGTTATTATATTAGTTAGGTATATTAATATGTGTGTAAAATTTTCATATGTTTGGCTTCTTGATTACAATATGTCTAAGAAAAAGAAAAGACTATGGTAAAGCAAGATTCTTAAAAAAATCCATACCTAACGGCTATTTCAAAGGTAAACATACAACTGACCTGAACATTATTAAGAACTTCTCGTAATTAGAGACCTATATGAATCGACTTTCTAAAACATAATTAACTGCTATATACGACAGACTTGGGCACATAAATTGTGGGGTGACTGAAGTTCTGGAGTGCCCCCGTTAGCTCCACCTACGTCGCCATCGTCATCGCTCCATTACATTAAACGCAGAGATCCCTTTGTCTTCGCATTATCACACGCAGTCGAGACGTTCAGAAATCGTGACACTTTGATTTTAATAGGTCGTAAATCAGCTAGCGCTGTAAGCAAACGGTTTAACACCATTTTCTTGCCTAATACATCATATTGTGAACATTAAAAGGTTATTTTGCGGAAATGAAATAACATACACGGACGTTCTGCCACTAGACACTGGTAACTGTCGGTTAGGCCAAGGGGTAATAAATGTCAATACTTAGTCGATTTAGTCTTATTGTGATGGGTGGAGAATCTATTGCTACTCGATACCGATTGTTTTTCATTGTTACTCGTAATAACATGTAGCGCTATGGCTATAGAACAACATTGGATATATTTAACTTTTTTTTATAAATATTTCTTTCACTTACTTATTCTTAAAAATTTAAAAATTTAAAGACACTGGTATAATGACAGTTGTGTCTCAATATATTTATGAAAATCTAATATATACCCATAAAAACATTCATTTATTTAGTAAAAACAGTGATGTCCATAGCTTCAATACTAGAAATAAGAATAAATTACATTTGCCTCACACTAGACTCCATAAAATTAATAATTCATTCAGAGGTAACTGTGTGCGTTTTTACAACAAAGTTCCAAGCAATATTGTACAATTAAGCCTAAATAAATTTAAAATCATTGTTAAAAGTGTACTTATTAGCAAAGCCTATTATACGATTACTGATTATATAAAAGACATGAATGCTTGGACTTAATGTTTCTTAGTTCCACCAGGCATTGCCATGAACCTTTGTAATTATACTTGTACCTATAAGTTGACTTTTGTATGACTTGGTAACGATATATATTTTTGTAAATGTCGTTGCTTCTGTAAAAGTTATAGAGTTTCTTGCGCCCGTTCTTCTCTATAACTAAAAGAAGTCCGAATGGGTAGTAGGGAAAAAAAAAAATTGGACTATTCAAAAGAGCATATCTAATTGCCTACTTGAAATAAATATTTTGACTTTGACTTTGACTTTACAAATGATGTAATTAGCCTAGGCCAAAGTAAGCTCTGTAAGGCTTATATTACCAGTCACCATTTATACATGTATATTATATTTATATATATTAACAACCATGACTACATACAAACTTCTGCCCCCCACCGGGATTCAAACCCGGGAACAAATTGAAATGGGTGAACAAACCACTGGACTAAGGAGGTCGTTACTTGACTTCAGAGGTTACTTTTAGTCTTACGAGTATAACTCTGTTTGCGGTTAATTATTAAGTATAATATACTTTTTATATAAGTTGTAATCAAGTTCCTTGATCATTTTAAAAGAAATTTAATAATAAACACATAGAAATTACCTCATTTCTACTGACAGCGAGGAAGATTTATTGTTATTGTTGAATTTGTATTGTTGTTCAATTTTCTCGTCAAATGAGATGTTATCGTCTTTTATAAATTGTGTTTTTATAATTTCCATAACTGAAATAGTGGTGGAAAATATTTGGTGGTTTAGATGTAACAAGATGCCTATTTTAGTACCTGACATTTTTAAAATTTCAATTCATTTTCATAGCGAAAAAAACAATACCTCATCTATCCTATCTACTTTCTTTAGGAAAGATAGAGAATATATAAAATTGACATAACACAAAAAAATAAAACCGATACAGGATTAAGCTTGGGAACTAGAAAACATGTATTTAATATTCATATAATCATTAAATTGAAGCGGTTGGATGATTTACTCTTAAGATTAGCCTAGAAAGAAGTTATGTATTATTGTATATCCGTATAAAGTGACAAAGACAGACAGTGCCTACGCTACCTTTTTTTTTATGTTAGGAAAATGCGTTACGCATACCCCGCGGCTCGGGAAAACTCGGTTATGTCGGACTCTCCGCACACTTGGGGACCGAGTGCCAGCCAAGCGCGCGGTTTACCGACTAAAAACCTAACAATGCCCCTCACTGACGCCTTGCCGCGAGAGCATCGACCATCGGCGAGTCCTCCCCCATTAGATGAGGGCCAGGGGATCGTTGACTGATGGTGATCTTAGTCGCTGATCGCCGACAGGAAGAATGAGGCGCCTCCTTCGCCCCGTACGCCTCCGGCGGCGTGCCTGCGCGCCAGGGTCGTCTTCCCTGGCGCGCTCCACCGCCTCCTTCAGCGTCATGACGTCGACGCAGGAGTTCACAATCGTGGCCAAAACAACCATGGCCGCTTAGCACCTACATCAGGTGGTACGTAAGCGACCCGTGACGCCGGTTCGCCCATGTGGTGAGGAATGAGTACATCGCCTCGAGGTTCCGGAACAGAATGTCCAAAATGGAGGCGGCACCCATCAGCTCCTGGAGCTCCTCGAACCACAGGCGAACCACTTCCTCTGTGGCCTCCTCATGTGCGGAGGCCCTCTCTCGCGGCGATAAGCGCCGGTCCCCGTCTCGCGCCTCCGCACGGACGCGGTAGGCGGCGGCGAGGATGTAGGCGGTGAACTCCCACGGCGGAGTTCCCGCGATCAGGCATGCCACCGTATGGGATACCATGCAGTAGCCCCGTACGGCCCTTAGGGCCACAGCTCAGGCTCTGGGCCCTGTGGGACGCCACGGCCCGTGGGCCGAGGGCGTCGGCCCAGATGGGGGCCCCGTACAGAGCCAAACTCTGCATGATGCCGCCGTACAGGCGCCAGCAGCTTGCAGGCGGCCGAGCCCGTCCGCCGTCTTCAGCAGGAGACTCGAGGCGTCGGAAGTGCTCCTCGCACCCCCATTTCCCGTCGATGAGCAGCCCCAGATACTTGATGTGGGGCTGCAAATCGACCGACACCCCGACGACCGAGATCGCCGTCCCGGCCGGGGGGCGTCGCCGAGGCCGGACAGCAGGGTTTCGGTCGTGGACAGGGCCACTCGGAGATCCTATCCGACCCTATCCGGCGTGCGACTAGCGTCGTAGTCAGTGTTGCCAAGTCAAACTAAATGTATACCGCCAAATATCAACACCAAAGTCGCCTAAAAGTCGCCATTTTCTTTGTGTATGGAGATGTCACGTGACTTATCGATACCTAATGTCATCTCCATACATTTTCTTTCCCGCAGTTTCGAACGCTAACGCTAAGTAGCATTTGTCTAGGGGGCAGTAGCAGTCAGGTAAATGTATTTGTAGTACTTGTTTTAATTTTTTTTTGCAGTCGGGATTTTTGTTTTTTATTTTGTTATAAATTGGAGTTTTAGTTACATTGGCTCCCCAAGGGATTCCGAGAGTGAAAGAGCAAAGTCCATATTTGTAAACTTTCTCATTACAAAAATACAAGATTCACAAAACAAAAATAAAAACAGAACAAATGTCAAATTAGTTCCGTTTTTCTACACTTTTTGCCAAGCTGTAAAAGTCATTGATTGTTCCTTTAGTGTCCTACATATGCAACTGTTTACTATAAAAATTATTTTAGTACTTAAGTGACTCTTTTTGTAATAATGTGACATACCATAAATGATAACTCGTCACATTATTTGTATTAAGTCGGTTACCATGTAATTAGGTTAAAATGAAAACAAAGATATTTTAAAAAATGTATACTACTTTTTTTCAATTCTGGTAAGTAGAATGCTATCGGAACAAAATAGACTCGTATGATTATTTGCTTATTGAATATTAACATAGGACAATATAATTGTAAATGCTACTTACTAGAAAATGCTGGTATTTTTTCCCATTCATCTCTATAATGATAGATAGATAGATAAAACGTTTATTAAATTCTGCAAAATACACATATATATCTAATAAAACAAAAGGTAATAATCAAGAAAAAAACAAAAGTACAATCAAACACTATAAATATATGTATGCTGCAGAAAGCAAAAGGTCAAGGCTCAGCTAAATATTTGCCTAATTTAGGCAAATAACTGATTTTCAGCCATCACCTTTTTTGAGTGAGTAGAGTTTTAAAATGAGCAGATAAATGTTTGACATATTTCTCGTGTTTTCCTATCTTAACTCACAAAATAATTTTACACTTTAATTATAATTAATACAAACGTATTTTTAAGCAGTATCACCGTTATTCTGATAATACTAAGTAGTACTTAAAAAGTTCTTACATTCATTCAAATCAAACCGAAACCGACCGAGCCGAGCGAACAAAATGGAAGTAACAAAGATTTCTTGACATTTAATTAATATTATTTAAGATAGCGAACATGACAATAATAATAAAGTTGTTAATAGCATTTTATTAAGTTACCTCCTTTTTTAAACAAATTAATGCAAATACATATATTACCTGTTTGATAATTTATCAATATGTTTTACGTTTGACGTTTGATGAGATCTAAGGTATCGGATAGACATACATATGTTATATATATATAAATATTTTTGATACAAGTAGGTATATTAACGACCATGACTAAGGCACAAATGCTCGCATTCAGCATATATTGAAACCAGTGTACAAACTCTCGGCTACGGAAGTCCTCAAATCTAGAGAGGATATAAAAATCTAATTTAGTCTGTGTTCCAATTAAACTATTGTTAAAATCGAAAATTGTTCTGCTAAATATGTATATTTTTTTTTTAAATACTAAATTATTTAAAATGTTTTTTATAATGTAACAAAAACGAATCAACTAGTTTTGAGAGCAAAATGGCACGAAACTATCCGCTCGTAGTTTGTACTATCGGTATGAGATTGGCTAAGTAGTAGATAGTTGCTTAGATTACTACTCGTATTGTTAAATAGTTAAATGAAATTAGTAACATCTGTCAATCTATTATTGACACGCTTACCTAATAAACATTGTTGAATGATGATCAGTTGCAAGTTCAATAAATTGACAAACACATCTAACACGATAACATCTATAGTCTAGATTTTATTCAACAAAACTAATAACAAGCGACAAAGTTAGATATTACCCTGTTTATAATTTCTCGAGTAGTTCACAAGTCGAGATAACCTATAATTAAAACAGTGGCTCTACAGATCAAAATTTACTAAGGTATTACTGGAAAAGTTAATCTACTTTGCACGAGTACATGTCAACTTAAATTGAGTGAGGTACTCAACTCAACAGTGTTGCTCGCTTTATACGATTTATATGATTGAACTATAGTATACACAGTAAAGGCATAAAATCAGCGTCTTCACTCTCGAGATGCATATAAAATCCTAGTTTATAAAGGTTTTGGGTGAAAATTTACAAATAATTGAGTAATTAATTAATTAAGATTGAGGAGAATCAGTGAATTAAGAATTCTCTCTATAGGTTTCCAAACCTGATCAAAACGAAGACTCTTTTCACATTTTACTTTTCTCATTTTCAACTGTATTTATATTGTTACGAGGGCTTATATCACGAATAAATTCTAAAAAATCTATACTCTATTAATCATTAAGGCACTTATGGCGTGATATAGAAATACCGATACGCTTACAATAGTTACCACAGAGTACTAAATGTTAGGTTAAGGTATTTGTTGTCATCAAATTAAAAAAAATAGTTTACCATAGAGGCCCTTTGTCAAATGCTGTAAAGTAAAACCAAGGTTTACAAACATGTGTCAAGATTTTAAACATTCTATATTTAAATTCTTGTTGCATCATATTTCTCTCGATTATTAGATATTGTGGATGTTTAGTTTGTGATTACGTTTTATAATGTGATTAATGGCGTAATGATACTTTTATACTAAACTTAGAAAAAATATAGTATGTTAGTTGTTTAATTACGTCAGAAAATGATTGTCGTTTTAATCCGCACCACTCACCTTTTTATTTTTCTTATATAACGATTGCATAAAATATTATATTGTTTGCAGGGTTTTCAGTTAACTAATAAAAAATGAAAATCGCATCATTTTTTAATCATAAAAACGGATATATTGAGGCAAACATACAATCATACAAACTTATTTTCTTTTTACATAGTAATTAATTTTGTATTCATTTTTCTTTTTTTATCCTTGGATGTATGTAATGTTCATTAGGTATTCATAAAATATAGAGTTAGGAATTATCAAAAGCAAGTTGATGTAAAAAGTATGCTCTATACCTCTTTGTTCTATATTCTACACAATTTAGAACATGGAATATTTTGTTTATAAGTTTTGTAAGCAGTATTGAAATACATAGTTAGAATTCTAATAGTTGCTGACGAGGAATCGAGGATGATCTTATTATCGATCTATCTATACATATATACATTAATATAATAAAAAATACTATTATACATTATACAATTCAAGAGAATTAAGTATCTACCTGCCCTGAAGAAAAAAAATCTAGAAGCTATACTGAACAGCCTATCATTCTACTATTAGGTTAATCTTTGTTAAAACAGTAGACAGATATTTCTATCTTTTTTCCTTGAGTAGTTTTTATATAGCCATCACCGGCCCTCTGTCGTCCGTCTTTTGTTGCATTTACTTTTTTTATTTAATTGTAACTGTCAAACAAAGATTTATTGCTGTTTTTTTTTGTCAGTCCGTTCATTATTCATTTAGTTAAATTGTTTATTCTGTCGTTTCCTATGAAGCCTATTTCTCAAGAGTCATGAACCAAATCAAATCAGTTATTTATTTTGAATTAATACTAAAGATGTTGAAAAGTTTTAATCTAACAATTACCAACAGCAAACGTGGTAAATATAAATACTCTAAATGATCAAAGTGGCATGTATCCAAGTAGACATTTTATGTTAAAAAGGGTAATATGACAGTAATATTAGAAGTTTGTAATGATGCTGATTACATGAACATAGCCTTGTTACTAACTTTATACTTATGTCTCCAACCAAAGTATAAACTTTAACTGTAATACAAAGAAACTACAAATGTGTGTGATTTGGGCTGTTTTTATTATCGTCCACTAACGTCCATCTCCAAATCTCTTTTGTTTCTTTTTTTTTCCTTATATATTGATAAGCAAGCAGACGCATACCTGGTGGTAAATGAGTAAAGTGGCTCATAGTACACCTCGTATTAATGAGATTCGTAGCACCCTCACAAAAATCATATTGCTTATTACCAACTTGTAACATCAGAGGTTAAAATCGCAGTACCGAATAAGTTCACCGCCATATAACTATAACTTCAAACCGAAACACAACAAATCAAGCACTGCTGCTTTGTGGCAAAGTGGCTATGTAGAAGATACCCAAATAGACTGTTGTGGTTTAATGATGTTCCTTCATACAACATCATCCTCCTATATAATTTGAATCCTCTATAGTCTACTCGGCAATTCTGTTCTACTTTTAGAAGTAACATATATTTCTGTTATATTCAAGTTTTGTTCACTGCTTACATAATAATAACCGCTGGCGGTGATAGAAGGACTGCAAGAAGCTATGTCGAATAATAATAATTCTATACTTTCCCTAAAATAAAGAATGTAATGTTGTATCACTTCCTTGATTCCTGAAATTTTCAGTGCCACCCTCGTATGCTGGCGACGATCACGTAGAAAAACTACGAGCGTGGCCCTCTATATTGCTCTTTGTGTGACTCTGAGTCTTCTTACAAGGTCCATTATTAATGGCACGGCTTTAGTTCCATACATAAATACTGACAACATACACAAAACAAAGACTTTAGTCTTGACGCACTGCGGAAGATGGGTTAAAAAATGCTGCGTAGTTTCCGGAACGCTGCCCATCTGAGTTGTCTTGTCTATTAACGTCTTTCTGGAAGTTGGACCTACCTTTTTTTTTCTTTTGTTCCCCTGAGTAAAATGCATTAAATTGCATACCCCGGTTGTGGCGAGCCGGCGGTTATGTGGGGCTCTCCTCCCCAGAAGGGGGATGCCTACCCACTAAAAACCTCAGGGATGGCCTTCCTCAGGCATATAGGGAGCCCCCGGGAACTACTTCCGGGAACCCCCAGCCTCCGCTCCCCCGTCGATACAGGGGAGCCCTCCTCGGGGGTGGCTACACTACCTTCCCCGGTCTCCTCCACCGACGACGCCCCCGGCCACGGAAGGGGCGTGGTCCATCCCGGGTCAACGTAGCGGTCGCGACTACCTCGCGCCCGCCGGCGACCCGCGGCGGCGCCGCAGCTGTGCTACCGAGCCCGGCGCCGCCTTCTTCGAGCGGGATCGGCCATCTCCCGACCCCGCTCGGCGGCTTCCTTCTGGAGCATTGCTGCTTCACAGAAGGAGGCCACAGTCCTCCAACCTCCCTCGTCCGCCAGCATTGCCGCAATCAATGCCGGCGGAGACAGATCTCGCCCGATCTCTGCGACCAAGACTCGGCGCTCGGAGGCCCACGCGGAGCAATCCGCCAGCGTGTGCTGGGCCGAGTCGAGGTCGGATGCACAGTAGTGGTAATGTGTCGATCCCTCCCGTCCTATTCGACACAGATACTTACCGAAGCATCCGTACCCGGTGAGTATCTGAGTCAATCGGTAGGTGACCTCCTCCTTCCCGTGGAGCCAAGTTTCGAGGTGCGGGAGTACGGCACCGACGGCGCGCTGGCGGGCGCAGATCCGTAATTCGAGCTGCGCACGCCAGGCCGCCACAATCCGTCGCTGCCACTACCACTTAGGCACTTCGCGCGCGGGTTCCAGGGCGCTCCCCCAATCGCTCCCCCGGTCGACACGCCGCGACGCATACGTCGCCGCGTACATGTCGGCCAGGATGTCGAATGAGGGGGAGCGTCCCAGAACCGTCACCGCCTCGTACGAGATTGTACGGTAGCCTCGTACGATCCGTATGGCCATTATCCACTGCAGCCTCCGTAGCAGAGCTCTGCAGCGGGGGGACCTCGCGCAGTCTTGCGACCACACGGGAGCCCCATACATGGCCACGGATCGCACGACGCCCTCGTACAGGCGGCGAAAGCTGGACCTACCTATTTGGACTATTTATTTCAGGTAAACATACTCGTCGACAACTTGCAGTGTCATAAGTCTAAGTTTAATTTAAACCCTTTTCGAAAAATAGTACCACCACGTTCCTGTGCCATACTTTAGGAGTTTAGCCTTCAAGTACTCGTATAATGGAGTTGAAGAGCCTCTGAAGGGCCTTTCAGACTCTTCACTCGCCTTCAGAAGTTCGGCTGTGACTTCATCATCACCAAGTGCCATATAGTTTCTGAGCTGCCGGAGAGCCATACTAATCCAATACAAGTTGACGTAAGATGTATATATTCGTCCGAGATGTCTTCGGTCTAATGTCGGATTAATTTGGCTCTTGGGTTTGAGGCCAGTGATCTACAGCAAAATATTTCGGAAAGTTCATCAGGTTCATCAGGCATTGAACAACCTGATGTGAGGACTCCAGTATTTTTTTTTCCTCAGGAGAGGAGGCTGAGAATCCATCATGGATACCAACGCAACAGGCAAGCGGGGATGCGTTGATTATGTCGTACTCCTGGTGCTGTCGAGGCGGCTCGACCACACAGACCTACCGACTAAACTCAGCCTAGCCTTGGCCCTAAGGGTCCTACGGCTTGAATGGATTCGGACTCCAGTTGTTCACTATCATGAAACAATAATCTCCCACTAAATAATAAGACACGAACCCAAAATATGACAAGTAAATATAACTGAAATAACTTCCTAATTGTTTATATCCAGATTAGGCATATTTTCACAGATTATAATATGGTGTAAACTCTTATTACTGTATATTATCTTAAGCACGCAAGATTATGAAGGAAGTAATTTCATGAAA
The DNA here is from genome assembly GCA_036419045.1 of Scirpophaga incertulas. NCBI lineage: Eukaryota > Metazoa > Arthropoda > Insecta > Lepidoptera > Crambidae > Scirpophaga > Scirpophaga incertulas. Next base: position 26,235,979 of record CM071629.1, on the reverse strand, counting down.
CTAAATTGTGTTTGTTCAATGAATACAGCTTTAAATTGTACTTAGACTTATGACATTATAAAAAAAGTCAACGTCATTTAACAGAATCGTAAATTTAAAAAGAATGCATCCGATAAGACTCTCAAGTGTATTTAGTGATAGTTTTTTCTGTGTAGTTTTTTCTCTGTCAGTTTATCCAGTTTTATACAAAATTTTTGTATGTAAAAATCTTTTAAAACTACCGTTATACATTGCTGATTCTATATGTATTGAAACAGATTATTTGCTTCATTATCTCACAATTGAATTTTCAACGTAACCACATTATTATTAATCACTATATTTTACAATATATTTTTCATATATGTCCATAATTATCACACCGCATATCTGTCCTCACCGAGGGACACGAGGCTACCAGACCATAATAAGGCGATCGCCCTTGGCAACCACGTTAGCCTAATACAAATTCGCCTTCCATCGCCGTAGGATCTTTTCATAAGAATAATAAAATTAAAAAAAAACAAAACATGTATTGGTACGTGGTGTAATCGACGTCGGGTTTCCTGCTTAGTAAAGCAGTGCCGAAATAACAGCGTCACCGATGCTCTACTACGAGTACTTGACATTGGCCTGTCCAACGATTTCCACACTGATCTATGCTGCTCTGCTAGCATATATATTTTTTATACAGCGATTTATGGTAACTATATTCAGCTTTACCTTGAGTGTGTTTAGGAAAGGCACGAGAAATAAAGATTCTGTGCCTTGCTGATTAACAGACCCAGTGCAGTTCTGGGTCGTTAGGGCCGCGGCGTCAGAAGCCAGAACGGTCGACCAGGGAAAGGTTTTTAATTTTTTTTTTCTAAATTCTTTCGGAACCCCTACAGCAGTATCGCGGAACCCTATTAGGGTTCCGCTGAACACACTTAGGATATGGCTGCATTAGTGTATAATCCAAATGTGTGCACGTATCAAAGTAATTTGTAAGCGCAACCCCGTCACTACAAAATTATAATAATATTTTAATGAATAGTGTATATACGTAAACAATAAATTTTTAGTATTTTATTTTATTATATCTTAATTGAGATTTTACGTTAATTAAGATGATCCATGTATAGAAATACTTTTCAGTGAGAAACATGCCAAATATCACACATATATAAGTTAATTTTTATGTTACATTATATTGTTTGTTATTACATAGTAACTTTTTTTAATACTACACCATAATTTATTTCGTTAAATGAATCTTTTGTATAGTGTGTATGTCTCGAGGTCTTAATGCGACGGACCAACTCACTGTTAGATTGTGACTCCCTTTAATATAAATCATGACGCCCGGTTTAAAAACGATGTTAGGTTCTGTTGTATTTTATTTGCAGAAATGGCTTACTTATACAGACACAACAGAAAAGGAGTTTTTAATAATTGTAAAAGTAGGAGAAGAAAAAAAGTTTTCAAAAAAATTCATAATAATAGTAAATAAAATTCGATATAGCAACTACTTTCACAAAAATCCGCTGTATGAGATCTGATATGGATGTATTTACTTTTCAAATCGCGAATTGATATCTGCCGTAGGACGTTCTTTCAAGTACTAAAGATATAACCGCTTATCTGATTTGCATCGGTATGTATCCATAATCAATAAATATAGTCCATAATCTAATTACACTCCACCATCGAACTCGGATTTCCCCGATTGTGAGAATTGTTATTATCAGTGACAATGTTGGGCCCGTACTCTTAAAATCAAATATACAGTCATAACAAATACATCTCGCTCTAACTTTACTGTGTGTATATAAAATAGAGCAGAACTTCACGCAACACAACAACGATATATCGATGTTGCGTGTTCAGAGTACAAGGTATGATTTGGATGGTACTCCTTAATATTTGTGATTTAACTTAGAACATAAAATATATATTTTAACAGATAACAATGATCACAAAATAACTATGACAAGGATCTTGTATATGCAAGTTTAAAAAAAATCCATGTAAGAGAAAAAATCATACAATTTACGAACCTACAAAAAGCTGAACGATGATTTTTAAATAATTTATTTAGATGTGTGCTGGAATCAGTGTCAACATTAGACACGTATAATATGTATTTGTGTAGATTAATTTAATTTTCTATGGCCTGTGACTATTTCCTTATTAAGAATGGTTTTACTGCGATCTACAAATAGTATTTATAACCTTTCTCAGTATAATAGCCAGTCCAGTGAACAGTTATACTAAATGTCGAAATGTTTATAAACGTTAACTATATTTAAGGCTACAAACCCTATTGCACTGATAAAAAAACTAAGATATTTTACAATTCAAAAATTAACAAAAGTATCACGAAAATCCATTCAGCAAAGAAAACTGTTCAAGTTAGTTTTGCTGCGTTTCGAAAAGCTTTAAGCAATAGTAGACGCCGAGACTGAATATTCATAAAACGATACATGGATTTTATAGACGTAAATAGAAGTGGAACACTTTTCCTAAAAACTTTCTTATGTTAAATATTACAAAAATAAAATAAAGTTCGCAAACAGCTAGTATAATTATAAAGTTTTTTTAATTTCATTCGCCCTTTATTAAAGAAACTTTTTTTATGTATTTTTAGTACAAAAATTCAAAAAAATATAAAATTATTATAAAAATTATTTATACATAAAGTGAGTTTTATATAGTTAACAGAACTGCATACCTATAGTTATAGCCTGTAGATACTTATGTTTCATTTATAAACACTGTTTTCTACAAGTATTATATATGATGACTCAGAACAAAGTTTTATGTAATCGCTATCAAGTCATTCTCCAATCAGATAATTTGTTATTTTATATTAATCAAATGCGAAAATAGATAATCGATTTACTAAGGAATTGTGAGGTTAGAGACCTCACAATTCCTCCTACTACTTGAAATGTGACGATTAAATTTTGCATTAGAGTATTTTGAAGACGTCAGTTGTGCAGATGTGAAAATTTTAAGAATATATATTTTTCATACTTTCATATTTAATTAAACATTTTTTATACTGTCTCATTCTATCTACATCTAATGTACGTAAATATATATTATATAACTAATAACATTTGCAGAATAATTATCTGAGAACATTATATACACATCGAGATTATTTTTTTCAAATTAAATAAACGAATTGTGAGATTAAGGTTTTATAAAGCAACGAAACGATAAGAATAAGCTTTAATAATAAAATATATTATGTTATATTTTATATATTAATAAGATACTCGTGTCTTTTTTGGACTGGACGTGGATTACATGGATTATATATTTTTTTTTATTATATATTAACAATAACTAAACGTTTTTAATTTTTGAAACAAATCATAGAACAATTGAATATAATATTTTCAAGTGCTCACAACAATGTTCACGATGCTTACATAAGAAGTACATGGGTATTCGAATAATTACTAAATGTATGTAATAGATTAGTTATTATTATAGACTAGTGCTATGTTTTCTACTAGTCCGCATAAATTAACAAGCAATATAAATACATAGTTATGTTGTTTTGTAGGTATTGTGTTTATATGGTGTGACGTTTATTCGATTTTATTCATAATACAACTCGAATGAGCTTAGTTTAAAGAGGTCTTTACAAAGATATTTTTTCTGTTTGTAACCACTCTTACGTATTATATGTAATTCATAGGTTCTAGGAACCCTTTGGAACACTAATATTATCCCGCTGTTTCAAACATACTCGAAAAACTCGAAATAAATCATAATCTCTCAACTATAACTGCTGCGAAACGCTAACATATACGTACGAGTACATGCATTTTGGCTTGGAGTGTAAGGCCCGTATTACAAAACGGGACTCGAGCTCAAATCTTTACTTCAGTACAGTTAGAAAGGGATAGTGCCTCTCTCTGATCGGTCTACATAGCCCAATCCCTTTCTAATTCAAGCAGAGATTTGAGTACAAGTATAGTTATGTAATACGGGTCTAAAGTGTGGAAGGGGAATACTGGGTACCGTGATTGATACAAAATGACACTGAGGCTTTAGTACGAGATGCAAGTTTGATGTGAATGTGAATAGATAAGTCTATATGTATATAGCTCTACGCGTCTATAAATTTTCCAATACTATTGGATAAAAAAACCTTAAGTGGGCAGGTAGCATAGCTGGCCGTTATGTATGGTTTATATATTGGGCATGTCAGCGAGTAGGCTTGTGTCCAGCAATGCCTCAACTGAAATGATTGCGTTAATGAATTTGGTTCACATGATATATGGATTACGTAGTGTTTACCTTTTAATATATGTAGGTAATAACGATTAATAGGACAGGGTGTAATAAATAGGATATATCGCCCGTTCGTAATATTACTAAGAAATCGAAAATTTACAAATACTTATATTTAGTTACTAAGTTTTGACTCAATTCCTGATTTTCAAAGCAGTAATTTGAATTGCGCATCGCTAGGTAGTTCGAGAAATCAATTTTTATGACAATATTATTGAAAATTTTTGTAGTATTTACACAATTGTTTCAGTTGGTGTACCTTCAATACATTACATAATTTTTTCATAATAAGTAATTACTGTCTATGCGTTGTGTTGAATTATGAAGGTACTTAATCAAACAGCATTTATTGACCCTCTAGGTTTCGGATCTTTGTTTATATGTTAACACTTCATGCTAACAAAATTCATATACTTACCATTTTATCCAAGAGCCAGCTTGCCGGAAAAATGAGGGGTATATAAGTGATCATGTATATCATTGAGGTCCAGTAGACCGTGATGCTAGTTACGCCGTAGTATTTCACCACCGCGTCCTGTATGATGCTGTACTGGATCCATTGCATTGAGTTGGAGGCAGAGTAAAACACAAAAATGAACAGTACCAACCATCTTATTGTGTACACCGTGTACTCAGTTGGCACTTTTTTACTAGGGGACTCCAAAACTCCCCCCTTTTCCGCTACCCCATCCATAATACTGCCACATACCTCTATATTTTTCGATTCACTCATTTTTAATCTAATTTGATCAATTCGAAAATTTTAACAATCTATAGAATATTATTGTCGCGATTTGGCAGACTAGATAAATATAATCTTAAATTCTAAATCTTCAACATCCTACGCTCTAATATAACATTGAATGTTATCATAAAATTTTCCTAACGTCAACAATGAGGATAAGTGTTGCTTCGAGCTAATATTTAATGTGTAATTTAAAACGATTATTGTCAGATTTTCCCGCGCGCACGGTTTTGCGGCCTGTGCGGTAGCGCGGCGTGTAATGTGCGCGGCGTTTGGCCGATGACTGTTTTCCACTTCCTACGATCAGAGCAGAGGCTGATTGGAGCATTTCCTGTGCACCCTCCGTCCGGTGAGACGGCGCAGTAATTGTTTTAAGCCGCCTGTCCTAACACTAGCTGTGCCGATGTACTGAACTTGGATCTTAGGTTAGTACTGATTTGATATCCGTGTATTATCTAGATAGATAGGATTATTACATTCACATTGCAATTTTCAAAAGCTTATCTTTAGAAGCAATCTCTATCACTCTAAAATCAACAGTCTGGACTGTTGATTTTAGGGCGTATTTGTACTTAAATGAAAGAATACCATATAAAAAAATTACAAACAAATAGATACTTTGATGAACAAAGAAAATCATTTGTAAGTATGAAGTATGTTAAATATAAATTAAAAATAAAAATGTTAATTAACTTGCAAGTAAAAATGTTTTTAGATGTATATTTTTAAGATGATTAAGCAGTCTTGATTATTATTTGCAATGGAAGTAAATATCTTTTATATGGCAAAATATGATCAGAAATTTTGTTACTTAGTCTTACAAAATTTGTTAAACGTATATAAAAACAATAAAACAAATTATTACATACTAATATGCCTAATATTTACGAAATTTGCCTAAATTTCGTCTAACAGACAATAACTGTGTTGTTAAATGAATTTTACGCCCAAAAATTACAATAATATACAAATAATTTTCTTCACAATTTCTTTTCCCTGCTTTTTCCTAATACTTGAAAAATTATTCTGCTATTCTTGATAGGGAGGAATTCGCCCAAAAAGGTATCGTTAGCACAATGTCTATTGTATTAAATTAATTTCCCATCTGGCCGCAAATTAGGTTTCAGACTCCTTATATGGTCTAAACCATATCTATGAATTGGATCAGTACTCTAAGACGGAGGTTGCGTAAACTTCATTGAAATTTCAGAATAGTCATTTCTAATAGTTTTTTGTCGAATGCTACATGAAAGATCCAATAATCTTTAATTCGAGCTACAATAATAATTAAAATTATAATGAATATCTAGAATTTCCCATTCCGTACTTCAATACATTTCTGATCCATGTACGAGGTAAGTATAATAGGCTAGATGACTACAACTAAATATTGTCTAATTTGAGCAATTTGTATCTAATAAAAGTATAAAATATGAAATTCAATACAAATTTATTGAAATCATATATTTAATACCAACTTTAAAATCTCTAAAAAATATGCAATTTTTTTACATAAAACGAATATATTTCATGTTTTCTCATATTAAATGTAATGTTTTTTAATATAGAAAGTATATCTATATATAAGCACAAATAACAAAGTTATAGGGAATTTTGTTTAATCACTCATACAAATTAAGGTAGACTCCACAGCCGGGGTATGCAATTTAATGCATTTTCCTCAGGGGAACAAAAAAATAAGGTTAAGCATGGTACGAGTAGGTTGGGTGGGTTAGACTCAATGTTGGATATCAAAATGATTTATTAGATGGAGCTAAAGGATTTTCGCCTAATTTCTGTATAATTTAGCAAGTTTCTCTTTATTAAGTATAAATGTTTGTTTTGTTGAAACAAAATTCAACAAAACAAACATTTTGTTATGTACGAAATAGTAACTGCCGTTTTCGAATAAATGTAATTGAGAATGAAAGGACTTCAATCGTTATATACGTAGACCTTAAAAAAATTAATAGATTGTATTTCCTCCTTGAACTTAAAATAATATTTCAATCAGAAAAGAGCATAGTCTAAATTAAAAGTGCAAAACTTTGAAGAAGTTCTACGGGTAGTAATTACCTATAAAGTAAAGAACGATTTCTTTTCATAATATTACAGTTAATGCCTGCCGTAGATTTTCTTGAATGTGATTAAGTTTTCGTCGTTTTCCATCCGTGCGTTCCAGTGAATAGATTAAATCACAATTCAGTCCAAGTTATTCTGCCATTTATCTAAGTTTATACTTTCTGAACAAACCTCCCATCCCACAAAGTTCTATCCCAATTATATCCCTCAAAATGAGAATTATGTACCTGTTATGCCCAAACTACCAATCAGTTAGAATTTAAAATATAAAGAAAATAGTGCAGAGTATTTCAAATACGTTGTTTAATGATTGTTTGGTCCAATAGTTTTGACCTTTAAATTTGAATTCATCATATCACCATAATTTTGAACTTAACACTGTACTTGATCTTCCAAAATGTCCAAAATGTAATCAAAATCAAAATAATATTTATTCATTATTAGGCCTTATGACAATTCTGGAACAATTTCAGTTTTACTCGACATTTTCTTTTCTACATATTTCTTATTATTAGAGAGACAAATTGAATTATTCAATAATGTAGACATTAAGTGCACAATATTTTTATATAATTTTCAAGTACTAGTTTTCTGTCCGCAGCTTCAGCTATGTTATATGGGTTTTCCCGATATGAGAGGAAATATTTTCAGATGTTTTCCGAGGTAGAATTTATTGCATTCAGACAGACAGACACCCGAGTCACAATCTATCCTCATATTGTGATTATATAAAAATCGGTCCAGCAGTTTTTGAGTTTATTCGTTACAGATATATAAAAAAATACACTTTTCTCTGTATAATATTAGAGTATATTTCTTAAATGGGTGTTAAAATTTATGAAATTCTATATTATGTCTTTGTTTTTTATATACAGAACCTGTAAAACGATAATATAGTCATGCTTTACGATTTTTTTTTTCTATTAAATGACGCTCCTCTGTTTGTTGTTTAAATTTAGACTATATCATAATACGACTACTACACGAACTTCAATAACCGATAAAGCTCAGAGGAAAATTGGACGTATCATTTGGAGTGTTAATATGTAATGCCAACACTACACGCTCGTTAGGACCGCCTTTCTTGCAAATTACCGGAATCGTTAGCGCAGCATTTGTTCCACCCGATTTCATTACCTCCAATGGCAGCTTAATTAGCTTGCTCCTCAAAATTTACAGCTATCTGACGCAGTTTCAAAGTATTGCAACTTACTTAATGAATATCTTGGGTGTTTCATCCAAGACTGGTTAGTATATAACAAAAGTAATTGACAATTAGCAAAAGCAATTAAATATTAAAGAGTCATATATTTGTTGATTGTTCTCTGAGTAATAAATCATATTATGCTGAAAATGTTATTCAATTGTAAATTGTACTCTTGATAAAATTTTGAATTTTTCTATATATCTCATGATCTATTTTCGCCAAAATGACAACAGATATACGGGTAATCATCGTAATATTTGGTCGCACTCTTGAATCAAGCTTTCATTAGGAATTGGTTAGAACTTACGGCAGCACTAATAGCTGTTTATCTACTCACACCATTATTGGTTACCTATTTAACCGTTGATATACGAATGTTGTTCACCGAATTGATAAAATTACCATAAACTCTAACAATAATGATTGGAGTGGGTGCCGAATAACTTAGTTTAACTAACGTAGCCGACGATGCGATTTTCGCAACATTCATTTGGACCAATCATATAGAAGTTCACTTGCCCTTCTTTTTATCCTTTGTCCCCCTCAGGACTGACTCAAAGAACCAGACACAGAACTCTCGATAATAACAATCCCAAAATGAATTTTAAACATATAAACTGTGTCTTCCAAAACATGATGATTTAGACAACAGTAAATGACTTAAAAACTCTGAAAATCAAGTAACTATATAAAAAGTAACTCGTCTCTTGTGTGTTCTTTTGTAGACAATAAGGGAGAAACAAATGTTCAGCAGTGGGAGATACAAAGAAGGGAACACTCAGATGAAAAATCTCTCTCTTTAATTAATTCAATGCTGTTTGCTAAAAACATTTATATAATGAAAAATTATGACATGAAACATGAAAAATGTACATTAACATAATAAACAGATAGACAACGTATGTTTTTAAGTTATATATAGTAATACATATTCTCAGCCTATTTAGCGCAGTGATATAATACGAAAGTCTTTGATTAGTGATTTGTAACAGTAATGACATATGAAAGCGAAACATGACTGCTTACATTGGGCCTTATCAGTGGTCTGTCAGCCGAAGGGCAAAGGAGAGGGCATTAATCAATTTGTTTTTGACGTTGAATCAGAAATGATGAAACCTACAGAACCACGGTGACCAACATAGTGGACACAAAAACACCTTAACTAGCAGTAGGCAGATTAGACTCCTTGCAAGACAGTTTTGGTGTGGAAAGAGTTCCTCGAGTGGTAAGCATACATTTCGCAGACGATTAAGGACATAACTTGAAAATAATGAGATTATCGGAGTTCTATATAAATATGTATGTCACCTAACTGTGGTAAATCACAATCATACTCTCGGTATAAGTACAGATAAACAGACACATTCCAAATTAACTTAAAAATATTAATAACTAGCTGTGCCGTGCTACAAATACTTTAATTTTTTGGTTTTCATTTCAACATTTAATTTTCTAATAAAAGCCAAAGTTACTCCTTATTATATAAATTATCTGCCAGTGAAAGTCCCGTCCAAATCGGTCCAGCCGTTCCAGAGATTAGCCGGAACAAACAGACAGACAGACAAACATTTTAAAAATATGTATATTGGTATGTGTACGGTACACATACCAAAATAAATATTTTTTAAAATATACATTCATATGCATGTAATAGAAAGTGGTTATTTTAATATTACAAACAGACACTCCAATTTTATTTATTTGTTTAGATAAGCGTTATATATACTTACACAAAACAAAATCTCGTTACATTAACGACGGAATGACGCAACGTTCACATACATTAAAACTTGTGATCAACATAATGACATAGGTGTTAGGGTAAAATTCGGGAATGGGCCTGATCGTAAATTACCCTAAGTAACGCCGGACCGGAGTTGCTGCGGTCTCCGGTGCTGAGCTAACCTTGTCTTTGATCGCAACCCAAATAAATACTTCGAATATTCATGGAAGGCTGTCTAACATTTTTCTATTTTCGCATTAAGGAAATGTTGAGTTGTAACATGATTACTGAAAAAAATAAACTACCATGTGCAGATAACTCGAATCTCCTGAAAGTTTTATTCATTTCTCGTCAATCGATTTTAAAGATCAGTATATTGTTAAAAAATTGCGAGGTAAGACGTGGTGGTAGCTCTACAGATTTATTCGATATGGTAACTAGCATAATTTTTCAGACTACGGCACACTACACACACCAATATATTTTCTTCAGAATGTTCCTATGCTCGCGGTTACTAAGTATCATCAAGTGTTTTACTAGACGTGCAGATTCAAATAAAAAAATACAATAATATATTGGTCGTATATGAACAATTCTCCAGCATTGTCATTATAATTATGAATGAACACTTGACATCTTAGTATTTTAATACGTTTAAAGTTCAAACTTGAGAATAAAAATAGAAACAAAATATGTTAATCTTCATTTTCACCAAAAGCTACTACGAACGCCCACTTGCAGATGCATAATAAAAAACGACGAAGTGTATGAATTTAAATGTCATAATTCAATGTATGTTATTCATTATCATTTCAATTAGATTGAAATGAATATATCAATAAGCAATAATTACCGCTTGTTTCGTGATGACGGCAATACAAATATGCATACGTAAAAATGAAATAATTTACAATGAGCCTTTCCCGTGACGTCAACAGTTAATAATTAATCATACAAAGGAGTAAGTATCCATATTGTTTGCTTGTGCTGTTTCATCGTCCGTTTTCCATTTGCGTCTGATATGAAATTGTGACGAAAGAAATGTTTCAAAATTAATTTGTTTACCAGCCAGTGGAAACTCAAAGCCGTCTGTAACGACCCGATAAAGTTTGTAATTAAGTCTGTCAAAGCTCGTTATCAGCTTTTGTGTTAAAATATTACTCAATAGAAAGTTGAAATTTTGTTTGTCAACTTCGTCTGGGTAGCCATTACGAGTATCACGACTCGATTTTTTGGTAGATATAAAAAAAGTTGATAAAATCATCCCACCATTTCTAGTCTTTCTTGCGTGCCTTTCGCAAGTTTAAATTACATAATAATTTACCCAGTACTGCATTATTTTATTATATTTATGCACAATTTTATTACAATAATGAGATTCATCGAATTAACACGATAACATTGATGTTTAGATGAAAATTTATGATCTCTAAATATATAGGTATGTTATAAATAAATATAAATATAAAATAAATATATGTGTATATATATATATATATGTATATATATATACACATATATATATATATGATATATATATATATATATACATATATATATATAAAAAGAACCATCCAACAAGATGGCAAATTACTATCATTTTAAAATATATCTATTGTATTTTTTAAAATGTTTTCCAAGTTTACATTTTTTTTCCTAGTTTAAAGGTACAACGTATGAGTACTTACCTAATTTTGATTTGTAAACTCTACCAATCCGTACTGGGCTACGGTGGTGCATTAAAGCTAAATCACCCTAATTATTTAAGCTTATGAATTTTACTTGGGGCATATCGTATTAACTTATATGAGCAATGATGATGATAATGAATGTAGAACTATTGTGAAAATAATAGTTACGGCATTGTAACAACGACATTGCAAGATAATACTGTATGTTACCTATTTATTTGTGGGTGTAGATTTTTAATTACTTATTATGTATAGTTATTGCTTTAATATATAATTGTATTCTATAATAGGTAGCAAGTCGCAGATGTATGTATCATTCATCATAAATTTGTGTATCAAGTTAAAATAATGTGTTTTTTTTTTCAAATACTTTAATTTAATGCGGTTTTTCAAAAACTTATGCGGTTTAGTGAACTACATTAAAACGTGTAATTATGTATCATATACCTACAATTTAATTTGTTATATCGATGATTCAGTCTGAACGATACAAAAGAATTTAATAAAATATTTATTCATCCACTATTCTCATTCCAAAAATCCAGATCTATCATCAAATCTAATGTAATAATCCGTTCAGATGCTAAAGTAAAAATATAAATACAAATATGGTTTGTTTCGCCTTTATGATATAAGGAATAAGTATTACTCTTGTAAATCAAATTTACGAAAATCACAAAAAAATCATTAAAGCTATGTAATTTGTCTTATTTCAATTTCCCAGAGGAGCTAGAGTGCTGCATCTAAAATAGAAAATTTGAATTAATACAGACGACGAGGATGATGTGCCACTTCACGTGCCACAGCACAGCTCTTCACTAAATTAACACTATTTAACCAAACGCATTTTTTTTAAATTACTCTGCTTGTGTTGTTAAATACATAGCATATACAATATGTCGAAAATAGCAATTAAATTGTATATTATCTATAAATGATAGACTGTGATTTTAGTTTTTTTTTGTGAAATGAAATGAAGTTGAATGGTTTTATCTGGAGCAAATTGATTATATCATTTGACATAGTGAATTGTCCATCTGCGTATATAACAAATTTTACACGAAGTGTTTGGAGTATTGTTGATATAAATAATTATATCTACTAGTGCAATGAAAATATCCCTGCGAATTTGCAATTAACGAGCTGTTCACCAGAACGTCTACCAAATTTCTCAACGGCCCAAAAAATATCTCTAGAAGTCACTGTACATTTTCAACTTCAGTTCAATCTAATAATAATAATATTTTCTCGACTAATAATTGACTTATTTATAAACATGATGGTTGAAACTAAATACTTTTCCTGTGTGCTTTTACCTTTGAGGTAAAAAATACATTTAAGTGAGAATAGTTGTTGGATTGCTATATTATAATTATCCTCCTAATTGTAATCTGAATTCTGTGATTGACAAATCTTTTTAAAACTTATCCTAGCTTTAATATTTTACATCTGCCAATACATCATCTTAAATTTTTATTCTACGCATAGTTTTTACTTTAGTAATGCTTTATAATTTGTATCATTCCCCGAAGGCATTCAAAACTCGCGAACAGAATTGCTGATTCTATTGTCTTAATGTTACTACTAATGACGTAGTGTTGACGTCAAACTAAAAGATTTTCCTCTTAACTTAATAATGCAATAATTTATCTGTGTGATTGTACGTTACATATATGAAACATTCTGATTTGCTGTGACTTTACTACTATATAATTACTAAGTATATAATTAGGTTAGAGATATTTTTATTAATTAATATTTCGTGCCTTTTACTTAGGTCGCTTAACAATCGTCGCCAACGACTATAAAGTAGCCTATTTTATTGCTGACTTACTACTTGTCTATTTGCTACAGTAACGGTGGCGTAGCGTGCTTTGGAGGGGCCCTGTATCAAAATTAGTTGGGGGGGCCCAAATGAAGGGTAAAGTTTTCTCGCAAAAGAAACAAAAATGCTTGTATTAAATTAAAATAAATATTTATTGATTATAAATTATCGCTTCCTCCCAGAAATTGAGCTAGACATACAATTCAAATTAAATGTACACTTTTCTTGCCTTCTTTTCGGCAAATTGATTTATTAAATTTTCTATAACTGAAACGATTTCAGTTTTTTGTAACATTTCTGCCTCTATAGACAATGGTGACAAGTCTGATAGCCGTTTCTGCTCTATCGAAGTCCTTAGGTAATTTTTTATCATGTTTTATATGTTTTTCCCCGGGGAACACGAGATTAAGTGATAAGTGGATAACATTTCACAAATTTTTGTTTACACACGTTAGGGGCCTCTGTAGCCCGGGGGCCCCGTATCATTGATACGGCTGATACGGCGGTAGCTACGCCCGTGTACAGTAAATCAGTGCATTTGTACAAAATAAGTGTTTATGTACGTCTGTTATTTTGTGCAAATGCATTGAAAGACTGTGTCAAGTAGAATTAGAGCAAAAAAAAGAGTATTCGTATGCTTATACGAATACTCAATTTTTTTGCTAAAGTAATCCCAAGTACCAAAAAACAGGTTAATAAGTCAAAAATATTATTCTAATAAAAAAAATGTAACCAGTAATTAGACTGCATTTGGCCACTAATTAGAAGTTTTACTCAAATCTATATATTATATAATTTGCTATTCTTTCCCATAATTATTCTATACTAGAAATGGTATTTCTAATATGTTTTGTAAAAACAAAAATTTTGTTTATTCTTAAATGCCCTCACGATTTGCCTTTACGGTTCTTAGAACTTAGGCACAGGCTGAGTTTAGTCGGTAGGTCACGTTGGTCAGACCATCACTCTGGCCGGTGTGGACTCCGACATAATCACCGTGATACTTGCCGTTGCGGTTGTATCCTGGGCACGTTAAATGCTCCTTGTGAGGATTCTCAGACTTTCTCTCCTGAGAGAAAAAAAAATCTTAAATACATTACCCTAAGGGAGTTTTATTTATAGCAGCAAGGATCAGCTGATTTTATGGATTCTGTATTCTAATTAAAATTAAAGAAAAAATAAGTCGAAAGGCTATGTTATCTAAAAACTGATTAATGTCAAAATAACAGAATAGAAATTCAAAGACGTATCAAGTCCCATACGCTAAAATATAGATAGCAATTTATTCTCATTGCAAATTGAAATCAATTTTATATTAAATGCGCCCCTTTAAATTATTTATGTTTATGACTTAACAAATTCTTTTGGAAATTCGTATTCAACTCCATAATCCTATACTATAAGAATGATTAGCTAGTGTATTGTGATATTCTAAGCGATATAACCTAATTAATATGATAGATATTTGAAGATGTTGGGATTCAATGATTTGAATAATACTAAATACTAATTAAATCCTGCATATTTTGGTTTGGCTACTAAGCCTTTCAAATAGCACCATCACACTTTATTTTATAAATACTTATTTAAATGTTTATGTTGTTATATCAGGCACAAAAAATAAGACAACAAAAAATAAATATGTTAAAATAATTTTAATTTAAATATTAATAAATCGCAAACAACCAGTTACTTATGGTTAAAGAACAATAAAAAAAAATTGTTACATTGCAAAAAGTTATTAAAGGAAAATTGTCTGTCTGTGGATTTCATTGACATGATTCGATGGCCAAATCCGGCCAAATCCAATATAACTAAATAAATGTCTAATAAAATAAAAAAAGACAATATATAACAATTGTCACTGTAGCCAAGATGTTATTGCTAATAAATCTACCGATATTCAGAACACAAAGGTTAATCCCGACATTTCTACTTCACAATCACAACCTATAGTACCTGCTACTTCACACAATTCAGAGTTAAACAAACCTTGCCAACCTATAGGTAGGGTATTGTATAATGTATCCGGACTCTGCTCCTTATATTATTCACGTTCAAAAAGATTTCACTCCTAATGAGAATAATTCTATACACCCAGTTTTATTTGGTCAGTTTTTAAAAGAAATTCATTTAAAAACATTATTAATGGCAGTTTAAAAAAATTGGCGGAAACAGAATTTCAATTTTGACGATGCCAACAATTTGTTATCTAATGAAATTTTTAAAAATAAAAATTTTAAGGCTTTTATCCCAACTTCAAATGTGACTCGAATTGGTATTGTGCGAGGTGTTCCATCAGAATGGTCAGATGAAGCAGTATTAAGTAACATTACGGTCCCAATTGGATGTGGCAATATAATCAAAATTAGGAGATTAAAAAGAAAAGTCCCTATTAATGGAAAATGGAATTCCTTGCAATTGAGACCGTAGTTCTCACTTTTGATGGACAGGTTCTACCTAAACGAGTATTTTTATGTTATAATGCTTTGTCTAGTAGATCTATATATTTATCCCACTATACAGTGTTACAATTGTTGTAGATATGGTCACATTAAAACCCAATGCAGAACAACTCCAAGATGTTTTAAATGTGGAGCAGAACATTCTGGAGAGAACTGTTCTGTCGATGAAGAGTATTACCAATGTTGTCTTTGTTCTGGCTCTCATATGGCAAATGGCATAAAGCAAAAAATGTCCCGAGTTTTCGAGACAAAAAAGCATTAACGAAACCATGGCTGTGTGGCAAAAAACTGTGTTTCTTATTCAGAAGCTATTAAATTACACCCACCTGTAACTAAATCATATGCTGATGTTCTTTCTTCACCATCTCCTCACACTTTTTCCTATCAGATCCCTTCTAATAGACATAGTATAAATATTCAACCTCTGAATACATCTTACAGAAAAACTGTATTCCTAAAACCAAGCTCTAAGCAGTTTGCTTCCCTCCAAACCCCAACTCATCGTTCTAATTTTCTTCCAATTTTCTCTTACAGTTATGAAAGTCTTATCATTTCTCCTATAATTCACTTTGATTCTGAGATTAATAAGGCTGATAAAAATGTTAAATTCAATTTTCTTGCTTTATTAGATAATAACTGGAAACACTGGCATCATATATACTGCGATGCATCCAAGATATCTTCTTCCAGTAGCGTTGGCGTAGGAACTTACCATGTCCAATATAACATAACTCAGCAGATTAAACTCCCACTTGAATCTTCAGTATTCACTGGAGAATGTTTTGGTATTTTTAAATGTCTTGAATATATATTATTAGCGAAATTGAAAAATACTATCATCTTCTCAGATTCTAAAAGTGCTCTACAAACAGGAATCATATTCATCCAGTTATATTTGACTGTCGCAAATTACTTTGTGAATGTAATTCACGTCAGTTTCATGTGGAATTCATGTGGGTGCTGGACATCGCAACATTGGTGGTAATAATAAAGCAGATACATTAGCTAAACTAACAGTTACCTCTGGATACATATTTCCATATAAAAATTATTGCTCTGATCTCGCTGCACAAGCTAATATTTCACTTCGGAGTTCTTGGGAAGAAGATTGCAATAAAAGTTCTCAAATTAAAGGAAAATACTATAAGTTTATTCAACCTAATATTCCATTAAAACCATGGTTTTGTTCATCAAATTTAAGTAAATCTACGACATCTATCATTATCAGATTACGGATTGGTCATACTTGCACTCCAGCCCATTTGGCAAAGTTTAATATTGTTGATTCTGTTTTGTGTGAATATGGTTCTGCTGTGGGTGATGCAAATCATGTAATATTTTCCTGTCCTTTATATGATCAATCCACTTTATTCAGTTCATTAAAATCCCACGATGTTCCATTCCAGACTTCAATTCCAGTCCTTCTGGCTACAACTAATATAAATATTTATAAGATTATAGAATCATTTATATGTTCCAATAATATTAAAATATAGAATTATTGTTTTTATATAACTTTTGCTATTGTTTTTATACTTTACCTACCTACCTACTTCATTAATACAGAAATACCTACTTAACTCTATTTTTTTATATCCTTCCCTATTTTTCTATAATCCCATTATATCCTATTTTAACCTATCTTGATCTAATTCCTATACCGATTCCGCGTCCTTTTTTATTTATTTACGTTTCCCAAACTTTGTTGTGGCTAATGCAAAAACCGTGCGATGCCAAAAAAAATATATATATATATATATATATAATATATATATATATATATATATATATATATATACTTTGATTATTATTTGGTTTTAAAGATACTGTTCCGAAACTAGATGCCTAATGCATATAAATATTTTTTAATGCAATCTCTTTAATGACATAATTTTTATACAGCAAACGAAAATACATTTAAAAACGCATACAAAAGAATTCTATCTTTTTATCAGAAGACTTAATAGAAAAATCTATTTTGAAAGAAAACAAGATTCCTTTCAGATGAACCATAATCATTGTTTGCGAAACCCTCTTAATAACCATTGGAAGTATTGAAAAACCCTTTCAGGTTTTTCAAGTGGGTACCAACGCTGACGCGTACACAATAAACGATATATCATTGGTACGTTTGTTATGTTACGTACTTTTTCATACAAACGTACGAAACATAAAAAATATTAATTTAGGGGTGAAGGTTGAAAGAGTCCTAGTACCTACTTCATCATGGGTTTTTGTGCTGTAAATACATATTTAGTAACATAATAACATTAGTAGTTTGGGGAAACGAACATTTTAAGTTGTCCGAATCCTATATGGATACGTGTGGATCGTTAAACCTACTTTATAATTTTATTTTTTTTAAAATATGTCAAAATTTTAGTTTTTAGAACGCAATTGGCAGCAAAGAAATATTATTCTTTAATCTTGCAAAACCGTTTTAATAAGTATAATTTTAAAAATTATACATAAAATCAAATCAATCAATCAAATGCAATAAAAATTAAATCAAATTTTTGTTTGAAGAAACCGGAAAACTACTTATCAATGAACTCATTTTAAGGTATCGTCCCAGGTCAGTTCAGACCAAGAGTCGAGAAATCTTGAAATACAATTAAAATCATGGAAGCGTTGGTAATCCAGTACGTGAAATAATACAGCGAGCGCTTCGAGCCAGCTAAGTCACGAAGCCCATTTGTCTTGGGCACCCTTTGACTGCTAAACGGCTCGGATACCGGATTCACGGAAAAGTAAGAAAATCTAGAATCGACCGAAAGAATAAATATTGAATACAGCATAAATTGACCAAACTTTTGAAACATTTTTATTTTGGGACAACTTTGGAGATCAAATACAAAAACAAATCATAATGCTTATTCTTAAATAGCATAGTAGGAATAAGTACTTATTATTATATTACGTATAGTAGTAATAAGTGAAGAAATGTGTGAATCGGTATTTATACTTTAGCAAGGCCTGACGATTTTACATTGGCAATTCAACCACACTACACAACAAACAAAAGATCTGGATTTCGTACCAACCTTACTAAAAGTAGTTAACATAAAAGTATACAAAAAAAAAATTGCGGAGGAACACTCTATACTAGTGTCGTCTGCTTGAGTACCTTCGTCCTTACCTAATATATATAAGTGCTCCCATTGTTGTCTGCCGTTCCCATTGCAGTGAAAAAAGTAAGATAGGCAGTAAAATTTGCGACTTTCTGCCGTATGTCTCATGTTGGTAACGTTCACTGTGGTTTTTGTGGATGTTACAGATATGCTGAAAATGATACAGGAATTACATGTACAAACAATCACCATCAGGTGGGAAGCCAGTTTGTTTATCAATATATTTATCACATAAAAAATGCACTTTTCAAAGCGCAAGTGCGATTGTGTGTGGATTGCAATCAACTTTAACATGGCTCAACTAAATATCATTAGTGAAATGCAAAAATATATAATAACTTATAGTTAGGACTGAACTTCACAACATAACCTATATAGGGTAATGTCTTAACAATCTGTCTTCTACTACCTGCGTATCGGAAAAGGCGCTTGAGTATTATATAAACTGTCACACCTAATTTGATTACGCCGTCAACTTTTCATCGTATTATAATGTCAATGTCATCGGGAATCTACACGCACTGCTGGATCTAATGTAGTTAATATTGTCTGTCAGTGCCGTTGGGTTCAAGATTATTTCCAGATATTGTTCATAATTATTATTTCGTATACATTTACACAGGCAAAACCCCCAAGGCCAAAACCGTATCAAGATGCAATATTGACATCTCCCTTGTAGTTTCTTGACCTTCCATTTTTATTTAATATCATTATTATGTTATCAATTTCATTTTTATTGATTAAAAAAATTGTTGATTTTTATTTATTGCACTTTGCAATATTTTACGTAAGTCTAAAACTAAATAAATTTAAAATGTCGATTCAGTATTACTTTTTTGATCAATATTTTGTTGGCATGAAACTTACAAAATATGATCAGTCAATATGTGTGTAAAGAAATTTTGGTTGAGAAGGCAGTGGTCGGCAGTACAAAGTATAATGACTGAAGTGCAAGTGCACAGCAAGGGGTCAGAGTTGCCGAGAGGTAGTAACACCCAATAGTAAGACGTAATGTGTTAAGACGGTGATGCTCAATAGAGATAAATGTAATGTCTTAATTAAGAAGCCAAAATAATAACGAACTAAAATAATCGTTCTATACCTATATCAAATTGCAGAGATATATCATGTCTATTGTGTATTAGATAAAAGAATCAAACATTAAAACTGAGGATCAAAATTTTTTGTAGATAAATAGTTTCGAAATAGATAAATTTCTTGAATTTTGTAGATATAAAGTATTAATGATATAAAAAGAGGACCACTTTGGCTGTTTTTTACATATTTCCAAGATCGATAGAATCGATAGAAATCGAATCACTTATTATTTGAAAACATCAGTTACATATGTATCGAAAAATCACTAAATCTTATCATAGTGTACCATATAATGCCTTATAATAGTGTAGCTTGCATCGTATCGAATAATAGAGACGACTGTGGTTATCATTGCTGTATTGCCTCTTCCAGTAACTATTGGGTACGTTTTGGTCACATCAGCTTGTTTTTAGCATAATGAGCTGACGCTGATTCAGCTTTATTGTGTTCGCTGTCGACCAGATCACGGAGAAAAGACTGATCTTTGCTCGAACGATAGAACACTGAGATGAGATTGCGTTTAAACAAAAATAACAAATAAAAATATCAGCATACGCAAAAGGTTCGAATATCAATATTCGAGTTTTCACTATATATTTCAATTGAAAGGAGTTGAGGACCCTCAACCGATCGTTCATATATATTCGCGCATTCAGGGACTCCTTGCAGCCTTCATCGCATCGTTAATTCACTTTGTTGGGGATATTTGACCACTGTGTCAATTGTAGTAAATATATTCCAATTAAAATTAATACAATGTGTAAATTTTACTGTTCGATAATACACAGATAAACATTTGTAGCTGTTCATAGTAGAAAAATGTAATGATTTCTGGTATTATAAATAAATTAATAATAATACGGATCAAGTAAACTGATTTCGGTATCCACATTCAAAAATACAGATGTAAATTCCTATTCCATCGAAGCGTACATACCAATTGTTGTCTTCGAATCTAGAAATTAGCTAGCTATTTAGAATTTACGTTATTTAGCAATTGCACCAGGAGTCGCTATGGTGCTATTTAATACTCTAGTAGAATTTTCATAACTTTTAGAGAACTAGCTGCAAGCTAATGTTGACAGAGCATTTAATAAGCTTAAAGGCTAAGAAACGGCTGCACATCGTACTTTTATAGATTGATCCTCGAATAGTGTTTTTGGGTACTCCTATCACATTAGTATTGTTAATGATATTATGACGCATTATTAGTGCAAAATAGATACATAAAAGTGTCACTAAGATCATCTATAGTACTGAATAGTACCACAGTTGCTATGTCCATATCTATAACAGTGCAGCACATTAAAGATTCTATTGTATGGTCTTATAAGGGGTTTAGGCGCTAAATTATAGAACTTAAATGATCTTTAACCATATAGAACTAAAACGTTTGGTTATACACGTTTATAGTACATAAAGTCACAATGGTTACTATTATAGTTCTACTATATCATTGTTTGGCGATAAAACGCCTTGGTTATAGAACTTTTTGCTACTTGGTGGGACTCCCGTTCACTGTTTAATATTTAGATCGCAAAAAATCATTAAGCGATAAATCTAGTCGAAAAATCTCTTCAACTTCTATTTAGTCGAAAGAAGTCACAAAATATCCTAGTAAGTGGATTCGCTCAATAACTCATTGAATTCTCAAACTCAATGGAATAAGCGGTTCAACGGTTCATGAAAATTCCAATTCTCATAAATATTCCGATACATCACGTAAAAGGCTCTACGCTACATTACCGCTCTGTTGTTGTATAACATTTTGACAGAAAACTTGGTCACAGTTATTCAAAAGTTGAATAGAAGACGGCAACCAATGAATAACCACCGTGTTGCGAATAAATGAGTTTCAACTCCGAAAATAAATACATTTGACTAATCGATTTATGTAAGTTTGTCAAAATCACGTAGACATAGAAAATAGACAAATGACTTTAAAAATTCTTTTCTAACCCAATTTAGTTCTCTTTAATGTTCTAAGTTATAGTAAAAAAATAAGAGAAAAATTAATCTGCCTTCTATTAATTATTGAAAGGAATGACCAAAACGAGTAATTCATTATAGTATTCATTAACTAATTGTGATTTTTATTTATTCATTTGCATCATACGGATGTTTTTAAGATTTTTTTTTTCAAATAGTTCTTTTTGTACTAACGCGTTTAAACACAGTCAAACACCCAATATTAAGATAAATAAAACTATAGTAAAAAAATTCCTTAATTCTACAAAATAATGCTATAATGAAACAATTACAGCAGGGTTATCGTGTAGCTTGTTGCTTTTAGATAACTTCGCGATTCTTATCTGTAACAGGTCACTTTGTAACCTTTATTTTGTTTGAATCTTAAAAGTATAAATGAAAATGCGTTTTAAAATAATCCGTATTTTTGACATTGTAAATATTAAGGTGGCTTGTAGGGAATCTGAATAAGTAAGACGTTATGGAGCTTTTAACTGGGTAGACAAGGTGTATAACTTTCTATAAATGAAACTTCGCCATTATTAATTTAATGACGTGATGTGAAATGTCTTAGAATTTTTTTAATGGTCTATGAAAATGTTATAGAATATAATAAAATATAAATTATATAGTAAAGTATAAGACTGGTAAAATATAAGATAAGATGCTTAAAAGTAATTGACTTCTCTAATCGTTAAGAACATTGATTAATTTCAGAATAGGGACTGGCCTCATTTATTAATGAGTCCTTTGGGGTGAAAGTAGGAGTGAGGACAGGAATAGAAAATATCCGATGTTATTCATTTGGAAGCTGGTAATTAAACTTTTTATTTGACCCAGAGAGATTATTTATAGAGGTATTTTTTAAAACGGGGGAAAATCACCGTAAAAACATGAGCGATGGAATTATGTAAAAGATGGAATTGAAAAAGCAGGTAATCAGTGCGATTAATACTTCTTTATGGTATTTATGTATGAGTAAATAAAAATGAGCATTTCAGCTTAATGACGTTAACAACACTAGTAGAACAAGTTTCTGTGTTCATATTAACTCAATATTTTTTTTACATTAATGATGCTGTTGCGCACCTATCAATGGGTAATCCACAGGTCAATAATTCACAGTCTCTCAATGTGCATTTTGTCGGTGAGATCTAACTCCTATCAGCTACCATGGGACGGTTTGCCCAGTTACAGGGGATCTTAATGTCTGTGGGGTATAATTGCGGGCATTAAAAGCCAGCTTACCACGGTTCAAAGCCTTACAAAAGATATTTATAGTAAACACATTTTTAAACATACATTATGTATGTAAATTTTACTGTTTCAGTTATGCGCAGTATTAAGTAAGTTTTAAATCAACCAGACCGATGTAACTTTGCTGTAACATCTGCTTACTCTGAAGAAACTTTGCTTATATTTGTTATTAGCTTCAAAAGCGCTGTAGAGGAGAATCCGTTTAAAAGTAGCACAGTATTACATATTATTAAGTAAATCTTCTATGTAATATTTTATAATAATCTCATTTGAGATAGAAAGCGATAATTACGAGATTACCAAGTAATCAACAGTGCATTTATTATAACGACTTCTCTTTCTCGCTATAAATAAAAGTTCTTTAAGAGTCTCGCAAAATGTCGAAGGATAATACAAAACGAAATACGTATACAACAGGAGGATTCTGTAATATTACGGTACTTCGAAGCCACATTGAGAGCAATATTTTAGTTCAGAAACTATTAATAAGTGTAATCAAAGAATTGATGTTAATTTCTTCAAATATTCTTAAACTATTTATTTGACATTATGTTAAACAAACTCACTGGTGAGTTAATCGGCCGCGTATCGATAAGACGAGTATCAACAGAATACCCTTAGCTAGTTGGAGCCACACAATAGAATCTGGCGAGGTCACGTCTTAGCTTAATTACGGGGGCGACGGGCAGCGCGCCCGGATCTGAAGCCACCAGCAGCGTAACATCGACAGGGCTAGCACGTCAACAGCAAGACTTAAGAATTGTACGAAGTTAACAAAATGTGCTTCTAGCTATAATATTCACCGTGAACTAAATTATATTACTGTCATGTCAGATTTAAGATATTACGTGACATTATAGTCTACATTCTAGTTACATGAAACATATGATAAATAACATATGATGACTGTGCTGACTGCACTTTCATCATACTAGCTGTAAGTGTCATGTAGAATTTGTCTTCCTGTTAATACAATGAAACGCAGATATTATCAAATAAGAAACATTGTATTAATACAATAAAACAATTACAGTCCTCAGGATAGAAGAAAGGCTGAATGATGAAGTTTAAATCTCTTCGAAGTTCAGAATATATCAAAAAGATATATTTCTCCTTAATACAAATTGTACATACATTATCAGTTTTTTTCATCAATTCCCAAGGATTTCGACATCGGTCGGCCCTGCACTGCCAGCATCCAACGAATTTCTGCTATCTTCACTAAGTCGTCTGCCCATCTCGTGGGACCCTGCCAACGTTGCGGTGTACAGCTTATGCCTGCCACTCGAGGATATTTTCGCCCCAGCGACCGTCAATCCTGGGAGCAATGTGCCCTACCCATTGTCACTTAAGGTTGCAGTTCTTCAGGCTATATCGGTGACCTTGGTTCTTCTGCGGATTTCATAATTTCTGGTACGATGGTATAGCGTGACCTCAAAGAAAATTCACGATTCTCTAAAAATTATTTAAGTCGATTTGATATATTTCGTCAATAATATTTTAAAACGATGACGATATAAATATAATAGGATTTCTAAAAATATGGACTCATTAAATGTGTGCGAGTTCGACACGTAAATTAATATTATACTACTAATACATTAAGCCTTTAAAATTTGTTGTCGAAAAGCTGGAATGTTACTGACCATCACTCAATTATTACATTATCTACAATACACACAATTTCGACACACTTTACAAAATTTTGAAATTATCATACATTACAGTAAAAATTGCAATTGAAACCTATGAAATCAATGAGAAGAATGACAATGATAACAAATTAACAATAGTATTGGACCAATAATATTTTTCTTAATTAGTTTTGACAACCCTTTCACTGCTGACTCTTAAGGCTGTACTCATAGTACGCGCCTGGAAGTTAGTTTGATAGGAAGGTGCAGGCCAACCATCACTGGCTGGCTGCGGAAGATGGATGAGGCGGCGATACAGTCAACAATGGACCGAACTGTAACCTCCGATCGCTCTCTATACTTGTTATTTTGCGAGATTGAAACCAATTCAACACTCCACAGTGTCGTTATCAGAAGGGTATAAGAAACTAATGTATATCGCACAGAATTTGTAAGTCGTTATGCCTAAACAATGTTTATCTTAAAAACATTTTGGTTTTCCAGATAATGCACATGTTTGACTCTGGTTACAATATACTCGGGATTAGTGGGAACACAAATATCATAAGTATTTGTTACATCAAAGATGTGATGCGAATATGTAGAATATTAGTAAATAATAATAATTATACCGCTGCTGAATTATGGACATCTTTTTATGTCTAAAAAAGAGTAAAATCGTACGTATCGTCGTAAATTAAAATCTCCTATATTACATTTATAATCACAAACTTAGGCTTTTAACAAGAATTTTGAAATCCTTACTTCAAATTTTTAGCATTATTTCAATATTGCAATTAATGTTTTTTTCTATTTCTTCAGGTTCTGCGAAACAAGTGAAAGTACTACCGAACCAGTATCTATATTTAGCGGATCAGACTGCCTCGTTGCGATATATACAAATCAATAGTATATCAATAGTAATATTTAAATCAATAGTAATAAGTAAATTATATTTATGAACTACAAAAGAAATTTTCACTAATAATTATAAAAAAAAAAATAGTCTGAAACTTGACTTATTTTTTAACAATGTCAGTGGCCAGTATGACACTCGGTAAATATGAACTGCGAGAAAAACGTATGAATTCTTCTTGCGATTTTCTCGCTTTAAATAAAAATTATGCTAATTTAAAAAATAAAGTAATGCCATCTCAGTTATTAGTGGTACTGCTGATGTAATATTAACAACGAAACAAATGCTTATATAAACAGCACCTTAAACGTGTATTTCCAGGTCTTTTTACAATTAGATTGAAATTCCTAACAGATTCAATTTCACCTATTCCCGATTCAATTTGCCGAACAATTTTTCTCCGACGTGCGACGTTAATTTGGCACCGATTCCTTAAAGTTTTCGGCGCCTTGCCACTAAGAGGGTAGCCTTAAAGCTTAGTTGTTTGCACGCATTAGACAAACTGCCGAGAACTTTTAATTCACATTTTTATCAACTACGCAAGTGATAATAGGATATTCAGGATCGCAATGAACATTGTGCAAGTTTTATTTTTGTTGCTTTTGTATTTACTGATTTGCATTTGGTTTAATTAAAGCAAATAGTAATTGCTTTAAGGCAATGGGCAACTAACGAATTTTGCACTACTGACAAAGGAAAATCGCTTTATATATTTCGCTATCATAGGTTTAGTCATAACTACACAAGCAACTTTCAATGCTTTAACAATATTTTGTCAAAAAACACTATTATAACTACAAGAAACAATATTGTACCAATTATATACTATTACTCACCGTTTTCGACAGCATCCAGCTAGCAGGAAAGATAAGTGGGACGTAGGTCACCATGTACACCATCGATGTCCACGAAACGATTCCGCTGGACACGCCGTAATACTTCACCACAATATCTTGGATTATCGTGTACTGCACCCATTGTAGCGAGTTTGACGCCGAGAACATTACGAAAAACGCTAACATTATCCACCGAGTCTTATACACTTTATAATTTGGTTCATTTGAGTCTATGTTTAAGTCGTCCATCACACTACCTGCTATTGTATCTGCAAGCCGAGCGTCTAAGTCTACGATGAGTTTTGACTTGGACTCCGTTTGCGTAAGTCCATTAACATTAATGGTATCTTTGCGTGGCGACATTCCGTTGTTCGTATAAATTCTACTAGTCACAAGTGTCCTTTAAAATATTTATGTGCACTTATTAAGATACGTTAATACTGTTGTATTCAAAAAACTAATAGCAATTCTATAAAAATGTGTCCTTGTATACGGGAAATACTTTATATAGGAGAAGTGCACTTTGTCTTAAATACACAATACACTAGGCCTAACCAATACATAAAAATTTGTCAAAAGTTCTAAGAAAATTCTTTATAAATTATCTTAACACCATTATTTAATTAGGCACTGACAATATTGTATATTTAGTATCGCACATGCAGAAGACCGCTACTCGAGCAATACATTTATCGCAAACAAGTTTACGGGGATAGTAAGTTTTCCTGAAACGCGTTATCACAGTTTATTGGTCCCCGTCTTAATAGCGTTATCCGATTCGCCGCCAGCGAGCAGTAATCCACCATTAGATTATTGTTTGATAATGATAATCTTAAAGGCCATCTGGTAGTATCTGAAACAAGTGTCAATTTAAATTATCAATATTGTTACATCTGCATAGAGCTATACAAAGTCGTCATAATATTGGTAGTTCAGTATTAATGGATTTGCGTTTTTCTACGATTGCACAAATAATGCAAAGCAAAACACTAATGCGTCATTAAAAATTAGTAAACATCTGTGCTACGGTAGATCAATTTCAACCATAAAGGAAGCTATTGCGTTGATAAATATAAAATTAATTGTTTTAAACTATAGCACATTGATTAATCTAAATGACTAGGGAACCTTAAATGAAAAGTTGAGACACAATTTCTATTAAATATAAATTGCTTGTCTCACAATATCAATTACTTATATCGTAACAATTGAGATGGTAATTCTAGTAATATATGTTCGGTCTATATTTATTTCAATCGATATAGAGAAGACTTGCGCCTATAGAATTAATAACAGTTGTACGGCTCGTGAAATAGGATACAGTGTACACTTAGAAACAGAAATTAATTTGATTATAGTGAACAAAAATGCATGAAGGAACAACTCAAGTCTATTTCCACGAGGACGGTTGGTTGTCTGTTTTCGCGGAAACAGGAAAAATCTTTGTTATGATTCTAAAAATAGGCATTGTACGTTGCGATTTAGTAATAATACTCATAGAAACCCTCATTTAAATTACTTTTTATGCATTTTATGAGATCCCTACAGTTTTCATGTATCCGCCATACAAAATTTCAAGACCTTCTGTATTTTTTTAATTATTTGCGTTAATTAAGCAATATCTTTTACGCCTATTATTTTATACACAAAACATGGAAACCTTCACCTATGAAGTTATTAAGAAACTGACTTGATTATTTTAGGATCCCATGAACGTCATCTGTGTTTTTGTGTAAAGGTATATTATATTGCGTAAAAAAAGGGGCAATCCGGAAAACATAATTAAAGGAATAATAGTGATCATGTGTTTATGCTATTATAACGATTACATTTAATGTGTTATGCCCATAAGTCCAGCTAGAAATAAAACAGCGACCTCGCAACTGCTAAAAGTCTGAAGCCAGAGTGTAAATGTTTTAACAGATGAAGATTGCGTGCTAATAAGTTGGATAGAGTATTTTGTTTGACTCAGTTTCCAACTTACATGTACATAATAAAGTTATAGGTAGAGCATAGCACGATAACAACAATAATATATAAATTAATGTTATATTCATATACAGAGTGAAGGCCCAGAGACGTTTGAAAATATTAAAAGCGAGTATAAAATAGGAAGTGTAAGAAAAATCCGAATTACTTTTAACAAGCCAACTTCATATGCGCACGGTGTAACCTGCCAACAAACAAATGAAGTTCTGGCCTCATCAATCGGCACTGGGCCAGCATGGTGGGAGACAGCTCAAAATCCTCCTATAATTTCTCAATTAGTGGTCTGCAGATTCTTGGGGAAGGCCTAGTTCAGTACTGGATGTCTTTTAACTGGTTTGATGATGATAATGATAATTGGGAAATTTATATTTCATTGGACTAAAATTTATATTAAAAGGTTGAAGCATGTAACTTAACATTTTATTAAATAAGAAAAAGTCAAACAATATATTCGACTCTGACGCTACTCAGATATAGTAATTAACAGAAAATTAGGTCTACTTTGAGTTGAAAAAATCGAAGGTGAAGAATACAGTTGAAATGTTCGATTGGAACGGATAGTACGCTGTGGCCAAATAGTTAAGGAGTTTGACGAAAACCATACTTCAATATCTCGCCTATTTTGATTGATGTACTGAAATGACTATATTACACTTTTTTTTTGTCAAGGGTTTGAAAAAAAGTATTACGTATCTAGTCGATTCCTTAACTTTTAATTGTCAATCTTTGGAAAATTCTATTTGTATTTTTATTATTGTACAAGCAACAGGGAAGCATCAATAAGATTTAGATGTATGAATGAATCAGATCGATGGATCCGTGTGCAATAGAGATAGCGCAATGTCTTCATTACAACAGGAGGCCTTCGAGGCCTTCGAGGCGGAAATTTCATTTACTTATATTCGTACCATCTTCATCTTATAAAAGATATTTGTTCAGCATTTCGTAATTACTAGACATACATAATTATTAGTGCTCGGAACAAGTAGTATAATTTTATGTACTTGCAGAAAGTAAGCGTAACATGGATCAACCTAAAATTCTCTGTTTTTATTTGCGTTATTCGTTTCTTTACGCTTTTATTGTAAAATTTTATGTTTACAACTTATTATTACAACAATAAGCTTCAATATAATATTTTTATAATCTCTGAAAATAGTAAGTTTCCATGCATATCCACACTATTGATGTCACAAAATCGCAAGTTCATAAACTTAAACTACCTATTCCGAGTACTAATAAAATTATATTGAAGAAAAAATATATTTTTCAAATTGTAATAACTAAAGAATTATTAAATTATCGGTGTAACACTTCATAGTATTTTAGGGCACCAATTTACCTTCATCAAACCTATTAACTTTCAACCAATGGCAGTAGAAAACTTCGGCTCTGGAGTCGTGTCTGCCCCCCTGGCCCGATGGTAGTTGGACTTCCCTTTAACACCAGTGGCCTTAATCATATATAGCCTTCCCTATCTAGAGATCTATTTTAAATATGTCAGGGCGATTAAGCCTTAATCAACTACGCTGGTCTAGTGTGGACAGGTTGATTTCACCACCTTTCAATTTATTCGTAGTAGATACATATGCACTTAATTTATGTCAAATATTACTTCGAGGTGGTAAAACCTGTAGTCGTAACTTGTTTCAGGAACTATTTAACTGTAATTAGAAATTTCAAGCCTAACAACCACGAACTAATTACTTGGGAATCTACGTCTCAAGGTGTGTCTATGTCTACCATTTACACGTATCTCGTAATTGTTTCACTCATCTATCATTGTCTGCCCTCACAGACCTCTATATATACAGCAACAATGTAAACTTCAATGTCTTACACCGCAAAACTAGCTTTCTGACTGTGTGTTCCATTTAGATAGAAGTTACGAGCATTTTATTGGAATACCGATATTTTAATCAAGTAAGTGTTCATCATTAAACAACCACATAAAACAAACGCACTAGAAGTCAAATACACTAGTGTCCTTATCGTCGGTCAGGTAATATCACAGCCCTCTCAATGCTTTGTTTTCTTTTTAGTTTGTCCTGTAATGTGTGTCGGTAATCATGGAGGTACACTAATAATTATTTGAATTTTACTAATAAAAGGGCAACATTTGATTTATTTATTTAAAAATAATGCATATTTCTTCATTTTCGTAGAATTTATACAACTAATATTATAAATATTTGCTAAAATTACGATTCCAGTTTGGATGGGTCATATTTTCTTTTAAAAGTGTATTTAAGTAATTTTAATCTCATAACTATATTACAATAGAAATTTCGATTTATTTATAAATGAAGGATTTGTAAACTTTATGAATTTACAAATCCTTTTTTTTAACATACATACTTCAAATAAAGCAGTATTTTAACTTTCTAAATTACAATTTCAAAACAACATTGGAAAGATACATTACGAATAAATAAGACTCCGTACAAAATTATGAAACTATTTTATTTATACTAACTTTTGAACTATCGCGTTGCATGTTGATAATAGTATTATTCCGGGAATTAACGCGAAACATGCATTTTTACCCGAAGATATTTTACCCTTGCAACATCCAGGCGTGTATAAATTTGACTGTAGTTGCGGTTGTTCGTACATAGGGCAAACAAAGCGGACCATAGCGGAGAGGCTAAAGGTAAAATGCATGTTTCGCGTTAATTCCCGGAATAATACTATTATTTTATTTATGTAGTTTTTTATGTATAACCAAAAAAATATAACAAAAGTAGTGATATTTATTTTGTAACAGGAACACCGTTATAGGTCGCATTTTGTGCTATAAAGTTTTTGAATAATACTTTGAACGGTGATCCTGACATGTCAAAAATTGTCATGGATAGAGTTTTTTGTTTGGGTTAGTATAATTTTTATTTTGTAAAAAATATTTTAATATTCATACAATATCTATCACATTTTTCTGGATTTAGATTTTGTTTGGAAGAGCTAAGTCGCAGGCTTACAGGTTTAGGGTGACAATTTAAATTCAAAAATTGTGCATATGTTAAATGTAAATGTAGCGTTTGCCTGTACTTTACAGCCGGTTAAACTAGCCGAGACCCTAACTGGACAAGGCACTAAGATTGAAGAGGTTCAACCCTTTAATCTATAGAAAATTAACCGCGCACACAAATACTTCTCATTATGAAACTCAGCATCTATACCCATCGTTCGTTTTTATTTGCATACATTGCGGCGTTGTTTCAAAACTGTGTGACTACTTTCAATTCATATAGCAGTAATAGACTGTCAAAAAGCGATCCTGCATATTCTTAGTTACAGGAATAACTGGACGGGACGAAGGTCATTTTAGTTTGCACGACAAACTATTTACGACGGTCAATGAATATTTATTTATTCCTGATAGTATGTCGATGACTTCGAACCATTTCTGTTTGTTCTTTGTTTAATCTGTTGTTCTTCGAACCATATTGGCTGAATTTTCTCAGTGATAAACGGTGTTGTTTCAACAAAACGGAAAATAAGTTAAACAAAAAAAATAAACAAATAGCTTAAATATAATATTGTTATGTAATTTAGTGAATTTATCAATTCAATTAATAAAACAAAGAAAATAATAAATTATTTTATTCGATTGGCTAGCCGGCAGGGCTTATAAGTTTATTTACATTCTTAAAAAATGCAATCTTGACATTAAAACGTGTGTCTATTGCACGTCAAACCGTGAATAATGACTAAATACTTAAATAGATAATTATATTTTTGTAACATTAGTGCCCTGTATCCTCAAAACGTATACTTTGTATAAATAGACCATAATAAAATAACGAATGGGATACTTATTTATTTTCACAAGTATTTGTGCAAGACTTTATTTTACCATATCATGTATGGTAAATTACTATTTACTAATACTAATAAAACAACTCCGAAACGATTCCGTCTAAAATTAAAGAGCAACCTTATCACCACAAAATAAAAGATGCTTTTATTATTTCATTCACACAAGGACTTTGAAATGATTATTATCATAAATATATTATTCGATACGTTTCCATTTTTCAAAATTCTGCCGCAGTTCTGTTTTGAGCTATGTATAAGTAGTAAATCATGTATGAAGCTCCTTATTTAAAAAAATAACAGCACAAGTTTAGCTATTTTATCATTTATATTTATGATTAGGGGGTACTCAATGTTTACATTACACCACCTACCGGTAGCGTCACGAAGGAGTCCGAGTCATCGCTTGAGTGAAAAGGACGGCCGATAACCTTATTTTCACAAAATACCGTTTAGAAATCAAGGCGTTCACCATATAACTTTACAAATTGCTCAGCTTATAACACTAAACACACGCTGCTGGCAAATCTACGCGACATCAAATAAATTATACACGAACTTTTGCGCGCACTACTTATTTGCTCGAACTACACAATTCCACTGACACAATCATAAATGAACACTAATTTATGAAGAAGCGGCGCTCTGAACCAAATAAATCAAACTGCAGATTACTCGTATCGTCATAAATTAATATTAAATGAACACCGCAAATTAAAACAAGAGTTCATTGTTGATTTTATATCGTATAGTTTAGGTTAGAAAATCGCTAATTCACACAGTATTCACGCATGCGTAGATCAAACCTAAGTGAGAAATGTAAGCACGTTAGGAAACATGAAGGTTCGGGGAGCGAAAATAAAGAGGGTAAATAAATAATGTAATAACATGATGGTGATGGACATCATTAGATTGGAAGCATTGTACTTGAGGGTCTTACACTCGCCCATAATTTTTTTCTGTATTCCTTTTTATAACTTTTTTTGTGGTGTCGATTCGAGTCGGTGTACCTGCACCAAATCTAAATAATCATAAAAGCGACTACCCAGTAGATAAATATAAAAGGTACCAGTGAATTAATTAACACATAATTTTTTGTCATAGTTTGTGTTAATAAAGCTAGGAGTTACTACAATGTTTTGCGAACAATTGCACTAGGCTAACAAAGCACAACGGGAAGGAGGAGGTCACCTACCGATTGACTCAGATACTCACCGGGCACGGCTGCTTCGGTGAATATCTGTGTCGAATAGGCCGGGAGGGATCGACACATTGGCACCACTGCGCATCCGACCTCGACTCGGCCCAGCACACGCTGGCGGAATGCCCCGCGTGGACCTCCGAGCGCCGAGTTTTGGTCGCAGAGATCGGGCGAGATCTGTCTCCGCCGGCATTGATTGCGGCAATGCTGGCGGACGAGGGAGGTTGGAGGGCTGTGGCCTCCTTCTCTTCTAAGCAGTGTTGCTGGAAGAAAAGAAGGAGGCGGGGCCGGGCTCGGTAGCACAGCTGCGGCGCCGCCGCGGGTCGCCGACGCGCGCGATGAAATCGCGCCCGCGGATATGGCGATAAGGGAGGGACCACGCCCCTTCCGTGGCCGGGGGGCGTCGTCGGTGGTGGAGATCGGGGGAGATATTGTAGCCTCCCCCGAGGAGGGCTCCCCTGTATCGGCGGGGAGGGGGGGGCTTTGGGTTCCCGGAAGTAGCTGGCGTTCCCAGGGGCTCCCTACATACCTGAGGAAGGCTATCCCTGAGGTTTGTAGTGGGTAAGCCTCCCCTTTTTGGGGAGGAGAGCCCCACATAACCACTGGCTCGCCACAGCCGGGGTATGCAACTTAATGCATTTTCCTCAGGGGGAACAAAGAAAAAAAAAGGATGACTTAGCAAGTTTGCTTATTCATAAAGAAAGTCGCAGAACAATATTATATAAATAAGTACCTACGTAACGTCAGTGGTAATATGATTTTTGTTACAAATTACTTGATTTTACTACTATATTTATGATTATTATAAGGCGTGGATATCATTTTCACAGCAGCATCTTATTAAAAATAATGGGTAATGATAGTATAGGATGTGATATTTCAGATAGAAAAACCCTATAAAATTAAAAATCTAGCATGACGCTTGTGGTAATAATACAGCAAACCATGTTTGCTATTCAATTTTCATTCAAAATCAAAATCATTTATTCGGTCTAGGCTGTTACCAATGATGATATTATAATGAAGATGTTTTATGGTTAAAATAATATGAATTGTAATAACACTGAGTACGTAAGAATCAAATATTTATATATATATATACATAACTTGTATAATATAATAATACTTTATATTTCATTTTATTAATGAGTTTGTTATTATAATATATGCTTAGTGTCTTTTTTTTTGTCCTGTGATAAACGCATATATTAGAGATATAATTAATTAATTAATCAAATTTCCATAGCATATAAATAGCAATCAGTAAAATTTTGATAAAGGTCCACATTTAAAAGCATCCCCCTTTTAAATTTAGGTATAGATAAGAAATAATTTAAGATACCTTGCTTCTTCGTTAAATATAGTTTAAGGTCTGAATTTATAAGTCTTTTACTTGACTATTATTACTATGGATTTATTATATATTGACTTTATAATAAAACTACGATTATTACTTATCCCGTAGTTACTATAGGCTATTAAGTATGAAAACATTTTTCGTAAACGTTTAAATATAAGTAAAGAAAGTTATGCTAACGTGCGCTGTACTAGCTTTACTAAGCAAACTCGCATTATTGCCGTATTTTCCATAAAAACATAAAAATTATATATTTACTATAAATTTATGTGTATAAAATCTTCCATTCAAAAGTTAAATACCTGTATATACGAGTACTATACTACCATTCGCGTTAATAATATTAGTAGGGACGTAACAACACAAACACACATTTTTATATAGATGGTGCTTCTGCAGAAAACTATAGAACAGAAAATTTTGTTATTTTCGAGGTTATTGCAAAGAAATAAATAGATGTAAATAAAGGAATGCATAACCCTGGAATATTTTCCATAATTATATTGTTATTGTGAACGTATGCTAAAGAATTCCTAAAAGGTCTTTGAAGCGGTAGTAATCAATTGAATCAATTGAAGTAGTCATTAATCTTGGTGAGGATCAGAAACAATGTTGGCAGAATTTAACTGTATGTATTGTCGATGTATTCTTATAAACAGTCAACTATTTTCAGTTCCCGCTGACATATTTAAAATTAATTAAATTAAATAGCAAATAAATTGTAATTTCAAATGTCTAGTTTTCAGTAGAATTTTCAGAGAGTGAGTTCCAAAAATACTACTACGTATTACGCTAACGTTCGAAAAATTCCGACGCCTCCGACCTGGCTCTAAGACCTAAGGTCACCCAAAACGCAGAAACCTGTCTAGGCTCGTCGACTCATAGAAAAAAAATGATGCTGCTCCAAATCCAAGAGATACGTATGCGTATCAGTGATCCTATCATATCACACAAGTGATTCTTAAAAAATATATATGGCGTTAAAACATTGTAAGTCTCGGTGTTTGACCCTAGGTTTTTATTATGCTAATAGGATTTCCGGACAAAAAGATGAGATCACCGCGTATCTTATTGAGCGTGCTATCGAGATTTTACTCGTTCAAGAGACCTTTCTGAATCCATCTTTTCGGGGTATCGTCAATTGCAACTTACTCAAGAATGATACAGTTGGACACAGCGGCGTTACCTTTCCCTACATTATGTTTCCCTCGACACACTACCTCTTACCGAACTTGAAGCCACGGTCGTTTGGCTACGCATGACAGGCCACGCACCTGAGCTCGTTCTTATGAGCGAAATAACAGCGTGCTGTAAAACGCAACACACAGGCCTAGTGGAATTCACAGTGGGTTTCGCTACCCAAATCTCGAATATATAAAATGTAAAAACATCTCTTTTTTAAATTTAAGTATATATACCTTGCTATTTTGCTAAATACAGTTTAAGATCTAATTCATAAGACTTTTTCTAGACTGTTACGATAGATTTATCATATATTGACATCTATAAAAAACTACGATTATTACTTATTACGAAATTACTATACGCACGTGGCCTCGTCGTGGATGCAATGGAGTGGGAGCATCAACGCGCCTCTTAGAGGATGAAGTTCTGGAATCCATTTTGGGGTCATGATCATTACATTAACGCCGATCTGGGCAAGAGAATAAATATTCATGACTGAATCGAATCAGATTCTTTTAACAGAGGGAAACAACATACTAGACATTTGTTTTCAGAATTCTTACTGTCATTACGTCAGTAACAGAAACATTTCTCTGTATGTACCCAGGTCCGATAAATGCCCTGCAAAACATCTACAATGAGTGTATATCAGCGTACAAACCTCGTACTAAACCTTTTCTTAAAAATATTCCTGTATAAATTGTTACCCTGGTATTTTAAGTGAGTCTCCTATCATGGTTTTACTACTTGAATCTCGATTCGTTTCAAAACATATCTCAGCCCCATTCATATTCACTCAATTTAATGTGGTCACAAAAGAATCTTAAAATAATCTTGAACTTTTATACCGTTCGAGATTCAAGCTATTTGCTGAGTGGTAAGATATTGCGTTGGTTTCGGCAGATACGACTTGCTGAAACCAACCTAACTGTTCACTGCATGAGTCCCTACAGATTTTAAATAATCTCCCTAAAGCTCTAAAGCACTTGATGGTCAGCAGATATCTTACAGTTATTTTATGGTTTTACTTATGTACCTAATTCCGTCATCCTTATTATGACATCAGTCTTAAAGGAATAGTAATGCCGTTATCCAACTCATATTTAGATACACAAGCGTAATATATCGCGCTATTCCTGGAAAAAGGAAGTAAGTGAACCTTTCACCTACTTTCACTTACTTATCAGGAGCTTAAAAAAACTATCCTATATTTTTATTATGAGATCTAGAAAAAAATTTCAAAGAGATAATCGCAGGTCACAGTTGCCTTCAACTACACGTGTTATTTAATTTAGGAACAGATTGATGTACTTCGAGATAATCTAAAAAAACACGGTTACTTCTTTATTCCACGAAACACATCGCATATTTGCAGGGGTAACTACAATTATTGCTTTTTAGTTATGTATTTTGAAATTTATGAACTAATTTAACTCTACTTACGGCTTTGTACTCTCTTATATTTCATTATAATCTAGGGTTGTAAGTATAATCACGTTGTTATTTAACGGAAAATCCTTTTTTGTACATAGAGTAATTAGAATTATACAATAGTCCTAGATTGTAAAATACAGGAAGAAGTAATTATGTTATATTTGCGTTATAGATTTTCTTGTAAAATTTACGTAAACATAATTATAACTTTATCAGTGGGAGAATTCTAAAATATTTACGTAATAAAACATTTTCGACGCAAGTTTAGTTACGACTTTTTACACGGGTAGTGCGATATTGTGTGTCATTAAAATAACTAGTCTAAGGTACATAAACAACATGTCAATGTTTACACTATAACATCAAGCTCAGCTCGAATGTCGCTCGTAATGACGGCGCTACTCGCAGCGCAAGTGTAAACCTTGACTTGTTGCTTAATGTACAAAGACAGAAACTGCATAGCCACAAACTAAAATTCAATAGATACTCTACAAATTTTACTTTTGTGGCACTTTATGTAATGTAAGGAAAAAAATATAGCTTATAACTAAAGTCGAGGCTACCGTACCATCTCGTACGAGGCGGCGATGGTTCTGGGACGCTTCCCCCCCATTCGACATTCTGGCCGACATGTACGTGGCGACGTATGCGTCGCGGCGTGTCGACCGGGGCAGCGACGGGGGGAACGCCCCGGAACCCGTGCACGAAGTGCCTAGGCAGGAGTGGTGGCACCGACGGATTGTGGCGGTCTGGCGCGCGCAGTTCGAATTACGGGCCGTCGGTGCCGTACTCCCGCACCTCGAAGCTTGGCTCCGCGGGAAGGAGGAGATCACCTACCGATTGACTCAGATACTCACCGGGCCGGCTTCGGTGAGTACGTATCTGTGTCGAATAGGACGGGAGGGATCGACACGATGCTACCACTGTGCATCCGACCTCGCCTCCTCGGGCTGTGACCTCCTTCTGTGAAGCAGTGATACTCCAAAAGGAGGCGGCGCCGGGCTCGGTAGCACAGCTGCGGCGCCGCCCTGCGGCGCCCTCGCCCTGCGGCGGCGCTCTCCTGGACTGGACGGGACCACACCCCTTCCGTGGCCATCGTCGGGCGTCGTCGGTGGTGGGAGATCGGGGGAGGTAGTGTATCCTCCTCCAAGGAGGGCTCCTCTGTATCGGCAGGGGAGCGGAGGTTGGGGGTTCCCGAAAGTCGCTTGGCGTTCCCGGGGGCTCCCTACATGCCTGAGGAAGGCCATCCCTGAGGTTAATAGTGGGTAGGCCTCCTCCTTCTGGGGCGGAGAGTCCCACATTACCGCCGGCTCGCCACAGCCGAGGTATGCAATTTAATGCATTTTCCTCAGAGGAACAAAAAAAAAGGGGCGGATCATTTTATTAATGTAGCACTTTACTTCAGAAAAAGCAGCATCGAAGCATGAAAAAGGATGACCAATCCAAACATAAACTAGTGTAATTCGTTTTCCGTGCCAGACGGATCGATACACGTGGATTTAGGTCAGCATTTAAAACTCGGGAACATATCCAGTGCATCCGTACGGGACAATTGGATAAAAAGCTATTAATACCTGTCAAAAACATCGCATGCTTGAATATATTATCTCAGGAAATTCCATATATTGGTTGACGGTAAGTGCTAAATGTTATATTGTACAAATGGCTTACTTGCGACAGTCTAAGAACATGTTTATCATCTTCATCATCATTTCAGCTAAAGACTGCTGCTGGACATAGGCCTCCCCCAAGGATCATGTTTAAAAATGTAACTTATTAAAATACCAAATATGTTGCCTACTCGCAATTTATGGCTAAGAAACCATAGAATATGCATAAGATATTCGTCAAATTCAGCCTACCGCAAGAACTACTAATACGGCATGAGATTCATACTCATACATACATGGCTCAGTTATGTAGCCATATATCCCAAATCATTAATTATCAGCCTTACAAATCATCATCATCACTTAACAAAAAATATATCATTATCGGCTAGCACAAATTGATACTTTCTTTATAATAAATAGATATTGTAGCATAATTTATTTTAATAAATGTATACCTTCGAAATCATTAATAAATAGAAATACATTCTGAATACATAAAGAAACGTTAACGCCATGATAATGATTCCAAAATGGATTAGGAGAGCTTCATCCTCTAAAGAGATGTGTCTGCAGCATCAATAGAGACGCTACCGGAACAAGAAAGACAGAGCCAGATGGCATACACCCTGAAGCATAGCGGAACCATCGAAGTCGCAACCCACCGACAGCTCGGAACAAGCTGCCCTGCGACTACACTGCACTGATGGAGCATTTATCTGTCACTGTCTCCACACAATAATCCCTGTAATTTTAATAATTATTATATAAAAATGATACCAACTTCATATTACACGTTGATACTATATAATTATTGAACTAGTCCTGGAATTTTGTGAACTGAAATTGCTAATCTGTGTCTAATTTAATGCTGATATTCAAGTTACCGAACATCGTATGTCATATTATGAATTCACCTGGTACGCTCTTGCATAATCCATAAGATTTATTGGCTACTAGCCATTTTCCGCTTGTCCGTGTAGATATCGTAAACTAACGTCAATTAATTAATTTTATACCTGCCTAAAATTAAGGCTGACAACGCAGGCGTTATGTAAAACAATTGTTCGTGTGTATGTACATAATTTGTACGTACCTGTTGGAGTATATCACGCCAATATTTACGTATTCATTCCATATTACGCAAATTCACTTACGTAGAATACATAATCACTTTAATACTAAAATATAAATACATATTACTTGAAAAATATTGAATCCTTCCATATTTAAAATTTATAACATCGATTACAGTAATAATTCAAAGTTGTTGGTTTTTATTGTTAAATATATATCTAAAACAAGACAATTAGACAATCTTTATATATAAATATAACATGTTTTAATTTATAGATATTCCTACAAAAGGTTTTTGAATGCGTCGTATGTAGTAGTTGGTTTAGCCGGCTTAACCATTACGTTGTAAGTATAATATATATAGTGGATAAGATTAAAAAAAAAGTCCCAGTCAATCCGCGTAATACTGAATATCGTCGACCCAGGCACGTCATTTCTGACCCTCCCGACTCATTGACGCTGGCTCTTCAAGCCTTGCGAGAGGCGGCATCTTGCGCCGCCATCCCTTAGTTATCCATACTCGCAGTTGCTGCATATGTACGAGTAGGCCCCATCACTTCAAGCCGAACCCACTTTGGCGTACCGAGCCTTCCTTCGCGCATATGTCCTCTTCGGAGGCAGCGCCGATGTGCCCTCTCCTGAGGGTACGCAACCATTCCATTCAAGCATAAGGCCACTAGGGCCAAGGCTAGGCTGAGTTTAGTCGTAGTCTGTTGATCGAGCCGCCTCGATTCACCAGGAGTCCGACATAATCAACGCATCCCTGCTTGCCTGTTGCGTTGGTATCCATGAGGATTCCAGCCTCCTCTCCTGAGGGAAAAAAAAAAAAAAATAAAAAAGTAGGTGCTCCACAAAGTTCCAATTATTCATTACACAAATATTTTCAAGTTGTTTAGTTACGTACAAAAAAAAATCTGTAAAGAAAACATTCGAGCAATAATTTTTTACAACTTTAAAAGAGGACTAATACAGCTTCAATGTTTTCATGAACTAACTTAGCCGCCTTAGTCAACTACGCTGGCTCAGTGTGGATTGGTTGACTACCTTTGAATTTCTTTGCAATTGTATGCAGGTTGCCTCGCGCTGTTTTCCTTCGTTCCTTCGTTAGATGTACATACAAAAGTCAAAACCTGAAAAAGACATTTGTACATGGCAGGATCAAACCCCCGGTCTCGTAAATCATCCGATTCGTAGATCAGAGCCGAGAACACAGCATTACTAACGCTCCTATATCACATCCGACGCCTCATTACACATATCACACGCGGACCAAAGTTGGCGGGCAAAAGCTAGCAAATAATAGAACAATAATACTGTGTTAAAATTATTCTCATTATTAAGGGTTCTAATTTCTATTTCCAAGACTTGAGTTTTGCTTAGGAAAATTATTGAAGGACAGATTTTTATTACATAATCTTTTAAAACCATGATTAAGTACCGAAACTTGATCACGATTCCTCTTGCCGTAACGTTCGGTATTGATTTCCAGTGATAAATGTTAGTTCAAAGTTTGGGGAATTCAATTTGATTGGAGACCAATTAAAGTAAAATCTAAGTTAATTCCAGCTTAGTTGAGAATATCGCTCAGTTGACGTGTAAGATTAATTAGAGAGTTATCGATTTATTCACTAATGAGCATTTTGTGATTGATTAGTTAGCATTAAGTATGTGAGTGATTGGTGTAGCTAATCGAAGGAAGTGTAGTTACTATGAACTAGTGAGCTTACTAGAGATTTTTGAACTTGATTTACTTCTGATTTAAAAGGATTTTCATAAAGAATATGTTTGCTCCCAAAGTCACATGCTGTTTATCTCTGGCCCACACATCGCCCTACCGACTTCTCAGTGCGATCTTTAAATACTTGCGTGGAAATAATGCATTAACTACCGCGGTAATAGTTGCGATGCAGGCCGTGTTGTTTATGGATGACAGCGAAGCTTTTGGTATACTGGTCGAACTGGTACATGTAAATTATACACCAGAGTTAATTCTGATGTATTTTTTTCCACCTTATTAATTGCTGTTAATTCCAATCAGTGCACCTCACGTTCTCTTTTAAACATCAACATCCATATACTTAAAGTCGCACTTAAATAAGATCATGATAAGAGATAGAAGACTAAACCGGCATTAGAGACATCGATTAAATCAATTAAATGTGCATTGCAATTGAGAAATGGTGTTTAGGAAATGTGGGATAGGTAATAAAGATCAAGAAATGTTAAAATATTTTGGTAGAAATGTTAAGATATACGGGCAACGGATATACAATGCTTTTCGGATGCTGCTGGGGCTCCTGCGTTACTGTGGTGTGTTGAGTATGTCTGCCGATGCGCACACTGCTGGTTTTGACACTAT
This sequence comes from Scirpophaga incertulas, assembly GCA_036419045.1. Lineage (NCBI taxonomy): Eukaryota > Metazoa > Arthropoda > Insecta > Lepidoptera > Crambidae > Scirpophaga > Scirpophaga incertulas. The sequence goes on along the minus strand of CM071629.1, from coordinate 26,193,101 downwards.
CATTTGTAAAAGTTCTGCACAGCTGATGAACAGTATTCGTGGGAGCGTCTACTGTATTTTGGAAACAGCCGCCAGGTGTAAAGGCTGAATGTTCCTTTTTGAGGTACTTCAGGTAAATATGCACACTCTAGTGTCAGAGTCCTCAGAAAAGTAGATGAACTGAATGTTATTTTTTTTTTTTAATAATAGTTTGTTTTATTAGTAGTTAATACGAGTAAGTATTGTACCTACTAACATTTGTATGGACAAAAAAGTCTGAAATAATGAAAAAAGAGTACCTATTATATATTCAAATTTTTTGGCATGGACGTCACCTCTCATTATACACAAATTAGAATCTTCCATCAAAATATTCGTTATCTTACGAATATGTGCGGTTTTTCCAGGACACTTTTCAATATTGAAAAGATGAAACCTAGAAGAAATTTATTGATTAAATTTTAATTTCTAAGAACATGTATTTTCTAAAGAACCAGAAAAAGAGAATCTCATATACATAGTATTTGATATACATAGAATAACATATAATAGAATATACAAAGAATAACTCTGACACCACCACCCATCCCAGTAGGATCATTTCGAAACAATCTGTAACCTGGGAAACAGTATTCTGTGGAAACCCATCAACCACACCATCACTAAATGTAGATATAAAGTTAGTGTACATGAAGAACAGAAAAGAAGTTCCTACCATCAAATTACGATTATAATTAGCCGCTCAAATCATCAACATCATTTGTAGCAGAGGGAAAATTGTGCTCCACACTCACGACTCTATCAAAAGAGCATATAAAAAATCATCTCCATTGTGAAACGTAATACTTTAATTATAAAAATCGTAGCGGTACTGTGTCTTAATTTTTATAAACAAATTATACTAAAAATAAAAAAGAAATCACAAATTAAATACTATACTTACAATAATCTTATCTAAGAATATTAAAATAATTAGCTATTCATAAACCGGCAATACAGAACCGGCAGAGATGCGATGAAAGGTGAATGGGAACGAAGATGTGTGAGCGACCTAACACCACACTGCAATTGTATGAGTGCATTTTCACCATTGGTGTCCATTTCTATGGTACTGGATACTAATGTTAAGCGCACTTTCGGATGCGCAGTAATCGTAGGCATATTGCCTACGTTTACTGCGCATCCGAAAGTGCGCTTATGGCCTGCAACTGTAGCTGAGGAAATTATAGACTTGGAACCACCCTACAGAATCAGGGCAGTGACGCTGATATTTATCACTCAATCAACAACAATCAACCACGCCATAGACTCAAATGTACGTTAAGATATGAGAGACCTAATGTCTGTACGCGATAATTTTAAAATATTTCATTTTCATACAAATTAGACCGTCTGTGAAATAATAAATTCGTATTCTGATTGATTTAAATGTAGTTGCAATACTTGATCTTGTGTCTTTTACCGAGACACGATAATAGCGTGGGCGACATGTACCCTATGTAATACATAAATGTCTTATATAAAATTTTGCTAAATATTTACGATAATAATATAGAGCATAAAAGTTTCTAAATGTCAAAGATGTACATAATGATAAATAAAGATCGCTTTATCGCTAAATCTTATATAATGTTTCAACATAAAAAAACTGTCCTTCGACAGAGTAGGTAAGTAAATATCACCTTAGGATATAAATTCGCGTCGTTCATTTTGACGCCACGATATTTCTTTTGTCGCCCAGGTGTCCCTCGTTCATTATGAATTTTCTTCTCTTAATTTTTGTCCGTTAGAGTGTTTTCATCGTCCCTTTGATAATTATTTCCTTTCTAAATAGGTCGCTCAGCGAATAGATGTGATATGCTGAGTATGTACAATGTACGTGTTATAGGACTGAACGGAAACAAAAAGTTATCGGAACAAACTGAACATTTATGAAGGTGGTTTTTTGCAGGGAACCGATTGCTCTGCTTTTAAACATTTTATTTTAAATAATTTTTTTATTTATATTATACAGAGAATGAAAATACCCACACCGAAAACTTAAGAACCTTATTTTCCCACCATTTTCATAGTTTCAAAAGTATTGTCATTATCAAATATTAAATGTGTTTTTTAACTTTTCCTATTACCTAACGATATTTTTTGACTTCTTAATAAAACAATAATCAAAAGCACCTATCGGTAGAGAAGCGTCTAAGGTAGAGAATAATCAGCCCCACCTGTTGGATATCTTCGCGGCCATCCGCAGGGCATTATGTAGAACTCGGACTAATCTACCTATCGAGACAACTCTTCTTAAGCTCCAGTCCTATTGACCTTAGAGACTTGAGTGGATACCGACCGACCGCCCGACCCCGACCTGACCGATCTCGATTTCTGGATTAGAGGTTGTGTATACAATATGAATTCACGTCTCATATTTGTAACATATATGAGATTATTTATATTATAAATTAGATATTATTTACATTATAAATTTATACACTATATTTATTTATAAATATAGTGTGGTGCTGCGGTCAGTATAAGATTTTTTTAATACCAAAATATTAGTGACTTGGAACACCATACAGATATGAAAATAATTTTATAAGGACTATTAATGAAGCACAATAACAATTTCTAAAAACGGAGCCATAATAATTTATCACTTAGGTCACCAATGAATTTTACAAATGCAAGAGTAGGCAGAAAACAGCGTTATTCCAGTAATTTTTTGAGTTGAAGTTTTATTAGGTCTTTTTTACCTTAATGTTTATCAATTTTTCACCTTCCAGTTTTTGTAGATAGACATTCCCACATAATGCAATAATGTTCATAACTATTATTCTTGGAAAAGTTTCTTGATAGATAGCACATACGAGTATAGTGTGATTGCGGTATTAGTCTCTCTGACACATTCAAATTTCAATTGTACTCTTGCTTTTATTAAATTGATGTAACCCTTGTTGCTTTCCTTAATGATTTCACTGGCGAATTCGAGAACTATCGGTGAAAATTCAGTTGGTTTGACAGAGATTTCTTATATCTTGTTTCAATAACAGTACATTTAATACCCCGCCAGTTTTAATCACAATACCACACAGGTTATTTTATGTTTTAGTTTGCAATTCGTCGCCAACGCCGCAAACGGGCGAATCTGATTTAAGAAAATTGTTCAGGAGAGCAAAAAAAAACGTTTTTTTCCCCCGATGGCGTGCATATTTTAGCTGTATTTCTATTTAGAAAAAAACTATTATAATGATAAAAATCAATTGTAATAGTATACTATGGAGACGTAGCTACTAAATTAATACAGCAGTAATATTTTACATTGCTGTATTTTAGACTGTTCTGTATGAAGTTCGCCCCTTTGCGGCGTCGGCGACGAATTTAGGGATATTTTGATTATTGCCATATATATATATATATATATATATATATAATATATATATATATATATATAATATATATATATATATATATAATATATATATATATATATATATCTGATATTCCAAGTTGATTACTTTCTCCTTCATTTGTTTTATATGTGCAGTCTCAGTTTTTCGCACAGATTCAATTGCTAGTATTTTTGAAAAGGTGACGTCGTACTGCTTCGAAATATATATATGCCTTTATTTAGATGCCTTTACCTTCGCAATTTCTCAATTATCGCTGATGGTAGGGATGCAAGATTTTGTTTCATTATCATTGTACATGCCGAGAATAAGCTACGTACCTGTTAATTGATTGACAAATCCTCACGCTTAAATTAAAAATTATCTCGCTACCCCATCAAGAACGTACCCCTAATGTACTAAGAATTTGAATGTGTACCACGAATTGGAATCTCATTTCTCCTGTCTTGTTTCCAATTTTATATGGGGTCGACGCAACATGTCTTCCTCTTCCACTATCCGCTGTCACTCGCCATTTCGAAACTACCTTATGAACGAATTTGAATATGTAGGCTTAAAAAGATTTCAATTAAGGTAGTCACTTCTTAATATATATCTAAGGATAAAAGTAGTTTCACAGTATTTATTTTCAGTACAATAACCTACCTCCGTTTACACATTGTATATTTGAGTTGAGATATTCTTCAATTATCATAAATTTATAAGGGCTTAAACTTGGGCACTTGGATTTACTTCGACAAAAAAAACATCATATTTTTAGGAATCAGAAGAGAAATTCCTTAAAAAAATAAACAATTTAACAAATCACTTATAAACACAAAAATTTGGCAACAAAATAATTTTACAGAGGAACAAAATCAGCCTAACGCCTACTTTACGAATTACGCAACGTTACGCAACGCAACACGTAATAACGTTACGACCGGTCTACCCGCTCCGAATGCCCGATGATAAGTAAGTCGCTAGCCAACCGCAGCGGCTTTTATAGGCAACGGTCGGCAACCTTACGCAACGTGTGGGGGTATCCGCTTATACGCCTCTCCTGACATAGTGTCGTCCTCGACACGAGCCTCGGGGTTGTCACCCACTCAGTCATCCACATTCGAGCGTCCCCCTTTAGACAGTTGCCTATTCTGGAAAGACATTCGTAACCGTTCCAGTTATTCATCGACTTGGCACGATCGACTTCTTCACACCAATCTTCGAAGTTATGCAAATTAGGATCGAAACTAGAAATATAAAATATTTGGTTGGATCTCACCGTGCTGTTGATGGAGCGTATCGCGTCTACTATACGCTCGGTTACCGTGGCTGTGACGCTAACGTTGGCGACCTCCGGCGCAGTCTCGGGCGGGCCCTCTGACGGCACGACCGGCGTCACAGGAACGTGCGGCGGCGTGTGCGACGGTCCCTGGCTCTGCGCAGGCGTCGTAACCGCACAGCGAGCCTCCAGCGGCCTCGCAGTCGTCGCGCGCCCAGACGGCGCCGATGAAGCGGGTGCGCAGACGGAGCGCCGCGTAGTCGGGCGCCGCATAGTCGGCGGCGTGTGCGCGCGGTCCGATCGCCTTGACAGCGACGCGGCGCTGCGGCGAGATGATGGCGGCATGTGCCCGCGGCTCGGGCACCGAGGTGATGTTGACGACTGGTCCCTCACGGACCGGTGGGCGTCCATGGCGAGCGTCCGCCTCTCCAAGGCATGGAGTCGAGATCGCATCGCCTCCATCTCTCGTCGTCGTTATCTAGCGCTACGGGCGGAAGACACACTTAACAACGCCCATGGACGGAAGACACACTTAACAACGTCCAAAGTTATTTAGCGCTACGGGCGGAACACACACTTAACAACGCCCATGGACGGAAGACACACTTAACAACGTCCAAATTTATTTAGCGCTACGGGCGGAAGACACACTTAACAACGCCCATGGACGGAAGACACACTTAACAACGTCCAAAGTTATTTAGCGCTACGGGCGGAAGACACACTTAACAACGCCCATGGACGGAAGACACACTTAACAACGTCCAAAGTTATTTAGCGCTACGGGCGGAAGACACACTTAACAACGCCCATGGACGGAAGACACACTTAACAACGTCCAAAGTTATTTAGCGCTACGGGCGGAAGACACACTTAACAACGCCCATGGACGGAAGACACACTTAACAACGTCCAAGTTATTTAGCGCTACGGGCGGAAGACACACTTAACAACGCCCATGTGCAGTCATATTTACCCTCGAAGAACGCTGCACAAGTCTCTGGGCACCACTCTCCTCGCCACGGCACCATATGCTGTGCTGCAGCTTGCGTAGTCTTTCCGTAGGCTCCGCTCAGCAAGCGTAGCTCGTAGCGACCATTCGGCAGGATCCTGACTACTTTGTACGGGCCACGCATGCCAGGATCAAGTTTTCCTGTGCTCTGCGAAAACTGCTTAACATTTTGAGGTTCAGCTGAGTCAATCAAAGCTCTAACCTTCTCCTGACTCGGCCTAACCTGACCTTCACTTATATTGCTAAGATCGACGCAAGACGGTCCATGATCGAATTCAATGTGGAATGAATAGCCAAATCCGGGGTATGTGACCTGCTTGAAGACCGCGATCTGTTCAAGCGACGATGATGGCGATCACGATTAGACGTTTTTTTTGACGGTGTGAAATTTTCATTACGCGTCCTACTATATGACCGACGTCGCGATCGGCGGTTCCTAGTGGACACTTCGTGACGGCTACGTGAACGGTGCCGCGACTTATCACGGGAACGACTTCGCGACCTACGGTCACTCCGACTGGATCCGCCAGCCATTATTACAAACATGAACACTAAAGTACGCAGAAGACTTTGTTCCTCGTAATTGTGGGCTAAGAGTTGCTTATCCCACTTCTGATTTTAGGAATCAGAAGAGAAATTCCTTAAAAAAATAAACAATTTAACAAATCACTTATAAACACAAAAATTGGCAACAAAATAATTTTACAGAGGAACAAAATCAGCCTAACGCCTACTTTACGAATTACGCAACGTTACGCAACGCAACACGTAATAACGTTACGACCGGTCTACCCGCTCCGAATGCCCGATGATAAGTAAGTCGCTAGCTTTTTTTTTTTTTTTTTTTTCCTCGCTTCCCGCGGGCAGTGAATCCTCATAGGGGGCACGCCACCACAGTGGTCGTTTTGACAACCCCCTGGTGCTGGACGACTTGCACCGGATACCACCCGCGCCCGGTCTACGGCGGGTGGTTATGTTGGACTCTGACGGAAGGTCAGCCTACCAACTAAACACTGCCTAATGCCTTTGGCCGGGCAGAAAGCCTGGGGCCCTATCGGCTATATCGGAACGCTCGCCCTCTCAGGGGAGGGGGCGAGGTAGCGCAGCCCTTAACGGTGCATACGCTTCAGGGGATAGGCCGGTTCCCAGAGTGGGTCGGTCAAACTTGATTGTGTACAGAAGGTACTTAGTGACCCATGCTGTTCCGCGGCGCAGATGCCGCGTCCAGCAGGGTTTGCAATTTACTAGAAATGAGGTCGGGAGGGTCGGTGAGCGCGTTTCTAGGGCGACGGTATGAGGGAAGTCGCTAGCCAACCGCAGCGGCTTTTATAGGCAACGGTCGGCAACCTTACGCAACGTGTGGGGGTATCCGCTTATAATATAATACCATAGGTATGATTTAGTAAAAAATTGTTTTATCATACTTATTATTTACTTATCTATTAACTATTATATAATTCATCACAAAATTCAAAAATATCAAAATCATTTATTCATTCTAGGCTGTTACAAGCACTTGTGAAAGTCGAAAAGCTACGCCAACAAGATCAATAATAAACCGGAGTAATCAAGTTTTCACGAATGTACGAGTAATAGAAATTGTTTCTAAAATTATATTTATTTTTTAATTACACAGGCTGCTGAAAATTTTAATTATGTTAATAGTTAGTATGTCTCTAAATTAATCCTAAGCAGCTATAGCGTGTAATGTGGTATCTATAATACGTTCTTCAGCCTCGAGATTATACATAATCCTTCGTGATGAATAGGAAATAGTCTCCGTCTTAGTTCTGCTACATTAATTAGTCTAGTTACTACGTCATGACAGTCGCAAGCTTCTATTGGGAACAGTAACTTCTAGACTATAGAATATATATTTAATATATATTTGCCAGGTATAAATCCGTGGATGTACATTAGGGGAAATCTTGTACATTTGTTATTAGTTATTATTTCTTTTTTTTCCTTAAAATAATATTGTGGTTTCAAAGCAGACGTAAATATGAAGTCATTTATTTTGATAAAAATTATTTACAGTCCATTTTTGGTACATAACTATATGTTATACAAAGACGCAGTACATTATTTAGTTCTATAATCAATAATTTTCACAGCGCACACGATGTATGTAATATTTTACAACTTGGGCTTCATTATTGGAGTATATAGCCTATGTTCACTGGGAGATAGTGTGGCTTCCCAACAGTGAAAGAATTTTTCAAATCAGTCGACTAGTTCCGAGGCCTACTTAGTGCAAAAAAAAACAGTTTAATATTTTCTCATTATATAGAAGTGTAGATTGGTGATATCATTCATCATTTTCTTAGATATTACATTAGATGTACAGCTACAATTGGACCCACAAATGGACACATTGGCAAACAAAACTTAGTTCTGCGGCACACTCAGTTAAAATGTAATCTTTTTAACTAATTTTGAAATGACAATAATGATTTATTGTAGCTACTTTCATAGTATTATGTCCTATTGATTTTTTCTATCTGGATCAGTAGTTATTATTAAAAGTATTTCCCTTTACTAAAAAGAGTGAAAGGTGCCATTTACAATTTACGGCCCAGAAACTCACTTAGAGAATTGTTTTGATTTTGATATAGTATGACAATTTATTTGTTGTTTAAGGAAACTATAACACATTCAATAAACACAGTGATTAATAAAATGTGAATGCAAGAAATAGAGATAAACTAGCTGTTATATATAAATACACTTCGTCGTCGCTTAGAAGCTGGTCTCAGACAAATAGTCTGAACACAACTTCTTTTATAAGTTTAAACAAGTTCACATTATATGCACAAAAAGCTATAGTTTTACTGTGGTATGTACTATAGTCAAAATATTTGACAACGTACCTTTTCAGTCATTAAACCAAAATCCAAACATTGTTATCATTTGAATAATCCTTAAGATATAATAACCTTTCTATATAATAACCTTTTTTGAGGCGTCTTTGGTAACAACGTAACTTTATTATGTAATATGCTGCATCTTTTCGACACATAATAAGTATATACTAGAGTATTATACTATGTATTATTACCTTAAATTGTATATTAAGACTAATACGGTAAACGACGATTGAAAAGAGGAAGTAAAATTAGACCTTCAGAGATTCTAGTCTGCTGTTTTTGAGAAGGCTCTCCCGGTTTCCGAACAGATGGTCTTTTTTACAAGCTTTTATTTACTTTCACCTGTCCCGTTGTCTGTCTGTAATTAAATCTTGCAACTTAAATTTGATCCACTTCCCGGTTTCCGATTGAGCTGAAATTTGGTATACACGTGTAGTTCGGATGACAATGCATGATTCACTGTGTGACGTCATTCTAAATGCAACATGGCGGCGTTCCAATATGGCGGACCAATTATTTTTAATGCACTCCTACAATATGGGTATCAAATAAAAGGGCTTGCCAAGAATAACTAGAAAAATAATGTGACGTCATTCTAAATCCAACATGGCGGCGTATCCAATATGGCGGACCAATTATTTTTAATGCACTCCTACACTATGGGTATCAAATAAAAGGGCTTGCCATGAATAACTAGAAAAAAATAATGTTACGTCACTCTTAATCCAATACGGCAGAACACCAAAAATGGCGGATAATTTTCTTTTATTCGTTCCTACAATATGGGTATCAAATGAAAGGGCTTCTCAGCAAGCCTGTAGAGTCAAAGTCACAAGTCAAAGTTACAAGCAAAACTATCATTTCCCTTGTTACAAATTCGATGTAGCCGAATAATGAAGCATTAAAAGTACAAGTACACAGTACTGTAACTATTCCTATTATCCACGATGTCCATAATACGTAGGCAACGTATATCTTAAGGTATTTTATAAATAACAGTATCTTGTTTCCTTTCCCATCAATATCGATGGCGGCGCACTTACGCATGTTCATTAGATTATACTTTAATTCATCAGTCCGCTACACTACGGCGACCATGATAAAATGTATAAGTCAAGACAATAGAGAATTCTACTCTTTTTAAGTAGAAAAGTACTTTAATATGTTGATTTTCATAATTAACATATTTATTGTTAGAGGTTGGAATTTTGTCTATGGTTAGTTATTTGTCAAAATTTAAATATAGTATTATGAGTTTAAAAGAATAAAGCGTGCTGTCTTTATATTTATTGATTGAAAGAATGCTTTGATGTTATTATATTAGTTTTATTAGAAGATGAAGTAGGGTTTTGAGTTTTTATAATGTAACTATATATTTAGTATGATTGAATTATAATGTGTGAATGTAATAATGGTATTTATTTTATAAATCGTAAATTTACCCTTTAAGATTTATTCGACAAAATAATTTTAAAATAACGTTTTTAACAGCCATGAAAACGCTACAGAGATGATAATGTAAGCGTAAATTATCGGCACCTATTCGATTAGGACCTCAATTATATATAATGTATTAAATTGAAGATGTCCTAAAGAAAGGCCGGGTCAAGAGTACTCGCAACCGACGAGCATGCATGAAGACGCTCATGAAAGTGGAGGAAGCAAGAGAAGTGTGCCAGGATCGTAGCAAGTGGAGAGAGGTGATCTCTGCCTACCCCATTGAGAACAAGGCATGACATAAAATCAAAATCAAAATCAAAATAATATTTATTCAGCATAGACCTTTACAGGCACTTATTGACGTCAACAAACAAAACAAAAAAAAAGCTTAAATAAAAAAAAAAACAAAAACCTTGTCCGTACGTACGAATAAGGAAAAAAAAAAGAAAAATATATTGACTCGACACCTGTTCGGAAATTGGGAGAGCCTTCTCGAGAAGAACAGGCAAGAAACTCTGAAGGTCTATTTTTTATCTCCTCTTTTCAATGTTAACAATCACAATAATACAATACAAAAATACAATATAGTACAAGATACAATCACACCTAACACGATTACAGTCGTATGTATGTTTACATACACATATTAAATATTACAATATTATAAATAATGTTGTTAGCAAACATGGCTCTATGAATAGTGTCCCTATTCCCAAACAGTGTGATCATTAAGAAAGTCACTTACTTTATAATAACCTTTACTCATGAGTGTCTTTTTGATATGGTTTTTAAATTTATATAAAGGCAAATCAATGACACCTTGCGGAAGTTTGTTAAACATAGATATACATTTCCCCAAGAACGAACAGTTTTTGTTTCTAGTATTCACATTATGTAGATCACTGTTTTTATTGAATTTATTATAGTTTCTATATACAAAAACTAAATTATCATATATATATTGACTAGCTAAAGTTAAAATATTAATTTCTTTGAACAATTCTTTTAGGGATTCTCTAGCCTGTAAACAGTAAATAGCACGAATCGCTCTTTTTTGTAAAAGGAAAATACTTTCAATGTTAGCCGCTGATCCCCATAGCAGCAGTCCATAAGACATAACACTATGAAAGTAGCTGAAATAAACAATTCTTGCCGTTTCAACATTAGTTAAAAGTCTAATCTTTTTTACTGCGTACGCCGCTGAACTAAGTTTGATTGCCAAAGTTTCAATATGTGGATCCCACTGTAGTCGTGAATCTAACGTAATGCCTAAGAATTTAGTATTATTTACCAAGTCAATGACATCACCATTCATATTTAAACTAGTATCAACCTGCCTTACATTGGGCAAAGAGAATTTGATACATTTTGTTTTCTTAGAATTTAAAGACAAATTATTAGTTGTGAACCAATACAGAACTCTCGAGAGAGCACTATTTAAATCGTCATAACATTCCTTTTGTCTATCAACTTTGAATAGTAAAGAAGTATCATCTGCAAACAATACTGTCTCACACGATTCTGTAATGTAGTAAGGAAGGTCATTTATATATATTAGAAACAGTAGAGGACCCAATATTGATCCCTGGGGAACCCCCATAGTTATAGGCGAGCTAGCAGATTCTGATCTATTAATAAGGACTTTCTGCAATCTGTCTGATAAATAAGATTTTTAAAAGGCTAACAGCTCCATCCGAGACACCATAATGTCTAAGTTTACTTAAAAGCGTTTCATGACTCACACAGTCAAACGCTTTGGAAAGGTCGCAAAACACTCCGATTACATCCCGCTTGCCCTCCCATGCGTCAAAAATATGTTTCATAAGTGCAGTTCCGGCATCGGTAGTGGATCTACCTTTGGTAAAGCCGAATTGGCTTTCATGCATGAATCTGTTTGTTCTCAAGTGACCTATTAGTTGATTGTAAATAACTTTCTCGAAGATTTTGCTGAAAGTAGGTAATATGGATATAGGTCTAAAATTTGAGGGATCTTTTTTGTTACCCGATTTGAAAAGTGGTATTAATTTACTATATTTCATTAGATCAGGAAAGATACCCTCATCAATACAAGAATTAAAAATTTGTGCTAACAATGGGGCTAATTCATCGATGACAGGTTGAATTATGTGAGTTGATATACCCCAGAGATCTTCAGTTTTCTTCTTGTTAAGTAAACGGAATGTTTTCTTAATTGAAGAAGCATCAATATGGCTAAATTTGAATGATTCACTGCCCCTATTCACACTTGACTCTAGGAGGGTGACGGCTAAACTAGGAGATGAGTTAAGATTACTGGTAGTTATAGCAGCAATTTGAGAAAAATAATCAGCAAATGCATTCGCAACTGCATCGTCCGACTTGATAGTCTTATTATTAATTTCTAAAGAGAAAGAGTTCCAGAGCTTCTACTTTTTCCCGTTTCCTGATTTATTATAGTCCATGTAGTCTTAACTTTGTTCTTTGACATATTTATTTTATTTGATATGTATAAAGATTTAGCACATAAACAAACATTTTTAAAAGTCTTTGAGTATTTTTTTACATAATCTAAAAAGGCAGGGTCGACAGAAGTTGTTTTTAAAGCATATAATCAAAAAGTGTTCTCCTGCTTTTATATATGCCTGGAGTAGCCCAGTCACTAAATTTCTTTTTGTTGTTTAATTTTACAACCTTTTGTGGGAACATATTGTTGCTTTCCATTCTTACTAAATTAAATAAATTATTATATAACTTATTGGCATCTCCACCAACAGTAGGCAAAGATGTAATTTGAGATGTTATTTTTTTTTTAAATTTACATAACCTTCCCTGGGATATAGGTCTACAAATCAATTCAGTTTTAGGGCTAACATGATGGTGCTCAATACAGGCTAGTTGTCCACTTTGGTCCCCGAGCCAAAAGGGTGGCGGGCGCATTGCATCGCCTGCTGCCCAATCTCGGGGGACCGAGGGATGGAGTTCGCCGCCTGTACGAGGGCGTCGTGCGATCCGTGGCCATGTATGGGGCTCCCGTGTGGTCGCAAGACTGCGCGAGGTCCCCCCGCTGCAGAGCTCTGCTACGGAGCCTGCAGCGGATAATGGCCATACGGATCGTACGAGGCTACCGTACCATCTCGTACGAGGCGGCGACGGTTCTGGGACGCTCCCCCCATTCGACATCCTGGCCGACATGTACGCGGCCGCGGACGTATGCGTCGCGGCGTGTCGACCGGGGGAGCGATGGGGGGAGCGCCCTGGAACCCGCGCACGAAGTGCTTAGGCGGGAGTGGCACCGTGGGATTGTGGCGGCCTGGCGTGCGCAGCTCGAAGTACGGACTCCCGTACTCCCGCACCCCCAAGCTTGGCACCACGGGAAGGAGGGTCACCTACCGATTGACTCAGATACTCACCGGGTACGGCTGCTTCGGTGAGTATCTGTGTCGAATAGGACAGGAGGGAACGACACATTGCCACCACTGCGCATCCGACCTCGACTCGGCCCAGCACACGCTGGGCCTCCGAGCGCCGAGTCTTGGTCGCAGAGATCGGGCGAGATCTGTCTCCGCCGGCATTGATTGCGGCAATGCTGGCGGACGAGGGAGGTTGGAGGGCTGTGGCCTCCTTCTGTGAAGCAGTGATGCTCCAGAAGGAGGCCGCCGAGCGGGGTCGGGAGATGGCCGATCCCGCTCGAAGAAGGCGGCGCCGGGCTCGGTAGCACAGCTGCGGCGCCGCCGCGGGTCGCCGGCGGGCGCGAGTAAGTCGCGACTGCTACGGCGACCCGGGATGTACCACGCCCCTTCCGTGGCCGGGGGGCGTCGTCGGTGGAGGAGACCGGGGGAGGTGGTAAGCCTCCCCCGAGGAGGGCTCCCCTGTGTCGACGGGGGAGCGGAGGCTGGGGGTTCCCGGAAGAGGCTTTCTGTTCCCAGGGGCTCCCTACATGCCTGAGGAAGGCCATCCCTGAGGTTTTTAGTGGGTAGGCCTCCCCCTTCTGGGGAGGAGAGCCCCACATAACCCCGGCTCGCCACAGCCGGGGTATGCAATTTAATGCATTTTCCTCAGGGAAACAAAAAAAAAAAAAAAAGGCTAGTTGTCCACTATGGTCAGAGTTAATGTAGTTTATTACAGCAGATTTAATTACTTTACAGTTACAAAAAATATTATCTAAGCAGGTAGCTGATGTGGGTGTTATTCTAGTTGGCTCGTTAAATACGTGATGCAGATCAAATGATTTATATAAATTAATAAACCTTTGGGACAGAGGTGATATATCTAAAATATTAATGTTAAAATCTCCACATACAATTACATTCTTATTTTTCCTGCACACTAATTGCAAAACATCCTCCATGGTGGATTCAAACTCTATATAGCTTCCAGATGGGGGCCTATTGATACACACTATAATAAGATTGTTAAGCTCCACACACGATATTTCAATAACTCTTTCAATGGAAAGTGATACAACATCTTTGCGATCTTTATAATGCAATACATTGTTTAATATGATTAAAGACCCCCTCTTATTGCAGATTGTCTAATATATGAGCTTACAATACTATAATTATTATCAAAGGTGATTAATTCATAGTTCTTAAGCCAATGTTCGGTAACACACAATATATCAACTTTTTTCACATGTTAACAACAAATTAATTTCTAAATCTTTGCCAGAAAAGCCTTGGATATTTTGATGTACAATTCGTAGATAATGAGGCTTTTCTATTGTCTTTAAAGAGCCAGAGATAATCTCTGTTGTCTTATTATTTAATTTAAATTCTTTGGAACAGATTCCAAGAAATTATATTGTATATGTTGCTCAATAATAACATATATGTATGTATGTAAATCTAGGTGTCGCCTCTTACTAGTGCTGGGTATACACAGTAGTGAGGTGCTACATATAACATACAGTATATCGTATTTATTGCTATACTCGTATGTTGGACAAAAATGAACTATAATTGCTGTTTTATCTTAAAATACAACAACATTGTTAATTTTTGGCGCTTGGTATTTCTATGTTAGGTTAAGATTATAGCATTTCGATTTTTGATTATAATTCAGAGAACGTATGAGAAAATTTAATTAATATATCTTGGCATGTGATACCTATACTGTATGTTTCAAGATCAAAGAAGCAGAAGCCACCTCGCAGTGCACCTTGCCCCAAAACAAATGAGACTAGGATATGTTGTTTCAACTTTTACTTGGCAAATAGCTCTAGATTCCTCTAGAGATCTATGTCAAGTAAAAGTTACCATGACCGTTGTACCTCACTCGGATGATATCTTCGATTAACGTAACGCTGTCTCTTTTCGACAAATCTGTATAAACTATTTCGTTTAACACGTAAGTAAAACCTTATTTTTTTCTTATTTAAGCGTTCATGGTAAATCTACAAAGAACTTATCGTGACCATTTAAAATAAGGTTAAAACAATATTTAAACAGAGATACCGCTCTTACAGTGTATAGAGCCATCTCACTTGCATCACGGTTGTAATGCTAAATCCTTTAGTATTATATTATCATACTGTTTATGATTTTATATTTTCTTTCTAAATAACACTATTAGCAAAATCCAAAATTAGTCCAAGTTTGTATGTATGGCAATCTCTGTCACATATATATACAATATTCACACTGATTATAAGCCATAAACTGAGATTGACGCTGAAATGTTCTGCTTATTTCCGCGACCCTGAAGTCTCGGTAATTACCTCAAACTGTTGTCACAGTAGCGCACCCGTGATAACAGTCTCCGCGATTCATCCGCGCAAGCGCAGCGACCTCGTGTGCCCGCTTCTAACGTGTATCTCTCGTGGCATAGCCTTAATGTAGTACCTAGACTTCAAAATTTATAGTTATAGTACTTTTACTTCAAGAGTGCATTTAAGGTGAATTTCAAGTGAATATTCGTGCATTTGTGGATATTGTTATTTGAATAAATGTGTCATTTTGTTTGTTCACTGCAAGGTGAACTTAAACTACCATGAAGTTTTAAAATCACGTGGGTAATGTTTTATCAGTAAGGCTTCAAGTATTAGACGTCCATATCATTGCTATCAAAATTCTCGCTCGCGCTCTTTCTCTAACAATGAAATAATATTAATCTCTTAAACAAATACCAGTTCTTGCGTTGCTCTACTTTAAAATGAATTTATAAAGCAATACTTTTACTTTCTTAATTTGAAGATATGAAGGAATGCACGGTAAAAACGAAAAATATTAAAAGAATTTTCGTCATAAATAAGATTCATTCAAATTACTTAGTCTTATAAATTATGATATTTTCGTTAATAAAATAAATATAATATTTTAAAAAATAACAAGAAAGTTAGGTCAGATTGAAGACAACAATATGTAAGAAAATTTAAATTCTAAGCATAACAGATATACATATATTATATATATATGTATTATATTATACATATATATATATATATATATATATATATATATATATATATATATATATATATATATATTATATATATATATATATATGTATATCTGTATCTGTATATGTTATATATATAATATATACATATAATATATATATACATAATATATATAAAATCGGTCCAGTACTTTTTGAGTTTATTCGTTACATACAAAAATACAAATATTTCCTCTTTATAATATTAGTGTAGATTATCGGTGTTTTATTTTTTTGTGATATTATTTAATTCTGTTATATATATATATATACCTTAATCATTCGAAGAAAACGATTTAATATCATTTACGTAAACATAATCATAAAATAATCAAAAGTGCCAACTTCTCACTTTAGAGGTAAAACACGATAACCACGAGAAAACAGCGAATTTTACTGCCATATCTTCAAATTTCTGTTATAATACTAATATCATCAAAAGCTTTGACGAATATTGACGAGTCTGTAATACAGGGAGAAAAAAAAATGCTTTTGCTGCTTGCTGGTTATTTCTAGCACAAGATCTCCCGTCGTAGTCTTATGAATCAATGGCGTAGTATCTTTGATGTGCAAAGGTAGATTATAAAAGAAGAAGATTATAAAAATCATATTTTAAAATTAATTTTTTTGACTCATTGAACACATTAAAATTATGAAAAATTGATATTATGGCCATTTAAACATAAAATTGACAAATATTTATAATTTAATATAAGGTGTAAAACATTGTTAGTATAAATTTGGTAAAGGTATAAAAGATATCTCAAAGTTACCTGAATTGATTTAATTTATACATAGAATTAAATGGTACTTAAATACCATCTGTATATGTTTGTAATTATTGCTTACTAATAACGTTATCGCAGGTAATATGGGAAGAGGTTTTTGAATATGTCGCTGTCGCAAAATTTATGTAATTCGCAATGTCGCAATTTTAAATATTTAGAGTAGGGCGGTAAGTACAGTAGGAAAAGAGAAATAATAAAACCAAATAATTATCAATATCGCAGATGATAATTACGTAAAATCATACGTATGCAATTCGACATGAGCAAAAACAACTCCGTTTACCATGACAAAGTGTTTGTTATAAAACGTAATGATTTTAGCTCGTGTCGCCCAGTTGGCGACAGTCGAAAGAATAATTTGCTTATATTTTGTGGTTTATTTATTTGTAATGGCTGGTTAAATATTATACATTGTTTTGTGACGAAATACACCTCTCTGATATGACTAGTTACGGGTATTGGCTAATTCCGTTGCCACATGCAGACTTATATTGGGTTTGGGTTTAACTATATTTTAGGAAGTGACTTTTATTTTAAACCTCGATTTTATATTTTAACATTTACATTATTTTCTAAGTTTAATGTTATGCTTACAGTTATGTTTTACAAGCTACCAAGTGCATATTTATACATTTCCGTAAATAAAAATATTTGAGTATTGTTATATACATGCAAAACTACAGGTAGACGTATATAATCCACAAGGCTTGTATCATGTTGCAATGGCTTATGTTTCCATCAGACATGTTTGAAACTCTATCTAGTCTATAGTTTTGTATTCTCATACTCTTAAACCTAAGCTTTTTTCCAGTAGTTCGATTTGATAGTTGATGTGACTGAATAGATCTTGTTATTTATAAGTAC
Source organism: Scirpophaga incertulas (assembly GCA_036419045.1). Classification (NCBI taxonomy): domain Eukaryota; kingdom Metazoa; phylum Arthropoda; class Insecta; order Lepidoptera; family Crambidae; genus Scirpophaga; species Scirpophaga incertulas. The sequence goes on along the minus strand of CM071629.1, from coordinate 26,175,072 downwards.
TTTTATAAATAAATGACACCTATAGAATCTCAAAATGCATTAGGAATGAGCGAATGTTAAACCAATCTGTTGGCTTAACATACATTTTCTTAAGCGGTTTCTAGTCAAACAATGATTGCTTTTATAAACAAATTGCGCTTGGATAAACAGAAAAAAAGACGCACTCATCGGGTAGTTCCATTTTACAATTGTTCTTGTTTATTATTACGCCCAAACTATAAATAATACAAACACGATATATCAAACTCTCTAGATCTTAATTACACTTTTAGAAAGATCTTTATTCTACCTATGTAAAAATGTTAAAAGCTATGTAAAAAAGTGCCTGTCCAAGGCCATACCTGGGCAGGTAGGTAGGTACTTTTTAGGGTCAAAATAAATAAAAGCTTAAGAGAACAAAATCCTTTTATCTGCATACATAATAATATCGACTCTACACTTATTCGGAAGTTGGTAGAGCCTTTTCGAAAAGAACAGGCAAGAAACTCTGCTATTTTTGTCCACTTCTCAATCTTCCATAATACATATGGATTCTAATTGTATTATACAATGTACGATTGTCTAAATTTATTATTAAAAATGTATGTATATTACATGTTAAAAATAATACTAACAAATTATGTTGTTACCGAGTATGGCTCTTATAGTCTCTTCTGTATAGTGTGGTCACTTAGATGGTCACTATATAAAAAGCCTTTACTCGTGAGTATTTTATGATGATGTTTTTCAATTTATACAAAGGACACTTAGTGGAAGCCTACCAAAAATAATATACCTACATTTCTCAAGAAAAAGTTGCTATTTCTTCAGAACACTCCAGATAAATATTTTAATATTTTAGACATCTTAATATCACTTCAGAATTTATATAAAATTTCATTAAACTACAGAATCATTTATGTTAATCTCATATAATGAATTGTTGATATTGGTTGCATAAGACACCAAAACTGATCACTTACCGCCGGACTTTATAAGAAGGCAATGGAGAGAATATGGTCGGAGTTTCTTTTTATGATCGAATGTTGATGAAATCCGCAGACCTAGGGTAGCTGGGACAGGCGTTATTGGGGCGGAAATGTCTTGAAGGGTTGGCATATGTGGGAAAATACAAGAAAAACTCCCACAAAGTGAACCGACGGTTCAATGAAGATTGAAACTCATGGAGATCCTATATACAGCTATGGGCGTCGTTCAGCTGATGTATATCAAATACAACACGCTGCTATGTGTAAACTCAACACAAGCCTAGCTAATATTAGGTCGTGGGGAATACCAGAGGATTATCCTGTGATATCGGCTCGAGTAGATCATGTTAACTTTAGTCTCAAACATAATTGCCTGGATTCCTTTCGTTGAGAATTTTTGACAATTAAAATTCAAACCTATTTTTTTTTAATTGGAAATGAAAAAGAATCTTAATTAAGTGTTGATAAATTATTTGCCATGAGTAATTAGCGAAACAATATAAAAAGGTATAGAAAATTATATTAATAATTACAGTCAGAATAGTACCAAAATCCCAAAAGACAATTTACCCGTAATAAATTCCGATCCTCGTATACTGAGAAAATAAATCTCAGTCAATCCGACGTTCTATACAAACCAGGGATATTGCACTACGTCGTGGTCGGGGATAACAACTATTGCATAGCTTAAAAGCCTCGAAACTCCAAACCTTTGACCCTTCAGTTCGACCGTGTTTTTTATTTCCGGACCCATGATCGGCCTCAATAGAACGGATTCACTGTAGTGGCTTAGAATTGATGCTGGCGATTCAAAATCCACAATATCATTTAAATTTAAAAAAGCTTGTACAGTAAAATTTCACTTTTATAGCTACGAATAAATAGAAAAGCAAATCCTTATGTTTTGTCGGTTATTGCTAACATTCAAAAATTTGTCATGGTAAGCAAAATAATTATCACGATTTTTTTTTGATAACCATCTCACATGAACTACGCGTATAGGCGACTGTAATCACCTCCCATTAGATGTAGTCTGCTTTTCTTTCAAATGTTTTATGTTGATGTGTAAAGAGTATTATATTTACACTCACAATCAAGATAAAAAGATGTGACAAGATTTTTAAAGCAGACATTTTTTTAAGTCGTAATAATGGTCACACTGATTTTTCATAATATTAAAACCTACAAGGAATATTTTCTCTATCCAATTGCAAAATCACTTCAATTCACTATTAAATTATATTATTATTTTTTCGAAATGAGAACTAATTGTGTTGCATTGTCAGTTACGTTTGCGTGTAAAGTGGAATATTAAGAAACTTTAATACCTTTTGTTTTGTCGTTCTCCATTTTCTGTAGATCACGTATTCTAGTGAAGTGAATTATGGAAAATTACAATAGGATACATTGTTTCTTTTATCTGTAGTTTCTAACGAGCAAATGAGATCATTACATTTTAAAGGCTAGTGTGATTCTCGCAGATCTATATATACATGCTCTGGTTGTTATTTTTAATCAATTGACGTATAAATATTAGGTTTCGTAGAAACCTATAATTTGATATAAGCAGTAAGCTGTAAGGTAGTAAGCGAATTCAAATTCGAAAGCAGATAATCGATACTTTTTTAATAAGTGTTGTGTATAAACAAAATATCATTATGAACAGTATATAGAATTCTGTCCTTAAATGACCCCTATATAGATTTCTGACTCTAAAACATACTATGCCGCGAAATATTCACCTTTTATTAAACATTATATTCCAGTTATGATATTATAGAAAACAGCAGCTTTTTGCACACATCACCCTTATTAAGATTAAAATGTCTTAACAAATGTTTAGTGAAAAATCTTTTCAAATTAATTCTCACTAATCCGCACATAATCTAATTTTGTGAGAAATGTTAGCAATTATAACCAATACTATTCAGTGTTTTACGGATTAACGAAATTTAGAATTAGGTCTGACACCATTCTCGGCTAAATTACCTACCAAATTTTACGAAGACAAAAAAGTATATTCACGACAAAAAAGTACATATATGTATGTATTTTCTACAAATTAATCTATTTAATTACAAAATTCAAACTAACAAATCGCGCTAATATTGTGTAACGTTCAGTGAAATGAAACATGACAATTTCCACAGCCATCTGCAAATGGGGTTTCTAGCCGTGACTGCTCGTTTATCACACCTTAGACACATGTTGTTTAACAAGTCATATAATTAGAATCATGCCTTGGAAATACTCATCATGAGTATTTCTAAGGCATGATACACGAGATCACAGATAATACAATACTACAGTAATGATAGTGGGAACTAAATTTGAATGTTGCGAAATGAGCACACATTCCTCAAATGCTTAAGGTGTACTCGTTCATAATTTTTTATCATTTTTGGCTTACATTTTGTTAACACGCAAGCGCTTCGCCAACGTTTACATACAAGTAAGCTTTATTTATTTTAGTATACGCAAGGAATTTACTCTTACACATCGGTTGCTTATTTCTAATGTAGCTCACAAGCTATGTATGGAACAAAAATGACACTTCATACAATTGATATTTGGAAAAATATCAATTTATTTTCAATCATCTTTTTAAACTTTTTTTTTTAATATTGTCAATTTTTTATCATATAATTTTTTTACGTATGTATAACTAGTATGTCCAACTGTATAATATAAGAAATATTATTTTATAGTTGGTAAATAACTAATATAATCTATAATCTTTTCATTTTAAATATTATTATCATAGACCAGAGCAAAGGCTTGACATGCATCATTATTTGAGAGATCGTCTTTTACAGACGAATCACATATACTATGTGAGATAGATTTTTTTTATTTATAAACAATCTAATGAATTAAAAACAGGTATGGGTAATGTTTCAAGTAATGACAGTTTATTATATTTATACATTTGAGTAATTGCTTCTGTATAGGCAGTTCTTGTTCAAACTAACTGCTCAGTTAAGATGAATTTTACAATAATATATTCCTGTTACTTTAATAGCCTATTCACTGACATAAAAACTAAAGCAAATAAGAAACAAATAAAACTTCGATTACAAAAATCGATGTTTTATTTGTTTCTGAGATTATAACATCAAAATTATGAATATAAACATCAAAATCTATAATTAATTAGAAGGAGAAAAAAATATTTCAAAGTAAATAAATCTATGAAAGAAGCATACCAAAAGCATCGAAACATTTCACACATTAAAAATAAACGAAGGTGGGCTATATGACTGGCAGAGTTCGAACACCCACAGCGGACACAATTTCGACGTGGAAATTTGTCAGATTCAAGAAAAGTCTCCTATGAATTTCGTGGACGCATAGCTTCAGGATTTCATAAGCTTCAGACTCTGATAGGGCTAGAAATAATACAAAAAAAGTTTTCGTACAAATTGAAATGAGCAGATGGGCATTTAATAGGTAGAAATAATATTTACGAGCACATGAGTACTACTGCAATAAATAAAATCATATATTGAATACGGTTTTTATCAACTCACAAGGCTTGTAATAATAATCCAGAACACTCATGCAGAAAAGGCCCCCGTAACCATGCGCCGCATAGGGGCACTTCACACATGCCGCTAGGAAGTCGACACTGTACAATTGTGCGCCCGCTGTGTCGTCGTAGCCAGCGATTAGCATATTGACTAGGGAAGGTTTCTGTGAATAAGTGAAACGTTAAAATTATGTAACAGTAATAGCACATCAAAGTTTTAATCATGTTATTACAGTTAACTAATAATTAGTGATCGATAAGTTTTTACAAAGAATATTTATCCCCTAGTAACTTAATACATTTCTACAAAGGAAATAAACCTTACGTATGACACAATTTCAAGGTCTGTTCACACGCTCTTTTTTATACCGGGGTATCTGCATACTAAGAAGTGTTGGTATTTTTTTTTCCCCTGAGGAAAATGCGTTAAGTTGCATACCCCGGCTGTGGCGAGCCGGCGGTTATGTGGGGCTCTCCTCCCCAGAAGGGGGAGGCCTACCCACTAAAAACCTCAAGGATGGCCTTCCTCAGGCATGTAGGGAGCCCCCGGGAACGCCAAGCTACTGCCAGGAACCCCCAGCCTCCGCTCCCCCGCCGATACAGGGGAGCCCTCCTCGGGGGAGGCTACAATACTCCCCCCGATCTCCACCACTGACGACGTCCCCCGGCCACAGAAGGGGCGTGGTCCCTCCCGGGCGAGATTTCCTCGCGCCCGCCGGCGACCCGCGGCGGCGCCGCAGCTGTGCTACCGAGCCCGGCGCCGCCTCCTTCGAGCGGGTTCGGCCATCTCCCGACCTCGCTCGGCGGCCTTCTGGAGCATCACTGCTTCACAGAAGGAGGCCACAGCCCTCCAACCTCCCTCGTCCGCCAGCATTGCCGCAATCAATGTCGGCGGAGACAGATCTCGCCCGATGTCTGCGACCAAGACTCGGCGCTCGGAGGCCCACGCGGGGCACTCCGCCAGCGTGTGCTGGGCCGAGTCGAGGTCGGATGCGCAGTGGTGGCAATGTGTCGATCCCTCCCGTCCTATTTGACACATATACTCACTGAAGCAGCCGTGCCCGGTGTCTGAGTCAATCGGTAGGTGATCTCCTCCTTCCCGCGGAGCCAAGCTTCGAGGTGCGGGAGTACGGCACCGACGGCCCGCTGGCGCGCGCAGCTCCGTAATTCGAGCTGCGCGCGCCAGGCCGCCACAATCCGTCGGTGCCACTACTCCTGCCTAGGCACTTCGTGCACGGGTTCCGGGGCGTTCCCCCCGTCGCTGCCTCGGTCGACACGCCGCGACGCATACGTCGCCACATACATGTCGGCCAGAATGTCGAATGGGGGGGAAGCGTCCCAGAACCGTCGCCGCCTCGTACGAGATGGTACGGTAGCCTCGTACGATCCGTATGGCCATTATCCGCTGCAGGCTCCGTAGCAGAGCTCTGCAGCAGGAGGACCTCGCGCAGTCTTGCGACCACACGGGAGCCCCATACATGGCCACGGATCGCACGACGCCCTCGTACAGGCGGCGAACTCCATCCCTCGGTCCTCCGAGATTGGGCAGCAGGCGATGCAATGCGCCCGCCACCCTTTTGGCTCGAGGGACCAACCGCACAAAATGCTCCTCGAAGCTCCAGCGGCGGTCCAGGGTGAGGCCCAGGTACTTGATGTACGGCCCCACCGGGACCACCGCGTCACCCACCCGGATCCGGCAGCTGGGTGGTTTCCGGCGCCTCGGAAGGCCGTGGAACCATCGTTGGTAAAAATCTAGGTGTAAACTTATTAATAGTGCTCGGAATAGGTAGTTTAATTTTTTGTACTTGCAGAAAGAAAGTCAAAGAAAATGTAAGCGAAACATGGATAAAACTAAAATCAGCGTGATTTGTTCTTTGTTTCTTTATTTATGAAATATTTTATTTATTTCCATCTACTATCTGATATCTTGCTTTTTTATCTTTGTAAGTTTAATTCTATTTATCCATAAATAATTTACCCTGTTACTATAACTATAGTATTACCATGATTTTAATCTATTTCTTGTTGTTGTAAAAGATGCTGCTACGTTGCTAATTGCTATAACTAAATACGATATTACGATATGGCATTAAAAACCTATCCACATCTTGTTTAAGCTTAGGACACATAAGAAAGAAAAATATAACTAGCCAATGTTCCGTGTCCAGGAATTTGAAAAATATGAATCGAAATAAGGTTCGTGTATGTTAATAGCAACTATTAAGATCAGCACATTAAAACCGCAAAAAACAGTTAGATGAAATTGCTCTGAGTAAGGCCGCGTGGAGAAGTTTGAAACTAATTAACCCTCTTGAGCGATTGTGATGCTCAAAACGAAAGTATTTAGAGCCCAAATGTATAGGTAATTGGATGAAAGTGTTTTGCTGTGAAGCGGCTCCGCTTGGGGCTTGTGATATGATGTGAATATGTGTTTAGGTAATGAAATATATATATAAATCCTCACACTACTCTTTAGTCCATCTGCGAGCGTTTTCCTGGTAAAGTGCACCAGAGCAGCGGTGTCCAGTTGGTACTCATTTCTGATCTGGTACAATACCATGTTCGTCGCCACAAACTGCGATAACTGAAGTGTATCACCAACACTTCCATTGAAGCCCATCACTAGCTTCTCCGACATCTTGTAGAGTTTGACCATATCTGTGGCAGGGTAAATGCTATTACCACTTCTAAAGACGGTCGTCAGATAATGCCGCTTTAGAAGCAGTAGTAGTAGTCATTGCTGATTTGAACCTGGTTCCGAGTATAGGCATGTGGTACCTCTGATGCTGCACACCCTAAACCAAGAATTATTCGGACTTATAAATTATTATACGAATATATAATTATATTAACTTTTGTTTGATAAGCTTTCCACTAACGCCTTCGGCTTTGTTCTTTCGACTTTTCTCACGATAAAAATCATTTAAAGTTTTTCAACGCGTCTTTATACCAAATTACATCAGAATTGGTTCTGTAGTTTCGGAACAATTTTCCCAAGGGAAAAATATATTTCATCGTAGTAAAATCCCTATACACCAGTAAACAACGATGACGAAGAAACCTTCAGTCTTTTACAGCATTGTTTTGTGTAATAGAACCAAAATCAAAGAACACGACGCTATTCTAGCACGAGGCTTCTGTTTTTGCCTAATCGATACTATTACTTTTGACATGAAAACAATAGCTGTGACAAATGTTTCCTTCAACCGCAACCACATCTATTAATTAATACGGTACCGATTAACTGGCACTTTCTGCGCAAAAACTTCGTTTGTCGTTTATGGTTCGAAGTTATGTAACTTGAGGCTCATGAACGCTTTTTTGATTCAATGTCAGGAAAAGGAATCATTGAATATGGCCCGTTAAATGCTTTTGCTCACAGCTGAGGAATATTCTATGCTAGTTAAATTTACAATTTAATTTTACTAAAATATTTTTCCTGTCTATCTCCAAAATCCTCTTAATTCAAAGAGAACATCAAGAATCATCAGCCTTTTAATTCAAAGAGAACATCATGAATCATCTATAAGTGTAATTTTAGAAAGTTATGTAGGTAATGAATATTTGGCATATTAAAATAAAAAAATAAATCAATGTTATCAAATTGTTAAAATATTGAATCTTTCCCAACAATATTTACCTTACTTCCATTCACAACCAGAGTACCAGAAATAATCCTTGCATGCAAGAAGTTAGGTAAACAGGCAAAAATGTTCGGAATAACACAATATCTATAAACCTGTATTCTTGTGGAAACGGGCTAGTATTATTAAATTCTTTGAAGAAAACAGCGCATATCAAAAATAAGCTTTGAAATGATCTATTACTCTAAAAGAGGCGAATTAAAATTTAGGCAACGATTGTTCATAGATAAATAGACAGCAAAACCAAGTTGAAAAAATCTAACATTTACCTTACTATTTATTATGCTCTTATAGGGCTGCACTATTCGATTCGTTGCTTGAGGTTACAGTTATAATCAGATGTAGCCTCTATAACTAGCAGGGCTAAATGTATTGGGAAGAGTTTAAAATGTCTAAAATACGGTGATATAGCGTATCCTATTGGGATACTGTGCCCCTCCACTATGAGAAGATAATGTTTTTCGGACCTTGTATTACATCTTTACGCAGGAAAAGTTCTTTAAACAGAACAGTCTGAGCATCAATATCACTAAGTAAACCAATGAATTTTACCTGCATTAAAGCTTAGTATAAATAAAACTTACCACTCTTCATTATTATAATGCTCTGCGTGCTCATCTGATCCGCGGCGAGGATAACGAAATCCTCGCATTGTATCCCGATGAGACACTGGAACATACTTGTTGTTATTGACATGATTTTTTACAAGAATATTTCATACAAGAAATTGAAATATAAAATATATCTTTATTAAAAAATGTACTATGATTATATTGGCGTTTATTTGACTTGAACTGACATTTTCCTTGATGACATTTATAGATATGTTATAGTCCTTGTTCTAGGAATTTACACTTTGATACAAACACATTTACACTTTGATACAAACACATGGACATCCAGGAAAAATGAATATTATTATTAAATAATAAATATAGTACTACTTCTGTGGTAATAAAACATAAATATGTACAAATCTGTATAGTTATCACTATAACTACAAATTAACTATAGTTATTTATAGTTGGCAAAGATAGATGATGTCTATGTTTAGATTCAAATTTGACTATTCTGAACATTCTGATCTTAGTAAATACGTAGCCAGAAGAACCAACTTAACGAAACATAACATTTACAGTGATAGCGACGTAAGGGTTTAATAAACATTTTTAACAGAAATTCATTTGCTTAAGTCTAAACAAACTTTCAACAGTTGAAAAGAACTCAAATCAACTTATACATCTATCTATTAAATACACCTACTAGAAATGCACTAAACGAAAGCTACCAAACCAGTGTAGGTTCGATTACCTAAGCAAAGTATGCAGCATTTTGTTTGCCCTAAAACTTTCAATTCCGTAATCACACTGGTTTGCCATGACTGCCTAATTTGTTAAATTGCTTAATATTGTCGGCCTTTCGACTAAAGAAAAAGCCTGAATGAATTAGAAAAAGTTATAAACAAATTACAAATGTCTATAAGAACCACATTGTTCAGATTGTATTTACTTAACATAATATTCATATAAACTCATGAGATTAGTTAATCGCTTTCCAATTTCGCTCAGCTAAAAAAGGAATCCCGGTACGTCGTTCTGCGGATAAAAGATAGAACACGCATCCCTTAATACCCTTTCACTGTTTGTATGCAGAGTAAGTAATGTCCATTATACACCCTCTTGCATAAAAAACGAGCACTTACATTACACCTATCATATGTATAAGTATTTTTCTGTGAAGTTCTGCTTTCGCTAATACTCTAATTATCCAAATATATTTTCCAAATGTTATTCTTATCCTCCAATCCTGTAAAAACTATGAGCAAATGAAGAGATATTTTTACTTGTTAGACTTCCTTTTAGCTTATATGTATACCTATACTATATTCCTTAGAGTCAGATGAGCACATGCTTTACATGCTTAATTGAATCTGTATAGTATTGACTCGTTGTCAAACCATTAAAAATAATTATACGTGGCAATTTAATATTACGTTAAAATTTTTAAATTTAGATAGAAATACTTAATATTTCTATACCATTAGGATGTGCGAAATTTTAAAATTGTTGCTTGATAAGTACTTATTATTTTAAGTATTTTGTAGAATAATTAATTTTAATTGAACACAATCTAAAAGCAAAAAAGATATACAGTAGAAACGGGTTTACCTTGCATCACCTGCGGTGTGGAGTGAAGTTTGTGAGCAACACTTAATGAGAATAGTCTCTATTAGTAGACATTGTTTGTCTTCGCACTACCCTGTTATCTTCATGAGAAGTTCACCGTACATAGCGGTGCTTAGATGTGGCCTTGGATAGACGATGCACAGTAAAAGTCAGTTCTCAAAGCTCAAGTACGAGTCATTTGCTAATAGTGTAGTCTTATTGCGATAAAGAACCCCGTGGTATAATTATTCTAGTACTTAAACTGATTTCAAACGCTTTATTCGTAATTATTAATCACCAAAACACTGCTTGAAATACCTTTTCATTGTGAAATATGATAAACATTTATAATATTAAAAAACAAAAATCATATACATTCCGGTCATTGTAAAAAACACACACCTGTTCACATTTATTCAAATAGGCAATATACTTCAATATACAATAGTATGAATCTTAGTGGGTTTAAGTAAATTTTGCTGAGTTAATTGTTTATAACTAGTCGTTAATAAGTTAATCATAAATTATAAAAGAACAGAACGAAATGCCTGACACTCTGTCCCTTTCTGGTGGTGTGAGTCTGGGGCTGCTTGCTGGGATTGTCTCTGGTGTGTGCTATCTGGTTGCCAATGGAATCACCTGGTCCAAGTAAGTGTAATATAGATATTTAGAAAACGTTTCTTTATTAATTTCATAAAATGATAAAACTTTAGCTTTAAATTTGCTCCATTCTAAGTCTAGTGAATATGTTGCTCTTTCAGGAGTGCCTCAAGGATCACATTTTTGGTCTTATTCTTTTTTAGATTTTATTACAGACATTACAAATTGCATAAAATATGGGTATTACTCCACTTTGCGTAGATTATATTTTTTAAATTGTATTAAAATTCAGAATTATGTGCTCTGTTTACAAATTAATCTAAATGCATCAATCATGATTGATGTTAGAATAATAAAATGAGAATACTATTAATTGTACTTATAAGAGACTCACAAAAAATTCATCAATTATTCTGGATAAGAAACTTAGCTTCGTTGATCATACTGATAAGTTAGTGACGCGATCTTTAAATTTATTAGGATGAGATGTACTTGAAATAATTTCAGAAATACGATTAAATTCGTATTAATAGAAACGTATACAATATATGACATAATTATTTGAACGTATACATAGTGAACCACTGAAGGTAACAAAGAAGGTTACAAAAGTATGTCTACAGAAACCCAAAGGATAATAATAAATAAATAAATATTTGTTACACTTACACCAATTAGCCTAGCCCAAAATAAGCTCTATAAGGCTTGTGCTATGGGATCTAGGGTAACGGATAGACATACATATGTTATACATATATAAATAATTTTTATTGAAATATATATCAACAACCATGACTAAGGTACAAATGCTCGCATTCATCACACAAACATCTGCCCCCACCGGGATTCGAATCCGGGACCTCAGAGATGGCGACACCTTGAAACCGGTGTATTATCCACTCGACTATGGAGGTTGTCAAATCTATTCCTGATATGTATCCTAAATCCTTATAAGTGATAAGAGTCATATGCGCCCTCCCGACACAGACGAGGCTTTTATGTTCCCTTCTCGTAATCGTAGTTCACCACAAACCCCACAATCAGTCTTCTTACTCATGGAAACCTAGGACCTTTCCATGTTTATTTAATTATGAGATAATGAAGAAAACACTTAATAATTTTCATAAATTAAATTCTCTCACAGAAAATGACAAAATATATGTTTAACAAAATGAAATAAATCAAAATGTCGACTCCTGTTTTTTAATTTATTTAATTTTACTTTAGTTGTTTTGGCACTATCAACTAAGTGCTAAGCATGGATTTACAACTTATGTACGATGGTGTTTTGACATTCTTAGAACATAAAGCCTTTTTCGTTTAGTGTTGACTTTTAAAATAGGTCTAACATTTTTTACAGTAGTTAATAATAGATATTATCTTAAGTGCAGTACATTGTTGAGTAATTTTTATACCTACCAATGAATTTGCATTAGAGGCATAAAGCGCTATCTAACAACTTTTAAACAAACTGAACACCAAGCGCGCAAGAGCTACGCAGTAGCTCTACTAATAGTATAATCCTGCGTCAATAGATGTCAGCACAGCAGGGTTACCTGCTCAAAAATGCGATTTAGTTCCAACTATGTATTTGGTCCAACGAATTTAGTTCCGCTTAAGGAGCATTTGCATATATGAAATACCTCATTTTAACCATGACACCAAATGTACAACATGATAGCGATAAAATTTTTGAATTTGATAGGACCGTTTTAGGCTATAATTCCTAGTATTTAATACCTTTACCTACGAAATTGCTATTTTGTAGTGGGATTATTAAGTTTTGCTTTTTCTGTATTCTTAAAAACTTTCTAATATATATATATATATAAATGTTTTCTGATTGTTTCAGCCAGTAAAGTACAAAATTTAGTACGAAAAATTAAAAAAAAACAAACAAAAAAATCTGAGAAAAAGGGACCATTTACAAAAAAGAAAGAACCAACATATTCTATTTATTTATTTTTTTATCTATTCTATTTATTCTTTTTTGTTTGAACAGGCTTCTAAACTAATGACTGAATGATGATATTGATGAAAGTTTATTTCAACTTTTATCAACATCAGCATTACCTTGATAGTTGAGAAAGTTCGAGTCTTGTAGAAGCATTTATAGATATTTTTCCCACGGGAAAATATATTTTTCGATGTCGCTGCAATGACATGGGGCCATTCATGAATTACATCACACGGTTAGGGGGAGGGAGGGGGTTGACGAAGTGTGCCATTGTGTGACAAGGGGGTGGGAGGGGTCTTAAATTTCGTGACGTCACATTACAAAATCTATTAAATCAAATAAGCTAACTGTTAAAATACAAACTTTAAATTATTAGGTACTATTAGTATGAAAAGTGCTGTAAATATTAACTTTTATTGGAAAGTCTGTATACTCTCATAAATAAATAAAGGAATAGTATCTTCTTCTATCTATTAATAGGGGTACTCCCGAAACGTACTATTTTTCTAATTGATTATAGTAGATGATTTTGAAAAATATAATAAGAAAATCATGAAATGACCATATACTTATTTAATATTAGTAATGTTAATTTTATTAAAATGAAAATAAAACTGATTTCGAAACCGCTTTTAACATTCAATGATTTCTATAATTTCAAAATATGTGACGTCACACTAGGGGGAGGGGGAGCCTCACAAATGTAACTAGCTGTGACAAGGACGGGGGGAGGGGCAAGAAAACACGAAATTCGTGTGACGTAATTTATGGATGTATAATTTCATATCTTTACTGCCTATATATTTTCATGTCAGTTCATTCTATTTCACGTAGGAATGACCGACTGACGTACAAAAAATACTTACTTAGATCTTTATTATTATTATTGTCTAATATTTTGTTAATCAAAATATCCAAAACACTGCGCACGCGCCTTGCACCACTTCCGCAGCTGGTGGCATACGAGTATTTCGACAATGGCCAATGTTTAATGGGTGCGCGGTGAGCGTATCGCGTTTGGGCCTATTGTATTGTGTCACTTTATTATAACGATCAAGTCAATAACAGTATTAAATACGCAAATAATCCCAGTTGAACGAAATAAAATGAATCGCTAACCTATCACAATATTAACTTTTTAGTAGTAACAATCATCATGCTAGTGCCCTTGAGACAGAGTTTCTTAAAGCATTTCTAAAGTCCTTTTAAAGTTCCCTTCGTGGTTTTTAAAGTTCTAGGCCCTAGTATTTTTTTTTTTTACATGACGGGCCGTATCTGATGAGAAATATTCATATTGCAATCAGTCCTTGTAATGAAACCAAATTTAATTTATGGACCTAAGCGATTTTATCTTAATTGTTTTCTGCTGCCACGGTTTTGAATGTTTTTTGAAAAAGTGGAAAACTATGATCTTTGTCTACCCCCAATAGAAAGAGGCGTGAGTATATGTAATACTAGCTTTTGCCCGCGACTTCGTTCACGTGGACTTCAGGTTCGTCCCGTCTAGTCTAGTAATAAGTAAGAAATACGGTAACTAAGCACTGCAGAGCCCTAATCATAGGCCTATAGGTAGCTACTGCAGTATGCTCCTATAAACTAATAAAAAATGGTTATTGTGGGTTGTTCCTAAGAGATAAACATATACCATCACGGTCTTTTTTGTAGACCTTTTTAAGTTGTACAATACTGTAGTAAATTGGTTTGATCTATCTTGTAGGATTCAGTCAGCATTTGCAATGTAAGCGCAAAAAATGTGTTTTTTTACGACCTCACATTAGCAACCTCAAAAATTTTAGCCTATGTGTTATTCTGATGTATAAGCTATATTGTGGTAAAGTTTCATTCAAATCCATTCAGTAGTTTTTACGTAAAAGAGTAACAAACATCCATACATCCATACTTACAAACTTTCGCCTTTATAATAGTAGTAGGATATATGGCTTAGAAACCTAAACAAGAAGACGATTTAACATTTGATATGAAAACGGGACTTGTTCCAGTTCGTAATTTACTTATGTTAGTGTCTAACGTAGCATTGAATCCTTGGAATATTGTGAATGATAGTGTTAATGTAGAAACGAGAGATTGTAAATTGAAGAAGACATACCGTCGAGACATATTTATTACCCATGTCTTGGTAGTCACTAGGATACCCTCGAAGTGGATCCAAGCGATTTACTCGTAGCTCTCATAATATTTTACCTTTGTCCCAGAAAATTGCTATTCCGGCACTACTGTTACGGTCCTTGAGCTTAATGAAGATTGAACTGTGGATGATGAATGATATACTTAGCATTAAAACATACAATATATAAAACGAACATAAAAAATGTAAAAATTACTTGTTTCGCTATTAAAAATGGAGCTGTTACATGAGGTAGACCTGTTTACCCGACGCATCGTGTACATGATTCTACGCACTTATTTTTCGTAATGTTATTTGTAGTTTATAAACGAACACGATTGTCGCGCCTAATCACTTATATTAAAATTAGTAAAATTTAATTGAAATTCATTATCTTATTTTAAATCATTAAATCAACTATAGGAATCAACTTGGTGTATAATTACGTTAAAGAGACGGAGAACGTAGACAATCATACCTAATCAGAAAATTAAAAAATCTGGAGGATGCAATTATTTTTATAGGTCAGTCTTCGGGATTCCGCTAGCTTTTCACGTCTTATAGACTTTGTTGACTTACGTAAAAAAAATATAAAACAATAAGCTATTCATTTCTTTTTCCATCACAAGTTTTTATAGTTTTTTTCAACTAATTACATTTACTCTGCGAAGCGTATTGTCATGGTTTTAACTACCTAATAATTTGTTTAATAAATGTATATAAATAGAATAAAAACATATGGTACTAGAACTATATCCCCGGGTTCAAATCCCGGTGGGGGCAGATGTTTGTGTACTGAATGCGAGCATTTGTACCTTAGTCATGGTTGTTGATATATATTTCTATAAAAAATATTTATATATGTATGAATATCCGTTACCTAGATCCTATAGCATAAGCCTTACAGAGCTTAGTTTGGCAAGGTTAATTGGTGTAAGTGTAACGAATATTTATTTATTTATTATTGATAATAAATAATTATATATATATAATTACGTACGCGGGGATACCATATAGATAGAGCCAACGCGTAGAGGCCATTTAAGCAAAATTAAATGAAAGTGTGCGTGGAGTGTACCAACTGGATCTAATCTCTATCTGCATCATGAAAAATGCAGCCAAAGACTACACCCAGTTAGATGCACAGAAACTATTGTCATTTGTGGTCAAAAAGTTTGTGGACTATTACATTTCGATTTTGGTGGTAATGAGCACTGGACTATGGAAGAGGCTCCGGTCACCTGCCTTGTCAAAGCCTCCTAATTGATTCTAAATATGGCAGGTGGTGACTCGCTGACTAAATGGGCCCCCCAAAAAAGCAGACCGATATTGGTGCGAAGAGAGCAACATTGGTGTGAACGGCTAAGGGTGTAGAAAGGTGTGTCGGCGATAGCGATCGAGACGCCGTCGGCGTTATGACATTATTACACTTCCACCCTTCGAGCATCTGCTTTTGTGACTCTACTCTATTCAGCTGGTTAAGGCAAGACAGAGGCGGGTGACATACGCCCCCCTGAAGCACATCGGTACCCTCGGTGACGCAACTCACCGACAGCTCGCCACAAGCTGCCCTGAGGGTTATTTATTATATTATTAAAAATGTAATATTACTATTATCAACACCGTAATTAAAAGTTACGATAAAAATTACGATGGCGACGATGCGACTACTACGTATAGTACTCGTGACATGGTTTCAACTCGATAGTGTATTGATTAATCACGATATATTTTTACCGTGGGAGAGCCATGCTTCGGCACGAATTGGGCCGGCTCGACCGGAGTGATACCGGCCTCACAGAAAACCGGCGTAAAATAGCGCTTGCGCTGTGTTTCGCCGAGTGAGTGAGGGTACCGGAGGCCCAACCCCCCTTATTCCCCTATTCCCCTTATTCCCCTATTCCCTTTTAAAAGGCCGGCAACGCATCTGTGATCCTCTGGTGTTGCGGGTGTCCATGGGCAACGGTTATCGCTTACCATCAGGTGATCCGTTTGCTCGTTTGCTGGCCTATCCTAAAAAAAAAAAAAAAAAAAAGATATCTTACATCATCACTTCAGCCAATCATGGTCAGCTGGACATAGGACTCAACATCCTCTAAATTCTGCCCCATTTGCACAACACCCGGTCCTCCGCCTTCCGCATCCAGTTCCCTCCAGCGACCTTCTTCAGGTCGTCAGTCCACCTGGCGGGGGGGCGTCCTACTTTACGGCTGCCGAGTCGCGGTCTCCATTCAAGGACTCGTCTGCTCCATCGGCTATCAGTCCTTCGGCAAACGTGGCCAGCCCATTGCCACTTCAGCGAGCTATGTCGGTTACTCTGGTTCTTTGTCGAATGACCTCATTACGAATTCGATCCTTCAATGAAACTCCGAGCATAGCTCGCTCCATAGCCCGCTGCGCGACTTTAAATTTATGGACTAGCCCGACCGTTAATGTCCACGTTTCGGCGCCGTAAGTCATAACCGGTAGGAACGCACTGGTTGAAGACTTTCGTCTTTAGGCATTGCGGTATAGGCGAAGAGAAGACCGACGAAGCTTGCTAAACGCTGCCCAGCCCAGCTGGATCCTTCGATCGACTTCTCGCTCGAAGTTGTTTTCTACCAAGCTTAATTGCCTGCCCTAGGTAGATATATTCTTGAACAACTTCGAGCATCGATCCTTCGACATATATCGGTCTCGGCATGACATGTCCATTGAACATAATCTTGGTTTTATCCAAGTTCATGCCAAGACACCCGTCGTGAGGCTCCATTAAGGTCATGCAGCATCTCGCTTAGCTGGTCCAGCGACTCTGCTACTATAACGATGTCATCGGCAAATCGAAGGTGTGAGATGTGCTCACCGTTCACATTTATACCCCGTCCAGTCCATTCCAGTGTCTTGAAGACATCCTCGAGCGCGTTGGTGAACAGTTTCGGGATATAACATCCCCCTGTCTCACCCCTCGACGCAGCTCGATCGGATTGGTCTTATGGTCATGGAGCTGGACGGTCATGGTGGCGGTGTCGTATAGGCATCTCAGCACCTCAATGTATCGCCAGTCAATACGACATCGTTGCAGAGCACCCAGAACCGCCCAGGTTTCGATGGAGTCGAAGGCTTTCTCGTAGTCCACAAAAGCCAAACACAGCAGCTGATTGTACTCTTCGGTTTTCTGTACAATCTGCCGAACAGTATGGATGTGGTCTACGGTACCGAAGCCTTTTCGAAACCCGGCTTGTTCCGGTGGCTGGAACTCGTCGAGTCTTCTAGCGAGGCGATTTGTGACTACTCTGGAGAACAACTTGTAAATGTGGCTCAGGAGTGAGATAGGTCTGTAATTCTTCAATAAGGTTTTGTCACCCTTCTTGAAGAACAGAACCACCGCACTCCCGCTCCACGCTTGTGGTGTTAAGCCTTGGTGAATGACGGAATTAAAGAGACTAGCTAGCTCTTTCAGGACTGTAGTCCCACCGGCCTTGAGGAGCTCTGTTGTAATTCCGTCATCACCCGGCGCTTTGTTGTTACTCAGTTGTCTGAGAACTGCCTCAACCTCGCCCGGCTCGACATCCGGGATTTCCTCGGTGTAGTGGCGCGTGAGTGGGGCTCTGTGGTCATCGTCGCTAGGTCTCGATGGTTTAGTCATCCGTGATGCGTATAGGTGCCTATAAAAGCTCTCGATTTCCTCGAGAATCTCGAACTTAGAGGTGACGGTTACGCCATCCCTGGTCCTAAGCTTCGCCAGATGGGGTCTACCTAATGGCTTAGCGAAGACTTTGGTGCCTCTATTTCGCTCAATAGCAGCCTCGATATTACGAGTGCTGCAGCGGCGGAGGTCACGTCGCGTCAGCTTCCTGATTTTCAGGTTTAGGGACCGCCTATCTGACGAAGACATCTGTGCGTCCTGCGTTTCTCGTCTTTTCTTCATAAGTTCGAGAGTCTCGGGTGAGAGCTTGGACTCCCTATTGCCGCGTTTTCCGGGAAACAACCTTCGAGACACATCCTGTAGCGTTTTGACCACTGTGTCGGTTTTTCATCGACATTGCCCGTGGTTTCCAGCAGTGCGAAACGATTTTGGAGTTCCAACTGGAACTTTTCGGAACCTAAGGCTATTTGGGACAGCGTAGGTCGGAGAGTAGGTCTCCTCATCCTAACTCTTTCGGCCTTTAGGTCGATATTTAGAGAGCCTCGGACGAGTCTGTGATCGCTACCGGTATTAAACCTATTGAGCACCGAGACGTCTCTAAATATATGCCGCTTGTCTGTCATGATGAAATCTATCTCGTTCCTTGTCACATTATCGGGGCTCCGCCATGTCCACTTTCTGTGAGGCTTCTTCTTAAAGAAGGAATTCATTAAGAAAAGCCCCTGAGACTCTAGAAAGTTAACCATTTGGCCCCTGTGATTTCGGCGCCCCACACCGTTAGGTCCGATTATCGTTTCGCCGCGTTCTTGTACTCCCACTTTGGCATTAAGGTCTCCCATTACAACGTTGTATTGAGCTTTCCTAGTACCATGTAATGCTTTAGCTATGTCTTCGTACATGGTTTCGGCTATCTCATCAGAGTATGTCGAAGTCGGCGCATATACCTGCACCACCTTCAGGAATTTCCTGTCGGTGATCTTGAGTAAGAGGTACGTTACCCTCGTCGACACACTGCTGACTTCCACAACGTTGCAAGTGAGACACTTGTTGACTAAGAAACCGACACCGCCCTGGAAAGGCCTATCACCTTCTCGGAAGTAGAACAGGTCGCCTGACTCAAGGGTTATCGTGTCCTCCCCCTGTCTTCGGACTTCAGATAACCCCAATATGTGCCAGTTTATGCGACTTAGTTCTACCTCGAGTTCGGTGAGGTGTTGGTCCAGCCGTAGACTTCGTCCGTTGTACGGGTATATAGGGTTTAGTTTCGAGTTTTCCTTCTCTAAGCAGTGGTTCTTGGCACTGCTGAATTTTCCCTTTGTCGCCTTCTACGACACCCACGGGACGAGATGGGGTGGTGACCTTAGTATTCTTTACGTCCGTCACCACACGGACAATATCTTACATAATCGATAAATATAATGCAATAGAAATACAGCTCAAACTAAGTAAATAAAAGTACCAGCGCAATACATTTTTTCTTATACAGATATAGAAATAAAAATATTTTGCATATTAGATCCTTCCATCCCATTTCCAATACCAAACAAGCAGTTGCGTCGAAAGCTTATGTTGTTTATATTCCTGCTATCCACAGGAAACCGTTTGCTTCCGTCTTCGTTATTCGAACAGCTTAGAAATGAAGTTTTGTACAGACTCTGTTATACTTCCAATCTAATATTACCTGAATATTTCTGAAAACCAAAATAAACAATCATCTTCTAGGTGCCTCATCATCTACATCTATGAGACAAGAGTGTGCCCAAAGGTTGAGCATATTTCTTTTATTTAATAAGTGGCCAATGAATTGATATCTTTTCTTATCATCATTTCAGCCAGTAAACGCCCACTGTTGGACATAGGCCCCCTAATATTTCACAATGTTCGGTTTTGTGCTGCTAGTGTAATTGAGAGAAAAGTAGAATAATAAAATAAGCGTCCTATAAGGTGTGTTTTTGATATGTATTTTTATTATGTACATTGCTCCTCTTGATTTGAAATTCACTACTGGCGATTAATGTTATATAGAATTATTGCTTGTATATTTTAGATGATATGATATTCAACAACACTCAATATCGAGGGGAGGATTTGCGACGATTAGTCACATCGCAGGCGCATCGCGCCCGCTTTCGGTAGTCGAGTGGCGAGTCCGACGCGGTGCGGTAATGCGCTTTCATCATTATTGATGGATTTTTAATCTACGGTGTATTAGTGCTAGTTCTAGTATTTGTATTAAAACTATTGATGTGATATTGAATCTTTATTGAAAACTTTTATTGGATACAGAAGGTTTGTATTTTTATGATTTTAGTAGTTGTATTTAGTATAATGTTACGTTACTTTTATTAATCGAATCTGAGATCTTTTGTGTATATTTTTTATTGTAAATTGTGATTCTGTGAGTTTTATTCTGTGAGTGTATTCTATGTAGCTATTAATCATTTAGTAAGAACACAGCTATAAGCAATTAAATATACGCATCTAAAACTATTCAGCAAAAGTACCTGAATAATAATAAGCCTCCCGTTTCTCTAGTTATCAATCTCTTATCGGACAAACTCAGTTTCATGACATTGATTGTAATTTTAATCAACTTAATAGATTTACCGATAAAACTACCAAAAATTATTGACATTGATGAGCATCAACAATCTCAGACCTAAAACTCAGACATAAATCTCAAAATAACCCAATAGTCTAGAAGCAGAAAATAAGTTTATCTTAATGAATTGATTATAATCAATTCCTTAATAGAACATTGTGATTTTTAGTAGATTAAATTAATGTAAATCAAAAATTCAAAACACACCAAATTTTAAAGATTTATTGCATTACAATATAATGTTGTTCCAAAATTGTTTTATCTACACTTTCCAAAACTAAAAAGCTTACTCATAATTTATTTTTGCTGAGAGTATTAGTTTGACAACGAAAAAATTTTGAGAGCTATGGTAAATTTGTACACAATTTTGTATGAAACAACGCCTTATTATTGTTAATTAATTACACACTTTATGAGGAAACAAAGAGATGATGAAATCTGACATTGAGTAAAAACTTTAATGATCATAAGCGGTGCAACAGCGTAGCGTGAAATTTGGCGCAAGAACCATAGTCACTTAGTTAGGGAAATTTGGATTAAACAAATTGGAAGAAGCATTTGCGCTATCTGATCCGTGATTATCACTAGATCAATATATCGACTGGTATTCGTTATTTCTTATTACGATCCGTGTGACATATTTCATTTCAACTATAACACCAGATCTTCCAGGAAAGGTTATGTAAAAGAATGTTGCTTTATCGTAATAATATCACGTGCAATGCAACCAAAACTGTATTAATTAATAAAACGTTGTAAATGTTTTTACTGTCAATTACGTTAAAGCGCTAATTACGGATCTTTGTTTATGACAAGTTAAATAGTTATTCCAGAATTTTTTAAAAAGAGCGTTTTATAGAAAAGTTAAAGAGTCGATAGAGAACGCAAAGGCTGCAAAAGTATCTCAATCTTGTCCTCGATGAGCGCTATGATATTTGGATGATTGACTATACGTAACACGTGTCTTTCCATTTAAAGCAATCATAAGAGTCGAGCTAATATTTAATAATACGTGTCAAGACCTAAAACATTAGCCGGTCATATACATTTTTACTCTTTTTTATTTTTCTATTTAACTATACTATAAATTTACAAATTATACTAAACTACAGTTTGGTTACAGTTTGCAAAATGGTGATTCCTAATCAGTAACGAAACAAATATAGACATTGACGGGGTTAAGATTTAGTTAATATTATATATAAATATTTCTGTGGTAGCATGCAATTAACACAACTTTGTTTTATATATATAAAACAAAGTTGTGTTAATTGCATCGCTTATAACGTAGGATCACATATTTATTAGAATAGCAGAATAACTATTATTTAGGAATAGTAAGTAGTAGTAGTAAAGCAGGGCAAGGAAATGAATAAAATTAGTTTTTCATTATCAGTTTTGTCCGGTATTTTCCACTGTTGAAAACTCACATTACTTTTTATCCCATTTAGTATCTGCTGGTTTACCTAAGCTATTTTTTTTAGGTTGTATAGGCAATCGGAGCATTAATTTTTCTCGCACCGTTTTTTTTAATTTTTTCCGTTATTCCGCAATATTCTTACCAATAAGTGCTTTCTGATTATTTATCAATATTTTCTTTTTTATAGGCTAATATTAACATATTAGTCTATTAAAATGAAAATATTTTTACAAAAATATTTTTTTCAATATGAATATGATAAAAAATACTGAGATTAAGTATTGTACTCGTATGTAGTGTGCTCATATAAAATGTACATTTTCCTTATAATGGCAGCTAAAATATAAATATAAGTTTGTAAATTAATCGGTTATTTTCGAAAAAGGTAATTATTACATAATTCACGTTACCAGATTTATAGTAAGATCTGTCCTCTGCTGAACCTGGCATTGTTTGCGCAACAAAGTCCGAAACTGATAAATTGACACGTAACCGCGGTCACCACGTTTGGCAACAATGAGTACAAAGTACTGACGATTGCCACCTCAGACAATGACGGTAACAATGTTTGTAGTAGTTTATAAAAATAAGATATGATCTTATTCATATCGAATCACGAAAAAACAATTTAAATCATTATATAAATGATATACAACTAATATTCTAGCTAAAATAGATTTAAATATTAAATAACTAATAAATAAATGTCAAGAATGAATAATTTTGAAATCGCTTTTAAAATTTAAATAAAAAATAAAAGTGATACTGATAACAACACCATAACGACATCAAAAGAAATTACGTAAACTAACAACAAACAGCTGACGCTATTTCGATAATTGTATATTTAGAATATAATAATTTAAAATATTAAAACAAATAGAAAAGCGAATTACTCGTAATAAAAAACACAGACACACAATCGAACGTATTGTCGTACGTAATGGGTATAGTCTGGTCCTAAATGAAACAAAATAATACATTTGAATTTGGAAACTGTCATTCTTGTGTGGATTTTATTGTTTTTTTTTTTGCCAGTCGATTGTGTAATATTTTAGAGATATTAAAATGGAATCTGATGATAAAGAAAACCGAGAAAAATATTATCTCATTAGATGAAGAAACAAGTTGAACCATGTCACGTATTTTTAAAGACGACTTAAGACTTAGAGCCTTTAAGAGGTCATTATTTAACTGATAATTAATGAAAAATGAATAGGATGGTACGAGTACAATTAAAAGAACAGCTTAAGCAGTTATGCAAACGAACGGTACAGAAAAAAATTGTTTTCGGATGAGAAAATGTTTACACTTATGCAATATTTTGACGAGCTGAATAATTGTGTTTCTACTCAAAGTTTTTAGAACTTTAGGTAGAGTAGGTTAAAGCTTCTCGATAGAAATAATAGAATACAACGTGAACAAATATTTAATCGCTCAGGTTTATTGCTCACTTCATATCCGTTTGCATATGAAGAAGAGACTGAGTCTTATTTTTGTGACACAAGTGTCTCAAGATACTCAAGATTGGTATTCTTTTTTGGAATTAATCTATTAATTTGTTGGTTATATATATGATAAATAATCAAAAACTTTTCATTAACAGTCTGTATAGTATTTTTGTATATATATTAATAGTTTGAATTATACCTATATAAATAAATTTTTAAATGCGAAATTTTTAATTAAAAAAAATCCTTCAGTTGGGATGCCCCTCGCTCGAAAAACAGCCACACTTGAAGATATGGGAAAGCTGCGACCGCCAATACGCATAAAGGAAAACCGGGAAACCAGGACCGTACAAACTGATCAACGCCTATCTGGAGTACGTGGAGACGTTGCGTGCGTCGTTGCAGATAAAGCACACGGCCTGTAAAGAAATATTGGAAGCCTTCCAAAACGATGCGCGCATTCTTCTTCGTGTACGCCTGGATATAGCGAACGCAGTAATCTATAATAATGACACCGGGATTGTGGTGACAGGCAACGCCAGCGTGAGGACTCACCAGCACATGGCAGCTTACAGCGGGACATCGGGAGTGGTTCTCGAGGATCGTAAACGAACTTTAGAGGGGAGCCCCCGCATTCTACACCCCAGTCGAGGACCCAGTCGTAGTCGCCAGATGCACCCGTTGTCTACTGGAGGATAGAATTCTAGAGACCTCCGAGTCGGTGACGGGAATCTGGTCCTCAGAACCTTGGGAAAGGTTAAAAATACGCTGGATATATGGGGTACCCCGATGCGGAAAGACCACCTAGCTCCTTAATAACTTCCAGCTACATGAAGACACGATCCTTACTAGCACTGTTGCTACGGCCAAAGAACTAAGCAGGTAGATGATGAGTTGTCTAGGCGCTTATAAACGGAGCAAAGAAAGCTAAGCGCCTAGTGGTGGACGAGGCTTTGATGGTCCATTTTGGATCCATAATCATATCAAGTAGGTTGACCGGGGTAAGAGAGCTGGTTTTAATGAGTAATACAAACCAGATCCCCTTTATCGACAGAGACCATCTATTTCAAATGCAATACAGCAACCCAGCTGCAGTAACGACAGTCACAGAAACCATTCTCTGCACACACCGTTGCCCGATGGATGTAATATATGCATTGAAGGAGATATACGAAGGCATACACGTCCAGGAAGGAACTGAGGTCCCTGACGCGCACCATGGCGTCAGAAGCAGAGTCTAAAAGAACTGACTCAGAAACTCTATTCTTGATCTTCACCCAGGAGGAGAAGGAGGAAAACGATATGAAAGAGAGCTGGAGAAAATATTGGATTGATAACGATACATGAGGTTCAGGGGCATCGTAGAGTAATTGTTCTGAGGGGCAGAAAACCGAAAAACCCGGTCCACGATAGTGTTCCTCGTGCTGTAGTGGCTATATCTAGACACACGGAGTCCTTCATCTATTATTGCAGGGAGCGAGAAGAGGACGACGTCATAAAACGACTCATAACCCCGTCATGCTTAGCAACTGATGAAGAGGTCAGAAACTACAATTGGCAAATCCCGTTCAAAGACCAAAATAAAGCAGCGATCTAGGTACCATTATTTAAGGTAATATAAAGTTAATGTTTGTATTTTGTTTTTATTTTTAATCATTATTAAGTATGTATATGTATAGGTATGTTGATATATATAGCGTAAGTTTAAATGAGTATTTTGTATTTATATTGTTAGCTGCGTAAAATAAATAAAATTGAGTACATGTTAATTAAGAGAATTGTAATAAAAT
Organism: Scirpophaga incertulas; assembly: GCA_036419045.1. Taxonomy (NCBI): domain Eukaryota; kingdom Metazoa; phylum Arthropoda; class Insecta; order Lepidoptera; family Crambidae; genus Scirpophaga; species Scirpophaga incertulas. The sequence continues at coordinate 26,149,196 of CM071629.1, read as the reverse complement.
ATTAAATTAAGAATTATAAAGGACATGGACTACGAGTCCGTGGAGTAGCAAATGTAAAAAAAAAAGATACCCAAGAAGATCATTAATGATCTTGAGAAGATAATTAAGCTCCTTAACAACATCATGTTCCATAACCGAGAATGGTTCTAACATCAAAACCATCAGTGCCGGATCATAAAGCTCGATTCGCCCAAACTTGGTTGGAAACGAGCGTTCCAGAGTTCATCAAAATTGAAGACTGGCCGTCATGTGTTATGATTTATGGACAGTATTCTGGACAGGAGTCTTTAAAGTAAGATTTTCAGAGAAGAGTTATACCATGGATAAAGTGCGTGCTTTTATTGATAGCTAACCTAGACGTTTAAAGGATTATATTGCAACCATTGGAGATCATTTCAAATAAGGTTAATATATTTTTAATGATTTTAAAATAAATAAATGTTTTGTCTTTGTAAAATATTTGGATAGGATAAGTTATTGTTGCAGTATTATTGTAACGGCTTCATTTAATCCTCTCAATATAACTTACGACTTTACGATTCTCTGATAAAAATCGTCGTTTTTCAGCGGTTTTGACAGTTAGAAATATAATTAATTTGACTGATTACGTCAAAAAATAGTGAATTTTTAAATTGACTGTAGAGGCTTCCAGCCCATGTAGTTAGTACATTAAAAATATAAAAGTATTATCATTGGAAGCATGACGAGAAACCAATAATATTTAATCTTCACTTCTCACCTTATATTGTCACGCAATATCTTTGCATGTTGATTCCGCAGGAAGTTCGCCTCAAATTTAGTGTTATCTAAATAAACGTAACAGAAATAGAAGAAAAAGTGAAATGTTATAAAAAATTGTACATAAAAAATTGCCGACGTATCGAGGAATTTGGTATAACAACGGGCCCAACGGTCTGCGCGGGAGCAGATGGCGGGCAGCGAACCGTGGTACTAGGGCTGTCTCAACAAAATTATATTGTAATTTTAATCTACTTTTTCATAAATGCACTATAATTTCTAAAACATTTCATTTATAATTTACAATAAAACATCTATATACAATTTTCTTTGATTATTATAACTCGGCCAAACAAAGTAAATAATTTGTATTTAAATTCACTTGGAAAACAGCGTGGCGAATCCATGGACAACAAATTCACTAAAACGTTGGAACGTCATCATCTCCACTGATGGTCCACCAATGCGGAAGCCAACAATATCGACGATACACATCACCTTGTCTGACACACCATTGAGCTGTATAAGTCTGGAGTATTAATCCTGAAGGCGGTCTGCCATTGTAGCTTTTTCATTGCAATACTTAACTATCCTTCAAAATGAATATAGGACTCAGTACCACGCATCTCGTATATATGTCGTATATGCCGGAGTTGAAAATCTTTAAAAAAGCCAGCTTTTTGTTGTTCTAAAGCTGGTTAAGAGCTACGTTATACAATAGTCGACCCACTATATATTATTCAGAAGAATATATTATATTACTCAGACGGTACGTAAAGATGATTTAATATGAAAGCTTAAGTACTTTTCATTCAGTTATTGGTCGCTAAAGTTCAGTTTTAGCACAAGCCCTAGTAGTGCCTATGTATACGACATTAGTACATTCATGGCAACCCTAGCCACAAGTAAGCATTTGTTCACAGATACGTTGACAGCCCAGCGAATTGGGTGAAGCCACTTACCGTGACCGACGTAATTCGCGGCGTCACCGGAAAATGTACAACTTTACCGACTCTATGGTTAATTGGGGGCAATGTTTATTGAAAACTAGAATGCAGCACAAAACAAACCATTAAATTTCTCTTAAAAAAGTAATTAAAAAATTATTAATCGCTAGCGATATTGGTTTGGCAAATGGGAAGCATATTCTATGGAGTCTGAGCTACACACAGTGTCCCTTACTATATGGGAAATGCCCGAACTGTGACAATAGGTCCGCCTCCTATTTCATTGGTGTATAATAAAAATAATGTAAGATGTGAGTTTTTAAATACTCTCTGCTTAACTTTTCGAGGAGTAAAGGCTTGACTATATGTATGTATGTATAGGTATTATATGATGCTCACGAAGATGGTGAACCAATAAATTCAGTTTTAACCAGAGCTACAGCTATATTAGATTCTCTAGACTTGAACATTTTAAACACTTACTCATGACGATACCTTCACTGACTGGTATTTAAAGTTACCGGTGATGCCATTTACTAATAATAATGTGAATCATTATAGAATAGAATGTTTACTTGTATAATTGATAAAATTCGTCAATACCACAAAGGTTCGGGAATGTCCCAGGTATGCCTATTGAATGCCCTTCGGTATATAAAGAGCTCAACATCAAGACGCCTCCTTATTACAACATATATGACAATACAGTTACAGATCATACACATCGATACACAGAGTTACAGAGATATCATCAGAGATATCACGTTACAGAGATATCATCGATATCAAACATGGGGGTTGACATTTTTAATACAGAAACACTCCACGACTTCCTTATTAACCAATAATTTATTATTATTATTGCACTAGTGTTTCTGCTTTCTAATCTAGAGTATCTAGAATAAAATAATTTAGTAATTGTGTCAACACAACTGGAATTCCAACAGTAAGCTGAACTATATATGTACCTTATACACAATAGAATTGAAACTACCTACATATATACTATAAGATCATTATTGTGTAATTAATGAAATCTGAATTAACGCTTTTTTATCAAAGATATAGCCAGTAAAATAAATCGAAACTTAAAAGCGATGTCCATAATAAAATTATGGCCTCTATCTATTCTAACACAGTTCTCGTGCTTCCTGTCAAGCATGGCGCGAAACCATCTTCCGGTAGTTTGCTGGTGTGTTTACATTATCTTCACAATATCAGGTATAAGATGATATTACCGTTTCAATTTAAGTTTCCAACTATAAATTGTATGAATCTTGCAAATGATCTTGCATCTTGGGCTCTAGCCAAGACGCTATCAATCGGAGTGTAGTCTACCATTTTTTGAATTAGAGTATTGGGGTGGGTCAGAGCGTTAGTGAAGTAGCGGAAGGCTAAATCTTTAATGTGGGATTCGATCGACTGAAGGTCTAGATCGTAATGCAGGTCTATGCTACGTGAGTACCACGCACGGGCACCCAGGGCACGACGTATGAATTTATTCTGATACCTGTAGTTTGTGCAACCGCACTTAGGAACGTGAGCGAACACTTTGGAAGCGAGGTTAGGATCGGGCGTAATACAAGCTTTGTATAATGTAACTTATTTCTAAGTGACATTTTACTTCGCTTTCTAATGAGATGGAATAGTCGACCTAAGATAGGGTAGCGCGATTTCTACTATGGTCGATATGGTGTTGAACGTTAACCGCCTATCCTGTTCGTCGTGTAGGAGGTGGTTTGATTCCGCGCAAGTCTCTAAGGCGCGTCAGAAGGACGCGGTAAAGATTTTAATTAGCGTTCTAACCTCATCGACAGTGACGGGGGATAAGGTAGCCGTGGGGGGAGTGGATGCTATTTTTTCGACTTCCGAGTCGATTGGGTTGACGTGTTCTGAAGGAACGGGGAGAGTGGTAGGAGAGCATTGAGACTCAAGGCTGTCTGCTACGCATTCAGCCTTCTCGGTGTCGTCGAAGGCCGTTGTGTTGTTGGGGTTTTCGAGTGGAGACGTAGGGGCCCCGAGGTTAGATTTGAATGATCTCCCTAGCGGCCAGTATCAGTACGGAGATGTCCTCGAGAGTAGTGTATCCCACTGCGAATTCCTGTACGCCTGTATGTCGTGCTTCACAGTACGCTGTAAATCACGTGCCCGGTTATATAATGTAATCCATCAGTTAGAATATTTGTCTGCAATCATTCTCTTACAGTACTTTCATATTTACGAGGCAGCCTTGGTTTTCTCTCAAGAGAGATAGACTAGAATCCTCACTAAGGAATATCAAGCATACCGACGTAGCGCCGGAGCGGTCCGATCGGTATGTCTTACCAACTAAACTGAGCGTTATGCGTAGGTTCTAAGAACCATAATAGTCAAACCGTGAATGGGACCCCGGCCCCGGCCCGGCATCCTCAGGAGAGGAAGCGATGTAGCTCTAGCCTATAAAGGGTTTGCTGATAGGGGCCATAATAAAGGGTTTGCTAATAGGGGCCATTATATAGACCATGCATATATATAAAAACACTATAAAGGGCATAAAGGGCTATATGCGTCTGAAGAGGCGTGGGAAGTCAAAGTGACGTCGGCCTTTATCATTAGAGGACCTAATCATGGTGATGCTGAAGTCTGCTGATCCCTTAATCAGCCCCTTGACCCTCCCATAACCCCTTGGTCATGAGAGGATTTCGCGGCGCAGATACCGTCCGCAGTTACAGAAGGTCCTGCGTTAACTAATTGTGAGTGTCAACGATATGTTAATCTTATTTAAAAAAATATATATTAATAATTTTGTACAAATAATTATATTAAATGTAATAGAGTCAATCAATGAACTTGAGCATAGTCAATGAAGTCGAAAATATTGGGCTCGTTCAAACGTTTTAGAACATTTTGATTTCAACTACCTTGTAATAAATATTGTATCATTATTACTTTTTATCTAATTCGAAGAGGTATTTGTGTTAAATGAATTAAAAGTCGTAATAAAGCAGTTCTACAGGCAATTGAGATTTTGCATTCGTGAATCGTGAGTAAATAAATTAACGAGTTTTCCTAGATAGACCTATATATCATATACACTTATTATATTTCTGATTCACATTTAAGAAATTTACGACGCTTTGCATTGATTTTATATGTATATATAAATTTTATTTATTCCTTTCATAAAAAATCTATATGTATAAAAATGGTCTCATAGTGTACAGTCATATTTCATTTTGGAAAGTTACCCCTCGATCCAGAAACACATAAAATACTCGTCAGCAACCTCAAATGTGAGAACATTTGAGGTTGCTGACGAGTCATCATAGTCTTGTAGTCATGTTTGTTCAAAAATTAAAACACACTTAGAAAACCACTTGGCCGGTTAACAAAACTACAATAGTGGAAATACGAGTAAGGAAATTTTGAGCTCCAGTCTTCCATACTCTGAGTTGAAATTATAAAAGTATCAGCAAAACTAAGATACATGTTCTTACCATTGATATTGATTTTTGCTCTTATCTGTACCTACATACTCATACGTGGTAGGAGCTTTAAATAACATTGAAACTTACTTTTTGATAAGTTATAGTAATAAATTAAATCCATTTTTATGGAATAGGTGTCCATATTAACTAAACATTCACAATTCATTACGGTTTGGTCATGATTCAACGCCGGAAGGTGCATGAACATATTGTGACTCCAAATGAGTCCCCACAGGTTGATTCCGGAAGATTCAGCGTGTGTTCTGAATGGCCAATGAACGATCTAATATCTATAATTCTTACATTTGATTTTATAATAACTCACCAAGTTTCCGTTCAGTTCAGTCCATAGCCCCGGTCAATTCCATATTGATGTTACATAGACCGAGGGATTTAAGGTATTGCAATTAAAGCGGGCAACGATCATTAATTTCTTGAAAATATTATTTAAAGTAACATTTGTACTTGGGTAATATTATCAATTAAGTTTCTCTTTGTCTTAAACCTGTAAGGACCCGTTCTGTGCAAAAATTGCCATATTTGTTATTATAATGTGAGCGACGCCTGTACACTTTTATTTAGCAATATGAGCGTGTTAAGTAATTTCTATTATTCAATATAAGGGTCGATGACGCCTCGTTTACCTTTAGTCATATATTCGACTGCTACAACGAGAAAGTAGAGTAAAGGCGTATTCAGTTTTTTCTGCATAGGAAATTCCCGTTGGAAGGTTGTTGTCTAGAATGAGTAAAATTATATTGCGGATTTAAAAAATGCAAAATCTTTTGAAAAACACAAGTATGTGTGTAAACATTGATATTAACAACAAGTTAAACTATAAAAAAGTTTTTTTTGCTAACAGACGCCAATGAATTCCGTAAGGGTCAAAATAGTATGATTATATGTTATCGGCCAATATATCTTCTACTTCTTCTTAGCTGTGGTCCTCCCAGTAACGGAGGGCGGAGTGACCTTCCCGATCAAAGTACCTTCTGAGCTAGTATCACATTTTACAAGGAAATGCTTGACACGAATCCGGAGCTCTTCGTATAGCTTGTTCTCACGGTTCAGCTGGGGCAGCACTGAGAGACGTCTATCTGACTCCTGCAGCAAAAATTTAATACTGAAAAATACGAACACATAAAATAAGTTGAAAAATATGAAAAATCTGACCTAAGATCGAGAAAAGATGTTTAAATAAATACATTTAGAGAGAATCCTGGTTTCGGTCTTCTGTATAAATACGCACATTATTATTATTATTAAAACATAGGATATAATAAAAGATGAAAAACCGGAGCAACAAAAAAATTTTTTTCTGTAAAACTTTTTGTATTTTGCTGTGATTTCAGCACAGGTCTATGAATCGCCTGATTAGCGGGGCCTGGAATCGATCCTGCCATATAGCAATGCGTTCATCGTTTTTCGATTTTTTATTCGATTTATTATGTTATGTCATACATTTATATGACGGTCCTACAGTGAAGAAAAACATTGTGGGGCACCTACGAAAAAAATCATTCAAATTAGAAAGGTGTATGTTGTCAATCAACCCGTACTGGGCCAGCGAAGTTGACTAAGGCCTAATCACCATAACATAAGATGGGCTCATGCCCCGCGGTGGAAATATATACGAGCTGTTAAGATGATGGTTTTCAATAAAGTTTTGTGTTGATTAAGTATCAATTTCTTTCTCACCGATATTTAATATATAATGTTCTAAGATTTACTTGTTTAACTAACATCGAAAAAGAAGAAAAAAATATTTCTAGATTTTTCAAGAAATCATCAAAATAAGTTAATAAAAAACGAATAAATACAATAACCAAAGATTATACTAAAAAGTAAAAAATGAATATATAGCTATTTATAATATATTATCATTTATTCAGTCAACTTGTGAAAGTCGAAAAGCTACACCATCGGTTCGCAAATCTACGGCGGGAGAAAAGAACCGGCAAGAAACACAGCAAGGGCTGTTTTTTTCTCCCTGTATTCAATAGATACAGAGTCGTCAATTTGGAAAATGACTTCAATATGGATAATTCATGAAGTCACTTTCCATTACATAATATAGGAAATACAACTAATAAAAATATATTTTGAAAACATGCCTATATTAGGAATGCCGTGTCATACAGTTTTAAAAGAATTTATTAAAGTTCAATTATGATCATAATAAATAGTACCTAGTATAGCAAAGAACAGACTCATCTCCGCTGGCAGAACCCGTTTACGAGCATGACGCTTGAACCAGCCATCGCTTCGCTCAACCATGTTTTAGGGAACGTAACGACCCGCCTCACACGACACTGCCGAAGAGATTTTAATGAGAGTATGACTACCCCTAAGCCATAAAAGGATACAAATTACCAAAAGCAAGTACCCGTATACATTATCACAACTATGAAAAAAACAACCGCAGAACACGCGCATACAATCATCTAAGAACCAGAAGTCATTTATTATGATGCAAGTAACAAAATAATTGCTCATACACCTTTTGGTTGTTGTGTCATACAGAATAAATATAAAATTCAAGTAATAATAGGTACTAAACATAACTATTTATAATCTCAATATAAAAAGCAGTAAAGAGTAGACTCATCTCTGCTAGCAGCACCCGTTCACGAGCATGACGTATGAACCAGCCATCGCTTCGCTCAACCGTATTTTAGGGAACGCAACGACCAGCTTCACACGACACTACCGAAGAGACTTTAAAGAGAGCATGACTACTCACAACCACTAAAACTGTAACATATAATACTAAAAGTTCAGGTTATTAGGTAGGACACTGCAACCGCCGTTTTGTCATTTAACTTATCAGGCTTCAAACAAATATAGCAACAATTTCATAAGTGTTATTATAATAGGTACAGTTAAATATACATATTATTATGTTACCCAGTTACCTAAGAATTCATTAACAATTTGTTTACTTCAACGAGCGAGGGATTTTCTAGTCCCAGACACTTCGATCATCCAAGTAATCCTGGACTCGATAATATTCTTTATCATTAAAGTTTTTTTTACTCGAGTTTTTATGAGTTTTGTGTTTTATGTAATCTAAAATTTGGAACAGCAAGCTTAGTTTTATTTCTTGTATTTAATTTATGAATATCACTATTCTTAATGAAATTTTTGTAATATTTGTATACATAGATTATATTTTCACAGATGTACTGCCCTGCCAATGTTAAAATGTTAATTTCTTTAAACTTATCCCTAAGGGAATCCCTTGGTCTTAATTGGTTAAAGTATGTAATAGCGGTTTAGTATGGATTTCAAAGAACTTGCTTATTAATGTATAATTAACGTTTTCCGCATTTTAATAACCAAGTGAGCAAATTTTATGAAATTTATAATTTACTTAAACGTCAATTGACATTAAACTAAGTAAATTATATAAAGCGACAATTATATAGTTAAATATCTATTATATCTATTTATATTATACTCTTTAACTATTTCGTTTTTTTAAATATTAATTTTCGTAATCTGTACCAGACTATCGCCCTACTCCGACTACTCTTTTTAGTTGACAAATTCTCCATTGGTAATATGTTGAATGAAACTGCAGATCAAATTTTCGAGAGAAAAAAGAAGAATGAGAGTAAACACGGTATCAGTATCAATAGCGCATAGAAGCTCAATTAGGATCAAAGGTTCTGTGTCATAGTTTACGCCAGTGCCGTGCTTATTATCGATGTCTCATATTAAGTATTTTGTGAGATCAGCTTCGTACAGTCCGAAATTTATGAATACCGCGAACGCTTCCAAGGCAATATAGATGTCTGGCTCACGAACCGTTCTCAAAACAACGATGTAATAAATTTTCTTATGTTCAAACTGCGCAGTGGCGTACGCATACGTGGGTAAGTTGAACAGACCCATCAGGGCGCCGCTCTCGTCGCACAGGTCGAACTGAGTGAACGATGCAAACCCACATTTCCGCCGGATATACTCTAGCATAATCCTTAAACAAAAAAAAATAAAATCAAGTTTCTAGTTTTTGGACATAATCCAAATAAAACTGTCGCTTGTCGAGGTCACAATGTAAATGAAAAAATATAAAATCTTTATCTTTGATTAGCCTCAAATAAAATAAAAGTTCTTTCTCGTAATATCCTATAGGATTTTTTTCATAGTTTCAGATCTTGCACTTTGAATAGGTAAATCACCTGGAAACTTTACTTGGAACAATATATTTCAATAAATATTTTATCCCCTTATTACTAAAGATGACTACAAAATACAATGAGAACAGTTCCGTTGGAGTGTAGCGAATGCTTTTATTTACAGACTATATTCAAACTAATTATTCCTAATTTTCATTTTATAAGTATCGGAGTAACTTCACAGTCCGTCGCATATTCAATACAAAATGTAACATACCTAACTGGACAAATTGGATTTACCAACAACGTCTTCTCCACTGATTCGTCAGGCTCTGAAGACCGTCGTTGAATGAGCGACAACTCGGGCGAATCTTTGTATACCACAAATATGAACATTTCTTAACTTTCGTTATTTTGTATAGTAAGACAATTAAACAAAATGTTTTTCTTTATTAACACAAAAACGAAAGACATTAAAATTTAACAATTGATTACAAAGAAGACCATTAACAATAGACAGATGTGACGTTGACATTTAGAATCTATAATTTCAAATAATTTTAAAAATATTGATTTTAATTATTTATAACTTGGATACAAATTATTCTATAGACGTAGAATAATTAATATTTTTGTGTTACACAAAAAATCCTTATAGATAAACTAATACCTAATTTTCGTAGACAAGTTATCTATAGAGCTATGACGTGGCCGTACAAGAAACAGAAATAATCTACCTTAGTGTTAAAAATTGAGAAAACCTTCTTTACATACACAGAAAGTTGACACAGAAAAATAATTGAAAGAAAAAGAAAAATGGAAGTGTTAAACAATACAAAATCTTGGATGTTATTCTAAATATCAATAAAATTTAAGTATTATGTTATTACCAAATTTATTAAAACAGTCCTGTAAAATTTATTATTTTCAGTCCTGTAAATTTAAATTTATATAACTTTTGTAGGGAAAATTTACAATTTACAAAATAAATAATATCATTACTCACACAATATATTTCAACTATTCTATTATTACATACATAGTTACATTATTCTAAAAACATTATCAAATAATTATCCTATAAAACTTAAACACCAAAAACCCCAAACATCCCTTCATCTTCCAATATATCTAATATAACAATGACAGAACCCCTCATTCTTTTAAACTCACAAAACTATATTTGAATTTTGACAAACAGCTGATCATAGACAAAATTCCAACCTATAACAATAACATGTTAGTTTATATAGGTTTATTTTGTAAGCAGTTTATCATTTATACTTAATCTTGAATTTAATATTGTTACAATGAATTTTCGCTATAATTATTTTTTTTTGTTCGCATAATATGTTTAGCCTTTGATGTGTGTTAATTAAACACATTAATATAAAAACATGAAAAATATATGAAGCTTATACAAAAAGATCTCCATTAGCTGCAATACAATCCTTTAAACGTTAAGGCCACTTATTAATAGGAGTATGTACGCACTTTTTCCATGGGAAAATTCTTCACTGTCAATTTTATGAACGGTACCAAATTATCATGACATTAAGAGCCAGTCATACTCTATAAAAGTATCTTTAAATCAAATCTGGCGGATTGAAATCGTTACTAAAGAGTACTTGCTAATCTTCAGCTGTAATGAACTCCGGAACGTCCGTTTCCAACCTCAACTCTCGAGATAGAGCTGTCGCTTTGTAACATGATTTCTTTTCTTTCTAACAGGATTCTTTCGAAATTTATCCCTCACAACTTTGGTTGCCTTTTTCGTACGAACACAGCGTGTATGAACCTTATTTGTTCCAAATAGAGGTTTATTAGGGAGGTACCAATAGGTTGTTACACAAATATACGACAAATACCAAGCAGACGGAAAGCTTAGAAAATAATATTGAGGCATAACTACTTTGTGTAATGGAATTATAGCGATAATAGTTTAATTACAACTTTTATGACTAGACTAAGTATTCACTGCAAAGCTAAACAGGTTCTTTAATTTATAATACAAGCACATAGTAGAAAAAACACATTGAACAGGGCACCGGGGCGGGTCATTTGTATTTGATAAAAAAGAAACTACATAATTTAGACTCCAATTAAAACTATCAACTATCCAAGACACAACGATAGCTTGTTTCCAAAAATAAAATGCACCAAATGGTTATCTTATCGTATCTTGACCCAAACTGATACGCGCTACCGGCAAATTGATCAAAACACAGGCCTTGGCCGCAAAACTGTTGCGCTCACATTCAACCATTTCCCAACGTATGGCGTCTAAGTAAAGCGATTCATATTTCTTAATACTCTCCACAGCATGATCGCTATGTGCCCGCGCATTGGGGTACGCGCGCCACGCGGTTCACTCGCCTGGTTACAACTTGATTATTATCGATCTTAATTGTGCTATCGATTAACGTGCCAATACTTATTGTTATAAGTGATGTGAAAGCATGTCTCTTGAAGACATGTCAAGTCTAGTGATGTTCGGCGTCGCCGCCTTCCCTCCTCCCGGTCCACTGCCCAGCAACTTCCAGTTTCACCACCAAGGGTCAAACTTCGCAGTGTTCCTGATACTGTTCGCCCTCTGCATGCTGGAGGTGGTTGTGATCAGGATTATAACGGAGGAGCAGGCACGGGAGCAGGGCACGAGGAGCATTACCTCTATGTGGTTCGATTTGGACGATGACAATTGATGTTTTAAAAACGTGAAGTGTAATGGGCAGTAAATTAAATTATTTCTGTAATATTTATGAGTTGCATTGTATTGTGTTTAAACGATCAGTTTGTTTTTAAATTAGGTTAAATTTAATTTCAATATTATTTGTGTTTATGTTTGTTGCATTTTTTGCACTTTTGGGCTGTAGTCGAGTGTGCTTAATTAAACTTGTGATTTGAAAATCAAGAAAATATTGGAGATATTTTGATTGAGAATAAAATTAAAGTTAAATAAATATTAATGCAATTTATGACTGATAAATAAGAAAAAATAAGAATAATAAAACAATAGTTTTATTATAGTTATAGAGTGCTGATATTTCTTGTTTCAGATTTAATATTTGAAAATGTAATTTTCTATTACGTAAGTTTAAAATGAAATTCATTGAAATCAAATTTCATTTTCTTTTGTCGTTAACTGCTATTTTTAGAATTACATAACGTTATTGTAAAGATGTTACCTTAGACCTTGCCAATCTTTATTGTGATATAAATTGATTAATTTAGAATGATGGCCACCACTGCACGTTAAAAAAAATAAACAAACAACATAAAGGAACAAAACTATTACTTCACGAATATTAACTAACAATCACAACAAGCAATTCTCATCAAATTTGTAAATATGAATATCTCATATAAAAATCCTACAATCATTTCGCTAAAGTTCATAAACAGTCTAGGTGAAATTATTATAATGTTGGTCCTTTTTTTCCAAATAGACAATGTCACAATATCAAATTTAAAAAGCTATCACGATAAATGTTTCCGCCTATCCTTATGAAATAAGTCTTTATATATTGCTGATATACATTACGTTTCAATTGACATATTAATTTATCACTACTATTGAGGTATATAATTTAGGTCGACACAAAAAGATGCTACTTACAAAAATTTTGTAAGCAACGTTCCACATTATTTAGTGAAAAGATCGTAAGTTTGTGATCGTGCATAGTAAATTATATAAAATTAAAAAAAGATAATATTACCTCCTTTTCTAAACAGATTCACCGCAAAATAAATAATAATTAACAATAGACTCAGTCTTGAATATATTTTTTTAAATTGATCTACTCTAGATAGGAGGAGGAAAATATAATATAAACAAATAATCATATTATGGATAAATGGCCCTGGTGGCGCTATATGGGATCTACGAGTATGGCACCATCCCTTTCTAAATATACTCAAAGTTTTAGATTTGAGTTTGAGTTTTATTTTAGAATACAATTCTGTGAGATGGATTTAAAATTTTAGAGAAAATATATGACAATAGTGATTTGATGATTGATTAGTGTTATTTCAGATATGTTCTTACACCTATTACTTCTAGAAAAATTGATGTACAGAAAATAGTTGTAGTTGAACTATAAGACATAATTAAATAAACTAATAAGTCAGACGCCGAGGGAATGCAACTGTGCAGAAAAACCTTCTCTCGGCGACCTATTATAATATGATAAGATATAGAATAATTTTTAAAAAGTATAAATATATATTCTATAGGACTTAAGTTTTGAAATACTGTTTTATTTTCACTGCAAACTGACCGTAGTGGTGACCTATGACTTTATATACCTATATTGACTTATGATATTGTCCTTAATTTTTCTTATAAATGGCATATTCTAGTTTTTATAACATTAAGTACTTTATAAACAAGTAATATTAATGATACAAGCGTTTTTGTATAATAATAATATAAGGCCAGAAGTTAGATCAGATTTTTAGTTAATATTATTTTACGTCATAATTTATTTTTATTTTTTATCTGTGAATTTCATTAGCAAAAGCAATTTAATATAGTATCTAAAAAGGGCTAAGGTCTGAAAGATTACAATTTTCAATTTTTTGACACTTGACGGCGATGACGTTGATAAATCACTTTATCGTGTGATTTAAAATCCATTTATATGTATCTCATTCTATTATAAGTGGAGATTACTAATCTTACAGATTGCACTACATTTTCTGTCCACTAGATATGCGTTATTAAAATAGAATAAGATAATCCATACATATCGTTATAATTCATCCGCCAAACTACTAAATTATTAATCAAACACTTCATAATATGTAGCCTTTTTTTTCGAGGGAAAACGCACCTTAAGCACCATGACACCGCGCTGGCTAGACGCGGCCTTGTGTGGGGCTCTCCTGTCAGACGGACCGGCCTACCCACTAAAAACCCCCGGTGTCCTCTAGGCCCGTATCGTGGGCGCGTGGCGGGTGCGCTTTCGCGATTCTACAGCCACTACGCCCACGGGCCGTCATAATATGTAGTCTAAGGCTGCCTATACTTACGAAACATTTATAATTGACTTACTGCTATTTGTGGGTTTACATCAATGCCTTAATCTTCTCTTTTATTTGCAATACTTCAAAATAATATTCAGCATTGATATCCAGTCGACAGGTGAAAGAAGACACCTGAAGCGTATATTAATTTGTTTAAATAATAGGGAATATGCATGATTTTTTTTATGTTTTAAATTAATCATTTACATTTACAAAACATAGAAAAAATATAAATAGGCTTGAGAATAGTCAAGTTTTTATACAAAGTTAAATTGAAAACGTTGAATAAAAGTTGAATGAATAAACGTTGAGCAGTTCAAACGCCGCCATTTTTCGCGCGCTTATGATGACATCATTGGTTAGGGTCTGTTTGTTTTAATAGTAGCGTTTCAGTTGCTTAGTATTAATTTTCAATTTTAATTAGCAAACAAATCATGGAAGAAGTAAAAAAACCTTGTTACAGGTACTGTATGGTACTGAAGTGTAAAAATACTACCATCAGTACACCCGATAAAGTATTTTTTAACTATGGTGTAAAATAATGAAGAGGGAGACTATCTCTTTATTATCAGTTTCATTTTGCTGTGAAGATCATTTTCTTTAGCTTTAATAAACTTCAGGCCAATGGTTGATAATTTTGATTTTTTTCCAATAACACTCGACGCTAGTTGTGGAAGGATCTTCACTACGCCACGCTAAAAAAGCTATAGCATATTTGCATCCACCTAAAACAAAATAAATCTAAAATGGGTTGATGTTTAAGTTATATAAATTATACTGAAAACAATAAAGAATGTTCATAAATATGTACATAAATTATATAGACTTGGATGTATAAAGAAAATATCAAATCATAATCAGTAAAGAATTGACTCTTAAATGTAACATATATTATTTTGGTGTGGTTTAACAATGAACTAGCTTGTTGGGCCTAAGCAGTGAACGTAAGCAAATAAAATAGATACCTAAATATGCAGCACAACCTTCACATTCAACAGATTTAGTATTCAATATTTCTGCAATAGTTTCTTCCTTTTCATTGCAAGTGCAAGTAATAGCATAACATTTTTGTCGAACATTATGCTCAGGTGTAATCTGAGCTTTGAACACATATATCTCCATCTCGTTTTACTTGAACATAGCCAACTGCTGAATCACCGTAACATTCTCGTTCAGATCTGAAAAAAAACAAGTATGTACTTAAATACTCAAAAAAATTGTTCATGTTAATTGGATATCATATTTATCTAATATTTACAAAAAGTATGTAAACATATCTTACTTAAGTGAGCTTCAACAATATAGTATATCGTTAACATTCATAGTTTTAATATAATAGAGGTAAATTAGAAGTTATTTTAAATACAAATGGTTATGTTATAGGTTATCTTTTGTTGTATTACTTAAACATTAACAAAAATCTATGTGGTTTACTAAAATATACCATGTAATGTAATAATTACCTTGCAGCTTTCACTCTTTTGATCTATGCGCTCGTAAAATCGAGATTTGATGCAAAATATGCTGACATCATAAATGCATCTATTTTCGACAGATTATCGGATTGTGCTTTGACAAAACCAGTTTCTGTCATCGTCTTAGTTCGACTACAAATGTATATTCACATAGTAAACACACAGAAATACAGTTTTAAACAATTTTTCTCGCAAACACAATTTAACACAGTACGAACACGTATGAATATCGACGCCGATAAATGCAAGACATAACCGTTGACATCACATATCGTTTCGACCAATAGTGACGCGTTGTGTAAGTTCGAATTTCCCTCCCTTATTTTTCACTTTTTAAATAATATTTTTTGGGATTAAATAATAACTAAATAAAAAAAGATCCTTTTAAGTATAATATAAGATCAATAAAGAATCCCGAAAAAAATATTTGAGACAAATTTAAATTTTATGCATATTCCCTATTACATTTTAACAACATGCTGTATATACGGTAATGTATGTCGTAAAATAAAATATACTAAGGATGATCATGTACTTTAGCAATAATCTAGATAATCACAAATATATGTAACATTGTTATTGCAATAATTACTGCAGAAATTATATCTACCTTCTAAGAACAAAATAAGTTTTATATTATAATTATAGTCATTTTTTACACTTATTCATGTTTGACAGATTTGTAAGAACGTTCAACTACGTTCAACACGATCGTGAATAAAATAAAATCAATAAAAATATTACATAAAAATATTAATGTCATTTACATTTTTTGCAAAAGTTACGTAAAATATATCAAAGTAAACCCATCAACCATTTATAGAAACAATAATTTTAATTAATTGATTGTATTCGTGTTGTATTAGCATCCAATAGCGAAGTTGCGAAGTGGAATATGTTTTACATACAATTTCCGAGTGACCTTAACCCGACTTCATCTGACACTGACATTGTTAGTGCTGTCGTAAGAACTGCTTGGCGGATCCGAATCGCATGTGAATAAGTAATAAGTTTTTTAGTGAATTGATCACTTTGTTTACTTATTTGAAATTACGACTCAAAAACATATCTCTTTCGTAAAACTACAAAATAAATTATCCCCAATATCTTATATATTTACAGAAATACTATATTTGACTTTAATATATGAAGTAACATTAATATATAAAGCATTTTCTAACCTCATCGACTGAAACAATTTTAGCATATTTGTTATTTATTATTTTAAATATGATTTATTGAGTAATAGTTAATTTGAATTGTTGAACAAAATATAGTTTTACATAAACAATTTTCTCAACTCTATTATATTATTGACAATTGTTTGAGGCCTTTTAAAATATAAACCTATGTTTTATATTTATATTTATAATACATATTTATTTGATATTGAAATCAAATAAATATGTACTACATGTCTTACAAAAATGTATTGCAAGAAATAAATTATTGAAAAATCTCTCCAAGTCCTTAGGCAGTCCGAGCACCTAGCAACCTAGCCGCTTATATCGGTTTATTGCCACCAAAGTTTATGCTCCAAGGTATTCTGCATGATCAAATGATAAAATGCGCTGAAGAACCAAAATGGGCAACATAGGCTACAACAATTTAATGCATTTTCCTCAGGGAAACAAAAAAAAAAAAGGCTAAACAATTGGAAATCTTAAGCGGTAGTGAGCACGACCCATCGTATACGCAGGACTTACGGCCTCCCACAAGATAACCTAACAACATAATCACCAAATGGTGATGATCACTCGAAAGTGAAATCAAGGTATCTATGATTACTGCACTAAGTAAAATTTCAGTATATTATCAATTGGAACACACGAATTAAATACAAAGTTAAAAATTACTCAATTGATCAAAATCTGTGCTCGTTGCGCACTCGCCGCGCGCTAACAGAAAACTTCACTTAACCGATTAGTCAATTAAACTACGTTCTATGTCAACACCTCGGTTTCCCCATAAACCGACTCCAGACTATTATCTAGACACGCGAAAAGTATGTGCCAACTCGTCATTTAAAAGAAAAGTGCTACGATATGAAATAATAGCGAACATTTATACAAAAAGCAAGAAAGGAAATAGTTTAACTTTACCTTTTTTACATTAGTTGTCCTTTTAATATACGCTATGAATAGTTTATACTAGATTGTAGACCATGATAAGTGAACAGTCTAGATGTTTTATTAGTAACCAACAAATAACTTCGGCTGCAATTTTGCATTAAGTGAGGAGATGAATACAGATGATTTTTATCACTCAAGCTAACCAATTGTCTTGAGATCCACCTGATCTTCGAGGCCTCATCAAATAGTCCCACTTTTAATACTTCTAAGACGTGGATGATTTCGTAGTCCTCTTGGCTGATGGGACCTATCTGTATATAGTATTCATTTTAAATTAAGAGAATAGCCCCAGAGTAAAAACTACGTGACAACCTAAAGCGAATCTATTCTCCAAGTGCTTGTCTATAATAAATATTTGCATAAAGATCCACCGTAATATATCGACTAAATGCTTATGCAGTCTACTGATTTTTCTAAGATTAAGGGACTATATATATATGACTATAATATATATGCGTATTGCAAATCTATTCATTACTAATATCATAAAAACTATAAACCTTATTATACTTAATTTAGTAACTTTCAGCTAATTAATCCAAATAATCCAACCATCGCGCGTGTTGAGTAAGACCCGCCAGCTGGCGTCATTGCTAGGAACCTGTCCGTATGTTGCATTTAACTCGCACTAAAAGCTATGGACTATGGATATGTTGCAAAACGTCCGCGGTTGGCACAGTCACACTGCTGGGCGACGCGAAGCCTCCAAGGTCTTGATATCGTTATAATGACAAAAACATAAAATTGAATTGAGACTAACATCATTTTGCTGTTGTGAGAAATGATTTCTACCAAGGTTGCAAATTACAATGTGATATTGTATGCATAAGCAGGTGTATAGAATCAAAGATGCTTAAGTCTATAAAATTTCAAAAGTTAACTGTAAATGGCGTCACTATCTGTTGTGTCTATATTTACCCCAAACAATATTTTACCAAATCGGGGAAACTCCACTGTTATTAGAAATTGAAAATTGACTTAACAAATCAGGAAAGTTCAAGTGAGACGAATTCCATTTTGCGTAAAGTCCATATTGCCCTACAGGGAAGCTGTATTGAAATGACCATCTATAGGTTTTGATGGTTGATTACTATGTTCGTGTTGCCGAATTTTATTTTTAACAGGGAAAAGTGTGGTGGAAAAGTTGTGATGCACCGAGAAGATAAAAACCTGTTGAACCACCAGGTTCAACAGGTTTTTATCTTCTATTCTTTAAATGAAGACAGGAAAAGGACTGCACAATCCAGTACTCCGAAGAAAAATATCGAAACCAAATATGATGGACCGTTTTCCAGAGTCGGATATAGCTTCAATTCATTACAGTGGGCCAGTTTATTTACCAGAAGTATGGCTAAATGAAAGGATTTTATTGCAGGGAAATTATAAATATACTTCCATGTATACAACATAATGCTTTTAAGTTGATCCTACTTTCTTTTAATGACCAGTTTTAGTGTCCAGTAAAGTATATTTTATAAAATTTTTAGTGACATGTGAAAAAAGACTGCCAATAAAAAACATACATATTAATGCGGTTTCGTATTAAGGATCGAATTTTTATTGAACTTACAATAAAATAACAATTAATTTTCGGAAACCGCGGTGTTCCAAAAGAGAACATCACCATGTATTTGCAAACAATAAAGCAACAATACTACATACAACTTGATAGCTCATTGATGGCGCAGTGGCGGGTGCGCTCCGCTGATTGCTAAAGCGTTGACCACCTATGACCTCTTAAGTAACACCATCTACTAGTCAAGTCTGTGTAAGTAGTTAGAAACTTAAAACATCTAGGCCTCCTGCCATGCTTTGTATGAGGTATAAAATTGATTATTTAAAGTTTTATTGGAACTGTAATGACTTTATTGTCTATGAGAATAGAGTCCCTAATGAATTATAAAAAGAACGTGCTAAGCGTGAACGTACGTGAAATTATAGATTTATTCCATATCTATGCGTGAAATGCTACTACGTAATTAGATGTTCAACATAATTAATACCGGTCATGGAGAATACGGGACAAATAGCATGTTACTTTTCTCTCGCCCAAAATAATCGAAAAAGATAGGACAACTCTACTCCTATTTTTCCTCTACAATCCACACATCGTGGATCCTCGTGGAACATAAAATGCGCCTTTTCTTTTCTCTCATCTGCCAATTACAGATTTTCCGAGTGACGAATTAACGACTTTTGCAAGCCTGCTCGTAGATGACGTTTACTTTTTTTTTTACCCCGGCTGTAGCCAGCCGACGGTTATGTGGGGCTCTCCCCCCCAGAAGGGGGAGGCCTACCTACTGAAAACCTCAGGGATGGCCTTCTTCAGGCATGTAGGGAGCCCCCGGGAACGCCAAGCGACATCCGGGAACCCCTAGCCTCCGCTCCCCTGCTGATACAGAGGAGCCCGCCTCGGGGGAGGCTACAATACCTCCTCCAATCTCCACCACCGACGACGCGCCCCGGCCACGGAAGGGGCGTCGCCGTATCCGCGGGCGCAGATGAAGTTTACTTATACTTCAATTCAAGCTATATTTCATAAAATTAAAACAGTCAAACATATTCATAAAACTATCTAATTAAAGGTTTATTGATCATATTCAATAGCGCTATTTGATGTTTAATAAATTATTGAATTAAAATAAAAATATTATGTTATTTATAAACGCTCTGTAAGCCCTAACATATAACTAAAATAAGTTTATTAGATGATTTTTATGCAAATGTTCTCTCACCTTGACTTTGAGTGAACTAAATAATGAATTCATTAATTATTTGACATTTCCTACGACGTAAGTTTAATTTGTGGTTTTACCGCAAAAATAAAATATTAATAATTTCCTGCTTAGTTAAGTCTTCTGTTGAAAACAACTGAAATTAAATACAACGATGAAACCAAAACAATGCATAGCGAAAGTACAGAGCCAATGGTCCTCCCGTTTTGTTTTTCATTTTAATATGCATGTGATCAATAGCACTTCGGGAAAGCTTGCAATAATTTTTATTATTATTGCATGATAGTGTCATTTTTCGTTAAATTTGAGAGCATTTTAAATGCATTTAAACGACGTGCAATAATATTCTCCACAAAGTAGCAAATTCTGTGGGTTGATTTAACCCATGTAAGAATGTAGTCTCTATATTAAACCTGTAAATTTAAAGATTTTTTTTACTTTCTTTTATTTATATACATTCATGTGAATAAAATACTAATTAAAAATGGATTTTTATATTATTATATATATATAAAAGAGCGTTATACTTATTGATCCTAAAGGTGCAAATCATTTAACCATGCCATCCAAGTAATACCTCAATGGACTACATGCATGTAATACCTAAAAACAAACACGAAATCACAATACGAGTATAACGCCATACACAAAACGTAATAAGCCTCATTAATGTGGACATTACAAGTCTTGCGCAGATATTTATGCTTTAAATAACTAGTCTCTTGAGCCATAACAGAAAATCTGTAATAGAACTTGTTAGAATTAGAACAATATTACATAATCGGTAGGTTTTCTCGGTGTCAGTAAATTAGTATTTGTTAATAATTGTGAAATAATATATTTTGGTTTCTTTTTGCAGAAACGACGTATGCCAGAGTCGAAAGCGATGCTTGCCGGACGGTTCAGACGAAGGGGTGTGTCGTAGATGCGGCGGCGACACGCAAGGCGGTCTAGTGCCTTGTGTCTGTCGGTATCAGAGGTGAGTCACTGTCTTCATAATAATGAAACTAGACTAACATGCTATCTGTAGCTACGCCGTATTCATAAACACCAGTAATTGAAAATATTAAACATTAATTAAAACGTCTGTAGCGCTATGACCTTGTCTACGAGTCTGACGATTCGGTGGGGCCAGAGGGCGATCCTATCATGTACCAATGTGTAATATAAGATATATGTAATCAACCAATTCGCATTGGACCAGCATGGTTGACTATAGTCTAATCGCCCTAACATAGTTACGGTAAAGTTTTTATTGGGGACCTATATGAGCTGTAATTAAATTAAAACGTCCAGAAATAACATTTTCAATTTTGCGGCCGAATAAGAGCAATAAAATTGTGGAGTTGCGCTAAATTTGGCAATTTTATTTAGTCAAGAATAGTGTTTTTTTTTTAATTTTTAATAGGTTTACTATTTATGTTTTAATAAAGAATATACACACTTTTTTATTATTAACACAATTAGTTCTATTTGATAAGAGCGCGCCAATAAATTTGTATAAAAAAATCTATTTTGAAAGAAAAACCGCAATTTTTTGTAGCTAACAACTTTCGCATTTTAAATTGTAATTAGACCATTCCTTGGCGAATTGTTTGGGTTTGTATTGAAATACGCCGTGTTACCGATAAAATAAAAATATGAATTTCATACATATTCCCTATTATCTTTCTTTATAATAAGTAAATCTATTTAAATAAGTAAATAATAATATTAATAATATTAGTAGGAAAGTGACGACCCCATCGCCCGCTGGTGGGGCATTTAATGCCCCTTAACTGCCATAAATGCCCCATCAGTGCAGTCAGTCCCCCTCAGGGCAGCTTGTGGTGAGCTGTCGGTGAGTTGCGTCACCGATGTGCTTCAGGGGGGCGTACGCCACCCGCCTCTGTCTTGCCTTAACCAGCCTGACAGAGTGGAGTCGCAAGAGCAGATGCTCGAAGGGTGGAAGTGTAATAATGTCATAACGCCGACGGCGTCTCGATCGCTGTCACAGACACCTCTCTACACCCTTAGCCGTTCACACCAATGTTGCTCTCTTCGCACCAATATTGATCTGGTTTTTTGGGGGGCCCATTTAGTGAGTGGCGAGTCACCACCTGCCATATTTAAAATGAGGAGGCTTTGAGAAGGCAGGTGACCGGAGTCTCTTCCATAGTCCGGTTCTCATAACACCGAAATTGAAATGCAATAGTTCACAGGCTTTTTGACCACTATTAACAATAGTTTCTGTGCATCTAACTGGGTGTATTCTTTAGCTGCATTTTTCATGATGTAGATAGAGATTGGACCCAGTTGGTACATTCCACGCACACTTTCATTAAATTTGGCTTAAATAGCCTCTACGCGTTGGATCTGTATCCCCGCGCACGCCTTATAAAGGACCGTGTCTTATAAAGACACTTGATTTAAGCTACATATTAATAATAATAATATATATCGATAATCCAATAAAAGATGGGGTTGAAAAATAAATTATTGGAAGGATTGAGCTAGGTAAATATTTAATGGGTCCCGACTATGACACTGTTATGTTATGTTATGTTATGTTCCGCTTTAGAATATAATTTGTACAGTATTATTGGACTTGTTTTTAAATTTCAATTATTTTGAAGTTAAAATTTATTGTAATTTTTACACTAAAAGCAATGTCCTGAATGGACGGTCTATTCTCAATCAACAAAATTTAACAGCTAATATAGACATACTCAACTAAAAATCAAAAAATATGACCATGTATTAAAATACCGAACTGAATACATTTTTGTAATTAATAAGTGGGGAAAGGCCGTATAGGCTATTCTAAAATAAAATTAGACATTAAGAAGTAATAAATACCTAAATTACAACAAACAACATTATTAAAGAAAATACACTGGGCGTGAAAAATAAGTAGTACAGTTTTAAATTGCAATATCTCCTAAACTATAGAAGCTAGACCTTTGAAATAAAAAGAAGTTATTAGAGAGTTTACTTTTATTTAATAGAGAATTTAATTTTATTTAATAAAAACTTCATGCATAGTATCGTCTTATAAATATTGAGTGAAAAAAACATAATAAACAAAAACACTCTATTTTTAAACTGTTGTCTTATTTTTATTGTTTTCACATTTATTGCTGATAAATCAATTGCAATTCAAAAGCAAAGGTGTCTACAGCGAGTAAACTTTACTAATCATGCCTTTTCCACCTGAAGAATGAGCAAGAATCAACTTTTCTCGAAGTAGGCATCAGTATGCGTCGTACTGCAAGAACGGTGGGTGTAACACTAAGAACGATCCATCAAGTTAAGCGAAGGTCTAATCGATACGGGACAACAAGCGAGGCCCATAAGTTTTCCCAGCCCATTTTCTGTATAATTCAAGTTTGACAGTACAAAGGACTTAACAAACTGCTCTTGGAGCTAAATAAGATTTAGATTTATAAACGATATACTTAATAGATAAAAACTAATAAATAATTCAAGGATTTGTATCCTTGTACCGGTTGGCCTTGAAGGTTGTCTTCTCAACCTTTTTAGTTGTCCTTGCCTTCCCCCTCTGATTAAATGATAGCAATGATTTCTATTGTCTAATACCGAATAATAAATATTTCATTTTAATCGTATCGAGTACCAGAGAGTAACGCTCTGAACATTTAACGATTTTAGCAAGAATGCCATTCAAACTAGACAAGGTATTTTGGTAATCCGTACTCTTAAAAGAGTTGTGGTTGCTGTGAGATTTATTGCAAATCAGAAAACCCTCACTAAAACATTTACGTTGCCAACATGAAACATAAGATGTAAAATACAATAATTTTACTGCCTATCATACCTACACATCTACCAACACAGTACTGCGAACACTGCTATTTTGCGGCAGAAATAGGTTAGACGAAGGTCCAAGTAGACAACTATGGTATAGAGTCTACATTCGGTGAAGCATTATCTATCCCAGGTGCTATTATCCTTATCGCACTCTAGGAACGAAAACCAACACAGCGCGACAGCAGTAGATTTTATTAATGTTTAATTTAATAACTTAAAATGCAATTGCAAGGTTTACACAATACGAAAGTTTCAAATTCTGCTACATCAACTGATGGTTTTTTTTAAACCTAGCCAATGCATGTTTTTAGTGATTTATTGACTCTTATAAACTACTTTTTACACATGGATTAATATGTTTTTGGATCAATATGTTTCCCTACACTTATCTATACTGGTTCAAATGTTTTAAACAGTATTCTTATATACAATATATATTAGAGAGCAATTTTTTTCACACTGAGTATATTTTTGCGTTTAATTCAATCTGAATAGATTGAAACTGAATTAATACTGCATGTTGTATGTAACAGAATATTTTCATTTATAACGCAAATTCAGTTGCAGTTCTGCGACAAAATTATGATCAAACTAGTTTTTTTTGTTATAGAACAACATTTTTTTCTTAAAATGAGACTATATACCTCGCACCATCACGAAAAAAAAATAATAAATATAAGATCTCATGTAGGGATATGCTATTTTAAATTTCCAAACTATATCTTTACCCTCTTTATCTTAATCAAAATTGTTATATGGTTTGACTACCTTTTTAACAGAAATGTAATGAACGTGGAATTTTTCATCTTACACTTTACATTTATTCTATACTGTCAAACTTTTGGCAGATTAATATTTTAAAAATAAATCTATGAAACAAAAAGCAACTTTTCAAATAATCACGCATTGTGTGAACGATTGATAAAGTTAAAAGTCAAAGTATTACAATATTCACTGAACATTAGTCATGTTTTTATTTGAATACTAACGGACCCGACAGACTTCGTCCTGTCAAAAAGATTTGTACAGTGGCAGTTTTTTGTTCCTAATTATTTTATAGATAATGTCGCATAGCCAACCAAATCGCAAAAAAAGTCTAAATGACCTATTACATTTTGTGGCTATTCAATTTTGGAACGTGACATTAAATCCTCCAACAATGTATTCTGTTCTCCAACGCACGCACGCACACTGTTTTGATAGATATGATTGAATTTCAACTATATGTAGCGTTAATAAAGCGCAAATTGACTCTTTGATATTAGGAACACATCTTCATTGCTTAGCAATACATTTTTATATATAAGATTAATTATATATGGATTATTAAATATATTCGATTGCATGTATTGATTATAAAATAACCTATAAATTAGCAATGGTATAGCATATCTAGATATGCTATACCATTGCTATATATACCTAGGTATAGCTTATCAAAAACTGACTAAATAATTATTGTTCGCATTAATAAAGCTTATCACGGTTCATATTTATTGTATTGTTTCAGACCTGTGAAGTTTAAATCCGGTGCGTGGTTTCTGCGCCAGGCGCAGCGGGCCTTCTCCCTGATGCCGTGGTCGGTATCTTCAGAAAAACTTGAGCAAATAGGTAAAAACTCATCTACTAAATTTACATTATTTAAAACAAAGAGACAACAGGCAACATAGGAACATGAAAACTTAATCCTTACGTAAAACAATTCGATTATTAACAGTTCTCTATCTCTATCTACGAACATTAAGATATTTATGATCAATTACTTGAATAAGATTACAATAGTTTATTATTTATAGCCTTTTTTTCTAGATGAAGAATGTGAGAGTAGTGAGAGCCCTGGCCCAAGCACGAGCCGGGAGCTGAGAGAAGTACGCGATTTTCTAGAGACGCTATCAGCGCAGTTAGCGGGAGGCCCCTTGGAGGGGGTAACCGTAGCTCCGCTCTACGAACATCCAGCTTGTAAGTACTTCATAGTATGTATATAATAGAAAATTATAAATTCATCGCCACAGATTACTTTTACTAGCTAATTATATTTATTTAATCTGTTACTACTCATAAGCATGGATAGATAAATGTATTGGAGATCATTTTATTAAACTGAACTAAGAGACTGAAGATAATCGTACAATATTTATTAGAATCTGATTTATTTTAATTTGTATCATAATCCATTCCCTGTCGCAAATAAGCGCAACTTACATGCGCTTGCAGTTAATTTAGTGCCTGTAGATAGCGCGTATGCAATTGTGTAGATATGCGCTTGTTCGACCGACACCACGCAGCGCTTCGGACATCCCTGGCCGCGCTGGCGTACGCGCTACGCAACGCGCTCACACGTAAGCTACAAACAGCTAGCATGTTCAGTTTTGCTTGCACTTTGACCACCTGAGTGATTAATTAAATATGCACTAGCATCTTTTTCTAGCATCAATTTGTTGTATTGTCTTCTTTGATAACGCTATTGATGCACAGAATGTGGTTTCCATAACAATCATAGTAACCGTCTTTCATAAATATGATTTATAGACTGGAGAACTCTAACAGCGTTAGGTGAAAAGTTACCTGTACAATACATACACTTGTGTTTTTTGGGACTAGTAAATCATTGCCTTTTTCTTTTAAATTGTATGTCGTATATATTAGTTTATTCTAATAATCTAATGTCATTTGAAATTATTTCATAAGAATATAACCTTTTTTTTTCGAAGGTAGATGTGGAAAAGATAAGAAGTGTTTAAATCTCTCATATCCTATTTAAATTTTATTTATTGCTATATAACTATTAATATCATCACTTTCTATTACAAATATCTGTTAAAAAGGCTACTTACATTTGCAAAAACATTTGATGTAGCTAAGTGATTTTTTTTGCACCATCTGCCAGCACATCACATCATCACCTTAACATTAGAATTCAACTTTACATCTGAGCACTTCGAATCACAACTGGAATTATGGCACATTTGGAAGGCATCCTGGAGGGACAGAAGAGTCTTGAGGAGAAGGTCAACAAGAAGATGGAAGAGCTCCAGCAACAGCTCCTCAACGCAGGGCCACATAAAGATACAGTGGCAAAAGTGGCAGAGGAGTTCCGGACCTTCAGGGAACTGATTTTCAATATGATTGGGCTGCTTCGTAACCAAATTGAGGAATGTGTCAAGCATATTGAGTTGTTTGAAAATAGGCATAGACAGAAGGCACTGGTATTCATGGGCATTCCAGAAGTAGAAAAGGAATCTTGCAGTAAGTCAGTTTTACAAGTTATTCACAGCAAATTGAACCTGGAACGCATTTCTACATCCTCAATAAGATCTTGTCATAGACTTGGTGCGGTAAAGAATGATCAACATCGCCCAATTGTAGTATGGTTCACCCATTTTGAGGATAGATCTTCAGTTTGGAATGTGAAGAAGAGTCTGAAGGGATCACCTATTTCCGTGAAAGAGTTCCTCACAAAAAACAGACAAAGTGTATTTAGTAGGGCACGCTTGCACTTTGGTATGCGGTCATGCTGGTCACAGAATGGAATCATCCACATTAAATCCGCAGATGGTAAAAGACATAAAGTGATCTCCTTCAGTGAACTGACACCCCTTCTTGCTCAGTATCCGCAGAACTCATCCAGGTTGGTTGATAGCGTAAAGTAACAAATACATGTTTGTTGTTTTTCTTGGCTGCTTGATATCTCTTTTTTTGGGTCATATTTTATGTTATTTGTGTTGGGTAATATTGCTCAAATTTAGTCAATGGGCTTGATTCCATAGGTAGTATGAGTTTATACATTCTTTTGTTACTATTACATTTGTATAGACCTATTATCTGAAAGTATTGTCTGAATCTTGATGAATATTGATGTTCTACTCGTACTTTCGTTATCCTATGCTTAAAATTTAGAATTTTTCTCAGAGTGTATACACAATATATTTTTCGTTCATAATTTGTAGATTGATACAAATACTGTTTAGTTTCATATTAAGACACCTTCTATTGGTATAATAATTTTGTTTCGTACCCATTAATTTAATATTTAGCTTTAGTAATTTTTATGTAGGTAAACCAAATGTAAACACACCACAGTAAACAGTGAGTAAGTGAAAGTCATGTCATCTGTCAAGATTAATTGCATTTGTCAATGTCAATGTCAATTTTTTTTTTTTTTTGGGCATGTGCTATATTGCGGCAAGGGTGATATAGTCCCGGGTCCGGCCACATTTAATAGTCACAAAATACAAGGGCTATTGAGCATTAATTGTGACTTTCTCACTTGGTCGAATTCGCGATATTATCGTTTTTGACGCGAAACGGAACGCGGCTTTCGTGTGAGGTTATTGAGGTTTGGCTCATAAAGCCGTTTTTTAGTTGAAACACTGACATAAAATACACATGACCTTTTGTCCTAAGATCGTTTTATTACTTTATTATTACTGTATATTTGTATTCGGTAGTGTAAGGGAATTTATTAATTCTCATTAATTAGGTAGCATGTAATCTCTATGTAATACTATAAACAATGTTTTTTTTCTTTGTACCGTAGACAGAGAACTGATTGCTTTTTTAAGCCTTGAATAAACACATCGATGTAATAAAAATAAACTTCACGTTGCTTTAAATAATCAGACTGTTGCCCATGCAACTATTTTGCACTAGTTTGGTTGAGTTTTGTTTTGTTTCTGTTGTTGAATTTTAGTTAGTGGGTATGGGTTGTATTTCACTGTTTTTTTTTATTATTATTATTGTAATGTTGTTATCTTTATTTAGCATTATAACTGTGCACTATAATATTATGCTCAAGTGATTATTGTACGCTGGTGGGTGGTGCAGACATGCTTGTGCGACACTTAAGTAAGTACCTTGTATAATTTTACTGTATTTTATTTATTTATATATTTTAGTGTTTTATTTATAAGTATATTTTATTGATTCTATATTTTTATATATATATATATTACCTATGTCTTCCGAAATTTTTTATTCTGCCGACGAATCGTCAACCTCACAGACTGATGACAGTTTTTGCTCTATTGATGACAATCTTAGCGACTTCATAGCTAGAAACTTTAATCACACTTCCAATAGATTGATTAATGTGTGTCATATCAACGCACAAAGTATTCCTAGTCATTTTGGCGAGCTACATGATATTTTTCATCAATGCAAAATTCATGCACTTTTGGTTTCAGAGTCTTGGCTAAAACCGCATCTTTTGTCAACCTCCTACTCACTTCCAGGATACACACTTATACGTAATGACCGAACTAGTAAGGGCGGGGGCGGAGTCGCAATATATCTACGGAGTGATTTTCAATACAAAATAATTGCTGCCTCTCCCTCCCTTTATTCTGCTTCGGTTGAGTATTTGTTTTTAGAGGTTAGTGTATTTACTGCAAAACTTTTGTTAGGTGTAGTTTATTGTCCCCCTTCGGTTGACTATTTCACTGATCTGGAGTCAGTTTTTGAGTCTCTGGGGTCTGAGTATTCACATCACATAATCATGGGCGACTTCAACACTAATATCCTCTCCTCTGAATCTCCTCGCTCCCGGAAACTCATCAATTTAATCAGGTCAGTTGGTCTTTACATTTTACCACTTGATCCTACTCACCTAAATCCTAGTGGTGATGATACCTGGCTTGATTTAGTCCTTACCTCAAACACCTCTCTTGTCTCCTCTCATGGCCAACATTCAGCTCCTGGTTTCTCACATCATGACCTTATTTTCATATCCTATATCCTTAAACCCCCAAAACCCATCCCCAAGGTTCTGTATAAGCGGTGCTTTGCTCGTATGAACGTTAGTGACCTCGTCAGTGATGCCTCAATGACTGATTGGGAACCAGTGTTTCAAGCCAACACTGTGGACGCTAAGGTTTTAGGTTTTAATGTAATTCTTAACAAAATCTATGACACTCATGCTCCAGTTAAAAAAATCAAACTGAAACGCTTGCCGGCTCCTTGGATGTCTGAAGATATCAAACGAGCAATGAGACGAAGAGACAGAGCTTACCGAAAATTCAAAAAACTACGCACGGATGATCACTGGAACATGTACAAGGATGCCAGAAATCGGTGCAATCAGGTGATACGCAATGCCAAACGCCGCCATTCTTAACAATATCACGTCAACGTCGTCTGCTGCTATTTGGAAGTTTCTCGGAACTCTGGGTATCGGTAGAGATCATCACTTGGAGCTTCCCATTGAATTAACATTGGACGACCTTAACAACCACTTTTCAGGTAGCAGTAATTCAGCGTGCTTTGATCCCACTAACGCAATGGCTTACATAGATAATTTATCCACTCCCGGTATTACTCCTTTTAGTTTTTCAAAGATTTCTGTCGATGATGTAAAGAAAATTATCATTTCTATTAGATCTAATGCTATGGGATGTGATAAAGTTAGTCGTCCAATGATTATTCCTATTTTAGATTACATTCTTCTTCCTCTTACACACATAATAAATTTTTCTCTTCAGACTGGTACATTTCCGTCGCTTTGGCGTAAAGCCTTTGTTCGACCTCTCCCTAAAAAATCCAATCCATCACTTCCCAATGAGTACCGCCCAATCTCTATTCTCCCTTATCTTTCTAAAGTTCTTGAGGCCTGTGTCTATAAGCAGTTTTCCACTTTTGTCCACAATAACTCTCTGCTGAGCACTTTCCAATCTGGGTTTAGGCCAGGCCATAGTACTATGTCCGCTCTACTGAAGGTGACGGGAGATATTAGAGCTGGCATAGATGATACCAAATTAACTGTTCTTGTCTTAATTGACTTTTCCAACGCTTTCAATGCTGTTAACCACCAAATTCTCTTATCCATCCTCACCCATTTTGGGCTTTCTCATGAGGCGGTAAATTGGTTCTCTTCATATCTTCAGGATCGTCAGCAGTCAGTTATTTCAGGGGACAAATCGTCTTCTTGGAGTAACTTGAGGGCTGGTGTTCCTCAAGGCGGCATTTTATCTCCAATTCTTTTTTCAATTTTTATTAATCTCATAACTCACCGTCTTCGGTGTTCGTATCATTTGTATGCCGATGATCTGCAGCTTTATGCTCAAGCTGCTGTTAATGATATAAATGAGGCTATTCATAAGCTTAATGACGACCTTATTGTTATTAAATCTTGGGCTGACCAATTTGGAATACTCGTCAATCCAGCGAAATGTCAAGCAATGTTGGTTGGTGGTCCCAGACTCATTGCTAAAGTGGACACAGATAATGTTTGTCCAATCATATTTAATAATAACTTGATTCCATTTTGTAATCACGTGAAGGATCTTGGGCTTTATTTAGATGCTACGTTTAGCTGGCAACCGCAGGTTACCAGCATATGTCAACGAGTTACTGGAATGTTACGGTCGCTATATCGGTTAAAAAACTTTCTACCTGCTGATATTAAGAAAATGCTTGTTCAGACCTTGATTTTCCCTGTCATTGATTATGGTGATGTGTGCTATCTCGACCTGAATGCAGATCTACTTAATAAACTAGACCGGCTTCTGAACAACTGCATTCGGTTCATTTTTAATTTGAGAAAATATGACCACGTTTCCGAGTATCGCAAGCGCTTGAACTGGTTGACTATTCGGCAGCGTAGATATCTGAGAACATTGAGTGCTTTATACACTATCGTCAATGGCCCTAATACACCAAGTTATTTAAGTCCTCACTTCCAATTCCTAAGTGCTTCTCACGATAGATCTCTGCGGTCATCATCTGGCTTGCTTCTAAAATTTCCATCTCACCATACTGAAATAATTCACGCTTCATTTTTTGTACAATCAATTCATCTCTGGAATGCTTTGCCTATCGATATTAAAACATCAACTAGCAGAACTAGTTTCAAAAATAAGTTGCGAAAACATATTCATCAGAATAATATACTCTAAAGACTTGTTGCATATTTGTCGGTTTATTTATTTATTTATTACTATAGATATATTTCTAACTATTTCGGGATATAATTTTATGTATTAGTATATTATATATGATATCTATGTATTAGGATTTTATATTTATATATATGGATGATTTATAAATAGTCATTTCACTGGTACATCTACCACCTTGCTTTCTGCACCATCTAAAGGTTGGCTGTTAGAGAATGCCTCAGGCATTAAGTCCGCCACTGTACACATTGTACACGAAGTATAAATAAATAATAAATATAAAAATTAATAGATGTTTAATTATAAATTACAAAATCTTCTTAATTTTTAATTAATCCTCATGTATTTAGATGTAATTTTATAAGCATCTTATTGGTACCTATAATAATTGGTCCTTAAATATGTCATTGAGGTTTATTCTCTAGTATTTTATTAACTTTTTTTTTTTAAATTAGACGCCATAAAAAATATTTGTTTTCATTTCTTTTAAGCCCTAATGTGTAAATTTTGTTTAGAATGGACACTAATAATTAGTATATATGTAATATTTAAAAAATTACTCCAAAAATCTACTTGCTGTTTTTGCGCCAGGATTTTGTACATTATTAGCTATAACTTTGTGGCAACAAATTTTCTTGCCTTAAAAGTATTTTATTGTCTATTGACGTGTGTG
This sequence comes from Scirpophaga incertulas, assembly GCA_036419045.1. NCBI lineage: Eukaryota > Metazoa > Arthropoda > Insecta > Lepidoptera > Crambidae > Scirpophaga > Scirpophaga incertulas. The sequence continues at coordinate 26,116,184 of CM071629.1, read as the reverse complement.
TAGAAATTTCATAAAGTTTACTCTCTTGGTTATTAAATTAGGAAAACCTTAGTGTGACTACATGCAAAACATAAATTCCATACTTTACCAATATTTATTATAGTCGTTTTTCATACCAAACAAGCTCTATAATTATTTTAGGTATTCTATCATATTTTCTTGACTTGACTTGACTATACAAAACCATTAAGGAAAATCAAATTGAATGTATCATTGACCTCTAATATAAAAGAAAATAAGGGTTGATTCATTAGACATGACACAACATTTTTCTGTTCAAGATTATTCATGTTTTTTGCTCAACATTGACGCAAAGCACAACAGAATGACGTCTCGTGTTAACCTTTGATCACCTTCTTAAATATGCTCAACACACAAATTATATACTTTGATATAACTTAAAGGTAAAACAAGTTTTAAAATGGTATATATCCTAAATCATATTTTGTTTTTTTAATGATACTACATATTTTAATGCTTTCAAAATATTCAAAGTATTATTATCAAAATTGTTTATGTGCAATAAATTATGCATTAATCATATTGCTCTTTAGAATGTGTATTATGTAACTACGATCTTTTATAGCTTTTATAACATTGGTTGGCCAGGTCTCGGCCTCGGTCTCCGTGAGGTTTATGGCAAAAAATCTTTAGGAAAAATTTCCTTATCTATAACATAAGTAGGAACAAAAAACTGCCACTTTACAAATCTTTTTAACAGGACGAAGTATACATACAATATATATATTCATTCATACTTCGCAGGTTGCGTCACGATGTTTTCCTGCTCCGTAAGAGCTTCAGACAATGAAACAAATATACATTACATTTGAAAATCGAAAAACAATATTAAGTGCGTAGCACCCCTGAATCTTCCAATTCGATGATTAATGCTAACCCACAGCGCCACCGATGCTCGGTAAAAGTACGTAACCAATGAAAATCCCAGAATTATATGAAATTAATATCGTCTGTGTATAAATAAAGCTAGAGTCGGAAGTTACCGTAATGCTAATTCTCTCCGTCATTGACCTAGTGTGAACTCGAATAATTAAAATCATACGCTCAGTCATATTGTAATGAATTCGCAATGTTTCCGAGCTGTTGCACCTGCGTAGATAATTCTAATTAGTAGCGATTAGCCGTGGCAGAATAAAACTATAAAACTTTAATCTAACGTACCAAATTGATCATGTACTACTGCAGTAGCTGCTCTTGATTATCTTAATTTTTAAAACAAAATTGTTAAAGTAAGTATTTTGAAAACTCGCACAAAATAAATAATTTATTTCTTTCAAGTAAGCTCTACGTCAAGCTAAACTGTTTGACCCTCCATTACTTTTGTTCCGTTTGAAATAACGTCGGTTTTCTTTGAGCAAAAGTATTTCATGATACCCAGTACAGTTATAGTACCTTTTTAAAAGTATATTTTTATGATTTGTTAATAAAAAAATTGTTTGGAAAATACATATAAAAAATATATTCGTCCAGTAAACTTTAATTTCAAAAAATATATTATACAATTCGTGTTTATGAAATCCAACTCTAATTCAGCAAGTATACATTCAAACATGCAATTGGGGTTGTGAACTTCAAATTTTGAAATCAGAAACCGTTTTTAGAAGAGTAACTTAAAACCTTAAAAAAGCTAGTAGTACTCGCAAGTCAAGTGCAAAGTCGGACTCGCGCACCTAGAGTTCTATACAAACAAGATTATAATCGGTTTATTTTAATATGGAATGGTTTCAAATCTTTGAATTGCGTTGATTTACGTTGTTTGTTACATTTTCAAGGGACTGTAGACTTATTAAAGGTTCACATGCGTTCTTGAGAAAAAGACAGACTCTTAACAGACAAACTGACAACAAAAGATCTTGAATTTTTCCTTTTGAAACAGTGAAAAAAAAATCCATTTCTTACCACATGAAGTCGTAAATTAATCGACTTCAACCAAAAAGATATTGTTTGTCATTTTCATTACCATTCCTTGATCATACATCCAGATGCCACAACGGTTAGAAATTAATTGATGCTAATGCTATGCTAATGCTAGTGATTGCTAATTAACAATAAATCAATTTATTACTATTCAAAATAAAAATCAAAATTAAATATTAAATCATCTTCAATATTTGATATTAAAGAACCCACGTGCAAATTATATCGTTTATCTATGAAAATCTTTATTTTTATAGCTTTATATGACGTACATTATATTAAAGGTACACGTAAAATTTCAGAAAATAGGAGTCCTATGAAACAATTTTATTTTAAAGGTAAATCTGCGTCTATTATACACATCACTACAGCGATTGTAGTCATGGTCCATCCACTGCTGTTAAGAGCCATTCAATTGTATATGCCCATATAATTGATCGGTCATTCACTGTGAACTTTTTGTTGTAACTGAAGATAAATCCAAAGATTTATACTTACGTTACCTGTACGTTCAACAACTGAAATTGTGACTATCAGCATTGATTATCGGAACATACGTTAATAAAAACTTTTATTATAAGAACAAACTCAACATAGATACTGGACATTATTAGTCTGAATTTAGATAATCAACATATGCCATATTAACTCGATCCAGCAGAGAGCTTTATCTCGACATAGTATTTTATTACGTTTATAGTTTGTAGGAACTGTGTTGTAAGGTAACTCTTTGTTGAAACACAGACATCATTCACTTTAAATATAAATATTTTCCGAATTTCTTTATTATAGTCGCGAGACTTTATTCTTACGTAAGTTTCACAAAATGAACAGGAAGAGAGAGTACAATATTACCAATGATAAACCAAAAAAATTGATTATATATTTCGTACAGTTACATCCCAAATTATACCTATTTATCACACACATAGACAATAATGGGATATACGAATATTCGAATTGCATGTTCATAGATAAAAAAGCTTCTCGACTTATTCACAATCCTGAACTTTTGTATAGAACATGTACTTAAGCAAAACAAGAGAACTTAATTTACGTTAAGAAACGCAGTGAAATTTTTTTTGATGGGCGCAGCTCATTTCTCCGATCGTCTTGAAGATGAACGGAGTCTACCACCAGGCTCATTATTTCATCGTACATGTCTATACTATTGGCAGAAATTCTATCTACAACTATTCGATCGGTAGGTATACAGTGCACCGTGACGCACGAACTCTAATTTAGTTATACAAAATCAGAGTTTGAATAATCAAAACTAATACTTATTGTAATACTGGAGATTTACTTTATCAGAAGTATCTGCTTGGGTATTATACCCAAACAGCCCAAATATACCTTTAAACTCAGAAACAATTTACTTGACAGACGACGGTAATTACTCATCATCAAGTGATTTTTTTTTGTTTTTTATGGCGCTATGTTAACAAGCAACCCTCACAAAAATCACAATGTAAGGCATAAGGCATATATGTACTTACTAGCTGACCCGACAGACGTTGTCCTGTCAAATGTCTCAAATTTCATGTTGTCTCAAATGTTTTTAAATAAATAATTTAGCTAAAAAAACAATATCTAGATGACCGTATTGTGAATCTAAACCATCCACAAACCCCTTGGAATACACACAAAAAATTTCATCAAAATCGGTCCAGCCGTTTAGGAGGAGTCCAATGACTAACACACGTACAGAAGATTTTATATATGTACATATATCGTTTGCTTCGCGGCATATATACATATAATAATTAATTTCACAGGATCACAAGCAGCAACACTGCAACCACCTACAGTAGATATATATATATATTTTTATATTTTGACTCTATTAATATATTTTAAACTTAAAAATATTTATGTACAGAGAGTGATACTTATTGATGTGGGATGATCGTAAATATCAAAAATATTGTAAAATAAAGTTAAACGTATTTGTACGATGTGTAAAACCCAAATACAATTAATTAGAATGTATGGAAATGGTAGTTATCATCGCAGCTTAGTAAGTACAATAATCTATTGTGGTTAGGCCTTAGTACTGACCCAGTGTGACCTAATCGATCACAAGTTAATTCATAATGTTTTCCTTCTCCGTAAGAACGTCTGAAAAAAATACGTATGAAATTTAAAAAACACATTGGTACATGACAAAATGCTTCCGAAGGCTATCTAAACGAATTATAGTTAAGCAATCAACAACTACGAATTAAAAAATAATATTAAAAAATAAGAAATATAAAATTGTAGGGTTAGGGTTGTAGATACATAAACTTTACTGTATATAAATACAGCGAACACTGTGGAACACACATAACCTGATATAATGGTATATATGAATGAAATACACTAGCGATTAAAGGCTTGCTCCGAGAAGGATTCAGATTCATTATAACGAAGGTTTTTAAGCTATTCAATGATAGTACGCTTGGCTTCAAAATTCGATAGATGATAGACATTTAAAAAATAGTTAATTCTATTATATAAATATAGTCCGAAGAAAACAAAAAACTTACGAGTATATTGCAGATTAAAACAAGCATAATTACAAACAGCACAATTCCGCCTGATGCTCTGAAATAATTTTGGATTATATTCGATAGATGAATGTTATTTCATTAATATTTGTAAGATAAAAAATTACCATACAGTTAAAACATTACACTTTCTATAAAGATCAGTGGTGGGATATAGGTAAGGTAAGAACGATCCAGTCTTTGAAACAGCCCGTTGGGCTCTTTCGAGTTGTATGAGGTGAGAAAGCGGCACTGCCCCACGTCCCCACGCAATATGTTAAAATAGATTGACACAAAGGCACTTTAAAAAAATACCTTATCATACAATTTTATCGATGTATACTACACTTAAAAAAGCGAAATCCTCTACCACAAGGTTGGAACCGTAAATTATTCCAATGTTATTTTGGTTATATATAGTGAGTATTAGGGTTGCCACCTTTAGAGAAAAAAATCGGGACGATCGGGCATCTATCAGAGACGTGCGGAGTTTGGTTCAATCAACATATGACCCATGAGACAGTCTAAGGAAATTAAAGTTTAATCATTACTGCCATCGAAATAAATTAAAGTAAAATAAAACTAAGTAAATATGTAGCTGAGGTTCCTGAATTTCTGAACTAAAGTATCGTAATAGTACTATTACGATATTTTAGTAAATCACATATCAATAGATAAAACTTACTTGTTTAAGTAAGTTTTATCCATTGAAATAATTATGTTTTGAGGTGAACGTGTCTACGACCTCAGAAAACTAGTAATCCTTTCATTAGATCGAACACATATCTCGGCAAGTAAAAGTGATGAGATGAAAATATTTAACAAAACAAACAAAAAATTGATTCTAATTCTATTTGCATTGATTAGAGTTTTACTTTTAAGAAATTTTACTTTCTCAAACAACTAAGGAATGTATAAATGAGTGCATGGAATAATATTGTATACTATCTTTTGAGATTCCAAACTGGATTACTGCTGATCAACTGAACTAAATCAATTATTATTATCTATTCAGTTCACAAAATATTATATGGTAAATTATAAAGATTTTTTGTTACTCAATTCATTCAATACATTTACCTTAAAATGTATTCTTCCATTGTCTTTGATGGCGGTGCTCATATGGATTAAATTTAAATGTAATTAATTTTCCATTCGACTTTGCACTTTAATACAAAATATTTCGACACGGTGTTTTGACTATATCATAAAATTATGTAGAGCTATTAAACTTAAATAAATAATTGTTTTTAATGAATGTGTGTAACTTTTAATGACTACATACTATAATGTTTAGCATAGGCTTTCTTTTAGAAAATTGATCGTGAAATTTATCTTTTTCCGCCATAAGAGCCCAGTCAAACTCATCAATGAAGACTGTTAGAGATTAGAACCTTTCTCCCCGCTAATAGGTGACGCTGGGTTGGATGTCCGTGCTCCAGTGAAAATAGGTATACCTATTCTGATTATTGTTCTAAATTTAATTTCAATCAATATACGTCATCAGCTTTTTATCATACGTAAGAGCCCAGTTCGGAAGATAAAATTGAAAATGTGATTTGCAGTTAATGGAACACTTCCAACAAAGCTGTTGATAGTGACCTCATACTTTCAAGTTTATTGCCACCCACTTAATCGAATTTCGCATCTAATGTAATCCCTTTGTACCACAGGAAAGCTTGCGGCATAGTGTAGGGAAATCATCGATATCACGGAATAAAAGGAAATCAATACTTTGTATTAAAGTAAGTTAGTCTTATACTATACATACGGCCTATTTTTTATTTGTATGATATCATCCGGCAACGGTAATTTAATTTATACATTTATCCGATCCGAATACGATACTATCGCATACGAGTTCACTTAGTGCTACATATTTTTTTATATTCGTAATATAATAATAGAAAATATAAGAATAGAAATTATATATCGAAGAATACAATAACTTACTCTCGATATCAAATATGACAAAAAAATGAGTATTAAAAATACTCTTTAAAATAAATATTTAAAAAATTTGACAATTGTCAATGTAATGCTTTATAAACTTTGGTTCATTCATAGAAAATTATTGGTAATATTTATGACCCAGCACAATCTAACTAGGGATAAACAAGTTTTGAGATATTTAAGAGCGTTTGGACCCGTAAAAATGATCGAGAATTCGGTTATAAAATTTAGCTAAGACGAAGAAATATGAAAACAAGTTGAATAAAACATATTAAAATCTCAAAACATAACGCCCTAAAAGCAGCGATGTAATATGACAATGGAAAGAAAAATACTTTATATTAAGCAATTACCGAGATATATCCCGCAACGAGAAGAATGCTCGTTTGCAATATTTAATGTCCAGTCAACGTTCTTTGTTGGTAAGATAAAGATTAACGATAATCCAAAGTATTTATATTGTTATATATAGAAATTATGTTTTGAATCCCGCAGCACTATACGTTGAGAGGCCGTAAAACGACTGTTCCATTGCCACTATTTTTTTTTATTTCAACCACTTCGACCGTGGGAGCTCCGCGAGAACGAAGGAAAAAAACAGGCGCAGACGCAAAAAGAAGAAACTAGCTTTTGTTTTATTTTTATACAGTAGGCGTATACGCATACGGCACCGGTATCTAAATTGGAGGTACTTTTGCATTTAATTCTTTTCTATTTTGCTAAATAAAAAGTTCAGTAGCGTTTTTATATACATGTGTTTACATGCGTTTGCAAACAATATCGATAACAAAACCGGTTTATAATAATTGTACTATTCTATCATATTAAACTTCTGTAGTTTACTATATGTTAAATACCTATCGAAAACGATAGCTAACTCATGATAGAACCACTGTTAACAAATGTGAAAAGAGCCTATTGAAAACTGTATGATTACTGTAGCATACAGTTTACTCTAGCCTATTTGATACTTGTTTTTAATGACTCTGCTGACAACCAGCTAATGCGTTACAAACTACGCCGCCGCCCAAAGCTCAGATATATAGCAGCGCGACGTCTTGCTAAGTTTTGGGAACCTCTGAAGTCAAATGAAAGATAGGACTGTTCCAGATACATTTCTCTTATCTCATAGACATCACCAGCGTGAGATGAGCCGTGTCCCCCATATTGTCTCTAAAAGTATCTAGGTACATAAAGGAGAAGCTTCTTGTGTACTTCTGCAATGAACATCTTCTTACCTCTGTAACTACTTTGTGGTATACTAAATCCACATTTTAGCATAAGACATCAACAATACTAAAATAATATTCCGGGATTGATTCCCGGTATGACAGATTGTGCCTTACTCATGGCAGTTGTTAATATGCATCTACTTATCCATTACTCTAGATCCCAAAACACAACACTTTAAACTGTTTACTTTGGATCATACTATTTTTTTTACAGAATCATTTTATATAAAAATAGCTTTCTGCCCGCGGCTTCGCCTGCGTGGATTTCGGGATTGGGTCTAATATAGAGGGTTTAGGGTCATAACTTTTGCCCACGGCTACATATGCGCGGAAGTCGGTTTATGGCGCGAAGGTTTTATCGCGCTTCCCGTGGGACTATCCGTTTTTCAGAGATAAAAAATACCGCAAAACCTTGCTCAAGAATCACTCCATCTATTGATGAAAACCGCATGAAAATCTGTGCAGTAGTTTTTGAGCGAAGCCTTTATTGCGCATCCCGTGGGATACGTCGATTTTTCCGGGATAAAAAGCATTCTATGTTACTCGGGGATAATGTAGCTTTCCAAAGGGGAAAGAATTTTTGAAATCGGTCCAGTAGTTTCGGAGCCTATTCATTACAAACAAACAAATCTTTCTTTTTAATATTAGTATAGAGTATAGATAAACGTAAGTTTTTTTTACCTACTTTGCATCACCTAATAAACATAAAGAAATTAGATCTCTTTCTATGAGATTTTAATTTTCTATAATTTACAGTCCATCTAGACGTTACCGTTACGTCGATTAAACTATCTCACTTAGCCCTCTCCTTGCATATTTATGAAAGTGCTTAACAAGAAGATTGTCAATAATGGGAAAATGAAAACTATAGAGATTGTGGGAGCCGAATCAACGAGTAGGTCATTGTATACGGCAGTGTATTCTCATGTAGAGCCATTTCGTCTTATGTCTTAATCTCACTTAAGAAACTTATACATTTTGTTTAAGGTAATATTTTATTTGTAACTTCGTTGCTTCTGTGCAAAATCTAAACTTATTTATTTATATCTTAAATTAATTTATTATCTATAGATTTTCTGCGCTATTGTTAAAAAAATATTGTTAGGAATACTGTAATTCATCTGAAATGCACAATTCAAGTTAAAGGTTCTCCCATTAAAGCGGTAATAGTTGTGTTGTTTTCAAACAATTATTTAAGTTGTTTTGTAATTAACAGTTAGTATCAGCAACCGTTACCTCTACAAATGGCCATAAATTAACTGGACTATGACGGACATTTGATGCTGTATTGAGGTATCTACATATTTGCTCGGCAAATGATATGAATCAAATAAATATAATAATTTCTGCTAATAAGTTTGGCAGCATAATATTGCTTAGTTCTTTCTTTGAAGATAGGGGCATTCATATAAATGAAATGGGTGAATGCGTATGTAGTACTCGCTTCAATACGTTGCACCACGTCTACTTTTAAAAGGTGCTACTGCACTCATTAGACAATCGGACACCGACTTATACACCATCATAATTGGTCTAGAATCTAATACCCTCCTTTTTCCCCTGGGTGAAGAGACATTCTGTGGGTAGAGTTGCCGTCTCCAAAAATACTAAAGCCCGACCAATCTTTGTGAAAAGATGGAGATTTGGCCGGCAAGATCAGACTTTAACTTTTTCTGGAATCTAATAAGTTAGAACATACCAAGAAGAAGAGAAGCTCTATCTGCGCTGCAATCAAACCACACAGCCATTTCCTTAATTATCAGAAATACTGTGCAGTGCCTGATCAGTTCGTTCGAACGTAAACTGAAAAGAATAACAAAAGCCGGGTACATGAAAATTTGGTCACATACTGGTAACAAAATCCAAACATGTCCGGTGAAGTTCGGGCAAATGGCAACCACAGTCCAAAAAAGCCAAGATACCAGATCATACTGTTAAAGAAAAAACCGCTCTAAATGATGAGGATCACTATGTACTTATATATTACACATTTCAAATACAAATAACACCCAATTTTTTACTAGATGGAGACTCAATACCATTGCCGCCTTCTTAGGTGTCTTACCTATTAGTGCCGTAAAACAGTAGAGTTCACATTGTTCCGGTATGGACAGTAAGATAAGTAATGAAATTACTAGGTACTGTGACTTTGTATCTTATGTCACATGTTGGCAACGTATACTGTGACTTTTGTAAGGATTGCAAATTTTCTGCGAGTCGCAAAGGAATCATATATATTATAGACGACTGTATCCAATTACCATCAGGTGAGCTGCCTGCGTATTTATATACAATATACAACCATAAAACACTATATACGTATGTATTGGTTATATCGGTTATTGAACCAAGTTATATGTATATATAACTTGGTTCAACAACCGAACAAGTTCGTTAGTATCTTTAGAAAGAACAGGTTAATCCTTAGTTAATAATTGTGCGACATTGTAACAGGTGCCACTGTAATGTTATCCATGGTACAATCACAATGACAAAAACATATCTGCTCTTTTTATCTTTAAGGCTTCAAGAGTACCTCGGTTCCGAAACGCCTAACTTAATGGAGAACATATTTTATAAAGCCTATAAAATTAAAGCCTACTCTAAACTAAAAGGAGAGATATTAATGAATAGGTATATTATACATTGGAACAGATTCATAATGTCCCTATATAATATATATCATTATAATATAAAAAAAACATGATTTTTGGAATCTATACATTTTAAACATCATTTCTTCTTACATCTAAATTGGGAAATCTGAACATAACTTCAGATTTAAAATCCCCCGGTTCCAAAATTCTTAATCTAACTTAGTAAAAAAGGGCTTAAGGTGAACCAACGATTTAGTAAAAATTGCAGGAAGCCGCTAGCGACGCAGGAATATTTTTTTATTACTTATCGGTGTAAGTGGAAGACTATGTGTGGGATTTTATTGTTAATTTATGTTATGCAATTTTGTTTGGGTAATATGACATGGCATGCCATATTAGACGGTCCAGACTGAGAATGAGGCGTCAGAGGGAGAGAGATAAGAATTCAATAAAACATGAACAAAACTTTTTGATTAGAGGTTCGATCAATATATGCCGGCGATTATATAATATAGACAACAATTACTTTCTACAACTTGTAATATGTTATTCAGATTAAGGACCATTTATTGGGTGGAGGATCACTTCTATTATATATATTCTATTATATATATATATATTATATATATATATATATATATATATATATTATATATATATATATTATATATATTATATATATATATATATAATATATATATATATATAATATATATATATATATATATATATATATATATATATATACATATACATTACTATTATTGTCGCTTATTTCACACATGTTTAAAAGACACGGTTCTTTATAAGATTTACGTGAAGATACAGATTGAACGCGTAGAGGTCATTTAAGCGAAATTTAATGAAAGTGTTCATGGAGTGTTCCAACTAGGTGTGATTTCTATCCGTACCATGAAAAATGCAACTAAAGACTTATACCCAGTTAGATGCACAAAAACTATTGTCATTAGTGGTCAAAACGTATGTGGACTATTGCATTGCCATTTTGGTGGTAATGAAAACCGGACTGTGGACGTTGCAAATATTAATTAAAGATTTTTAATATTTAACACATTTATTATAGTTTGACAACGTAATGAATAATAAAAGAATTAATACAATTCTGACAATTAATAACCAAAGATAAAAGTAGAAAAACGTAATAGACGTATAAAAATACAAATATATAAAAGAACATTGTGTCGGCAACACGGACTATGGAAGAGACTCCGGTCACCTGTCTTCCCAACCCTCTCTAATTGATTTAAATATAGCGAATTTCAAATTTAAATATTATATTATTATAATTCTCTTTTACAATAATGATTATTTAACAATATAATATAAGTATAGACATCATATGTAATTGATAAACATCGATCGGAATACCTATTCCTCCGGTACACAGATTAAAGGAATACGTAGGTTAATAATACAATGTGTCAGAGACAGTGCAATAACATTGAGTTTGTTTTTAATAAAAGAAATATTTTATTATTGAAATGAAAATAAATTAATCGTTCTCTATGTTCATAGATAGTGGAGACCTCTGACTCTTACATATTTCTACTGTAAAGTAAGAGGTATTTCAATATGGAGTTTCGGTTTGAAGGACAAGAGAGAGTGAGGCAGATAACAAAGTTCCTGACTACTACTGTGTAGTATTATAATACTATATAACGATCTATAGGAATTATATGTATGCTGATTGTTCATTATCATCATCACATAGGTAGCTATAACCTCGCACTTAGGTGGGAAAATCTACATATTTCCGACTTTATTGTATCAACTACGAAATAAGTACTGTGACGTTCTCCGAGATCGTTAGGAAATCTTTTAAATACAATCTTGTAGAAATTCATGTAAGAGCGAACTACTCGTTATACAACTTATTATGAGGCCATCTGCACTGGAAGTGATACCGTCAATTATTTTGAACATGATACATCAGCGGCTCGTTCTTCTTTAAAATCCTGGTACACAAGCCTTAGATAAGAAAGAAGGCGCAGTGCCATAAGTTCCGCCACAGTATCTTCTTCCTATTTATTAAATTGTACATTGTTATATACGTTACACATAATGTTGGTAATTGTCTACCGTATTCTCAATGTAATATTGATCAAGTAATATATTTCATCTCGTGTAATTGAAATAATGCGCGTAGCTTATCATAAAAGTGTCGAATTCCATAACAACCGTCACGTTTTCTATCAGCTATCTGGGCACACACGTTTACGTAACGCGCCAGATTTCGCGGGCTCCGGTTTCCAGCACCATCTACATTATGAATTGATTGGTCTCACCGCTCGCTAGATCGACAGACATCATAATATTCGCTTTCGAATGCCAAATAGTGATTAAATATTTTCGTTTGTGGTTTTGTTCTACATTGCACAGGTGATAACCAGTTTGATGTACAACCCTTTACAACAAATAGCAAATATCTGTAATAAATATAATAATTTAATTGTAGCTAAAAAAATTCAACATTAATAAAACTCTTATTTGTTGGTAGCGTAAAGTGATAAAATCATTTTTGTAGACCCGTGTCGTTCACAAGTTTAAAGATCATTTTAAAATTGTATTATAAAAACGCTTTCCATAATAATTAAACATAGTCAGAGAGCAATCTGGCAAAAAACTAATATGCTAACCGCGTCAAAGTTTTGCTATTATTAATTATATTGTTTTTACATACATACAGAAATGTCTAACAATGAGACAGAGAATGCCAAAAATAAACTTTGAATATAGGTAACACAGATTTCCTTACAATGTGCAAAATTTAATGTAAAACTTTAAAAAAATCCAGTGGCGAGACCACGGCGCTACCGACACTACGATCGGCATTACATGATATATTTATTAATGTTGGAAGGTGTTTATGAACATTACCAATCATCAACTATTTAATGATGGGAGCATTTTTGAAGAAGAAGACCAGTTCAATTCGACATCGTAAATGGAGATATTTTGACAGACACCAAATTTTCGATAGGCAAAAACTGCAAGTAAATGTCACTTTGACGCCGTCTTAATTTGGAAAAGATTATTACTTGTCAAAGTGCAGTCGCAGTACTTAGCGGTTGTCATAGTAATTATATTTAATATCTATGCAATTTAACAGCACGTGTTAGACTTCTGGCAGATCGTTCGACCCTGCAGAAGTCACGTGTTGGCGATTTAATACACTGAAGTAGCTACATTTATTGCCTGAATATTATTTTCCATGATTATAGTATGCGTGACTTATGATAACAGAAACGAAGCTAAAGATTTACGTAGAATGGCATACTAGTTATTTTTTTTCTTCATTTAATAATTTATTATTGCGTCTCGAACAAACTAAGAAGTGCTTCCGGAACCACTAAACCGATCAGTGATAATCTCAGACTACATATAATCACATATACTGTGGCCACTTACCAACAAATGGACAATCTGCTAATTAGTAGCCATAACATCCACTGACAGTAAGCAAGCAAGCTATAAATCCTATTAATAAAACGTATATAAGTTCTTAATTTATTATCGGCATATGCGCATGCGCATCCATGTACGGCCAGGTGCAATCGGTCTGTATACTTACTATTGCCTAAACTAGAATTATGTCTAAAAATTACAAACATGTTAATTTTAATATTAAAAAGAATAATGTATATCACTAAGATTTATTTTCACCGCTTATCGGATGTGAAAATTTATTTCATGAACTAGTTATAGGACCTTCCACTACCTTCCTTCTTAAATTTGCTAGAATATAAATAGGGTACTAAAAATCTTATATTTGCCACCCAGTGTTAAATTTCCCACTACTTATAGAGATGTAAACCAAGCAAAGTATCTTCGCAATTATGTATCGTAAGCAAAGTATTGGTTTTGTGATTAAATTACTTATTGCAAATAGGGGTTTTTCTTTTTAATTTCGAGCTATTTTTGTAACTTTCAAATTTACGAACTTGTTTCTTAAATAAGAAACTAAATTATGACAATCGAAAAAGTCCTCGAACACTTTTCAACACAGCAACTATTGACGTCAACACTAGTGGACGAATGGTAGATTACTTGTCATTTTAATAATAACTCAACTATCATCAACTTAACAAAAACTTTTTATAATAAACTTTAGGCACGCAAACGTTGATTTATGTTGCAGTTATTGTTTTTCAATGAAAGAAAGACCTTCAAGCCGATAGAGCAACAGTTTCTCAGTAGCCTTTGTAAATACCATTTTACATAGAATTTTTTTTATTGATAACTACGATGTTACGACTTATTTTAAAACTTGAGCATTTTTTCCTTACTCCTGAAATTATAAAAAATGTTAACTTGTTATACAATCTAATGAAATTAAACAAAATTACTTTAATGTGATAATATTCAATAAATTTTTATCAATTTATAATTATTTTATTTAGCATATCATTAAAAAGAGCTGTAATCATATATACGTACATACAATCATCCAACTACCTAAACACAAATTTACAGACATCATATTTTCTTCACTTACAGTCAAAGGTCTTCATCCCTTAACGCGCATCCCCGAAACCAAAGCAATGACTAAACAAGTTAATTAGCGACGTTAGGTTAACAAACCCTCATTACTGTGTCACCGGTTCGGTTTTCCACTAGAGTAAACGCGCGCACGCATTAACTCTGCCGGCCCGGCACGCGACGCGCGCATCCGTCTGCGCGCTTAGAATTTACGCGCCTCGCGATTTTTCCGATGACTACAATCTTGTGTTGAAGAAACTCTTTGCCAAATTATCTTATTTCTTTTCCCGAAAGTGATAACTTATAATGTAAACCTATCAAACAAAAATCCCGCCAAATTGGTTATGCAGTGAAAAAAAAACTGATAGGCAAAGGAGTGCAAATATTTCGGTGTGTAGTGATTGAAACTTTATAATTAGTGTAATACCGCGTCCGTAGATGGAATTAGATATCAAGTGGTATGAGTTTGTTTGAGCAGGTGTAACAGATATACATGACGCGATGTTTTCACCGTTTTCCGTAGATTGGAATAAAATGTGATACCAAACATTATTTGCTCACGTATTCAACATCGTGTGCTGTCTAAACAGAAGCATTAAATTTTATGAAAATTAGTTGGTATAATTATTTTATTATCAATAGATAATAAAATAACTATGGTACGAGTATCATTATTGCTTGTAGTATAAGCTGAAGAAATAGAATGTTGATCACATAATATCACATAATATCACAAAAATACGACGAAATAGTTTCTTCATATTTTTATCGAAATATTAGCTAAAGAGAGTTACTACTTACGAAAAAACTTATGTTGTTTCGCAACAATATCAAGTTAAAGAAAATACTTTTCTAACAAAACATTTATGATTTTGAACAGTATGAAAACCATATTAAGTTTCAGGTTTTAATTATTTCTTTAGTTTATGTACGTATATATTACGTATAATCACTATAATGAACCAATCTGTTAGTTCGTTAAGATATTGACTCTATATTGTCTCGTGTCCGACTTGGAAGTTGAAATACCTACTACAAAATTGCTAAACATTGTTAAATTGTATTGATTTCATTGTATTTTATTAAAATTTTAGTTTACCATGCATTTGATAGTATGCAAGAAAGGGATTAAAACTAATGGTGTTTAATGCTTAATTGATAAATAAAATACTATTGAAATCCAATTAGCTGGATTATGACAGTTTGAGATAATTTGCATATGATTGCTCAGCTTAATATGATAATAAAACCTATAATAACAATCCTCCAACCACACCACAATCACACTCCAAAATATAACACGACGCTGTTTGAAATTTATGGTTTCTCCAAGAAATATTAACTATGATAACGAAACCTTGACCACTTTTATTACGGTGCCGTAATCGTTAAATAAACAGTTGAGTAAAAAATATACACGCAAGATACATTATGTAAGTACCTACGACAAAGTATTAGGCTTAATATTTTCAATCATAGTGCAATTTCGGGCAATGTCCTCGCAACCTTGCGCGCGCGCAGGTTCCGCCGCTCCTGTGTTACGTCAAGCTTAAAAACTGATGCGCTGAATCAAGCTGGTCATTTTGACCTCCAAAACCAAAGATACATACGAGTAGTATAGTTTGGTGTAAAATTTTCATTAAGTCCGTGTTATATACTTTTTGTTCTATACCATAACTTTTTTTTATAGAATTCATTATGCTCCATCTCCAACAATTTGAATGAATGATGAATTCTTTTTTTCTTTGTGCTAGATGAGAATACTAATCATGATTGCTGTGATAGTGCAAATTCATGGAGAGAAAATACTTTCAAAAGGTAGTTAACAATCATATCAATAGTGCTTTGAACCCGGCACTGTGCTGGAAGTGAATGATCACATCTGACAGCGAACGATGTCCGCGAAATAATTGATAGTAACCAGACATTTACGATTATATAAAGAGTAAAGTTTATTTGTGTTAATTAGTTATCTATCATCCATCATATGCATGTTGCGTGTGACAGGATTAAGACATAAATTTGTTGAAATGCTATTGATTAATTTTAATGCCTTGAGAGAATTTCGCTGAAAATGTCCGGATTATTTCAGTCCTGTCTAACCAAAGATATTCGAGTTTGACTTTTTGATATACGATCCTAACTACTTAGTTAATGCAGCTAAATGTATATTTTCGTAGTTTCGCATTTTAATATGCAATCTTAATAATATATTTGCTACAAGAAAACATTATTCCCAGCCCTGTAAGTCAAACATCTTATAAAAGGAGGTTTGAAATGGAAGCAGTAGCGACGCCGAAAACGAAACTCTTTGTACATTGTTGCCATCTACGAGTAATACATAAAATTAAGTACGAAATAACTTAACTTATATTATAACTAACCCGACGAACTTTGCACCGTCTAACTGCGTATGTGCCAACTACGGAAGATGGTGAAATCCCAAAACCATAATTATAAGCTATTCAATGGTTTTCTTCGTAATTTCTTTCCCCATTTTTCTTAACGTTGAATTGCTTTAATTACCTGCGGAGACAAATACAGAAAATAGTTCATCATTTCAATCTGTTCAATTTTACTTGAGTTATCATAACTGACGTAACTAACAACTCACTATTTTATGTTTGCTGATATATATATAATTGTCAATGAGTTGTGTCAAGTTTTTCAAATGAAGTAAGATCTGGTTCGAATTAACGTAATATGATATTAAGTCGACTCTGCTACAATATTAGTAGTATGTTGTGTTTTAATATTTTGCAACATCTCATACAAAAATATTTTAAAAAGATTTAAATTAACTTTTTAACACAACAAAGATTACAGCCCGGATTAGCCTATATCCGCCTATACTGGTGAATGACCCAATCATAGAATTCACACAAAAGCAAAGAAACAAAAATTTACAAAATAGTTACTTACTTAATTTGCGCAATAACTTTACACTGACATCTTAATCCGATACATGAGAAAGTCCAATGCTTTGCTCTAATAACGTCTAGGCAAATAATTATTACGTTACATTTCGACAACCTTATTTATTATAACACAAAGTTACGATGAACTTACAAACTTACGGACGAAATAATGAAGATACGAATAATCACCTTGCTTTTTTCTTGCAAGAAAATACTTCAAGTGCGAGATGATATTTATATAAAATATTTAAAAACGAAATTTTTCATTTTAGTCTATCTATTGAAAAAGAAAGTACACCGTGACTTAAAGTTTAAGCCTGTTAACATATCGATTAAAGTTTTTATCTTTGTTTTTAAGTTTTCATATTTCAATAGCACTTAATATTATTCATGTCAACTTAATTTAAATAAAACGTAATCCCAGTAACTAATATACGTTAATAAGAATAACTATTATATGAATTAAATATTGCAGACTGGAAAGATGAAGAACATTTATGAATTTATATATATATATATATCAAACTGTTATATTTACCGGTATACCATAACGTTCGGAAAAATAATTATATTTAGCATCCCTTTATCACTGAGCACCTGTGTAGTCGTAGTATAGTAGAGTCGATTACGACCACTTAGTTTTTGTAAGGTATACAATATAAATTTATACAATATAAATTTTTCAGATTAGACTAACATGGCTTCTATAGTTTATTATACATCAAATACCTATTCAAAACAATAGCAAATTCATGGTAGACACAAAGAAGACATAAAGATCAATTACATATTCAACGGTGGGATAGATAGTATATAATATTATGTAACTATTTGTAATTTTTATGAATGTGACAGTAATTACATTTACATTATGCTTATTGTAGTTATGATGTTACACTTTAGACTCTGTTACTTAATCAAAGATACCAACAAATATAAATGTTTTTATAAAATTTTTAGTGTGCTCCAACATGTGATTAGAAAATTATATGGATTGCTCAATAATTCATTAATATTAAAATTAAGCTTAATTACATGTATCCTAAAGTTTACTTTTTCAAACTATGTATTTGGCATTGCATTATATATTGCATTTCATTATATCGGTTTATCCCATAATAAGATATATTTTCCAAAGGTAATCTTATCTTCACTCATATGCATCTATCTACAAATCTAACAAATTATCCCCATACCAATTTCATAGAAATCGGATCAGTAGTACTGAAGATTACCCTAAACATCCAAATTCATACAAACTTTACCTTTTTATAATATTATTCTAGATCATATATATACTTGGTAAGTATATATTAATTATAAGTTAGAGATTGATTGATATATCTTTACTTACGAGAATTGCTAAATAATTTTTTAGTATTTTTATCATTAAGTATTTTTTTAAATACCTAATTTCAATACTTTTTAATTTGTATGGCTTGAATTATTGTACTATTTTGAAGCAACTATATAAAGATATTTTTTTATGTTATATGGAAATCCATGTAAGTATTTCAAAGTACTGTTTTTGTATTGTGTGTGTTGTAATTAATACTTGAAGACACCTTGGTATCATTCTTTACCTGTTCACCTATCACAACACATGGTGTAATCGACCAGAAGCCACAACACAATCGCGTAAGGGAAAGGCTCTTGATGGCTCGTCAGGAGATTATGGTAATATCTGCAATTTGACCTTTGCCTGATGCAATGGCAGTAATGAGTACTTAACTGTCTGACATCTACGTCAGTTCACTGATATTTGATTGGGTGTTTTTGATGTAGCTGAGTGAAATGAGAAAGTCCGAATTTCTTACCCAATTTTCTAACGCTGCTTGGCTACTGCTGCTGCTGCTTAACTATTATCACCTAATTTCCGGTTACTAAACATTATTTACTGGATAATCTTGCTTTTTACACTTTGCTATAAGATAGAGATACGTTTCTGTGGATTACCACGATTATAGGTAATATTATTATTCTATCTAATAAGATATTATTAGATAGAATATTAATTCTATCTCCTTCCTAGGTCTCAAAATATTCTCATACTAAATTAAATCAGAGTCATATAAGCCGTTTTGACGTGAAATCGTAACAGACATGCAGAGTTTTGGTTCACATTGTAATCATAAACAATTCAGCGATTAAGTATGAACACGATTACGATATTCACGTATATAGTGAAGATGTAACTTTATTGAAATAAAAGTAAGCCTTCCTAAACAGTTTTTGACCACGACTACCAATCTTAACAGAAAAGGATATTTTATTTAAGCAACCATTAATTTCGTTAATGAGGCGTACTACCTAGTACGAGATATATACATATAACGTTGTTGAATCATAATACATACGTACTTACTGTTTACTATGCTACAATTTCATAAGCACACTTAATAATAGTTTAGAATTCTGAATAAAACCATATTCATAGCCTTTATATGTAGAGTTCTATAAGATTTAAGTACGTAATAATTTCCTGTTATTAATTCTTAATATCACATAGTCCGTAATTCCTTCCCAATAACTGCACTTATTTAAATTACTTGTATATTTTTCCTTTATCCACGTTTAGACTGGAATAGATGTGACTTTTAGCAATAACGCCGAGGTTTGTTCATAATTTTATTTCTATTGATATATTCGATCTAAATATTTATTCGTATGCTATAGAGAATTTATTATTAATAATTGTAATATTTTCCCAATAATTAATAAGAACAACTGCCGATAGATCTCTCAACAATAATTGAAATTGTATAGTATGTAGATATGTTCATAAATACAATTAAAAAGATGAAGCAGGCTAATGAGTGATAAGGAAAATCATATTTACCTACTGTTGTTATAATCCAGTACGTCCTTGTTCTAAAATAAGGAAAAAATCTTCTGCAGAATCTTAAAACGATGTATTCCTTTTTATTTTAAAATACGAGGTACTATTAAAAATGAGAAAAGCACTAACTACTGTCAAAATGAGGATTTTCGTCATAATATAAATAATTATATGATTATGGAGCTCTATATGACTCTTGCTATAAAACGAAACATGAATCGGGTGCAAATAGAAGTTGAAAGAAGAAGAAAAATACAGTACCTATTTAAATTTATTTAAAACCAACAAAACGTATTTTTATATTATTTATACAAATAAACACTATGTTACTTCCCACATTATATTGATATTTTTTGTCTCACAATTAAAATAGTATGTTTAAAACAGTATCTATTTTTCTTTCAATCATTTCTACATTTGTGGTTTGATTAAATGTTATTTCATGGTAATTTTACGAGTATCTCTTAAGATACTTTAGTAACAAATTTTATATTAATTTTAAAGAAATAAGCTTTAATGTATAATATTGAGGCATATTTAAAAATTACTTATTTTGGTAAAAATAATAAGTAATTTGAGACATCGAAAACTAAAAACAATTTTTGGCAAGTTTAATTATAATTTTAATAATCTCATGAATATGAACGTGAGGCTTATAAAACAAGTTTTATATCCAAAAAGATAAGGTTAATTTTACCTTGACGTGGGCATTGTCTGTCTATAGCCGTTCGTACACACTTCACAAGGTCTCCTTGTACTTTGAGCAAGAGGGACCGGTCCCATCTTCGCGTCAGCAGCTAATTTAATATAATCGCAAAAAAGTCACCACATATAAGCTGAAGCTGTGTTAACTGAAGTACTTACGTAATATTGTGATGAAGCTAGTTATATTTTTTGTTCTATTTGTAAATTCGTAATATACGTTTCGCAGTTGACTTTGAAATTGCTATTCAATCAAACACCTAGCCTTTTTATTGAGCAACGCCATTCAACTTCATTTGTTATTCAAATATTGATTAAGATGTTATTGTCCTTGATATTAATTATAAAAAGACTAATAGTCTAATTTACTTGTCTAAAACTCTGGAGTTACATACAAACGATTCTTGTGAATAAATTTAAAGAAACACATGATGTAAAATATTATTGTTGATTTTCTTAATTTGTAAATAAAATTATAGCCTATAAACTCCATAAGCAACCACTATTAAGCAAAAACGATGGCGGTATTCCCTTTTCAATTTACTATGACGACTACACGATGTGTTAGATTACTTAGTAAACTGAAAATCAGTTACCGAAGCCTCATCTAGACGTACGAGTTTTGACGAACATTTTAAAAGTGTGAGTGAATGGCGTTATTGAATATAATTGTTTGATTGAACACCAAATTTTATGAAGATATTTTCCACTATGAATACAAATTAAGTAATGTCTGCACTATCTGTTAATTTCAATCAAAGTTGAGCAACAAAGTTAAATAATCAAGGAGGTGATCTTCTATGCAAAATCGGATTGACCGTCTTTGCGATAAAAGCACAAAACTTAAAAACTACGTGGACATTTTTAGCTAACAATTTGTTGAAGTGAGAAATATTCACTGATGAAGATATACTACAATAACGGATATCTCACCTACATAACAACCAAATAAATTAGTATTTTGGAGATAATTTGTAATGTTTCGATCAGTCTGAAACTGTTTGTTTATTTATTTCAATTGACATGTTTTATTATATACTTACATGTAGTAAATGTTAAGTTCTAAATTTGAGCATATTTTGTCTACTATAAGCAAATAATAAATCTTTTTTAGTCTCCTTGGATTTGGTAAGGAAAGAGAAAAAATATCTTCATTAATATTTTTCTTTTAGAGTTTTTGAGTTAATTTCCCAACAAAAACCTTGTGACTATCTTTAAATCCACAAGAAACTTGTGCGTATAACAGAAAAATTCACTTTTCAACGCACACACAGTCTCTTAGGCGTGATAATTAGGGCACACGCTGAAGGCGGCAATCAAGTGAGATCAGTCATCGATGAGTTTCGCGGATAAACTGTGCGACTACTCTAGTCAGTCTGGAAATATACTTTCGAATACATAGTTTGTATTATAATGCTGCGTTAACTCAGAGTTTCTAGAGGCGCAAACAACTGTCAGCAATAAACAGTGAGTTACATATTGAGCTCATTGATTGCAATGTTACAGAATAGCGCCTGTATCTAAGATTGCGTGTGGTCATTCTCCGATGAACATATTTGTGGTCGCTCTCATGCCACTCGGGAAGAGAATGCGACTTAATTCCTCTATAAAACTTTATTATGATCTTCATTACTCAATTGTAGAAGTTCGTTACTATCACTTACCATCAGGTTAACATAAAAGCTTAGAAATAACAGAGCAGCATAAATGATAAATAAAGAATAAACTAAATTCTCTTAGTATTAATCCTCAGTTTGATTACTACGTCTTAAGTAATACTAATTAGCCGTTAACATTTTTCGATAATGAGGTTTTTATCATTTGTCCCTTTCATCTCCCTATTTCATTTTAACTCTACAAGGCCCCATCTAGTAATAGGAAGTGTTAAAAACATAAATATATTGTTAGCATAAAAAGTATGAAATACATTTACAGAATTCTATAACATAATGTACCAATATATATTTCAAATTTTTAGTTTCATATATGTATGGTAAATAAAAACATCATAAGGTAACGTGGATACACCTGCGAAGAAACTGTTAGTCCACCTCAAACTGAGTAGTGAAACTAATTTTTCCAAATGAATGCTGTCTGTGAAGACTAATAAACTGCACTGAGTAGTTGACCAAGGCCTGGGGATTGGGGAGAACTTATATGAGTTATAATGTGCTTTTTATAAAATGTTAAAAAAAGTTAATTACCTACAGAACATATAATGTAATCATTAAATTTAATATCGTGATAAACATTCGCTGATACTTATTATACTCAGGTATTGATAGGATAGATGAATGCTCTTACAACATGGTATGTAGCAATTGAATGTAATTCGACTAAAGACAGGTCTGCAATCAATCGGTGATACAATCATTAATGTTTGAATTTTACAGAAGTGTTTTTGCTTCGCTACAACAGTCGCAGACAGAAATATAAAAGCTGTTCTAACTTGCATTATGAAATAGATCTCCCATTTATACTAGCAATAGCGTGAGCAACAAGCTAAGATATAAATCTTTAGGGCATTAGACAAATATTCATTAATATTTTATGCAATCGTTGTATAAGAAGAACCAAAAAAGGCGAATGTCGTGAATTATGTAAGTTTGAGATTTCATTAAAAACATTGGATAATTTTTTTCTACGATTAGTGTTAAGATATCGTCACTTCGTACATTTTTTTTTATAAATTGTAATCGCAATCCATATTATATCCACAAATTAATCACCAATATCGAGGGTAAAATATGATATGGGAATTCAAATAAGAAATGTTTAGAACCTTTCTTTTAAAACATATCTTTGACACATATTTTATGGTTTTAAATTATCATTTACATGTAAGTGACGATTTTAAAAATACGTATATTGGCAGAAAACAAATTGTTTGTGAGTTTTTATTATTGCAAATTCAGTGTTGATAGCAAAAATCTTAATCGATAATTCGCAAAATTGCGAAACAAGTGCTGTTATTACCGCACCGTGATCTACCGTGAATTTGTTATCGTTTTTGATAGATATTTAAAAGATTTTATACAAGAAAACAGATAGAACAACACATAGAAAGTTATAAAAAATACTACTATTTAATGTAATTAATATTTTATTTAGTCTTACTCCATATTTAAATTAAATAATAGATCTTAGAATTTTGCTTTTTCTATAATAATTTTTACCTTTATTATACAAAAGTTGCGTAACCAAACTTTACGTAACTTTTACATAGATCTCAACAGACAGTAAACTGACTAATAATTTGATTTAAACACAAGAAAATTAATATAAAATACAAAACCCTGAACCAAATATTGTCGTTACTTCTATGATCTCTTTTTTGTAAATATTTATATTATAATTTATATACAATAATAAATTAATATACAATACATTATTTTTTATTAAAGCTCGGCTAATTAATAACTTTTCTAATTTAATAAGTACAGTAATTTAAAATATTACGCTTAATCCTATATCAATTATTCAACTGTCTGTATCTTTATAGAGTAATTCTTATGAATTACTATACTTTTTTACTACGAATAATTGTTTGTATTATTATTTGGTACCTATATTTTAAAAAACTGTGGGATTGTGGTTTAAAAGTACTTAAAAATTATAAAAGTATAAAGATTCTTAAATACTGGTAAAGTCAGTAACTAAAAAGCTAGGTTTTGAATATTTTCGATGATGTTAAGTGATATTCCCCTGTCACAAACGTGTAATCCATGATGCGAGGTCGGTAAACCTAATAAAACTCCCGCCATTAAGTTACGATATACACGGGCGCACCGGCGAAAGTGAACGAGCCCAGCATCCCTATTTGAAGTGGACACTTGCTGGAGACAAAAACGATTACCATCTAGATGCACTTGTGACTATAGTGATGTTTTACTAACGTCGACTGAGATAGTTTTATTGACAAATGTTTGATGAAGATTTAAAAATAAATGTAACAAGTGTATGTTACTCTGCTGCTCACTAAACAAAATTAAAACAATTAACATAATTATTTCTAAACATGCTTTCATATTTTCATTTAAAAGATTCTAATTAAATCAATAAACAAATAGTAATAAACCTTAGTATTTCATAAAAAATATTACATCAAGAATCATTAATTTAGCATCGATGGAGGCAAGTGAATCCGTTATCTATAAACTCGTTTCAAGATTAAACATGTTTATGCTGAATAAATTTGTACAAAATTTAATAACAAATATAATGTGTACATAAAGTCTTGTGTATACAATATTTTTAAATTAACAATTTAATTATTAAAACACGCCTGAGAATTAAACACACTTTTATTTATATACCTACTGGAAAATAATCGAGTATTTTCGAAATTATATAGCTTTTCGGTACACACTCAATATACTTATCAACATTTCTTTAAATCAAAAGTAAGTTTATCGATAACTTTTATCGATGCCCTTCACCGCTTTTAAGATCGCAAATAGATGAATCGATAAAGCTATAAGCGGACCTTGTGTTCATAATATTGTATCAGTATTCCGATATGAAAGTGGTAGAGCAACAGATGAAGAAATATAATTTAACAGCGACTATTCGACGTAATTGCTTGTCGTACATAGGTCACACTAAAAGATTCCGTAATTGGGCACTTACATAAACACTATTTAAATTATTATATTAATAAATTTTACACTTTGAAAATGAAACTTGAGCCATAAAATAGAATTTGCTTCATGTGACTCCCAATTAATTTCATATTGAGGTGTCATTTTAAAAATTGCCTGATTACAATGAAATGGATATAGCTCCGAAAAATTTTCGATCCATGATTTTCTATAATTATAATTGTAATTTATCAGTTCAGCATGAAAAGACGATTATTTATAATAGTTTGTTTGCAAAATTCAAACTCGGTCGTGTCAATCTTCATGATTAAATTCGTGAAGATCGTCCTTATACCAATAAATAAACAACAAAAACATTAATCCTGTGCGTGTTCCCGAAAATCAAAAACCAATTACACAATCAACCATGATCATTGCCACAAGTGACTGTGGAACAGTATGAACAACATGTATCTAGCGTCACTGCGCAAGAGTAGCACAAATATTCTAATTTAATCAATCAATAAAAATATTCTACTCATTATAGCTTCCAAAATAAAATCTGTATATTTTTTCGAGTTTTTCCACTTTTTCAATTATTTTGCCAAAACGTTTCAGTGTTCTGTAATATGTATTTATCAAATGTATTAACTAATAAACGTAATATTTCCAAAAATGGTGCAGAAAGCGTTTACTTACAATTCAAAAATAGTAAAATTATCTATTTTACATAAGCTATGATTAAACTGAGTACTGATACTAGTAATACAAGAAGCGTCATTATACAAGAGATATTGATAAAATTAATCTGAAATATAAAGAATGACCTGTTTCCAAACGGACCTAACAGTAGAATATCAGTAAACAATCGTATTCATTATGTCGATGTCCCCCTTATACAAAAGATAATATGTAAAGTAATAAGATATAAAGTATAGCGTGCTAATCCTGATAATCATTTCACAAACGACTTTAAGTAAAGATAATCGCAAATCATGCGGTTCATTAATATGAAAATATTAAAGTACAAACAATATTACCGTCTTTTATTAGATAGAAGGGATTAATTATGGCATTTGTTTTTTAGTATGCGCTGTTTATTTATGTCACACGAATGTTTTTAATAATATTTTATTCTGTGACGTTTCTTGTGACGCTAATGCAAATGAACATAGGACTTTAATAAATATTATTTACTAATATGAAATTTACATCATCTTACCACCCTGGTGGCACTAGGTACAAGAACATTTATGGGCTACTAGTTAATAACCAAGTAATCAGTAAATTTTCTTCTCCAAGTACGTAAATTGAATATAAAAATTAATTCTATGTTAGTTCTAAATATAGATACGGAATAAGCGATTACCATTGCACTAATTACTGCCCACCTTCCATACACAATTCATATGTATCTGGGTCTTCGTTATCTTAATATAAGTAGGCTAGCAGACCCTCAACGCATTATACTATTACCCTGACAATGACGACCTTGTCAATAAAATGATTCCAAGCAACAAGATTGCATGTTAGAGTCAGTATACAATAAGTCAATAGTAATAACTAAACGGTTTTTATTATCTTTCATTCTAAGGATAATTTTTGAATTCGTGGACATTAAAAAGTAGTTTATCTAATTTAAAAAAAAAACGAATTTTGGTCCATACCTACTTTGTGTAATGTAATCACAACAATTCAGATCTCTTGTTGACCATACTCTATTTTAATATCATATAAATAATTGCATAAAAGTGAGAAAACATAATTAACATTCATGCACTGACTGACAAATTCAAAATCCGTATTAATGAAGTTAACGCCTATTATTATTGTATATATACATTAGTTATTAAATTTGACAGAAACATATATTGTTTATCGTTTGTCATATCAAACATTACCGCATGCGCAAAACGTGAAAATAGAATATTTACCTTAAAGTCGATTGTAAAATCCTAAATACAATCTTTAAGAAAAGAAGTAGTTCAGTTTTATTTAAAATGTATGCGATATTCGAATCACATGCATCAATGGTATTCCACTAACAGTCGTAGTATACGTGCGATGTTTCCAAACATCGGCATTCTCAAATTTATCGCTCCTTGAATTGGAACAACTGTCGTAGTTGCATTGAATACAAATAATTATAAGATGATTACCAAATGTATAATAAAAGTAATTATTATTTAATTAAGTCATACTATGAGCTGTGTAAAATGAAGGAATCACAAACATTTTAAAAAATCTAAATATTTTTTCACTTTTTATTTTATCCCTACATTATCTTTGTTAAATTTTCAATATAAAATAAAAAATGTTTAGATATTTAGCCGATTTATAATTTGCATAAAAAAACCTACCAATCAATTCAACATAATTTCAACTACTTAATTTTTAAATCAACGATAGTCTAGTGACGGAAACCTTTTTTGAAGCATCATTTTATTCTTTTTTAATATGTATTATTTTCCAAACAAACCTCATACCACTATCTATCTATGCAATTGTTCTTAGTGATACAAAAGCATACGGTTTAGTGAAGAGTTTGTTTATCATGTGCACAAAGCGACAGTGATGAGACAATGTTGGAGTATATCGCGGTCCTGCTCATCGGCTTTTGGCTCGGTGTTGCCATATTCCTTTACGCGTCTTGCTACTGGCTAGAGGAAATATTTGGTAAGTGTTATTCGGTATTCATTTCTACATTACACAGAAGCTAGACAATATTTAGTCTACATCAGGGTTGCTGAGTTGAAGAGTGGATGAAAATATTTTTATATCGCAGGGTTTACAGCTGAAGCATTTGAGTATATTCTATAATTATACTTATATATAATATAATTCTTTATACTACACCTACATGGATAATAAAAATGTTTATTATTTGAATTTTTTCTGAAAAGCAATGCATATTTTTATCGCATTTTCAATTAAAAATCTCATCATATACCTTTCAATGTTGAATTTTTAATTTTCTGGTAATAGGTTTGAATAATTTCTTACACAGTTTCTTTTAATACAGGCGGCGCAGTGTTATTGTCTCCTCTATCATTACTAAAGAATAATTCAAGTATACCTAATATAGGAAGTATAATAAACAAACCATACACTGAAAATTTAAAAAGAAAAAGCCCACCCACACGGCTTCACTTTTTATTGTACATTTCCATAATAGAGACAAGCGCAGGATGTTCTATGTAGTCGTAAAAAATTAATTGAAAAATCAAATCAACAAATACCACGTAGAAGAATTCAAGATATCGTTTTGCTCAAATTTCATAATTTCTTATTATTAACGTTTACTATCTTAGACAACTGTAAAATCAAAGAAGCCTCTTCTTTCCTGTTACAGTGAACTTTCAAATATTTTTTCTTCTCTTTTAGCACGGTAACAAAGGATTTTCATAATTACACAGAATAAATTATGCACTTTATATAAACATAATTATGTTCTATAATTGAAAACACAAACTTCCTGACAAATTGGCAAGCAAGTTAGAATCTACTTTTCGAGCAATTATAAATATATTTCATTGGGTTATTCACTAGAAGACACACACACAAATCAGTATTCTCAACTCTGTCATTGATTATCACGTCGATAATGTAATTTTTAATGATTTCATCATAGATAGAAAATTGTGGAAAAAGTGAGAGAGAAATGTTTTTTCGACGTGTGATTGGGAAGTTGTAATCGGGAAGTTTGATCTCGAACCTCTTATGTACTTAATACTTTACGAATTTTCGTACGTTCTTCACGTTTATCCAAAATCTACCAAGGGATAAATAGTGAGTCAGTATGGTTGTCCAAGGCTCAGGCACCATAATTTAATTAGGATAGACTGTAGAGTACCTCGCTCTTTGATGGAGATGATGCTGCTGAAGGTTGGTTTTTGGATTAATCTAAGGATAAACACGTAGTTAGAAAAACTAAAACATTGCAATCGTGACCTAAAGAATCAGACATGCCGACCGATACTGCAATTTTAAAACCTTTCGCCAGCTTAATGTTATTTTAATGGTCATACTGATTAACACAGTCTCATTAGACTTAATAGTTGTAAAATGTTCCACATCCTTAACATGAGCCAAGCATTCTGCATAGTGCTATAATTTGAAAATGAAATAACTACTTACAGAGATATTGATAAACGATGTGGAATGCCACGTAGTACTAGTTATTTAAAAAAAATATACCGTTTTATGTAACAAAGGAGAATGCCCAAATTTGCCCCACTGGTCCCAAAGCTATAACAAAATGTAAATAAATATAGGAATATTATTACGAATTTTAGTGGCATTTATTTCGCAAATAGGCGTGCAACACAATAAAACAAAGTGTTTCTTAGAATCGGAAATGGCAATACGAGTATGACATAAATACGAAACCATTTAAAACAGGTTTCGTTTTAATTTATATTTATATGGCCGATTAATATGGCCAAAAATCAAAATGACGCATTAAATTTATTAAAATTTTATTATTAAACTGCACATAATGTAAGTTACTGAAAATGCTAGGAATATACTGTGATTCCAACTAATTACATTACACATACCTTCCTTTTTATCAAAAAATATTTTATGTCAAAGAAAATGCATATCGTCGTCTTACAACTTTGCTAATAAATATTAGTAGGTGCTCATTTTATTTGTCTCATATCTTTTTTTTCGCACGAAGTTTCGAATTATATCTGCTTCACTTAAAAAGCTATGCTAATTATGCACACATTAAAAAAATCTCATTAGTGGGCATGCATAATTGTGACTGGGGCACAGGTCTTTACGAGTATAATTTGGGTATTGTCCTTTGACTTAATTATCAGGTTTGATAAATAATTAAAGAACTGCAGGTGTATTTGTCTCGAAAATTGTAGCTTATCTTTGTTAGTATGTTGTATTGTGTACTAATGTTTGTTATTCATTTTATAATGTTTTATGTTTATAAAACCTAATTTTCGGCTTTATTTCATATTGGAATGAAATTAGATATTTGGATCGTCAAAACGTGCTAACACCAAAATATTCACAGGATAAACCGAGAAAACTTAAGTTTATTAAAAATATTTTACGCTGAACTTGTTACATATTCAATGCCTTGTCAGACATAACGACAGCGAAGTGCCAACATTTCATATTTCTCAACATATATTATTGACTGCTATTTATATTAAAAATAGTTTTCACTTTTATGAATTTATATTAATGTGTGGAAAAAATAAAAAATTAATACACTTTCCAACTAAGTCTATTTTTTGGCAGTTTCCATTGGTAAAAAATTATGACTGTGGTAGTATTAATGGCCTCGCACTGTCGTCTGTAAAAATAAATAAGCTAAACAAGGATTATTTTTAATTTATACAGAGGGGCTTCAACCTAACTAATAATTACGAGTATATACTCAATTTTTCCATAGTTTTCAAATAATATCAATTATTGGATCTATTCGAAATAAGGAATTTGTACATACAAATTCCTTATTTCGAATAGATCCATTTCGAACATTTTCTTCATTCATTCTTATAATTATGTTTGTAACCATCGAAATAAAAACATCTCGGTATTTGTAATGAAGCATTTTGTTTACGTTACACGCTACTTGGTGCTACATGAACTTTACCCGCCTAGGGCCACAGCCACCACGACCCCGATGCGATAATTGTGCAAAATTATGTACCAATTACACTGTGTATTATTATACCCACTTGATGATAGATATGACTATATACTCGAATAATCACGTGGCAACGCACTGACAATATTTTATCATGTTATTTCATGTATAATTAATTTTAATTAAAATGTGATATACTTGAATACAGTATATACAATAATATGAAATATTTAAAAATTGGAATGTTTTTTGATTCAAACGGTTTATTTTGAATTCTTGCCCCGATAAATCAACTTGTGTATAATTATCATATACATCTTATTAGAGGCAGCTATATAAAGGTCAATTTATGTGTAATTTTATTAGCACTAGCTGTTGCCCTCGACTTCGTCTGCGTAAATTTAATCCAAAAAATGAACACCTACAAATGATAATTTGTTAGTTTATTCTATGGAATTAACACTGAAACTTAATTAGAAAGCAATAATACATCAAAAGAGCGTTATGAAGTTGGCAATTACACCAATTAAACCCTAAACGCAAAGCAAAACAAAAGCCTAAAACAACAGCAAAAGTCCGTCTTGAATAAACTCAACAGTAACACCAAATCCTAAACACAAAGCAAAACAAAATCCGAAATCAACACAGAAGAAATTATTAAATTAATTAAAGCAAAATTCACAGAAAATTTCCTATTCGATTCTCAGCGCAAAGATCATGAAAAGATACGAAGGAGATTTTCGCCTTATGTCGAAACACATCTTTATTAGGCTTTATTTGAAAAAACTACAATAGCGCGTTGTAGAAATTGATTAAATGAAACAGCGCCATCTAGTGATTTATGAAAAAATATTTGAAAAAACTACAATAGCGCGTTGTAGAAATTGATTAAATGAAACAGCGCCATCTAGTGGTTTATGAAAAAACTAACATGCGTAATGAAACTGATTTACACTTAAATATTTTTTCTGTTCTATTATATGTATAGATTAAGCGTGAAGAGGTAATAAACAAACAAACTTTCGCATTTATCATATTATTTTGATAAAAACTGGTTTCGTTTCATCGTATTTTGGTTCCCTGTTCCATCTCACTGCCCACGAACATGCTAAACGTGCCTTTGGGGTCTTATAACCCGTGGCTCTGTCTACCCGCAGGGGATAAAGACGTTATCTTATATATGTATTGTATCATGATGATGAATTGTCTTTAGATTTTAAATTTCCATGTAACTTATGTAAGAATAGTGTACATTATAATTTCGCAATATTATCATGCCTTGAGTTCATTAAAATGACGATAACTTTTTTTTTTAATGAACCGATTTTGATGAAACAAAGTTTAGATATTATTCTGAGTTAAAACAAGCAAATAGTGAAAGTTTCAAGCAAATCGGTTCAGTACTTTCGGAGATAAACGTGAACAAACATACAGACAGACAGACAGACAGACAGACAAACAAAAATTCCAAAAAATTTTTTTTGCTTTCTAATAATCTATTTAAGTGCCCCTCTATCCATTTCAGTCAAAAATACTAAATGTACAGACAAAATATTTTTACTGTCTTATTATATGTATAGATTACTTCAAAATATGTAACTGGGTGGATCAACTTTTTTCTGTAAAATCTTGTCCCTGACCGATAACTTACCTTTAAAAATACAATATTATTTTTTTACGCTATGCTTTTAAGCTAACCTAAAAGTTGAATTTTGTCATAATATTCTAAAACAATCTTGTTAGATTAGATTTATTAAAAATATATAACCAAAAATCCGTGACCCAGGAGAAAATTTCAGCTTGCCATACAAATATTTTATGTCCCCTTACCTGTGTTGGTCTACAGAAATGTATAATTTGTAAAATTTCTCTATGAAACTTCTTAAGCTATTAACGGACACATCTTAGCAAGATTACGTATTCTTTATATATATAACGGTGTTTTTTAGAATAATATTATTTTACAAACAATTTTTGGTGCTTAAACATTTGTCCCCATTTTATTAATCTGGCGGGAGTCCCCTGAGTAACGGTCAAAAACGACTTCTAAATACATGTTACGGGCCCACACTTTGCTTAACCAATGAGAGACAAGTTTTGGCTATCGCCTGATGTAGTCGGCCATTATAAAAACGAATTCTGTTCTCGGCCATTTCAACTTCGCTCTCAATAAGAGTGCGTGTGTTTATTGTGTGTCTGCTGGGTGACGCGGAAAAAACCGGTAAGTACTTACGATATTCACTATTAATGTTTATTACTGGAATAATATAGAAACTAAAATGTAGATTTAGTGGAAAGTGTAAGGCAATCATAAACCACATTGCTTTAATAGTCTCATAAAATAAAATTGTCTCCTGGGTTACAGTTCCACTAGGTTACGAAAATCGTGACCCAAGAGACAAATCTTTGTGACCCAGGATACATTCTACGTAGGTACTTTATAATAATACTAATTAAAGTTGTTATGCACACATATTTTTTGGATTCGCTTGATTCCCTTTCTAGTATATGTAATGCTCAAAATATGATTTTCTAAAGAACCTAGCTAATATATAAGCTCTTATCATTACGCCATCAGTTAATTAGTTTTGATAAGAATTGATTGTCAATTGCAGAACTAATCAACTTATGGTGTTTATTTTGTCCTTTTCTAAAGTAGTAAATTTTCATAAGATCGAATAACAGTTAACTTTTAATAAAAAAAATAAAAACGTTATTTTAGATAACGATGCCGTTAACAGCAGCGGAAAGGCAAAGACGCTACAAAGCAAAGCTGAAACAAAACCCAGAAAAGTAAGAAGAGAGTAAGCGCAAAAACTATCATGTTAAAAAACGACTAGTGAGTGATCGTCAACTAAGGAGAAACGTATTGCTAGAGTAATTTGGAGACTACGGAAACAAAAGATTCAAGCTCACCATCTGCGGCTCCAGGCATCAGGTATCACTACACACAGTTGTGGTATATATATTGGCAGGTAATAACAAAAAAGTTGAATCTTTCTGTAACTTTGTCATCAAGCATTAAACACAATCCAGCAGCTATATGGGCCCATCTAGATCCAGTAATGAAAGACATTCTAACTTTGTATCCTGATGTAACAACTGTACATTTTTTGTCAGTCAATACCGACAAAAACAAAATTTTTACTTGAGCTCGACTTTAACATTCAATTACGGATTCAAAGCAATGACCTGGTCTTTTTTTGAGGCCGGTCACGGCAAAGGGCCTGCCGATGGAATCGGTGGTTATCTGAAAAGATCCGCAGATGATATGGTAGCTAGAGAGACAATGCAGACAATTTCTACGAGTGTCTCAAAGATGTCAGTAAGATTAAACTATTTATGATTTCACAAGAAGATATACAAACATAGAAAACCATATACCATCTACATTACAAACACATTCAGGGACAAGAAAACTTCATCAAATATTTTCCAAAGATCACGGTAAACTACATTACAGGAATCTTAGTTGCTTCTGTAAAAGAGGCTTTTGTGACACCCAAAGTGTATCAGCCTCTACCTGATAAAGCAAAATAATATATTGTTAAAGTAAAGTCTACTCGCAGTGGGAAGAAAAGTGAAGATCATTTCAATTATGAAACGATTCCATTTAATAACGATATGTCTGAAGTATATCGGAAATTTATTGATGAGGATGTGTGCTCTACCTCTGATGACGATATGCCACTCATTAAGTACAAAGTACCTCAAAAACAAAGGTCTCCATTACATGAGATTCAGTTGTTGGGACTGAGTCAGGGTATAAATAAAAATTGGTACAATATTGTGTAAACAACACCTGATGGCTCTGATGAAGAAGGTCCGAGACCGTCTTGTACAAAGCAGAGCGAGGACAATATAGAAAATCATGGAGTGAAAGCTGGGGACTTTTTGCTTGTGAATGTCAAATCGAATTCAAGAAAGATTTATAAATATGTTTGTGTAGTTAATGAACTGCAGGATGACGGTGACATTACAGACACTATTTTACGTAGTGTTAAGCATAAAAACACATTTACTATGGTACACCACGATGTTTCGGTTATAGATTATAGAGACATTGTTGAGATTCTTTCAAAACCTACACAAATTATTAAACGCGGTCAAATTTACTATAATTTTAATCGCGTAATTGATATCAATGAGAAATAATACTGCATTGTCATATTTCTTTATTTAATCTTCCAATCAATTGTAGTTTGAAGGTTATGTTGCCTATTTCAGTAAGTGTTATTACGATAATTAGGTAGAAGTTTGCAAATTATTTTGATTTATTGTTAATTATTAATCTCAATAAGTATATAAGTTTGCAAATAAGTGTGATTATTGTTAATTATTGATCTCAACATATAAGTTTCAAATAAGTGTTATTATTGTTAATAATTGATCTCAATATATACGCTCCTAAATTAGAATATTAATAGTTGTTGTTTAGGTATGATTGGTAGAGAAGTTTTTATGTTACTTAATTTAGAATGTTTATGTAGCATCGTCAGCACTAAAATGTCTCCTGAGTCACAGGATCTGTCTCTTGGGTAACGTTTTGTCCCCTAATATGAACCCACATTTCCTAATATTACTCGAAAAATATCGAATTAATCAATTTGTTTTTTTTCCAAAACATATGTGTTTTCATTAGATATATTTGTTATTTTTTCAGTTACTCAGGAGGATTACTCTAAAGTGAAAAATATCGAAAGTTTTGCCACATTATTTAGAAATGTAACCCAAGAGACATAATGTGAACTGTTTTTTACTATTTCGTGCTGTATTGCGAACAATTAGTTGTACCGCAATAAGTGTAGAGATCTTTAAGGGTTAGGTTAAGAGGTTAATAAATGCTACTCTGATTAATTATTTCGTTTTCTATCTTAAACCACTTATTTTCTTATCGTGACCCAGGGGACGCTTTTAATCGACACGTCTTAAACTACGACTAATAACTATGAAAGTAATACAAAAAGTGCGCTGCACTATACAAGACCGTATACTTCAGTAGTTGATTAGTGAGCTTCACCAACTTTTATAGATAAAAGAGAAGATTTTTTTTTTTTGGGAAATAGTTGATTCACTACATTAAAAAGTTGATCCACCCAACTGCAGTTGATTTATCAAAAAGTCTATGCGAGTTATTTTAATTAAGTGCAAGTTAAAACTAGAACCCTACATATTTTGCAGACCATTAAACGAAACTCTCTGTACGAATGACTTCACTATAAAATCAGATAGTTGGATATTTCGTATCTAATCATTACATAGTATAAAACAAAGTCGCTATCCGCCGTCTGTCTGTCCTGCTTAGATCTTTAAAACTAGGTAACAGATTTTGATGCGTTTTTTTAATAGATAGAGTGATTCTTAATTAAGGTTTATATGTATAACATGCATAATATAGTAGAGAAACATTGATAAATTTAGAGGTTTCTAATGTGATGTCGTAAATAAGCACGTTTTTTCGGGCTTATATTGCAAAAACGCTGGCTTTAACCCTACGAGATAGACCAAAATAATGTACTACAGTATTGTCCACCTCATGTTTGTATTGTCTAATGACAAAAAAGCTGTGAACGTTGTGTATAAGGACATTTTGTAGTAGGTATATTTACATAAGCATTGCACCCGTGCGAAGCCGGGGCGGGTCGCTAGTTAGATACTAAGTAAAAAATAACAATATATAATAAACCAACATTAATAATTTCGTAGTCCAGCCTGGAGAATAGCACAGATTTATCTATGAAATTAAACATTATAGTAATCTACTCGTACAGTTTCATTACCGTATACCTCACAGAGAGAGGCTAAAGCATTAAAATCTGTATTTGTTTGTCCGTTTGTATAAAAAGATTATTTCTTAATAATAGACAAGATGACTCGATAATCTTCACCTCATTGTGATGATTTCGCACTTGTGTCGAGCTATGCCGTATATTGGCCGCTATTTACGCAACGCTACATCCAGTCCAGTCAAGAACGTCTTCCGCTGACACATTGCTAACATTCCGTGGTGTGCCAATATACTGAGGTATATACTCTTATTTTATCGTCCATTACCATATTGTCGACATGATGCAATATTATTTACTAAGTGTACTGAGATACACCTATTATAGAATCTTTAAGTCTGGATATTTTTAATGTGTACTTGTTTCAATATGTAATAGTACTATTACGTGTATTGTGTCATTATCATTTATCAAAAAAAACTTGGAAATATAAAAAATACGACTTGCAACGTATAAAATATAGCGCTCACTCTGAAACTAATTTCATTTAAATTTGCAATTCTAATAACGTTAAAATATCAACATATATTTAATTAGTCTTGGATTTCGAATTAGAATTCAATCCTAATGAAACAAACCTTGGCAAAATCTGTAAATTAATTAAAAGCTATAAAAAATATTAAAAAGAAGAAATCTGGCTTAGATAAATTAATGATATAATGTTTTATCTGGAATATCGTGTCACTTCAATTTTCAAAGCAATTGCAAGCAAATTTTAGAGTTTTGTTTTCTGTTTGACAGATTTGCCGCCAGCGCGCAATGAAACAGCTTCGAGCACTACGCAGCATACAACATCCAGCAGCGGTGGTGGAGGCGCTAGCGGCGCCCACGCGCGGCTTAAGCGTCTGGTGGCGCGTGTGGTGGAGGAGGCGGCGGCGCTGCCAGCGCTGGCACGATACGCCGCCGAACCTGTTAGCCCACCAGGCGTCGAGTCCTCCACTTACGAAGACTTATTGGCTACCGCCATCCTGAACAAGGTTCGCTTTTTTATATACAACTTGTCTAGTAAACAGACAGATTGCCAACCTTGTGGTAAATGGCAACTTTGTGCAAGTGTAATACTTGCACTAATAGTGGCTATACACGTAGCACCTACAAGATGAGCAGCAATTCATCACCGAATCGAGCTAAATATATGGTTGCTGACCATTTGATGTTTTACATCAGACAGGTCACTTAAGAAAACTTCAAAAATGAAGAATATACATTTTTATGACGGTAGTATTATACGCTTTCAATGTGATAGTCGTTTCGTCAATTTTATTTTGCATACACAAAAAATTTGGCGCAAAGAATTTGGGATCTCGGGCATCGTGGCTGACTTAAACCTTATCGTGTTAATATAGGGTAGAGTCGTGCCCATCGGTGAAGATGATATGAGCTATGATGATAATGAAATAATAAATAGCTGTTAAACTAATTTAAATATTATATGAACCCGAATATAAATCAAATCCATGTCGAAAATTTATTCAGTCAATTCACTACATAATATAAACCATAAATTGGTTTAACAATAGACTCACAGAATCCTTATAATATGGGCACTTCGCTAGTCAGACTCTCCACATACATTAAAGAACGGCAAACTAAAAAAAGCGGGCTGGAAAGCCTAAAATAAATGGATTGGCAATCTATAAGCTTGCGTGTTACCAAACCAAAACCTTTAATAAGCTGTAGCAAAGTCTACTTACTGACAGCCTCTTCCTGACTTTAGATTTAGTGTTTTGTGTTGAAGTATAAATAAATATTATTAAGAAAACTGCATAGAGATTAACAGCACCCTACGGATCCCTACAATTTACTCAGGTTCAGGGGAAAGTTTTTATTTCTTACAATCATAATTAAGATAAATTACAATTTCCTGCAGTGTCAAAGTCTACATGAGTAGGTAATGAGAATGCATTGTTCCTTTTGTATGCAATTTCAAACATTTATTCATAATTACCGCAGCCGTTGTAATTTAAGTCCACAATAGACGATTCGTTTCGTTTACGGATCACAAGAGCTATTTTCATATTGTAATTACGGTAGATAGTTTAAGTTCATCCGTATGAGAAATAGCCCAAAGGTCATTAGAAAGGAAATTAATAACAAAGATTATGACAATTTCATAACTGTTGGTTGATTGCAATTCTGTTTAGAGGAAGCATATTATCGTTGTTATCTCGAAAAAATTTTCACCGTTCGTTTTATTCTCGTACATTTTTGTTTCATATATTTTATGGATAAAAAAGATATTAGAATACATATTTGAATTACAGAACAGTTTGTTAGTAAAATATGCCCCACTGTTCTTTAGTTTTAACAATACGAAGGAGCATCTATATATTTTTGACAAACGTCATGAATTCATTATATTACGTTCCAACTCTTCTGTTTATGTAAACGTAACCTTATTGATACGAATCCTTACAACTGCATTGTTATGTCCGCAAGGTACATTATGTGTTCTTCGTATAATTAAGGGTTTGCAAATCCTTACTAATATTAATAATATAATAACGAAATAAAATCTGAAATTGTAAATAGAACAAGATAATATCAAATACTGATGTAGGTACACATTAATACAAATAAAATTTTGTATCTTTGTAAATGTGGATTAAAACAACAACTACTTATTCGGTTGGTTATTGAAATGATTTTAACTATTACACATATAATATGAAACAAATCATTTCAAAATAAACTCGTTTGGGTACGTCATATCAAAATAAATGTATATAATTTCCTTTCATTCAATTAATAAATAATTATA
The DNA here is from genome assembly GCA_036419045.1 of Scirpophaga incertulas. Taxonomy (NCBI): domain Eukaryota; kingdom Metazoa; phylum Arthropoda; class Insecta; order Lepidoptera; family Crambidae; genus Scirpophaga; species Scirpophaga incertulas. The sequence continues at coordinate 26,076,233 of CM071629.1, read as the reverse complement.
GGTTTGCTTTAATCACAATAACACCATTTCTGAAAATCATATATTCGATATACTCTAACTTAATGCATAGATATATATATTTACATATTACCACTTTAATACTTTCTTTACCCCAAGGCAAAAGTATACGGCAAGGTATCTAGATAACGTATCTGTTGATATCAACAATCAACATGACTACGCACACTCAGTCGATACCTAGATTGTCTTGATCCGGTCTGTAAAATGGTAAGTGTATAGAATTAGTGATTAATTCAGTAATTACTCAGAGTCCACGTCGTCAATGACGGATAGTTTGGCAAAAAAGGTGTATGAAGTTATAGCTGTGAAATTGAAAAGTGGTTCCCATTGGAATACTAAATACACGAAGTTAACGTTATTGGGTTGGCATAATGTGTGATTGCTACTTAATTTAATGGTGAAATAGTAATTTTAAAATTGATTTGGTTAGAAATTGTGACTTTTTTCGAAAGTGCGTGTTAGGGGGCGTCCCAAATTTTACATACATACTTTTGCCAATCTGTTATCTTGATTTCGTGAAATGTTTATCGTGCTCGCGATACTGTCAGTATTAATTATATACACAGTTGCCTATGTGAGTTATTTTTTTAAATATTGAAATGTCTTGTTTTGCCTTATTATCTTTAACGGATTTCGGTTTAGGAAAGTTTAGGAAGGTTTCGGAAAGTTTAAAGTAGTAGTTATGATAGTGTATCTTTGTGTGTCAATCTTTACAAATAACATGATCGCTACAAACTTTTACACGGCTTTATTTTAAATTCTACTCAATATTTTGAGTACGATATATTTTTATACGTGTAAATAAAACCAATTTTTTCATGCGATAATTTTCAACCATTTTCAAAGAGGATTATCGCAACATAGATACATCATATGTTTTGAAATTTTACACTAGATATTAAACTTTTAACTGGAATAAAACTAACTTGAAAATTACAGAAATTCCTAAGTTATTATTTATTTATTGTAATATTCCCAATTATTTATGTGTTTTTTCAAATGCAGCACTTGAAAAATTACCAACACATTAAACGTTTATTTCATATTAGTGATAAGTTATACTCAAGATGATTATTTAAATTAATTATGTTGAGAACTTAGAAGCATTCACTCCTTTAATTATAACTGACATAAAAGTTAACTTCGCTTTATATTCACATTTCACACATACGTTGTTAGTATCAGGAACATAGGATTTGTCTTTTTAAACGTCACGTCACGAAATTTAGGATCCACTTCTACTCCCTGTTGCACAATATCATACTTTGTCGACCCCCTTTCTCACCTTGTACGTAGGATGTAACTTTTGATTTAATTGTAATTATCGTATTTAATTGTAAATTTTAATTTTGACGTAGATTACTCCTCAAACAACAAAACGTTATTTCAATCATACAGGTTATTATTTAGTAACCTGAACATATGTTTTAACATATGTTCAGGTTTAAAGAATATTTCACGTGATAAATTAAGGATAGCTTGGCCGCCGACCTAACAGTTTAATGATTAGATTAACTACTATTTAACGTTTAGTTTAATGATTAATAATCAAGAATTCAGATTGGGAATTTCGTGAAATTAGTGCACACGGATGGTTCTTGCATTCCGAACGCACGAAAATTGGTAGTTACGTTAGGTTTTTCTGTACAAAAAGAATACGGATCTTAGCGCTTTGTGAAACATTTTGTAAGAAAACAGATTATTCAGATTTCCGAGTCGGATTTCCTGACCAGAAAACCGGACAATTGCGGTCAAGCTTAAAAGCGTCTCGGCAGTTTTGCTATTCAAAATGGTATGCTATCGTTATAAGATAGAAGCTATTTAGACATCTAAGATAGTAAACTGGATTCAATAGCGTACCTAATTAAACTGTAGGTTTAATAGAAATAAGAAATCAACAGCATTTTTAAGTTGATAACGCCAGCGATAATTAGTATATTTAATCATCAATATGCTAATTATCGCTGAATCAGTTTATCACCTAAGTGTGTATTTGTGAAATTATTGTAAGATAAAAGATCCTCACTTTAAAAATAGCAAGATAATTATGATAGATATTAAAACTGATTAAGATACGTAATTGAGGTTTTTCCGAAATGTGCGGTTGCTAAACAAATAATGATCTATCGTCCAACTACACAATGAATTAAAGAATCCTAACCTGTAAAGACGCGCTGAAAATAACCCGTTCGACTTGTAACACCTGGTGGCTGCAATGATGCCTGGCTAAAAAATCCGCAAGAAAACCGGCAAGCCTTAAAGACCCTCCCAAATATATACCTCCTACAAACTAATCTGAAAGTGAAGTTGTAACAGCCATTTACGGCTAATTAAAAGAAACGAATAACGAACTATTTTTATCTAAATCAAATTACTTATCGAATTTATGTGAAGGAGATCAATACCTACAAGATATCGCATAATTTGTTTCTAGTTGATCCAGCATAAATAGCGTATAATCGAGCTTTTTATTAATCATAGATGAATAAAAAAGCTCGATTATATAACTCGAGTTAAATATAACTTCTTCGTAAATTCTTTTCCCGACGTTTCTTTATATTCTGCATTGACATTCTTGATGGAGACGAGTTAAAAAAACGTAGTGATAGATACTTTGTCCTACATATAATTAGTAACCGCCAAAAAATTCTTCAAAATAAAAGATAATATTTTCCCGCTGTACAAATTATTTTATCCTCTTTGCTGGGTCTTCAACCATCCCCATACCATATTGCATTAGAACCTGTCCAGCTATTTTTAACAGATTATTATATATAAGAAATATGTACTTTCGCGTGGTAATGATTATTATTGATATCAAGACAATCATAATCATTATAAGATAAATGCAAATAACAAAACGGGAGACTTACTCTCCTACTCTGTAACTCACTTAACGAGTTACTAAAAATGGAAAATTTCATTGATCCCTTAAAATGGCAACAGTACCAAAGACATGTTGTGGTTAAATAGATTATTGTGGTTGAATTATTTAATATTTCTTTTTATAAGTAATAGTTTTTATATAATAGCTTAGATATTAATCAAATAAGTATCTAAATTTAATCTTAAACACAGCACAAGCCTAATAAAATTAGCCTAATAAACCGTTATAAGAAGCTCAAGAAAATAAGTCATAATTGAAAAGCAACAACCCTACACCGTCAACAAACTGACTCACCTCGCGCCTCAGAACAATGTTGGACGTAGGCACATCCACCCTGCTCGTTAAAAGGCAAGAGTTACCCTTGACCAGACTTCCGCGATGTATAACTTTTTCGGTGGCATATTTTACTCTTCTAAACTGGATGAGGAGGTGGGAAATGTTTTCTAATGAGTGTCTTGAAATTGTATAAAAAAACTTTATATTATTAATATTTGATATCTTATATTCTTATATTATAACTTTTTTTGCGTTATTGTAATAGTTTTTCACTAGACAAGCTGCCAAACTATAATATTAGATTTGATTGAAGCGTAGATTATGGAAAAATATAATGTGATTCAAATAGTCCCAACAATTAATTAATTAATCCTAACAGCGTAATATAGTCCGAAGTTACACCGTGTCTGCTGCAAACAAACTCAATCAATATCTCTTACTACTCAAGACTCAAAAATATATTTGTTAATATATTTGTAAAAATACCTTAGCACAACTCAAAGTATAAGCACAAATTCTTATTTTTAACACCACCATATGCTAGACATTTCTAGAGAGATAATTTCTAATGCATATTTACAATATTTCTTCTACAACAGAAGAAACAACGATATCCTATAGTATGTTATAGTCGCCCGGCGGTTTATTCTTAGAGCTCAAAATCTCCAAATAAACTTTCAAACTTTTTCAATTTCAATTTTTCAGGTGATCGAACGGTACCAGACGGAGAATGGTTCTGGTGGACGTAGTAGCGGCATCCATTCGGCTAGCGCAAGTCCCACGCCTTCAGAAAGGTCTTCACCGCGGTCTCTTAACTCTAGGACGCGAACCAGGGATATATCTCCACCGGTAAGTTGTGACGAAATCATTACTAAATCATCCCTAGTACGTTACTAGTTACCAGAGCTATAAAGTTGATCATTTGTTACTAACATTGTATATAGCTGATTATAAATAACACCTCACACGAAACCTAAGCCCTGCATTCTCATCTAAAATGTAATACAAAAGTCAAACTTCCATAGTTCGTATATTATACATTACAAACGTTTGGGTAAATGGTAAAGGTAAGTTTGGGATAGTGACGTAATGTTAAATTCGCGTTAGCTGATATTCGAGATAAATGATTGTAAACGAATGTGGGGTACGCAACATACCGCTATAGAAGAATAAAAAAATGTATAGGTTTCCAAATCCTTGTATGATTTTCTATAAAGTCTTAGTACAGGAAATGGTTAAACCAATCATGAATTTATATTTGTCTGAAACTTACAAAATACCGCATTTTATTAATATCAAACATATTTTTTTTAATACTGGAATTCCAATACTTTGCATCGATTATCCTTTATTTTATAAAAATATTCTATGATAAACACGTTTGCTTATAGTGAGCCTAAAAAGTACAAAGATATACGGATGATAGATGGCAGTCATTCGGCAAGTAGGGATATACGTTTAAATCATTGCATATATATATATATATATATATATATATATTATATATATATATATATATATATATATATATTGTAAAGCACTCGACACTTGACGTTATGCCAAACTAATTTTAGACGAAATTCGGTAATATAGTAGTCATCTAAATATGATAACTGTATAACTACTATATTACTATGTAAGTAAGATCTAAGACATACAAGTTACAATCATAACTTTTGATGAACATGAATTCAAACACTTTGTATGGAGTTAGCAATCTATTCAACCTTCCTTAAGCTAATATACCACTAAACTATTTTTCATTTCTCAACCATGCTAGCTGCAGATTGATTAACATCACATACACCTTTCAATGTAGAAGCGAAGGACAAAATAATAAGCATGTTTAAGTAAGCTTTTCTAAGTGAAGCATGATTAATCTCAGGCTTCCCGATTCGAAGTACCAAAACCACCAACGATTGTATGAGTTTAAAATAATAAATTATTTTGACTTTTAAATAAACATTCCAGCTACCTGAAGAGGATGACATTTCCGACTGGGAAGAAGGAGAAACTACGGACGATACCTTGGAGTTACCAAAACGCGTGCCGTTCCCAGAATTCGGACGGGACATAGTACACCAAGGTATTAATTACTTCATCGCTTAACTGAGATATCAGAATCTGCTTCGTTCAGACCCGGACAAATATACTCATAAGCATGTACATTGTACTAACAAAAGTTTATTCATAACTCATGAATATGTTTCTACTAGATACAGTATGCACTTTTGAAGAAGAACAAACGTAGTTAGGTACGCGAAAAGAGACCAGTCCACAATGTCAATATGTGACTAATGTATAACAACTATACAATTATATCATGTGTTATACATTCAAATGCATGTATTATTTCGAAATCAATTTCATAGTTTATGTATTAACTGCAAGTCTTGTCTCTCATTGTATGTAATACATAAATAAATAAATAAAATAAAATAAATCAAATTAAAATAACCCCGTTCTTTGACGATTTAATGTTACCCGTATTTGATAAGATGTTACCAATAAAATAAAAATTTTAATTACATGCAAATACGATATAACCCAATACTTGGAATTGTTTCGTCTATGAATTGGTAAAATGTTTGTTACAGATAACACAGACCGTGATTTCGATGAAGTTTCTGGAAGCGATATACAAGCAGTCGACGGAACTTGGGAAGAAAATTGGTTGTTTCAAAAGAAGAAAATAAAAACTATACAATCTGTGCCTGTACCAATGTTAGTTCCCAATTCTAACGCTGAGTACAGAGCACTAATTGGTGACCGCGATGCCGACGACACTACAGATCTTTCTGACAACGCCAGTGATCAAGAAGACCAAGATCACGATTACAAAAGCAACATAAAAAATGTATTAGACTCAAAACATGTTATTGGTGGCAAATCGAAAATTGAAGAAATATTAGATTTTGAACCGGACAGTCTAACCATTATAGACGATGAGAAGGATTTTGATCTTATGACCAACCAAAACGAGGAAAAAATTGTAGACGCCATCAACGATGAAATAAGCGATGCGAACTATGACAATGAGAAGAGTCAATGTGATCAAAATATATTATCTGAAAATGAACAGAATTCGATACTTATACTAGGAATCGATAGTGGTCCAATGACAAAAACAGAATTTTTCTTGAAAGAAGAAATCCACAGAACAATGTTAAATAATAATGCGGAAAATATTTCTTTTCAAGATTTAGATAAAAAAATTAATGGAAACGTATCTGAAGATGTTGTAGACAGTATGCCAAATTTTAAAGGTTATTAACACGGATAATAATGAAAACAAATCGTTTAATAAAAGTAATATATATTTACATTAAAGAAATCTTGACAAATTTCATTTCAGAGTCAATAAATACATTAAGCAGACATGAACGCGAAGGGGAATACGAAGAAACAGTAACAATACCAGTTCAAAGGCATGCTGACAGTTTACGTCGGAAACATTTTGACGACGAACCACAACAGTAAGTATTAATACGAAAAAATAAAACTATAATTTGCCAGTGTTTAGGCAATGGACATAACAGTCAGCGTATATAGACTCGAGTTCGTGGGGGGCCCAGCGAATATCTACATGCATGTATGTATATACATATAATATATATATATATATATATATATATATATATATATATATATATATATATATATATATTATATACTATATATATATTATATTTATATATATATAAATGAACTCCAGACGTACCTCTTTAAAAGTCTACAACAGAAAATAAAGTGTTTATATATATATATATATATATATATATATATATATATATCATGTTATGCGTAAAATAAAAATAATATTTGAAAATAAATTAAGTTTATTTATTTGGATAAATATTTTATAGCAGGAAGAAGTGTAGTATGTCATGTAGCTCTTGACTCTGACTCTACCTCTCAGTTAGTAGGTCATTTAGGTTTGCACATTTCAGCTGAGGAGCAGGAATATATTGCTTGCTGTTAGTGTCTTTCTGACTGTAACAGTCCGAGACTCACTGTTATAATGCTCTGAAATGAAATGTGCTGTACAAACCTAATAATTATAATACTAATTGATAACAAATAATAATAAATAGCAAAATATGGTTTTTTATGCTGTAGACAATATAATTGACTGATTTTATGATTAACTTTTCTTTTTTTTGCACAGACATGGTAACTTTTAGGACTAAATGCTAAAAGAAACTTCGAATAGGGGTAATAGAAACAAAAATATAAATAATGTTAATAATGATTATCATTAACATTTTATTTTATTGAAACAATATAAATCAGACAAGAGAAATCACATTATTTAGACTTATAAAAATTAAATAAATAAATATAATTTTTTTTTTAAATCTAACGCATGAGACCTATGAGAAATAATACAAAAAGAAAATACTATAAAACAATAACATTAGTATAGTACTATAATAGAAACAAGTGGAAATGACTTTTACAACAAAACTATTAATATGTTATGATATGGATACATATGTTTACTATAACTATTTAATAAAATGAGTTTGTTAAAATAATCACATATTGAAACTGGTTAGATAACTGATAATTTTAGCAAAGGTGGATATGTATAAGTACATAATACATAAGTCATCAGAAGCATACCTCAGTAGTCAGTCTTCTACTATTAAAACTAAATTCTGTATATTTCTAATATATTCATTGATATATTAATATGCTAGTCTTTAAATGGATGAATAACAAGGAAAACAATTTGTAAAATTAATAAAACAATAATGATAAAAACAAATATCTAGTATGAAAAATTAAATTCTTCATTTTTTTTATATTATTAATAACATTACTATGCTAGTCTAGACATTAAAAAAAGAAAAAAAAATCACAATGTAAAGAAGTCCTAAAATTAATAACAGGAAAACTATCAATTTGTAGGACAAAAGTAATAATAGTAATACAATAATAATGATTACTTACTATAGAGAAAAATAAGTCAAATGGTATCCTTCATCATGGGTAACCTTAGTAACAATGGAAATAAATAAAATTTTTTTTTTTTTTAGTTTTTTGAATGTTTATTTTATTATTATTATTATATTAAAAAATAATTTATGTGTATTGCGGGTTAAGGTATGTAAAAATTTCGTGGGGGGCCCGGGCCCCTCGGGCCCCCCTATATACGCACTGGACATAATGAGACTCAGGTTATAGTCTGATATCGTCTATTATGGTCTCCATTATAATAACTGACTTATTTAACATTTAAAACTAAGGCTTATATACTAATATGCGCGTGCGTCTTAATACTTTGCTGCCTAATTGCTACCGTTATCTCAATACATGCAGCTATGCAGTTGCTACATATAACATTATTTTATTTGTACTTACGAGCACTATACCTAGATAGAAATTAAACAACGATCCTGATTAACTTGCATATATTTGATGTAGATTTTTTAATTATTTTATAAAATACTTTTATTTACTGTAATAATTAGAAATGAAATCTAAGTAGTGATAATAAATGGAAAATTACCCACTTGTATTGAGCATTGTGGCTTGAATTTCCCAAAAGTACTATAAATTAAAGTGAATTTATTCAAAATATAATTAAAAGCTAAAAATATTTCATCAGTTTATTTTCAATTACAATCAACCTACATATCATAATACAATATAGTTAATTAAACGATGCAAGTTAAAAAACCAATAACTTTTTAAATTTTCATTCTTTATTTTGTAACACAAATGTTTCGGTTTTTATACAAGAAATAACAAAGTCATCAAGTTGAATTTTATTAATGCACTTTTTGTTTTAGAATACCAACAAGAGATACAGATAAAGACGTTGCAGATTTAATACCAGGTAATAATACAAATAACAAAGTTATAATCAATGGATACTTAAAATTTTTTGTTTTATAAATTTTTAGTTCTTTTACTTTTTCACAACCGTAATGTACACTCAACTACATACTTATACTGACTTTTTATTCAAGGATTACACGATATTTTTACTTCTAGGTTCTATAGCGTATAGAGAACGAAGGAAATGGTTAAACTATGTCGATATGCCTAACAACCCGTATTCACCTGAAGCTATCAAAAAACGTCTGTCAGCTAAAAGTACATCATCTCTATTTGATAGTATCACTTCTAAAAGCAAAGATCTTGCCAACTACAATACAGATTCGTCAGCGGATATAGACAATAAACTTCTAAAGGATGAAGATATACCTGTCAGAGATGAAGATGCCCCAACAAAATCATCACTAATGATACATTGTAATAATAATTTTACCTCTGAAGATAAAAGATCATTAAGCCCAGCACCCAAGATTCTGAAAGATGTGTTAGCTGAAGAAGTTCCACAATACAAACGGTATGTCAAGCTTTATGAATAAAATATATATGTACCATGGCTTTGCATCTTATGGCGCAAATTGACTGTAGTTATGGTGGTTACAAATTTACTGCGAATCTAATTTCACAGGAACCATATGTACTAATTGAAACTTATATTGTAACCACTTACTGTTTAGGTGGGCAGTTTGCTTGCTTATTACTAAGATACTATAAAAAAAATCTTAACTAATAAAGTAATCATTATTTCATTTATAGCTATGGCAGGGATTATTACATTAAAGAAGCAAAAATGTCTGCTGGCGGTCGAAAAAAATGCAGTTACAGTGATACAAGCTCCTTATCTTCATTGAACAAATCGACAAGCTTAGACAATTTCGATACAGAGTTCGCTGCGCCTGTAAGTGCTAGCAGTTCGTTGAGTGACTTGGAAGCTTGTGCACTACACCAAAATATAGTGCGCGCTGTTCTTAGCCCCAGAAATGCGAGCCCCAACTTCGCAATAAACCCTATATTTGAACATCCCGACAAACAAAATGACAGTGCTGATGAAATTAGACCGACTGACAAACATAATGTCGGTAAAAATAATAATGTAAGGAAATCAAATGTGTCCGATGAAGGTGACGGTTTTGTGGAAAACGAGGATATAATTAGACTTTGCATACCGAAAAAACCTGAAATTACCGAAGAGCTTTTCGAGAGCTATAGCAATGTTAGGCGAAACAACACGTTAAGGAGTGAGGATATTTGTGTTCGCTCTAAACGTCGACCTGCTCTAAATTATACATTCGGTGGAAGTCTAAGGTTAAGCAAGGGTTTTTGTACCGACCTCTGGTGAATCGTAACCTTCTATTCACACTTTATCCAAAACCATTTCAACTGACAACGTAATTCCTACCGATAATAATAACATTAGTAATAATTAATTTGAATCTCTTAAACTGTACTGTGTACGATACATACATAGCTTAATGAATCTTATTATTTCTTCGTCTTCGTAAATAATAAGTTAATTGTGTACTTATACAATATACTATTCATTAACATTGATGTAGACATATTAAATCTATTTCTTTTTCTAAAATATCTTCGTTTTGACACAGCGTGTGTTGCCTGTTGTGTCTCTAGTTGGCATGTTTATTTAAAACCGCTGACTAACAGCACTTGCACTATAATTAATTATAAAAGTAATTAGCGATGCACTTATAGTTTTGTTCTTCTTATTAAACATTTCAGTAATAATACTACTACAATAATTCAACGAGACATTAGTGGTGAGTGTTGTTGAATGTTTTAGAGAAACGTATGACTAACAACAGTTCCAAAGGCTTGCCACTACACTAACTTAAACTACAAATAATTATATAAATAATAACAAAATGCCGCAATATTAGCTGAAGTGAAATTCCTATTAATTGTGAAACTTAACCTTAATTCTATTTTATTAACAAAAATATTAACTATATGATTGCTTGCTTTGCACGCTACAATCTTTACTGTTATAAGCACACTCATCATCATTTTGTAATCGTAGCACGGAGTTGGGTTAAATCAGGTTAAAATTAAAAATACACACAAATACCTAACCATGAACAGCGACGTTTGAAATGTGTATAATATTGTATCATATTTCAAAATACATCTTTATATATTGTATAATTTATTTATCAATTTTCAGGGACTACTTATAAAGCAGTTTAACACAATAGCCACTAATCAGCAATACACAAAATTTGACAATCAAGATATAGATAATATTTTAATAACCACAATTCCAAATGGAAACAATAACCAAACAATGATAGAATATGAAGATATTAATGACAATACTATTTTCTCTGCTCAACCAGCTTATGTAAATTATAACGAAACGAATATAAATGATAAAATATTACAACCGTCCAACGTCTGTATAATTCATATCAAAGATAGCAATGCTGATGATGCTGAAAAATCGCCTACTAGTATAGACAACTCTTACGTAAGTTCAAGCAGTTTAGAGGACTCTGTAAAAATCTATAATATGCAAACAGGTGAGATAGTGAAATGTAAACCTGAAGATAGCTTATCACTTAGATACAAGTCTGCAGTTGACTCCAACGACAACGTTAACATATCAGATAATAACACTTTAGGTAGTGACGAGTACAGTCAACAAATCAATGTGGTTACGGAAACTGTAATCATTGAGGAATGTTTTGAAGACAATTTAGAAAAAAGTTGTGAAGTTGACGATATTTTATTACAGCTACCCAAGGTTAAAGAATTAGCAAAGAAATTTGTAAGCATGGACAGTCAAAACGAATCAGTTAAGGTCAGTAAAGTAAATCAGTACAATAACATATGAAGAATAAGTAATTAATAACTATTAAAATACGTACCTTATTTAAATAAATAATTTTCAGCTGCCTCAATCTTATTCACGGCGACGAAAGAGTAAAGAAAACATACTTAATAGTGAAAACGAAAAGCCTGTGAACAGACAGATGTACATGCATAGCTTAACAGCTAGAAGTATTTCCAAGGAATTCAGGGATGAACTCAAACTGTCTATGGCCACGCCACTAAAAGTTCCAGGAGGTTCGAAAGATATCCCAGACGGCACTGATGGAGTAGTCAAAGAATCGAGTAGACCTGGCAGTCCTCTTCCAGAGCCGGGTACAATCAAATCCAAATTAGCGTTCTTCGAAAGTCTGAAATCAAAATTTAGCACTAAATAATTTCACAAATGTACTTAATGTAATATTGTCATCTGAAATAGAAAATGTAATTTAAAGAAACTTGAATCTACTAATTAGAATAATTTATATCCAAGTTTTCATGCCATACGTATTTTACTATATCATATAAAACCTAACCTTAGTTGAGTTCATAAAATGAATTTATTAAGATATTACTTAGCGCTAAACGTGTTTGCTGTCTTTAAAGAGGCGTGAGTTTAACCTAACTACGACTTGTTTACTTCATTGTAAACATTTGACAGTAGTTGGAAATCTACTTAACGAAAATAACAATTCGATTATTCTAGTTAAACAATGGTCATAACTATAAATAACAATAGGATCTTCTGAGTATGTAAAGTAGTTTAAACTGAGTAAGAAGTATAGTAGTTATGTATAAAATTCCAAGTAAATAGACCGTATTTATTTTGTAACGATGTAAATATTTAGTGCCATTCTTGTGTACGTCATATTAATTAAGTCATGTTTGTTGTAATGCCAAAGTTGTAAATATTTCAGAAATAATAAAATATGATAATTTTCTCTAGCGGTTGTGTCCATACTTTCGGCAAGGCTTCTTTGTAGGATTTGTGAATTATTTTCTTGAATAGATTTAAGTAGAAAACCATATTAAAGTTGTGATAAAGTTTAATTAATTTTCCTGTTTTATATAAAGAAAGTGAATAAGTGTATTTAATGAATTTTAAGATTCAATACATGATTAAAATTCTAATGGAATCAATAAATTTATTGCGATTGTATAGAAACAAAAAGTAGTTTGAAATAAAAATACATTCAACAACACATACTTTTTATTATTATAACAAATTTTATTTATATCACCAAAATTCTATTTGTTTTTTTAACTCATCGGTCACTCTAGAATATTTATCTGGTATGGCTCTCTTCTTTGATTTAGCAAATTCGACAAAAGCTGGCACAATGGTTGTACATGCTACATCAACTCAATGTGTCAGATAGTCTACCTAACGAACCTCCCCCCGCCCCATACGAGCCGGCGACCCTCAAGGATCCGTACCCGCTCCCATATTATTCTCGCTCTACGTGAGCGACATCCCTAGACCGCCTCCCGACACTCATCTCGCCCTATTTGCTGACGATAGCGCGATTTACACACACAGGTCACAACATTCCTAAATTAATTAGATACCTGCAACTGGCTACCGACGCGCTCGGCGACTGGTTCACAAAATGGTGAATCGAGGTCAACCAGATGTAGAACTCTACGAGCTGAGCCTAATCTATACTAATCTAACGACTATGCCTTTAACGAATTGCCAACTGCCTCAAAGGTGAAGCTCGTAACTGTCATATTCGATCATTAGAGTCATTAGGGGTAGCAAAAGAAAAATATTCTGCATTCATTTACCCTTTTTTTTTTGTTCTCCTGAGGAAAATGCATTAAATTGCATACCCCAGCTGTGGCGAGCCGGCGGTTATGTGGGGCTCTCCTCCTCAGAAGGGGAAGGCCTACCCACTAAAAACCTCAGGGATGGCCTTCCTCAGGCATGTAGGGAGCCCCCGGAAATACCAAGCTACTTCCGGGAACCCCCAGCCTCCGCTCCCCCGTCGATACAGAGGAGCCCTCCTCGGGGGAGGCTCACTACCTCCCCCGGTCTCCTCCACCGACGACGCCCCCCGGCCACGGAAGGGGCGTGGTCCATCCCGGGTCGCCGTAGCGGTCGCGACTTCCTCGCGCCCGCCGGAGACCCGCGGCGGCGCCGCATCTGTTCTACCGAGCCCGGCGCCGCCTCCTTCGAGCAGGATCGGCCGTCTCCCGACCCCGCTCGGCGGCCTCCTTCTGGAGCATCACTGCTTCACAGAAGGAGGCCACAGCCCTCCAACCTCCCTCGTCCGCCAGCATTGCCGCAATCAATGCCGGCGGAGACAGATCTCGCCCGATCTCTACCAACCAAGACTCGGCGCTCGGAGGCCCACGCAGGACACTCCGCCAGCGTGTGCTGGGCCGAGTCGAGGTCGGATGCGCAGTGGGGGCAATGTGTCGATCCCTCCCGTCCTATTCGACACAGATACTCACCGAAGCAGCCGTGCCCGGTGAGTATCTGAGTCAATCGGTAGGTGACCTCCTCCTTCCCGTGGAGCCAAGCTTCGAGGCGCTGGAGTACGGCACCGACGGCCCGCTGGCGCGCTCAGATCCATAATTCGAGCTGCGCACGCCAGGCCACCACAATCCGTCGATGCCACTTCCGCTTAGGCACTTCGTGCGCGGGTTCCAGGGCGCTCCCCCCATTGCTCCCCCCGTCGACACGCCGCGACGCATACGTCGGTCGCCACGTACATGTCGGCCAGGACGTCGAATGGGGGGGAGCGTCCCAGAACCGTCGCTGCCTCGTACGAGATTGTACAGTAGCCTCGTACGATCCGTATGGCCATTATCCGCTTCTTGCAGTCTTGTGACCACACGGGAGCCCCATACATGGCCACGGATCGCACGACGCCCTCGTACAGGCGGCGAACTCCATCCCTCGGTCCCCCGAGATTGGGCAGCAGGCAATGCAATGCGCCCCCCACCCTTTTGGCTCAGGGGACCAACCGCGAAGCTCCAGCGGCGGTCCAGGGTGAGGCCCAGGTACTTGATGTACGGTCCCACCGGGACCACCGCGTCACCCACCCGGATCCGGCAGCTGGGTGGTTCCCGGCGCCTCGGAAGGCCGTGGAACCATAGCGCCTCGGTTTTGTGAGGCGCTATTTCAAAACCCAGCCGGCGGATCGCCCGCACGACACATGCCACCCCAAGCTCGGCAAGCCTGAGCACCTGAACACCGGCCCGAAGTCGGCCCCAGTCGTCACGACAAGAGTGTCGTCAGCGTAGCAGACGACACTCACGCCGTGAGGAAGGCTGGTGCGAAGGACCGCGTCGTATGCGAGGTTCCGCCGCATTTGACCATCCTCGACGGTTCCATCCCGTCCCGTCCCATCACGCCGATCGTCCTGTCGCGCAGATCATTCATTTACCTACCCTATGATAGAGTCTGTCAGTTACCGTGTGAATTATTAAAAATTTGGGAGAGATATAGACTTGAAGTAACGTCAACCGAGAGTTCAGACAAAGAGCTTGACGGATTATTATTGTTTTTGAAAAAAGAAGTTGATAGTGAGCAAAAAGTCAATATGGCACGTTCCACATTTTCTAAAACAGAAAAACCGATTGCAGCTCCAGAATCTCCGACTGGTGAATGTTTATTATCAAATGTCAAAAAAGTAGAAACTTAACAATGCTGCTTATTTTGCGAGAAGAATTCACATAGCAGTATAGAAAGTTATAAGCTTCAAAAAATGACATTAGAGCAAAGAAAAGAATTCATCAAGAAAAAGAAAGTCTGCTCTTTATGCCTAAAAATATTGGGACTAAAAACTGTAAGTAAAGAACTTTTAAGTCATTTTCTATTTAGCGGCATTGAAACGAAATTGGAAGAACGTGACTTACATAATTTTTCTGTTCAATGTTTTGATGTTTCATTTAAATTTGATAATATGTCTGCTTTATCAGAAAATCGTATTTGTGGTGATATTCCTAGTATTGAATTAAATGATGTTACATTGTTAAATATATTAGAAGAACATAATTTATCGCTGACTTCTTATGACGGATTATGCTGTCTTCTTATGATAAATGAATTCATTAATTTAAAAAATGGACTAGTTGCTATCCGATCAAAACTCGGTTGGACCATAATAGGTAAACAAATTAATTCCAACTGTCACATTAATACTTTATGTTGTTCTACAGACTTAAATACATTTTTGTCATTGGAAACTCTAGGCATCAGCGACCCATTCATCGATAAAAAGTAATGCTGTAAAGGAAGCTGAATTCTGCTGGACTTCGAGAACAACATATACGTAAAGTAGCAGAAAAGGTATGAAGTTAAATTACCTTGGAAAGTTAATCACCAAGATTTACTCAGTAATTACAAATAGCGAAAACAAGATTAATAAGTTCCACTAAACGTCTTCAAACTTGTGGCAAGCTAGCTGATTATAACGCAGTATTTAATGAATGGAATGAGCTAGGCATAATAGAAATAGTTCCTGATTCAGAAAGTGATCACGAATCAGGGCATTGTTTTTCTCATAATGCCGTCATTAAGGAAAATAGGCTTACAACAAAAGTCAGGGCAGTTTTTAATGCATCGACCTAAAATAAAAATTTAAAATCTTTAAATTTAAGCCTAGAAAAGGGAATAAATCTAATCGAAAATATACCTTGGTTATTTTTAAAGTTTAGAAAAGATTATATAGGTATAAGAGCAGATATCGCCAAAGCATTTTTACAAATTTCTATTGTACCAGTGGACAGAAATTATTAAAAATTCATATGGTGGAAAGAAGAGAGGTTATAACTTATCGACACTGCCGAGGTAGCCCTTTCATACTATCTGCAATCATACTCCATCACTTAGAAAATGTCACTGGTGAGTATAAAGATTGTGCTATTGACATGATTAAATCATTTTATGTAGATAATTCTATTTTTAGTAATGATACAAAAGAAGATACACGAAAATTTATAGCTGAGGCGAAAGAAATAATGAGTTGGGCAAAATTTGACTTAAGACAATGGGTCATGTCTAATACTGTTAACGAAACAAGTAAAGAAGAAATGTCGGTTTTAGGCATAACTTGGGATATAGTAACAGATGAACTTTATTGCAAAATAGAATTACCAAAAATACAAGAAATAGGTCAATTTACAAAAAGAAATATTTTGTCGATAACACAAAAAATATTTGATCCTATCGGTTTTTGTCCGATTACATTAGTTCCCAGAATCATTATTCAAGAAATGTGGCGAAAGAAGATCGACTGGGATGAAGAAGTTCCAGAAGATATATCCAAAAGATTTCTCAAATGGTATGAACATATTTCGTATTTTAAAAAATTTAGAATACCTAGAAGAATTTCTAAGAAAATTTTAAGTCATTGTAAAATTTCTTTGCATACGTTTTGTGATGTCTGCAAAGATAGAATTGCAACATGCACTTTTTTGAGAGCTGAAAGTAACAAAACCTTTTCAGTTCAGTTATTAGCAGCGAAATCAAGAGTAGCTCCAACAGAAAAAATTACAATACCTCGGCTCGAATTACTTTCAGCGTTAATTGCTACAAGGTTAGCCATAGAAACGAAAAATAGTTTAAAAATGAATATTGAAAAGGAATACTTTTGGACAGACTCTAGCGTTACACTGTATTGGATTAAGAAAAAACTGCCTTGAAATACCTTTGTAGGTAATCGAGTGAAAGAAATACGGCAAAATTCGTGTCCGGAAAATTGGCATCACATATCAGGAGAATATAACTGCGCCGATATAGCGTCAAGAGGTTGAGATGCAAAACAACTATATGATTTAAAATGGTCTGAAGGTCCCTCATGGTTAAAAAACAGCGAAGAAAGTTGTCCAAAATCTAAAATACAAATAAATGAATCTGAAACAGTAAAAGAATTAAAAAAGAATGCTTTTAGTGTAAATATATGTTCGAAAGAAAGTTTTTTAGATAATTTTTCTTATTTTTCTATTTACATTAAATTGATACGCACATTAGGATGGATATATTGATTTATTAACAACATGAAACAAAGAAAGAATAAAAGTAAAAGAGAATTAACTTACGAAGAATTCGAGAAAGCTGAAAAGAAAATTATTAGATTAATACAAATTGAAAACAAAGAATTTATAGAAAAGAAATGTTCTAACTACAAGTTAATCTACGAAAAAGATGGATTAATAAGGGTAGATTTAAATTACTTACCTTAGGATTACCTTAGGATTTTTTTCTGAAGATGTCAAGAAACCCGTTGTAATACCTGCAAATAACTTTATTGTAATGCGAATGATTGAAGAAACCCTTAGACGGCTTTAACATGCAGGAAGTAATATTGTAATGGCAGATGTAAGACAAAGATTATTGGCATAAGAAACGCAATTAAATCTATAATATCAAAATGTACAACCTGTAAAAGATTTAATGCGAAACGTGTAGAAGTGCCAACAGCTCCGTTGACATTGAACCGAATAAATTGCTCTGCTACTTTCGAAGTTACGGGCATAGATTTGGCCGGACCACTCTATTTACGTGGAGGGGAGAAATGCTGGGTGTATACACGTGTAGTATACAGAGCAGTTTTCGAATTGACGAAAGGTCATTCCACTCAAGATTTTTTAAGAACACTACGCAATTTATTGCTCGTCGCAGAATTTACCCTTCTGCGACGAGCAATAAATCTGTAATTATGTCCGATAATGGAACAAATTTTATTGGAGCCAACAATTTACTAAAGCAACTCGATTGGAATGAAGTACAAAGTTATTCAAATATTGTACCAATAAAATAGAAGTTCAATGGGGCGGTTATTGGGAACGTCTAATCAAGATAATAAAAGATTTGTTAAAAAGAATATTAGGGAAACGTACAGTAACTTATGAAGAAATGCAAACTATACTCTGTGATTGTGAAGCAGTAATAAATGCACGACCACTAACGTACATAGAAGATGAAAGAACTTTTTCATTAGAACCACTAACACCGAATTGCTTTTTACATTCATTACCTTAAGCAGATGTATCTGACTTGTCGACTGGAAATCGGCCAGGCTGGTGCTCCTCAGGAAGGAGGGAAGGACCGGAGACGTTCCGTCTTTGTTTCGTCCGATCTGCTTACTGAACGAGGCGGGAAAACTCTTCAAGAGGGTTATCTCTACTCGTATCAGCGAGCACATGTCGCGCGCGGGTCCCGACCTATCGGACTGCTAATTTGGATTCCGGCCGTCCAGTGTTTTCGTTCCCTGTCGGAGTCCGCAGGGGATCGGTCGGGAGGGGGGATTCCAGCCATTAGGGAGGCGCTCGTATACCACGAGCTGCCTCCCTACCTGCGGGCCGTGGTCGGGGACTATCTGCGCAACAGGACGATTGGCTTGATGGGACGGGACGGGATGGAAACGTCGAGGAGGGTCGAATACGGCGTTCCGCAGGGGTCGGTGTTGGGACCCCTGCTATGGAACCTCGCATACGACGCGGTCCTTCGCACCCGTCTTCCTCACGGCGTGAATCTGCTACGCTGACGACACTCTCGTCGTGACGACTGGGACCGACTTCGGGCCGGTGCTCAGGCTTGCCGAGCTTGGGGTGGCATGTGTCGTGCGGGCGATCCGCCGGCTGAGTTTAAAAATAGCACCTCACTAAACCGAGGCGCTATGGTTCCACGGCCTTCCGATTCGCCGGGAACCACCCAGCTGCCGGATCCGGGTGGGTGACGCGGTGGTCCCGGTGGGCCGTACATCAAGTACCTGGGCCTCACCCTGGACCGCCGCTGGAGCTTCGAGGAGCATTTCGTGCGGTTGGTGCCCCGAGCCAAAATGGTGGCGGGCGCATTGCATCACCTGCTGCCCAATCTCGGGGGACCGACGGATGGAGTCCGTCGCCTGTACCAGGGCGTCGTGCGATCCGTGGCCATGTATGGGGCTCCCGTGTGGTCACAAGACTGCTCGAGGTCCCCCCGCTGCAGAGCTCTGCGACGGAACCTGCAGCGGATAATGGCCATATGGATCGTACGAGGCTACCGTACCATCTCGTACGAGGCGGCGACGGTTCTGGGACGCTCCCCCCCATTCGACGTCCTGGCCGACATGTATGCGGCGACGTGTGCGTCGCGGCGTGTCGACCGGGGGAGCTATGAGGAGAGCGCCCTGGAACCCGCGCACGAACTGCCTAAGCGGGAGTGGCACCGACGGATTGTGGCGGCCTAGCGTGCGCAACTCGAATTACGGATCTGCGCGCGCCAGCAGGCCGTCGGTGCCGTACTCCCGCACCTCGAAGCTTGGCTCTACGGGAAGGAGGAGGTCACCTACCGATTGACTCAGATACTCACCGAGCACGGCTGCTTCGATGAGTATCTGTATCGAATAGAACGGGAGGGATTGACACATTGCCACCACTGCGCATCCGACCTCGACTCGACCCATCTCGATTCTTCTATAATATCAGACCACAGATATTGATGAATTATTATTATTATATTTGCAGATTATACATAGAAAAATTAGTTTTATGCAACTCGAAAGTAAGTGTTATTAAATCTAACGATACCTTAGTACCGGAAGACTCGCACCACAAATCACTTAACATAACCCTACATTGTAATGAAACGAATTCGCTTCAATGTGATTCGAGAATAAAATATTTTTATAACCGTGGTGACTATGAAGGGATGAGGTTAGCGTTGGATGAGGTAGTCTGGGAAAATTTTCTAACAAAAAATTCCCTAGATATTGCTGTTGAAAACTTTTATTCTATTTTGTTTAACTTACGTGATAAATTTATTCCTCATAAAACTATATTGCCATCGTCTTTTCCGCCTTGGTATAATTCTAGCTTGAAACGGATATTAAAGGAGAAAAATAAATTTTTAAAAAAGTACCAAACTTATGGTAACACAAGTGACTACATCTCATTTAGTTTCCTTCGTAAAAGAGCCAAAACAGTAGAAGAGGAATGTTATCGAGCGTACATAAATAGTCTCGAGCAGTCCATCATAATAGAAGACCCGAAATCGTTTTGGCGTTTTATAAAATCAAATAAAAAAGCGACTAATACTCTTCCTTCCACTATGAGGTACAATGGCAACACATCTAGCACCAACGTGAGGGTGTATGTGAATTATTTTCTGAATTCTTCCAGTCAACATTTCTTCCTCCATCTGCCCCCGATCATAATAACGTGTATGACGGCAGTGAACGTGCTTATTGTATTCATACTATAGGTAGCGTTGAGATAATTTCCAACACTGTGTATGAGTTGCTGAAATCAGTGGATATAGCAAAAGGATCTGGCCCTGACCAAATATCTCCTTCATTGATTGTTACATGCGCTTAGCAATTAACTAAATCACTTTCTATCTTGTACCAGCATTCCGTCAATGAAAGTTGGGTACCTACCATTTGGAAGTCAGCATACATTACCCCCATCCACAAAAGTATTGACAAAAGTGATGTAATGAATTACAGGCCTATTTCTAAGCTATGTATTTTCGCCAAAATATTAGAGCGCATGGTTCACACACAGGTATACAACACCTTAAGTAATATATTTATAGAAGAACAGCACGGGTTCATTAAAAACAAATCAACTACGACAAATTTACTATCTTTCATTGATTTTGTTACATCAAATCATCAAATGGTATTGGGCGGCCAGGTAGACGCTATATTCACTGATTACAGCTTTTGACCGTATTGATCATAAACTGCTTTATCAGAAGTTGCTGCAGGCAGGTATTCATGGCAATTTATATAGATGGTTCTGTTCATATATTGAGAACAGTTGCAAGCAGTTGCGATAAATGGATGCGTATCTGATTGGAGAACAGCAACTTCTGGCGTTCCGCAGGGATCTTTACTGGGCCCTTTGTTATTTAATATCTTCATTAACGACATCAGTACCTGCTTTCTTCATACACACTTTTTAATGTACGCTGATGACATGAAGATCTTTAAAGTAATTAATCACGACTACGATTGTGTTTTATTGCAACAGGACCTAGAAAGATTGGAATCGTATTGTCAACGTAATAGATTAGACTTAAATGTCAAAAAATGTTATTCCATTTCTTTTTCAAGAAAATTTAATATAATCAATTTTAATTACACGTTAAAAGCAGCCCCATTGAATAGAGTGAATGAAATTCGTGACCTAGGTGTGGTGCATGACTCCAAATTGTTATACGAAAAACACATAGATTATATAGCCAATAAGGCGAATAAAATGCTAGGTTTTGTCAAGAGATCATGTTCTCAATTCACAAACATAAAAACAATCAAGATACTGTATTGTTCATATGTTCGCAGCATTCTAGAATATTGTTCAGAGATTTGGAACCCCCAGTACAAAACTTATATAAGTAGATTGGAAACAATACAACGTAAATTCACAAGATATTTACAATTTAAATGTAAAAAATACGATGACAGTTACGAATCTAGATGTAAAAGACAACACTTGCTCCCTCTTTGTGTACGCAGAAAAATAGGCGACATTACATCCTTAGTAAAAATAGCACAGTCCAGAATAGATTCCTCCTATCTCCTTGATAAATTACAACTTAAGGTCCCCAGTAGGTCTACTAGATTACAATGCCCGCTCTTTGTACCTTATAGCGACACCAACTATCGGAAGGGTTCATTTTTCGTGAGAGCCGCTAACTCGGTGAATGAGTTAGGAAATATACAAGATCTAGATCTGTTTAACTCAGCTTAATCCAGATTTGCTCATGTGGTCTCGCAGCAATGGATTGAGTCGGTTCCCTGATGATTAGTTTAGACATATTGTCCATAATGTTCCTAGTAATTATTAAGATAGCATTCAAGTTTTAAGTTAGTTATTTATATGCGAAAACTCGTAAATAGTCCGTAGTATTATAAGTAGATGTTAAATAGTTATTAAGTACTGTTAGTTTTCCAAATAAAAAAAAAAAGAATTTGAAGCAAATCGCGAGATAAATATTCAGTAAAATTTTAATAAATTAAGCAACCACCTGATTTATATTGGTCCCTACTAATGTAATTAATGCGATTATTGTAGCTCAGTCAGGAACAAAACCTAACGGTAAATAAGGGCCAATATTATTTTTAATATTCTAAGAAATTAATATAATTTAAAAACATATAACCTAAAAAAAACTCTTACGAACAACCTTGACCTCCATAACAATTATAAATTAACCATATTTTAACCATAACATTAGCAATCTTTACTAGTCCTCATTAAAATTATAAATGTGCAAATAACTCTTCGTGTCTTCGTTTCACGCCACAAAAATTTCAATTGTTGAATGTTTGTCAGGGAGTATGAACGTACCCACTCACTGGAACGCATTCATATCTCGCAGAACATCATCTGTCCAGTGTGAGATATATATAGTCTGTGTGCAACAATTTATATAAAACCAATAATCGCCTACTTACATTGTATGTATTGTATACTACCATAAAAATATAAAGAATAGAAAAGAGTGTTCCTCATTTCTTAACCCATACATACATGGTGCCGAAACAAAATGACCGGAAAGAGTATGGAGGTGACCAACGTCGACGTAAATGTTCGACCGCCGAAACCGTTTGTCATAGGTGGAGAAAATGACTTGGCTGCCGCTTGGAAGTTGTGGTTACAGCAGTTCACATGGTATGAAGTTGCAACAAATCTTTCTAAAAAACCGCCAGAGGTACAAGTTGCTGTATTTATGTCTGCAATTGGACCCGACGCCGCAGTGATATACAATACTTTCAACTTAACCTTAGTTGAAGAGAAATCGCTCGACACAATAAAGGCTAGATTTACGCGGTACTTCACACCTAAGGCTAACGAAACATATGAGAGGTATGTGTTTAATCAAATTACCCAAAAAGAGGAACAACAATTTGAAGAGTTTTTAACTAACCTCAAAAGCAAAATAAAAAATTGTGCATATGGCAATTTAGAGAGCAGTATATTAAGAGATCGCATAGTAATAGGCATCAAAAGCGACTCCACAAGAGAGAGATTGCTGGCCGAAGATGATCTTACATTGCAAAAGACAATAGATATATGTCGCTCTATAGAACAAGTCAAAATGCAGGTAACTAGCATGAAACAAGCCATAATAGTCGACACAGTGACAAACAGTAGAAATAGAACTGCAATGAAGTACAAAAAACAAGAAAAAGATGAAACTTATCATTGCAAAAGATGTGACACAAGACATGGCCAGAGGTCATGCCCTGCATTTGGAAAAGTATGCAAGCAATGTAGAAAGAAAAATCATTTCTCCAAATGTTGTAAGACCAAAAAAGTACAAGCAGTGAAACAAAAAAATTATGCTGATAGTGTAAGTGAAGATAGTGATGCAGAACTGTATGTCTCAGCTGTGGATATGGATGTAGATACAGAGGATTGGTATGAAATGGCTGTGTTAGAATCAAAGACCAAAGTCAAATTCAAACTTGACTCAGGAAGTCAATGCAATGTCATTACAAAAAAGCTGGCAGATAAAGTAAAATGTTCAATACAGCCATCCACTACAAAATATCTGATGTCATTTTCAAATCACAAAATTCCAGTGCTCGGTGAAACAAAAATCCAGACAAGTATTAAAAATTTTTGCAAGCAAATAAAATTTATTGTTATTGAGAATGAAGTTACACCGATATTAGGAAAAATTACATGTGTCAAACTAAATCTAATGAAGAGGATAGATTCAATCACCACAGATGATGACCTTTATGAGGGCATAGGCTGTTTGAAACAATTCAAATATGATATAGACCTCATAGACAATCCTAAACTACCTATCCATCCAGCAAGAAAAGTCCCACATATTTTAAGAGAAAAAGTGAAAAAGGAGCTAGATAGCATGGTCAAACAAAAAATTATAAAACCTGTTACGGAGCCAACACCTGCTGTATCGCCTATGGTAGTAGTGAGAAAAAACAATAAAATCAGACTGTGCATAGACCCGTCAGAGATCAATAAAAATTTAAAGAGACGGTTTTATCCGTTAAACACGGTGGAAGAAATAGCTTCCAGACTATCGGGGTCATCATGGTTTACATTGCTAGACTGCAAGAAAGGTTTTTGGCAGCTGAGAGTCACTCAGCGCACTTCAGAATACCTAACCTTCAGCACTCCGTTCGGTAGATATTCCTGTTTGAGAATGCCGTTCGGCTTAGCGTCTGCGCCAGAAGTCTTTCAACAAGTTATGAGTTCATTACTGGCAAACGTAAAAAATGCTGAAGTGTCAATGGACGATGTGCTTTTACATGCAAGCTCCAAACAAGAATTAGAAAGAATTACAAATAAGGTACTAAATAAATATAAAGAGGCTGGACTTAAATTAAATAAAGAAAAATGCGTTTTCAATGCGCAAATTATTAAGTTCTTGGGACATATAATAACCAAGGATGGCTTGATGCCAGATCCTGAGAAATTGGAAACCATAGATAAATTAAAAAAGCCCGAAAATGTCAAGGAACTCCAAAGATTCCTGGGACTAATAACATATCTCTCAAAATTTATCAAAAATTTGGCAGACATAACTGCACCCCTAAGACAGTTGCTTCAGAAGGATATAGAATGGTATTGGGATATAGAACAAAATAATGCCTTTTTGGAACTAAAGAGATTACTAAAGAATCCTCCTGTGCTTGGTTTTTATGACCCGAAGGCACCTATTTTGATATCAGTTGATGCAAGCAGTTATGCTTGTGGAGGAGTTCTTATGCAAAATGAAAGGCCTATTGCTTACTGCGCTAAGTCATTCACTAAAACGGAACAGAACTACAGCCAGTTGGAAAAAGAAGCAAATGCAATTCTAGTGGCTTGCAAAAAAAGTTTCACAGTTATATATGGGGTTGTAAAGATTTGACAATAGAAACAGACCACAAACCGCTGGATACTATCTTTAAAAAACCATTGACAGATGCGCCGCCCCGGCTGCAAAGAATGTTTTACCAAATATTACCCTATAATGCTAAAATAACCTACAAAAAAGGGAAAGAACTATATGTTGCAGACACATTGTCGAGAGATTGTAGAAATCTAAGTTCAGAAGAAATGAATGATAATACCTTGGAAATTTGTGCCATTTGTCCATTCTCAGACAATAAAAGGAAGATATAGTGCACGAAATAAATAAAAATGAAGAATTAAAAGAATTGAAAGATACTATATTAAAAGGGTGGCCTAAAAATATTAAAGAAGTAAACAGTTGTTTGAAAAAGTATTGGTATTATAGAGAAACACTTAGTGTGTATAACAATTTAATATTTAAAAATGACCGTGTATGGGTACCTCAATCAATGGTACCACTAGTAATGAAACAATGCCATTTAAGTCATAAAGGCATACATGGTACATTACAACTAGCTAGGGATTATGTTTACTGGCCCACCATGACAAAAGACTTGACAGATTATGTGAAAGATTGTAGAATATGTCAAAAAATTCAAAAAGATAATCCTATGGAAACAATTCTTGAACAGAATGTGCCTGATAGACCATGGAGCATTGTAGCTTCTGATCTTTTTCAGCTAAACGGTAAAGATTATTTAGTTATAGCGGATGCTTACTCTGGATATTTTGATTTTAAAGAAATGCCTAACACGAGCAGCTTAAGTGTCATCAAAGAGCTGAAACGGTGGTTTTCTGTCTTTGGCATTCCTAATGTGCTGCAAACAGATAATGGCAAACAGTATGATTCAACAGACTTCAAGAAATTTGCCAAATTATGGAATTTCAATCATAGACGTTCCAGCCCATACTTTGCTCGTTCAAATGGACTTGCTGAGCGATATGTCCAGGAAGCAAAAAACTTATTAAAAAAATGTTTAGATGAAAAGTCAGATATATATTTGGCTTTATTAATGCACAGAAACACTCCAAGAGACAACTTAGGTTCTCCTGTACAGCGATTGATGGGAAGAAGAACAAAAACAATACTACCCATTAAACCACAAAAGCTAAAACCTAAATTAATAAAAAATGTGAGTGAACAGCTTAAAAATATAAAGGAGAAAGAAAAGAAATATGCAGATAGGGGGAAATTGGACAGCAAAGAGTATCAACCTGGTGAAAAAATACTGTTAAGGCAACAACATAAACAATGGGTGCCGGCTCAAGTAGTAGCACCCGCATCAGACGGACCTCGTTCATATATTGTGAAAACCGAAGATGGGTCAAATTACAGACGTAATTCATGGTATATGAAACCTGCTGGAGATCAAACACATGAACAGCTCTCCCTTAATAAACATCCAATGATTTCCACTGATCCACAGGTTCCTCCCACAATAGAACTGCCAAAGTCACCTGCTAAAGTCGCTGAGCCAACGACAGCGGAACCACTGTCCCAGAACCTGCCTGCAACAGCACCTACATTACCAGCTATACGCACTACACGCAGTGGTCGCGTTGTGGTGCCTCCCAAGCGGTTCCAGTGAAGAAGGGGGGTGTCAGGGAGTATGAACGTACCCACTCACTGGAACGCATTCATATCTCGCAGAACATCATCTGTCCAGTGTGAGATATATATAGTCTGTGTGCAACAATTTATATAAAACTCATAATCGCCTACTTACATTGTATGTATTGTATACTACCATAAAAATATAAAGAATAGAAAAGAGTGTTCCTCATTTCTTAACCCATACATACAATGTTGATCGTTTTTTTTTTTAAAAAACATTTTGCCAGCGTCACGTCAGCTTTATATAATAGACAAATTTTAAACGCGACCCAAGAGAATAGACATTCCATTGAGAAACAAGGCACTCTACCGAGAACCAAAGTACTCCAGCCTGAAACAAAGAAAAATATTGATAATATTAACTACATCTACATGTTCATAACTACAAACAATATTTATATAATTACATTTTACATTGATCTACAAAAAAAGAAATAATAAACCACTTTAAATATTTATATAATTAGTTGTAACAAAAGAAGATATTACTTTTATTACAAATGAGTCTATTCTAGATAATATTACATCTATATTAGTGGGTAAAGAATATTTACAGCTAATGAGGGTTTCAAAAAAACTGATATGATTTTATTTTTTGCATACAAAAAATATATGATTTACATCTGCTTCACCCAACCCACACTCACATAATGATGAGTTCAAAATTCGTAATTTTTTAAGATGAAATGGAAGACAGCAATTACCAAGACGAAGTCTAGTGATAACAGATGAAAGTTTTCGACCAATCCACATTTTAAAGAACCATGGCCTTCTTGGCACTTCAGATTAGAGTTTAGCATATAATAGCCCTTACTTTTACTGCTGGCCCCCAGCCTCCGCTCCCCTGCCTCCTGCCAGGGGAGCCCTCCTCGGGGGAGGCTATACTACCTCCCCCGGTCTCCTCCACCGACGACGCCCCCCGGCCACGGAAGGGGCGTGACCAGCAGACCTCTACACTCTCCCGTGAATATAGAAGTCTCAGTCAGGAGGACATCTTATTTTTTGAATAATGTCATAGTTTTCATGATACACACTAAACCCTACACAACCTAAAGAACTTTCTTTGGAGGCATCAGAATACAAATAATTCTACCCTGTTTGGGCAGGGTCAGTAGCCGATTCAAATGAAATTTAGTCCACAGTTAGTCTAGAGCAGAGGTTCCCAAACGTTTTTGTGTCGTAGACACTTTGTAATGTTTTTCGGTTTTAGGTAGACCCCTACTGTTATGGTATCAATAAAAAACTTGTCATTTCTTTTTTAGAATGTAATCAACTGAGGAATTAATGTTTTTTATGTTCATTAAAGTAAGCTTAATAACTAGTAACTTTGCAAAAATGAAGGTATGAATTAATTTAATGTTACACTGAGCCATTGAATCCATATCATTCCAGTTAGGTAATTAATCAACTTGAACAACTTTTTGATTCTGGTCAATAATACATAATCCCTCTCCTGAAGGGCGGTCGCCCTCACGATTTGCCTATATGGTTATTAGAACCTTGGCCAGGCTGAGTTTAGTCGGTAGGTCACGTGGCTGGACCGTTCCGGTTAGCGGTGTTCACAACGGCTATAAACCGAAAACGCATTATAACGTTATGCTCTTCGATCATATATGATCGAAGGTTATGCTATAAATTAAAAGCAGACTATTTTTTGCTATAATATATTAGATAAACACAATGTAGCAAAAAGTTTGTTTTCGTTGTGCATTTAGCGTTTTTAACGCAATTTCTTTGATATTTAATCAACGGATATGAATTGTTTTTTTTTTTTAGAATCAAATATATATCTGCATGCGTTAAAATTAGTCAGTACATCATTAAATTTATACATGCTAAGCCTGTTTCAATTTAATTATTTATATCTATAGAAAATAGACAAACATGGGTACAATACAACATTGTCTAAAAATATAATTAATCAAATTATATATAACTATATTAATAAAAAAAATATTTACTAAACGTGCCTATTGCCATGCAAAAACGTTAAATTATATATATAAATGTACTGCGCTTTTCAAATGCTACCTATTTATCCGGGTTCTACTAGTCTGCTCTAGTATGCGACAGAAACAGAAAATCCAAACAGTAGAAAGAAAGAGCCAGAGCAACGAAAAAATATTAATATAGCCAGTAATTGGTATGCATTTGATTTTCGATCTTATTTTTAAGGTGGTAAAGACTACAAGGCAGGATGACACCTACTGGCGTATGATAGGACTAACACAGATCATCGATTGTGTTGTGGCATGACGTGCGGACATCCTCTAATAATGCCGCATTGTTGTCATAGATGGCGTCGTCTGCTTTGTTTGAAGTAATCACGTCCGAAAATAAATATTTTTGTTAGGCGCAGCGCAGATAGCATAGCAGGTTAGTGTAAGAATAAAGAGCAGACTGCTATGGCTATATTTTTAAAACGGCGATTTTTCTGCTTTGTTATATAACGAGCACCTCTAGTTCCGGTCGCGTGGACTCCGACATCACCTCCGTGACACTGGCCGTTGCGGAGGTATCCTGGGTATTTTTCGTGCTCCTTGTGAGAATTCTCAGCCTTCCTCTCCTGAGGAAAAAAAATAATACATAATATTTTTTTCTACATAGGCCACTAGATTAGTTGTTGAAGATTTACTTTTTGTTAAGCCATGCTTATATTCAGATACTTTTTAAAATAGTAACAAATTTAACTAGATATCGCCGACTCACAATTTTTTCAATTTTGAAGTACACTCAATAGTATATATTTACACCTTGACAGTCAATAGTTATTCTATTATTATTTTATTTAAAAACTAATGTTTCTGGAGGCTGATGAATCGATATTATAATTATAGTGTTAATAAGGCTTCGCAATTTCAATAAGCTGCACACTCCAAAATACGTCTTGGACGAACTCACTAAATCATTTAATCAACCATTTCTCTGTCTCTCACCTACATACCTACATAGTATAAAACAAAGTCGCTATCCGCCGTCTGTCTGTCCTATGTATGCTTAGATCTTTAAAGCTACGCAACGGATTTTGATGCGGTTTTTTTAATAGATAGAGTGATTCTTAAAGAAGGTTCTCTAATAAAATAAACGGCTACTAAACGATACTAGCGCGGAAGTCACATCAGAGAATTGAAAAAGTATAGTACAAAGAATGGGAATGTTACATACAATTTGATAACTAAAGAACAAATTAATTATAAATCGAAGATTGTTCTAGCGATTTTGAGTCCGAGGAAAATTGAGAAAATTTAGGTTGCACTTTATTGTTGGGTTTGAATTAAATATTACCTTGCAATAATTGTTGTATTTAGTAATAAAATTGTGAAAAATATGTTTTATAAATATATGTATATCAATTTCTACCTATAAATATTATAAATATACCTTATAAAAATGTGTGAAGTGGACCAAACTATTGAAAAAATACAATGTGGCAGTTGAAGTAACAAAATGTAACAAAAAAAGAATCACAAGACAGCAGAACTGTTATAACATAATGTGAAAAATTCTTGTTTTAGTAATAGTAAATAGCAATCAATTCATGTAATTTATAAAATAACATAAATCATACTTTTTCCCTGTATTTATCATGATGCTGGTAAATATCACATTGACATAAATGGCTATGTAAAGGTGTGATATAATGGAATGACAGAAATAACATACTGAGTTGCCCATTATCTTAAGCACCTATTTCAATATAATGTTAAACAGCAAATGCTCAATAGTAAATTCCTAAAGTTTTATGAAATGGCATCTTTTCTAGTTCAATGGCATGTTTCCTACGATAGCACCATAGATAGTAGTCAATCAAACTTGAGTTTGGCAATTCTATATCTTTCATTTCTTTTATCCTCTGTTCTAGTTTCAACCTTAATAGTTCCACTGCATGTATAGAGCAACCTCGAATCTCTACTTCCTCTACTGATCCACTGGGTAAAAGAATATCTGAAATAAGAAAATTTAACATTAAATATTGTCTGGAGCTTAAAATTGTTACAGGACTATCCTAATTATTTGCATTTAGAAATATAGAATACTAAAAATATAATAATTTTGATAAATACAAATATGCAAGTTATATTTTTAATGTTAATTGATTATACAATTATAAAAAGCATAATAGTAATAACCTTTTTGTAATTTTTCCATTAAGTTATCACTGTAACTTAAAATCCCAAAATAGGAAAGAACCTGAGGAATTCTGTAGTCGGCAAACATAGTTATTTTGTCTATATCATGAAACTCTCCCCAATCATTTCCACCACAGAAATTCCAAATATCTGCTATAAGTATCTGTGCTCTTTTGTACAGTGACACATTAGCACCATTATAAACTGCTTCATCACGAAAACAAGGAAAACTATTGACAATTATATTCAGTAAATTTATTGCAGATTTATTTGCTTCTACTATGCATGTTCTAAATGTTCCCTTATATTTCTTGAGTAGGACTTCACCAACTTCATGCAGAACAGATAGTCTATTATCTAACAATGGTATTTGTACATCATTATCGCTCCTCAGAATCAGCTGTAATTGTTCCATGTTCATTACGGAATAAAACTTTGGGTCAGTAATATTATGCCCTTCCTGTAAAAAAATACAATGAGCTTGTGAATTCATGATAGTTAACACTAGAAGGGCAATAAAATTTTCGGCCATTAGTTTTTTAGCCAGATTTAGAAACGTGTAAAAGTTGTCAGTGATAACGTTTCAATCCTTTATGAAATAGGATTGTACCAGTTTCAAAACTGTCAGATAAACCCTCACCACTTTTATCACCTGACACATCTAGTTCTATATCCAGATATCGCAACAATTCTTGTTCTATTTGAGAAATAGTGAGACAAGCGACTCATTTTTCATAACAAATTACGATTGCTCACTAAACGTAACCAATGTCTACTAATTTTAATGTAAACAAGCTAAAAAGTAACCATTTATTCAGAATTCATTGCAAATAAAAACCAAAATACCTTCATTAGTTAAAGAAATCTTTCTTTACTATTCTTATCGCTGCCTTTATATGCCGTCACATTGACGGTATGCAGTCTTTGTAAGTATTTGTAAAGGAATTCTCATATGGTTTAATATTTTTTTATATAGATTTAGGCTAACAATATCAAATTAGGAAAAGTCATAAAATATATAAAGAAACAAAAATATAGTTTGTAAAATATTTAAAAATGAAATCGCTGTGCTATTTCAAATACTTGGTCTTTCTAGTGTTAATGTTCAAATACTAAGAGAAATACATAATGTGAATGACTGATAACTGGACTGTTTCCATAAAACAGAATAATGTACCTAACAATAAATTTAACTTACCTCTAAAGCTCTAATTAGGGCTGCTTCTAAAGCGTAATAACCAGAGTGACCATTGACTGTCCATTTCTTGCTCTCAGTATAAGACCAGAAACAAAAATTCAGTGAATCAGCAACAAATATGAAATCCAAAGCTCGATTATCCTCTTTGACTAGATACTGAATGTTAGCTCCAGTATCAGGGATTTCCAGTTTTTTTGATTTTATTGATAACAGCATCTTAAGAGTCAAAATAATGAGAAAATCAATACAAATTTAATCACAATTAATGTATTATGAAAGCATAACCAGACTTTTAAAAGTAAATGTAGCAATTTAGTAAAGTTATGAGTTAAGACTTACTTCATCACATAGCTTTTCCATTTTATTTTCATGTATTTTAACATTTTGAGAGTTCTTTGCAATGAATTCTGCCGATTCAGAAGGCTGTAAAATATTTTCCCGTCGCATTTTCAATCAATTACAGATTCGTCTGTTTGAGTTGATATACTTCATCTGAGTTTTCCGTATTATACAAAGTACTCTGTGATCTGAGTGTATATACATATATCACAGATTACTATAAAGAGAACATACACTTCTCATCAAAAAATCGAAACACTTCCGTTTTCATTGTTTCTGTCCGAATTTAACACAAAATAGAATTCATACGATGTAAAAAAAACATAAATGTATAGCTGGCAGTTTGGCCATTACAGTAATAAGCGAAAATTCTAAATTCAAAATTAGAATTTCATTTGTTTATCTTATAAACGAAATGAATCACTGTTTTGAGACAAATGTGTGTTTAGGGTTGGAGTACATTTAGCGTTTAAAAACTAAAAAATTGGCGCCTATCCTTAACTTTTTGTTTTTTATTTCAATACTGTGACTTTGGGACGTCTGAAAAAAGGTTATTTTTCTAAAACGTATGGCTACTTCGCCCACAGAAGCCGCCCAAGTTGTGGCATTGCTGGATTCTGGCCTTAGTCAGCGTGTTGTGACTGCAAGACTGCATCTAAGCCTGTCATCTGTTCATAGAGTCTATAAACGTTATCGGGAGACTGGTTTTGTTCACGCGCCGTTCAGGATCTGGCAGGAATCGGGTCACTTCTGAGCGAGATGATCGATTTATTGTAACAACTTCTTTAAGAAATCGACGCCTTAACGCTTTTCAACTGCAGCAGCGGCTTCGTGTTGTACGAAGGGTGGCTGTAAGTGACTCTACAATTAGAAGAAGGTTGAAGGATCGTGGACTGGTACCGCATAAGCCAACAAATGGGCCGAAATTAACTGCAGACCATCGAAGAGCGCGCCTTAACTTTGCACGTGAGCACCTAAAGTGGTCATACCTACAGTGGAGCAAAGTTATCTTTTCTGATGAGTGTAAAATTATGCTGTATGGTAACGACGGAAGGAACAAGGTCTACAGAAGAGACGGAGAACGCTATGCAGAATGCTGCATTGAAGAAAAGGTCAGCTATGGTGGCGGTTCGTGGACGGTTTGGGGAGGAATCAGCGCCGACGGTAAGACAGAGCTTGCTTTTGTGTCTGGGCCACGTCTGCCCATCGGTACGTCGAAGAGTGTCTCGAGCCTCATGTGATGCCCTATGCACATTTTATTGGCAACGGCTTCATATTCATGCACGACAATGCTAGGGCTCACACCGCGGGCGTCGTACGAGATTATCTTAACGAAGTCGATATCTCTATTATGGAATGGCCAGCAAGAAGCCCGGACATGAATCCCATTGAACATCTGTGGGATGAATTAAAGAGACGAATTCGAGCAAGAGATCCTGCCCCAGAAACACTTAGCCAGCTGCAAGATGCAATCCAAGAGGAATGGGACAATATACCACAGCATGTGATCGTGACTCTCATCCGATCGATGAAGAACCGTATGGAAGCAGTAATTAGAGCTCGGGGAGGGAATACAAGTTATTAAATAAACGTTTTTTAGAATTTTTTAGAACTTTTTTTTTCATTTACGTGTGTTGTTTTATCCATTTCCTTTATACTCCATACGGAATAAAAATGACTCATTTAACAAAATACGAAACCTATGAAAAATTCATTTAAATTTAGAACATTAACATTAAGATTTGATAAGCTCATATTACTCGCTATTAAACGACATTTAACATTTATTCCTAAATGTACACATTTTCTGATAATCCTGACAAAACGTAAACTTGCAAGGTGTTTCGATTTTTTTGATGAGAACTGTATATAAAACACCCCGTCACTCCAGACAAATCAATCAAATCATAATTGTTTAATTCAATGTATTTAAAAAAAAATAATTTTTGCGAAATTTTCTCAAAGAAACGAAAAAAGTTTTTATAAGTTGGTTTATTTCTTTTCTTTTTCGTGAAATTAATTTTTATGTTAGTCAATAAGCAATTTAATTGAGTATCTGCAATTTTTATAAAGTCACTTCTCTTACAAGTTATAGGTTGCTATTTTATAAATACAAGGTAACGATTGCAAGAAATCAAGAAAATGACGATAATTTCAAAACCGTGGCGCCAATTTTTCTTTCCTTTCGTTTTTATCGATAAATTTCACACCTCTTCGTTTGTGCACTTTACCAAGACTCATTCTGTACAATATAAAATTTGTTTTACATTTCTAGCAGATAATAATATTTCAACGGAGTGTCTAGTATCGTTATTTACTACTTATTAGTAATCTGTTGTAGTAATAAGAAAATAATGTTAATAGTTGCGTGCGGTGGGATTTTTGGCCAGGTTTTTTCATAACAATGTTTTACAGAATTCACCACAGATTAGTATACTATTGAATTCACTGAGTTCAGAATTCACAGATAATATATATCAATTGTCAAAAATACTTTAATGGAAAAGGGTTATTATACTGTTGAGGATTACTTAAACGATAACAATACTTGGATTTAATACTAATAACTTAATAGTTACGCTATCAAATACTTGACGACCCCATAGTTGAGAGGTTAGTATACCGGTTTCAAGGTGCCGCCATTTCTCAGGTCCCGGGTTCGAATCCCGGTGAACGCAAATGTTTGCGTGATAAATGCGAGCAATTATTCGTTAATCATGGTTGTTATTATATATTTCCATTCATCCATTACCCTAGATCTCATAACACAAGCCTTAAAGAGCTTACTTTGAGCTAGGCTAATTGGTGTAAGTGTAAGTAATATTTATTTTAGTTTTTAATTGTGCTAAATAATGCAATGAAACTATAGTATTTTAGATATAACGTGAGTTTGTTTAAACTTGTAAATAATGTTGGGTTCTGATCGACAACTTTGTAAAAATACAGGGAGAAAATTCTTTCCAGGGGACCTATTTTTGAACCGTTGACTAAATAGTCAGAGATGACTTGAATCACCGCTGACTAAATAGTCAGAGATGACTTTGAGGTCACGGATTCCTAAACATCCAATTTTTGAAAATCGATCGCAGAGCTGCCAACGTAGATAAAGTACACACATAATAAATATGTTCAGTTCGGTTCCTCGCAGAAAGTAGCCGCTGCCGGTTATTGCTGGCTTAAAGATATATATATATATATA
This sequence comes from Scirpophaga incertulas, assembly GCA_036419045.1. Taxonomy (NCBI): domain Eukaryota; kingdom Metazoa; phylum Arthropoda; class Insecta; order Lepidoptera; family Crambidae; genus Scirpophaga; species Scirpophaga incertulas. The sequence continues at coordinate 26,040,086 of CM071629.1, read as the reverse complement.
TATATATATATATATATATATATAATATATATATATATATTATATATATATATATATAATATTAATCAATTTAGAATTAGATTAGGAAAATGGCTCAGCTATTCAAAAATAGGTCTCCAGAACAAGGTCTTCTGCCGTAGATTTGTGAACCAATGATGTATCATATTTGGCGTGAAAAAGTGATTGTAAAAATCACTTTTTCACGCCAAAAACAAGTGGCATAGAGTAGGTACTTATCTACCAATTGTATGTCCTGCTCATATTTTATGACAATTTTATTTATTTTGGTAGATAGGTACGTATGTAAAGATACGTCCAAAATGTTTGGTTATTGGGATAAATGTCGTAGACAGTGCATAATACATGAGTCGTCAAGGGCTGCACTTAAAGTCTCGGGAATGGAATATTTCCACTATTCCTGTCATATTAAAATCTTTTTTATTGAAATCTCCTTGGTTTTAAAAATCGAATTCCATTTATTTACTTATAAAAAGATTCTCAGCCTTGTTACAAGGTTTTGTAATATTTGTTTAGTCGTTGAGAAAATTTTTTATGACTTTCGAAGTGGTTTAATACAAAAACAGTGTGTTGATCGGATGTTTTCTGCATTTGGTGATGAAACCCCATCCAAAACTACAATTTGTCGCTGGTTTGCTGAATTTCAATATGGAGGTGTCAAGTTAAGTGATAATCTCCGTCAAGGTCGTCCAAAAACTGCAGTCACCCAAGAAAACGTTGATGCTGTGCGCAAGCTGATTGAGGAAGATCGAGATGTGACATACCGCAAATTCAGGTAACTTTAGACATTGGCATGAGTCAAATACAAATAGTCAAATACGAACAATTAGGTGTAAAAAAGTTGTTTTCCCGATTGATACCGCATTCGCTCCGTGAAGAGCAAAAAGCGTCGCGCGTTACTTTGTGCCTCAGCACTCTCGAAAGATTCTCACGCATGATTCTTCAAATGCTGTATACAACATCGTATCAGGTGACGAATCCTGGATATGCGCGTACGAACCCGAAACAAAAAGTCACGAGTTTGGGTGTTCGAAAATGAGTTAAAGCCAACAAAAATTGTTCGTTCAAGGAGTGTTGGCGAGAAAACACTGATGTTGCCGTTTGTTAATACCAGCGCCAAAAATCAGATTTCACAACTGTGTCACCAAAATTTGATTATAATATTAAAAATTCTCAATTATAATATTATATTATCTGTAGTTTAGAGGATGTTAAGAAAGTGTGTTAAGATAACAGTTGTCTTTGTCGTTTAAACGAAAAGTAATTTGTTAAAAAATTAACATTAAAATAGTTGAAATTTAAAAAAAAAATCTTTTATTTTTATGATCAACTTTTCACTGTTTGTGACGCTAGATACAGGGTTCGCACTGACATCTCTGAAGCGCAGAGTCAACGATATGACATGTTTATATACTGTCATACCATCAATAAAGTAATTGATCTAATCAAGGCAGTCTTACATTTACGACAAATGGAACAATCAAAATTATTTTTTCAAAGATAGGGTTGCATATTCCAGTAAACATTGACTATCAGAGACCATCAACTACGATGCATCCATAAAAACGAATCAAACTCGACGCAGTTGTGTAGCTTAATTATTGAATTACTATAGTTACCTTCAATCTTCATCGTTAGACCCTGATTACCATCTAGTACTGAAGTACTTGTCAACAAGATCCAAGATGTCAAGAATCCAAACTTGATGGGGTTATGTCGTTCAACCACCGAGTTTTTATGACCACTTTCCGGTTCCATCATATGATAAACTCCATGTCATAATAACTTTGATTGTCATCTGATTTATCAAATTTAATTTGCACGAATTAACTACAGACAAGTAATCGAAATGTACAAAGGTATGATATAAATCAAATCAAATCCAATTTATTTGCATGAAATATGGTAATTACAAGATAACTCTACAGGAAGCATTCACAGTGTACAGATATTAATATAGTTACAATAATGAACTTACTAAGAACCAATTATTAGTTTATTATTATAAACATTAAAGACAATTGAAACTATTAATATGCTAATATTGTAATTGTTAAACTAATATTCTCAAACATTATAGTATCGATTTAATTTTTATTAAAATAATTATATTATAATTGTTACTGTGTTACGTCTATTTATTTGTCATAAAATTCCATAAATTCTTTAATAGTGTAAAATTGTTTTTCCCTGAGCTATTTCCCTAATCTAATTCAAAATCAACTAAAAAGCCGGCTACACACGCTAGGTTATAACGATGGTTATGCTTGCACAGTTCAACTGTGCAAGCACAACTGAACGTGTGTATGACACAATTTCTTGCCTGCGCAAGCAAAATCAAAAATATAGAAATTATTATTTTTTACCGCTCGGTTATGCTTGCGCAGTTCGCCTGCGCAAGCATAACTGAACGTGTGTGGCAGGCGGAGTTCAGTCATCCATGTTGATAGACAACAAAAATTTTGTATTTATATGGCACGGAACGTGACTTTTTCCTTTGCCGCCTTTTTATCCATGTTCTTGTATTCTACTACTCAAAAATGGTGGATAGAGCGTAAAATAGATTTTACAGATAGAAATAGTTATATTCAAGTGTTCTCAAGAATATACAGTTGATTTGCACAAATACAGAGTGTTATAATTTCACCCACAGCAAAAACCTTAAAAATCCAGCAAGTGCAGAGAGGATAGGTCGTCGTTTGGGCATCGTACGTCAATACGCAATAATGACGTCTCGCAAACGAAATGCAATTTTGGAAGAATTTATTTTAATATATAAATCGGAGCCCTGTATTTGGCGAGTGAAGGATAAAGCGTATCATGACCGTAATAAAAGAGCGGCAGCTTATGAAAACTTCTAACTAAATTAAGGGAACTAGAGACAAATGCGACAAAAGAAGATGTTGTCAAAAAATTAATGCGTTACGAAGTAATGTACGAAGGGAAAAAAGAAAGATTGATGAATCAACTAAATCGGGAGCGTCGGCTGATGAAATTTATAAACCTTCGTTGTGGTACTATGACATGTTCGAGTTCCTCGGAGATCAGGACACTCCTCGTCCTTCACAGTCCAATATAGTTGACGCCGATGAAATTGAGGTAAGAAATATATATTTTTTATACAAATGTGGCGTGGTGGGTCGTATGTGTGTGCGTGTGCGTGCGTGTGGTAATTTAAAAAATGTAGTGTTATTTTTTCATATAGATAATCAGTTGGTGATTAAAAAAGTTAATAGGTGTATGGTTCGTTCACTAGGAATTGTCCATTTGCCACTTAAGATATAAGAGTACCTGGCCTATTGTTTGTTAATTGCCGATAGTAAAACTACTTTGCCGCCGAACACGTGCATCTGCAATACCAGGAACAACTGATTGTGATCCTTTTTACCTGCGTTTTGTTTTCTGTACGTTCTGTTTTAAGGAATAAAAGTCAGTTATATTTGTTACATCATACGAGAAAGTAGGAAACTAAGGTACCCTTATAGTTTCGCCATGTCCGTCTGTCTGTCCGCGGCTTCACGCAGAAACCTTTAGTACTAGAAAGCTGTAATTTGGCATGGCTAAACATATTAATCACGCCGAGTTGGGAAATAAAATCTTAATTTATTAGTAATGTTATAATGTTTATTAGATACAATCACTTTAAACCTGATTACATACCTACGGTAAACTTAAGTCACAACGAAGTTATCTTGCCACGATACTTTGCCTTCATTTACGAAGTAATTAGTAAATTTAGCTCGCACCTGTTTTGCATAATTTAAAATATTTCCTTGGGTTCGGTGCAAGTTTTCCATATTCGAATCGGTAGTATTATAGCCTTCCGTGATAATAGTACCATTTGCGGTATTTTCTTCATAAAAACATTCCCGGGGCGCATAAGAACCTCCTACGTGTTTAATTAAATAATTATGCAATACGCATGTTGCCATCACAATTTTTTCTATATTCTTCGGCTCTAGATTTATTGCAGTATGGTATATTCGAAACCGTGATGCTAGAATACCGAAAGCATTCTCAACAATATGTCTCGCGCGAGACAATCTATAATTAAATATCTTTCTTTCGCGTGAATGCAAGTCAGCTTGTCGAAATGGTTTTAGCATATCAGTTCTTAACGGGAATGCGTCATCAGCAACAAATACATATGGGAGATTTGTTGAGCTGTTTTTGATAACTTCAGCGTTGGGAAGTTCAAGTTTGTTATCCTGGAGCATTTCAAAAAACTTGGTATTCTGTAAGACGCCTCCATCAGAAATTCTGCCATTAGTTCCAAAATCAACTAGTAGAAATTCGTAATTAGCATCTACTATTGCCATAAGCACCATACTGTGTCGTTTTTTGTAATTATAGTAATACGATCCGTTGTCAGCAGGTGGAATTATGTTAATGTGCTTACCATCAATCGCACCTAAGCAATGAGGGAAATTCCACCTATCTTCAAATTGTTGCGCTATATTTCTCCATTTTTCAGATGAATTAGGAAACTGTAACAAAAATTATTGTTTTAGGATATTGCTGATATCACGAATACTAATGAAAACACAACTTTGGATACAGAAGTAGCTCCAGACAATACAACACAAAACTCTGTATCTCAAGAACAGCAGCAGCAGCCAGCCGAGAAACAACCAAGAGCATCAAGACCCGGTAAAAAAAACAACGAGCAAGATAAATTAACAAACGACGTATTAAATTCAATTAGGGATCATTTCAAACGACCTGCAGCTTCACCGCCACCGCAAGAAGACCGGTACGATTTACTAGGTAAATCCATAGCTTTGAAATTAAGGGCAATGGAAAAACGCCAGCGGCTTATAGCTGAAAAACTTATAAATGACACTTTGTTTGAAGGAGAGATGGGAAATCTAAGCACAGAAAGTTACCAGAACAGGAATATTCCACACTATCATAGAGGCCAATACATACATTCTCCTAATTCGACATCCATCTCAAGTTCTAGCCCACATCATACGAGTACACGAAGCCCAAGTCCGTCATTGATGCAACAATTTCAATATTCTCAATTTAATTCGAACACTTCTCAGAACCCTTTGCTCATACAGCTTCCTTCTACAATTAATAATCCTCCTGTCGATGTACAGTTATCCATTCCAGAAAACACTGACTCAATGAATAATTCTACCAATGTACAATGTACAATTGCAGAAAATGCTGTTACAGCATCAACTTATTACTCAAATTTTGAATTTAATTAGCAGTGTATTTTTCTAATATTTTCTTGTTTGTTTTAACTAAATAAAAACTTATCTATACTTATCAAATGATATTTTTATTTACACTTAGGTACCTTAAGATAATCCTTTTGTAAAACTTTATAAATTGCAGCGCAAGTTTCAGGAATAATTTTGCTTAGAGCTTGAGGCGATATCAAGGCCGAATATTTTAAGCATTCATATGTCCATCCTGTAGCAAAAGGAATCTCAATGTCACAGTTAACCTCTCGTGTGGTGATATAGCGGTTCTCATAATGGTGTCCTGCTTTTTAATTAATGGAGTGACCTTTGATAACAGCGTAAGATAAGTTTTTTCGTCCATTCGTAAATAATTACGGTAATCTTTCGGATAAAATGTCAATTCCTTTATTATGTTGACATGGCTGTATTTTCTCCTCTTCTGTAACCACTTTTTACACCACTCTGTACGGGTTCGTTGTTTAGCTTTTTTTTTCCAAATTACAAAAAATAATCCTATAAGGGCTATTGCGTCGACGTCAACCACCGCTGCCGGTGCCATGATGCTGACTGAGAGCTTGTGCAGGTTTGTCGTTACGTGTGTGTGCCCTATAAAACTCGGCCGAGCCTGTCGGTTTTGCTTGCACATGCAAAACTGACAGGCATAACCTAGCGTGTGTAGCCGGCTTTATTAGAGGCACCTCTCGTTAATGAATGCGTCATATGCAAAAGACAAAGCCAAGGCATGTCAACCGCCACCAGGAAGTTCGCCGATTGGACGTATGGAAGCCAAAACAGCATTTGAAGTGTCAGGAGTGGATCTTGCCGGTCCTCTTATATTAAAATCAGGAGGTAAGGCATGGATAGTTCTGTTTACATGTGCTACATATCGAGCTGTCCATTTAGAAATAGTGGAATCGTTATCAACACATGAATTCATAATGGCTCTACGTAGATTCATAGCACGAAGAGGACGCGTTTCCTGTATCTATAGCGACAATGCTACAAATTTTCGTGGTTTAGATAATGCTTTCAATAAGATCGATTGGAAAGAGATATTGTGTTTCTCTTCTATTACTCGTATACAATGGATTTTTCTGCCACCTGCTGCTCCTTGCTAGGGAGGTTTTTACGAGCGCCTAATTGGAGAAGTCAAGGGTGTTCTTCGTAGAGTACTTGGGCGTGCACCAGTTTCATTAACTGAGCTTTACACAGTTTTATGTGATTGCGAGGCAACGATCAACGACAGACCGTTGACCTACATGAGTAACAGCTCAGATGAATTAAGACTCCTGACACCTATGACGATGTTTACCCAGCCGATTTTCGATAATGAAGTAGCCGATCTGGATGACTTGGACAACAAGACCCTCAATTCCCGCGCAAGGTACTATTAGGTATTACGAGAGTCCTTTCGACTGAGGTTCAGAAGTGAGTACCTGAGTGCCTTACTGCAACTTAGAACAGGGAAATTGCATACCGAACTTAAGATTGGTGATATTGTTCTCATCGAGACCGAAGATCGAAGAAGGGTCAACTGGCCGTTGGGATTAGTAATCGAAATCTTTACAGGTGCAGATAAAGTCTCAAGAGTTGCAAAGGTTCGCACCGCTGCTGGTGATAAAATTAGACCGCTGCAGCGACTGTATTCGCTTGAAGTATCAGCAGAGACGGCCACACAGGTAGTGTTGCCTAAACAATCTGATTCAGCTCAAGTTCCGACTCCTGACACTTTATCACCTGACGTAAGGACAAGTTCGGGACGAGTTCTTAAGGTACCAAGACATTTACATGACTTCGTATGTGGTTGACATTGAGACCCATCATTAGCTATTTGCTTGCACTAAGACCTTTCAGTTTTTTTTCCCCCGCGGAGTGTGGTGAATGTTGTAATATATCTATGATAGTTGTCATGAAGTAAAGGAAGATTTAGTTGCTAGGAGACTGTTTTAGTTTTGTTTTTTTCTGATTCCATATTGTGTTCTGTTTGTATTTTATAATAATTTCAATAAATTCTAATCGCAACTTAGATCGTGTTTTAGTTGCGTAATAAGTGATATAATTGAATCGGTTCATCCGTGAACGTCAGAAATTTTGTCATTACTGTTTTCGCTAATCGGAACGCACGTGCTAATAGAAATGGCAAGTTTGTCAAATGTCATTTACTCAAGGAATTAAAAACAAATCATATTTGGATTGTACGATTCGCATATTCCTTGTTTTATTGTTACTACTACATATTATATGTTTAAATAACATTATCATATTCATTCACTTACACAAAAATGCCAGTTGAAGTTCAAGGCACTTTCGTTTCCCAAAAAATAAATAAGATTAGATGGATACCAGAAGAGTATGTGGAAACAACTTGTTTTTTTACCGGTAGTTATGACGACTATGAGAACTCGATTAAAGTTTGGACTCTTGAAAATTCAAATGAAGATGAAGAAATAGAATATCCTCGAACACTATCAGAATTCCCTGTAGCTGGAGATATTACTGAAATAAAATTTACAGAGAAAACCAGAATTGCCGTTTCAACTTCAAATGGGGATGTGAGGTTATTAGAAGTTAGTACGTACGATAAAGAAACTCCTCTTAGAGAAATTCACAAATGGAAAAATCTGCATAATTACGGGTAAGATCCTTTATTTTTTTATAGGTATACAATTAAACTATACCATTTAGGTCTTTCGCTTATTGACTCGTCGATAGTCTAATGTACAATTCTTTATCCACATATACATATACTGTAAATGTTAGGCAAATACAGTAATTGTTATGTTGCATTCAATGTTTGATTCAATTATATGGAATTACCATAAACAGCGTGTTGTACTTATAAATCTAAATTTTGTAAATTAATTTATAACAAATCAGACGTAAGCTCTAGCTTATTCTTAATAATTATGTATATGTTGTGGAGGATAAATAAAGTAATTTATTAAGGGTCTTTTACATCTAGAAAAAATATTAATTCACCAAGATACAAATGAAAGTTAAGTCATATAATGTCTCATGTAAAGAATTAAGTTGTAGATGGAAGATTAATGATTTGATTCAAATAGTTTGATTGTATGTGATACTTTCGATTTTGGACTACTGTCCAAAATCTAAAGTATCACATACAATCATCATCATATACTTATGGGTTACATTTCTGTTTTGTTGTTAGAATATGAATATAACAATAATAATTGTTAATGAATTTAAATAGTGACATTTCTATACAATTTTTTGATTTGCTATATTTTGGCATTTGGATTACTTACTAATCATACAATATGGACTCCATTATAATATTAGTACGAGTGCTAACTAATTTCACAAACATTCTAGCTTACAATAATCTCTTTTCTGCTCTGATTACTGCAATCTTTTCCTTAATGGATTTCTTACAGACAACTGGACAGTACATTCCTATATATTCTAATTAATTATAATTTAATGGAAATGACATGATTAGCAATATTAATAACATTTTTGAAAATCTTTGGTAGATCATCATACCTAAAAGATGGAGCTCTAGAAGATTCCTACAACAAAACTGTAGAAAAGGTAGATCCACAAAGCTTATTTAAATATGGTGTTTCACAAAATAGAGTTGATTATATATAACCAATCCTTTATGTACTTACATAGACATATAAGAAGCTTTACTGCCACCACACACACCACACCCTGCAAAAGTACAGCATAAATATAATGGAGCACTAAGCAAGAAGGCACAGAAGACTAAATGACAGGCTACTTACACTTACTACAGGTTTTCATGCATAACAAATTACAAATAGTAATTAGAAAACCAATACATCAACTGGCCTAGAGTACTTAATTATAATTAGGAATTTGAAAACAAAACTCAGGAAAAACTCACACAACGATTCTAGCTTGGAGCTTGAAAAAAACAACCCTTTTTGATGTTTCAGTTAATAGAACTCCAAGCCACCTTACTTTGAGAGAAGATAAACAGTGGAATTGAGAGTTTAGTCTGGTACCAACATAGTTCATATATACATAGACAGCTCCAAAACTGCTTATGGAGATGACTTCATCTTAACTCAAGCTTAATATGAAAATGACAATAACTTTAGATATGTTGAACACAATCTTCCAAACATAATACATTGGCATCACCAAAATGACACACACAGTTGTAATTATTGTTGTTTACAAGGCCAAGTGCCATTACATAAAGAATTGGTGCAGAGTAAAATACCACTCAATGGTGCACTCGGGTCGTTATGTTATTATGTTTGATAAAATCATCCCTATGTACTACCACAGATTTGTTGAATTTTACTCTTTACAAATATTTCCTCAATGTTGGTATCAGATACTGGAAACGTACCAAGATGGAGTATCAAAATATACACATATATTTACAATTCTTACAATTTTTTTTGGTGCCTCTTTTAACCTGATCTCAATATCAAAATAATGTGAACAGACGTTTAACTGGAATATTATACATCTTCCTCACAACATCATTATAAAGCTCCCTGCTGGTTGCTAAATAGGCAGAGAGGTGGTAGAGTGATATAATTTTATAGCTCACTGATTTCCTTCATTAATTGTCACATAGTCTGGTGACTTTTGGTTTTTTCATTGTGACCGCAACGGTGACTCATTCATTATAATTTGTGCTTGATGAAAATACGCTTAAACTGTAACTCTTAGAAGAGCTGGTACTAAAGTTCAAATGAGCACTATTCTAAAAATTGACATACAATTTCACAAGTAGATCTTTAGTAATAAAATAATAATCAGAAACAGACTGAAAAGTCCAACATATAATAAAATCAAAAAGAAAATTTTAAAATCTTTATTATAATTTACTATATACTAAAACTATAGCTATCTTAAAAATAAGTTATCAGTTTATTTTATTAATCTGAACAACATAAGAAGTCTATGCAGTTGGCAGTAACTTTTTATACTTGCATGTGCTATGCTGTATGCTAGGCCACCAGAAATACCTGAAAAAGAGACTGGAACTGGACTGAAAATTATTAAGATTATGGGTAACAAAAGTGCCTAACTCACTACAATAATAACAATGACAGTCAAGTACTTTTTTATAGTAACTTTCTTGACAAGTATTCTTTATTTATTCCATTAGAAAATATTTTTGGAAAACTTTTGTTTTGTTGATTGTGTTATAAAAATAATACAATCTTGGATTCCTTCCATTGCATAAAAACTTTAAAGAAAAATACAACTTTATGATGAATGATGATGATGATGATTTTTCTTCACTGAGGCTATTCTACTTTAAACAGTTCCAGAGCCATTGCTCATCTAATCGAATATCTGACCTGTTATCTATCATAGAATATTGCTCTGTGATTTTGGAGTTGGATCCAGGTTATACAATTCCATCATGTTGATCATTCTACTTCATTCAGTCGTTATTGAGATTTGCGCATTGACATATTGAAATTTGTCCGAGTCAAATTAGCATGAATTTACCGCGAAAGTTATTTGAATCCGACACAGTTATGATAGATTTCAATTGGTCGTCATAAAGCCTAGAGATGAAGCATCACAGTGGATGAGGCATAACTACTTTAATGCATTTAAAAGTAGTTGCACTAACCATGATTGCATTGAAGAACGGCTTCACAACATCATTGTGTGTTGTGCATTAAAGGACACTAATTTTACTGATTCGAAAAGTGACAAAGATAGTGGAGGTAACTCAAATGATTTGCTGAAATAATAATCATATTCGAATATTTGCAAAAGCCCTACTTGCGATGATAAGAAGCAACCCGATCCATATCCTAATAATAAACCCTATGTTCATCCTTGGGTATCGACTATTTTTATATCAACTTTCATCAAACTTCATCAACTTTCGTTTGGTCTTGTAACTTCGGAGCCTATTCAATATAAAAAAAATCTCTTAATTTAACAATAAATTCCTACCTACTCTTACTTAAATTATATATTTTGCATAGTCTTTTAATTTAATTTTTACTTAAAATGTTTGTTTTGTAGATCAGACCAGTGTTCTTGCTCCTCATTAGATACACTCGACGGGGATGTTGTAACAATTGGTGAAGATGGTGCTATACATATACTCAATACGCGGCGAGGACAAGTATCCGTCTCAATCAGTGGAGCTGACAGCTGTTCATTGCATTCTGTTTGTTTTATCAAGCATACTGAAGTGAGTATTTCATATTTTCAATTCATTGAACTCATAAAGGACATTGTTCAATTTTGGCCTAAGAACCGATGTGAATATAAATTATACTATAATTTTTATTTATTTTTACATTACTTGAAACATATTTTAGTATTCCACGGACACTTCAAATAAATAAATTCCAAATAAAAAGTTGGGTCACAATTATTGATGCCGTATAAAATGTTTTCCATCAGCCAGTGCTGCCAGTTTCGGAAGTGTTCGCGATTTCGGTAAATACGGATCGAATTGTTAACCTCCTCCTTTTTGAAGTCGGTTATTAAAATTTGTTGATAACACTTTATTCATTTAAATACCTAATTGACTAGCTAGAAAAAAACTAATATTATATTTTTTAAGCGAAATCGCGAATTCTAGCTTGGCATTCAAGTATAGTATAGTTTTCGTAATAGGCTATTTGACAATGCGAAAAATAAAGTGTCGATTACTGTTAACAGTATAAATTAAGAGTTAAAAAAATGATTATTTATAACGTAAGTTGAAAATAATGATTAATTTATTTTAAAATCCGTAAATAAAAATTGCATTTTTTAAACGTTTGTCACGTGACACAAAACGCTCCTGATTGGTCGAGTTTATCATGACGTCACTTGCTTGTAAACTTCGTTTGCCTACTTGTGTTGCGCCTAGTTGTGGTAGATTATCTCCGTTATATTAAGATTTTCTTTATTATGCATTGTTTTTTTTGTTTATTTGCACTATTTTACAAGTACTTTCAACCATGGAGAACGATTTTGTAAAAGCAGACAGCAGAAACCTGCCGCAAGTCGACGACAATCATGGTCGGATTATTTTTCAAAAATAATTCTGATTTTTATGCTTCGGAGCTAAAAAATGTAAAAACAGCAAAGCTCGGGAAGTACCAGCATCACACATTCTTTTAATGCGATCTGGCTGGCAATGAAATTTAAAAGGCAGAACTTTATCTTTTAAAATTATTTTCTGACTGAAACCCATTTTGTACTGATAGTATTTTCCCATGTCATTTTCCATCTGTAACGAACAAACAAGTTTTAGTCGAATCTTTTAGTGTACTGCTTATTGAAATCATAGGACTCTGTAGCTACAAATTTTAACAAATATTATGGAAAACAGCGGAAATATTCGAAGTGAGTTGCAAAAGACATTTTGTTAAAAACATTAGAGGTATTATAACCTCAAATCAATAATGAAAATATTAACATTCTGAATGTAATTAATTATTACAAAATATAAATATTATGTTTACTTACATCGAAATGGTCTTCACAAAAGAAAATATTTGTACTATTCGCTATGTGATTATGATCCCTCCGAGAAAGTAGCAACCACTTTCGGCGCACTTCGATATTCTTTAGAACACTGACAAATAGTTTTTTCGGAGTTTTTAACGACGTATTTGTACATTTTGGAACTGCACACCATTTGTAACTCATTTTGTTACATAAATCACTGATAGAAAGTAAATCCAATCGCACTTTCGTTTTTTGTTTACAACAAAAACAATATATATGCCAGTTCTCACAGATCAGAATACAGGCAAGTGACGTCACCGACCTCATTGCAGCGCCATATTGTCAAAGTAGCGTTTTGGCACACTATTTAAATATTGAATTTTTAATTCGATGTTTTCAGCTAATATATACCAGAATTAAAAATAACAACTTTTACTGGTTCCTTAGACTCTACTGCATAATATAAAATGGATTTTAAAAACCTGTCAATAGCCTATTGGCAACACTGGTGTACTTCATACCTTATCTGTGTCCGTTTCATTTAATTTTTGATTGCTTTGCGACTATCGTTCTTTTTGTGATTTTCTATGCGTTTCATGGTTTTATTCTAACAACTTAGGCTTGATTACGGACTCCGATTACATTGCGTAGGTACTTGGTAGACTCGGATGTGTGTAAAGGACTGGATTTTGTAAAATGATAATTGTCAAAGAATTATCTTAAACTTGACTAGGTACTATCTCTTTTCCTAGTATCTAGTAGAATAGTCCTTTCCTAGTTCTAGAATAGAACATATATAGCTGTACATACTATTATTAATATTACTTTGATATTACTACTCTGATATTTCACGCAAGGTGGGTTATTTTTTATTTATAACCTCAAAATATTAACTTTTTTCGTAATTATTTTAGTTTCCTGAAGTGTCCGTTCGTGAAAACTTATTTCATAGGATTCCATATAATTTTAAGAGTTTATATAAGTCACTTTCGATTCGAACGGTTCTTAGGCAGAACATGTATGGAGCCGGAACAATGTCCTTTGCGATATATGTTGACTATTTGTTAATGAGGTTTGTTGTGTACAAGTGTTTAGTCATGGATAGTCGTAGGAAATGGGTTGATCATATTGACTCAGTATGTGACAAACTAAGGGCTATAATAGCCAAAATCTGTATAGTTAAACATAGCATTGCCTTTAAAGTGCTGCATTCATTATATAATGCACTTGGTGAATCAGTGAAATTATTATGGTCTCAGTAGTTACGGGCTTACTTATAGGACGTATCTCGACAAAATATACAGTTTGGAACGGCGAATATTATAAATTATCGTACCGTGTAATATTAAATCGAAATTCAAAAGTAACGACTATGACTTATTTCATTACTGCAAAATTTTGCCGATACACCAAAAAGTTAAGAATGTATTTACTTGCTGAGCACTATTGACAAAATAACGAACACGCATAATAAGAATACGCGTAGCGTACAAAGAAAGCAGTTGATCTGTCGCCATTACAATAATAAGTACGGATCATTCCAACTGCAATATAAAATTCCACAATTGATTAATGAGTTACCTGTAAACCTTAAACAATCAATAAATAAAAATAATATTAAATATCATTTAAAGGACTACTTTTTATCTACACTCAAAATTTAGTTATATAATTAATAAATATTACATAAATTAATTAATTATTTTGGTACATAAATAGTAAATAAAAACAAACGGTATGATGAGCATATGTGGGCTTTTGTAAAGTTAAAAAAGAACATGCTGTATCGAGAAGACCGATATCAGGACCCATACTCGTGAAATCGGTGTACGGTGTATCATTGTCGCTTCGCCATATGTCTTGCTCGCAGCAATAGTAACTGTATGTATGTTAGAGTAGCATATTGTGACCGCGGAGACAATGTATCGGGCTTGTGCGCTCGAAGTGCGGGACCTGGGGGGCAATCGCACTAACAAATCGCAGCTGAAACGAAACCAAATCGTTCCACTCAACCAATCCGAGAGCTAGAATATCACGTCATCGAACAGATGACGTGATATTCTAGCTCTCGTCATCCAACCTTTTTAGGAGTTGAAATTCCTAAAATACTCTACTATGTTACTAGGTATCTATCCCCCTGTTTGATCACATTTATTTTCTTCTGAAATGTTGTTGTTTGCACAGAAACGGCGACATATCATTGTAAATAAATATTTACATTTTTAGGTTATAACTGGCAACATACGAGGACACATGAAAATTTGGGATATACGATCTAATAGCAATAAACCAGCTGCCTCTTTCCTTCTGGCTGGCGATGAAATGGCTGCCACATGTATTATAAACCATCCTACACAGCCACACATAATTCTGGCAGGCAGTGAGTCTGGCTCTCTAGCAATGTGGGATCTGCGTGTTAATTCATTTCCGACGTCATTGCTAAATGCTCATGCAGCTGGGGTCACTGAAATGCAATTCCACCCAGAAAATCCACAGAAGTTGCTCACATGCTCCGTATCAGGAGAAGTATGGGATTGGAATATGCAAGCTATGACAAAGAGCACAATGGGAACCGAACATCAAATAACTACATGGATGCCCCTAGAAGACCAGAATGCTATGAGAGTGAATTCACTAATGCCAGTTTTACACAAACCTATAAACACACTGCATTGCAATAAAGGGAAAATTCTATGTGGGGCAGATAATGAAGCCATTTACCTTATTAAGAATTTTAAGTACTGATGTAGGCGGTGATAAAAAATAAAGAAGTGCCGTTGTAAATAATATGTTTTTTATTTATTACAAGTAAATACTTTTAAAAATATCATATACTTTACTCTTAATAATACACCAAGTCAGTCTTTGCTTGCCTAGTCAAAGGGTTGGTAAATGTTTTTACAGAATGATTATATTTATAAACTTTATTTACATTAAATACAATGTGTTATTGAAATTTCGATAATGGACTCTTAAATTATAAGATATCATGCAACATAAGGCACCACTAGATAATCTTCATATCGCCAGACTGGTAACTTTGAAAATTTAAACCAAACAGTTCAATGGCACCACCATTTTTAAATCAAGTTCTTTAATTTCTCAAAACAATTTCACAATGGGCACCGCCGCCTCAAATAATATAAATTAACATACTTAAATCGAGGAATATGATGAATATTTGGCATTTCATTCACATTTTTTTCCACAGTAAATGCGTTAACTATTATATTAACACCACGTATATTATGTATAATCATATCTATTATAACTAATATTTAGCATACCACTCAATAGCTATATTGATAAAAAAAATTGTGCACAACGCGATAATTGGAAGTATTCTAATAGTGACTAATGTCTTTAGCAGATGTAGTAATTACATTCATACTTTCTGTATTCACGCATTGTAATTAATCATACTAAAGCTACTACAGCTTTAGTTAAAACATACACACTTCCTCCAAATAATGCCAGTATTGTTCGTATATCAAATACATTCACTGCAGTTCATACTTTACATACAATTAACCAACTGTGGTTAATTCGTACATTGATATACGAAACACGACGATATTGTTTAGAATTTGAAAAATCTCAGTAATTGCTAGGACGACAGCTTAATATAAACTATTAGTTAGTCAATGTCCCATTGGTCCCATTAGGAGACATCACTTGCTTCATATATTTTATTATTTTGAGTAGTTGCTAAGCTGATAAATAGAATTCAGCAGTACTGTCCTTAATCATGTGACAGTCGTTTATGATTGTGCCTTAACTTAAACTGTCAGTTACTGTCTGCAACAGCAGCAATATTTCCACCTATTTCAGCGATTTATACATAATTGCTTGAAATGTGGATTATCACAGTTTAATGTTGCATCAGTCCGTGGTATATCGACAGTATTCGAATACTGTAACCAGTTTTTAGCGATTTGTAAATAATTCGAATTCTCCCTCGAGCGGTAGTTACAGCTCAACGAATCCGAATATAACATGTCGAGCCCTGCAATTTTAAATTAAAGCTGTTCTTATTCTATGAAATTGAATAATCACTGTTGAAGTGAGATTTGTCATAAGGTGTGAACTCGAGCGCTATGAGACTACCACTTGGAAATACATTTAAACAACAAAAAAATCATATTTCAAATTCTCTCTATCTTATCTCATTTTCTCCCTACCACAAGAAACAAGTAAAGCCGTTCCTTACAAAGTGGCGGGCCTGCCCATTCTAGTTGGTTGAGTTTAAATTATGGCTGGAGAAAAATATCGTAACCTTTACGCATTGCGTGTTTTAGAATTGACCCGCTGGTCACACCTGTTGATCCCATCGGAACTCAGTTACGAGTTCTGGCTGTACTATTTCGTAGCTAAATTCTGCAGCCATCTTCAACATGGTAAATACCATTTCTTGCTACCGATTACGAATATGAGTTATAGCCCGTCAGGAGTGATGACGGCGTTGTGGGGACGGTTTTCGTTGCGCTGCGGCCAGCAGCGATGGAGGCACCGTCCACAATTGCTCACACCAACGCATCAGCGCTTCCGTCACGTGGCAGCTGTTCGCGGCGGTCGCCAACTGTGTTTCAAGACTGTCCGTTGGCTTAATCAGTAAGCTACGGACAAAAGATACATATTTAATATCACTTGTTTCATTTGTTTATAGCGTAATATGGACATACAAGCAGATTACTCACCTGCTTGTAAATGGTTACAGTCACTTATGCTACATATCGCTGGTGAGATTTGCATCAAATTGCAACTCCCACAATTATCACATTGCCAACTGTGACATAGAATGTGACGGTACCCAGTATTTTTACTGCCATACCTTAACTTTCAAACCGAATGAGCATTGCGAGCACTGCTGTTTGCACTCTAAGTAGTTGGCTCAAATCAGATTTAAATTACCATAATAATTATGTGTATATTTTGTAACACAGAATTAACAAGGAAAATTGATAATTGTTTACAGATTTATTTAACAGACTTGAAATAACACCTTACATATTTAAATAGTAATCATTATCATATTTTCAGCCAGTAGGCGCCCACTGCTGGACATAAACTTCGCCCAAGGAATCTCCATTCGGTCAGACCTGCGCTGTTAGCATTTAACGCCTTCCTACGATCTTCACCAAGACGTCTGCCCATCGTTTAACAGACGTGGAAGTCACACCCACACTTTACATTTTTTAAATAATGATCCAGTGTAATGTCATGCGAGTTTTTGGCCACTATTTGGGCTGCGAAATTCAGACTCCGAGATACTGTTGAGAATTTATTGCTAAATAAAGCCAGATCTTAGTAGTTAATGGAATTATGGAGTAAATGTATCTTGGATTTTGTCGTCTACTTTTGATACTGAACCGAGCTACTTGTCTGAAGGTTAAAATATAAAATCTGGCAAGTTACTATGTATACGTGAGGCGAGATGATGACAACAGGAGAACCTGGGCGGAAAGAGCGCGGGCGCGATGATCATAGCGACGTTGTGGTCGGTCATGCGGTTGTGGTCGTGCCGCGCGGCGATGTGACGCGCCAGCCGCAGCAGCTCGCGCAGCGTAGCGCGCTCCGCCGCCGGCAGCACTAGCACCAGCAGGTTCAGCGCGCGGCCCTGTGTCCTCCCGCTCAGCGCTGCCGACAAAAAATATTATTTTTATAATTTATTTGTATTTGTTTTTCTGAAACTGCAGTACAAGTGGAGATACATTTTTATACATAGATAACAATAACCTACAATTAAGCTAGTCTAAAGTAAGCGCTGTACGGCATATGTTATGGGATCTAAGGGAACGGATAGACATACATGTATTAATAATGAAAATATATATTTACAGCCATGACCAAACCACAAATGCTCGTATTCATTACACAACCGACTAACCTCACTGAAACTCGAACCCTTAACCTCAGAGATGATGATAGTTTAAACAGATTCTATACCCTCAAAATAAAAAGTGATAATTGACACATGATTAGTACCAAAAGAAACCTTTCGTATACAATACAATTATGCAGATATATTTTAAGTCAAGAAAAGTAATAAAATGTAAAGTAGTAATTTTATATTTTTAAAAAAGATAATAAAGTTAAAGACCTATCCTGACTATATGAAAAAGGGACATATAAGGACAAGAAATAATTCAGATACAAAATTGGAAATGCATAGAGCAAAAATTGACAAAATGGTGCCAGAGCTACTACTATTAGAAGTGTAACTCCAGAGTGAGTTACAAAAATTATGTATATTACTCTTTAAATCACAATATACATCACATTTTTAAATGTTCATAACTAGAATTTATTTGTATAATGTATGTATAAAACATGAAAAGATGAAAACTGGGATGGCTGTTACGTGACGTCTTAAAACGAAAAGGGACGAAAGACGTTTAGTATACTTGCGCATGCGTACGATCTATCTTCAGAATTAAAAGGTTATATGGCTCATTTATACAATTTTTTGATGTTACGAATGCAATTTTACTCAGCTGTTGTGTATGTGATATAATTAAAATAGTTACATTATGGTGTTTTCTGGATCTTTGTTAAACTGATGTGTTTGGGATTTACAGATATATATAAATAGTTGCTTCGTCCGCTTAGTTATAAGAGCTGCCAGTACACCTACTGTTTGTTTGGTATAAGTCGCTTGAGCCAGTACATCCACCATACGTTTGAAATGTTTGGTACAAGAGCCGCATGAACCAGTACACCCACAGTACGAGTGGAAGACTAGTCGTTTGAGCTGGAGCACACACCGTATAGTATACTTACAGGCGTGTACTTAGCAAGAACCATTCTACATGTTGACAGTTCTTTTGTCATTCGTGATACTGCGAGTTTTCGTAGCGCAAATGAAAAACTTATTGCTGACTGTGCTATATAGGATAGCTATTTTCCCGAAAGTGTCGAAGTCTTGCCCAGTTAAGCGCCAGTTGGTGTACGACCGGAGAGCATCGGTTGGGTACTCACCATATGTATGGTAGAAGAGCCGCATGAGCTCCTGCGTGAGCGGCGGGTGCGGCAGGTCGCGCAGCAGCCGCTTGAGTGAGGCGGCCACGTCGTGGCTGCCGGCGCGCCGCAGCGCTCCCTCGGCCACGCTGCGAGCGCTGTACCACGACCGCTCTATCTCCTGACATAGAGCCTCCACCTGGAAACCAATGTTTGCATTTATTTAGTACTAGCGACTCGCCCCGGCTTCGCACGAGTGCAATGAAAAATTGGTAATGGTGGGTTATCCCTAAGAGATAGACATATACCATCGCGGACTTTTTTGTAGGGGACCAATCTCGTAGGGTTTGGCCACCGTTTGCAATATAAGCGCAAAAAAGTGAGTTGATTTACGACATCACATTAGAAATCTCAAAAATTGACAGTGTTCCACTACTACATTGTGCATGTTTTATACATATAAACCTTCCTCTTGAATATACCTATTTATTAAAGAAAACCGCATTAAAATCCGTTGCGTAGTTTTAAAGATTTAAGCATACATTTCTACATCATAGCTACTTTGTATTTATACTAATATTATAAAGAAGTAAAGTTTGTGTGTTTGTAAATTGTAAAGGGTAATCTCGGGGTCTACTGAACCGATTTTAAATTTTTTTTTCACCAATAGAAAGACACAATGTTGCTGAGTGTCATAGGTTATATTAAAATCCGAAAAATAAAAAGGCTTTTACGTGGTAGTCCGTTTTGCAAAGTAAATAGGTGAAAAAACGGGTAGCGTATGGAGCGCGATGGCTTCGGGTTTAATTCGGTTCGCGTTCGTGCTCGCTTCGGGGATATTAGTATTATGCCCAACGAAGTGGGCACGGGTTAGCTAGTACTATGTAAAGATACCGGTTTCAAGGTTCCGGGTTCGAGTCCCGGTGGGGTCAGATGTTTGCGTGATGAATGCGAGCATATCTACCTTAGTCATGGTTGTTATTATATATTTCTATCAAAAATATTTATATATGCAAAATATATGTATGCCTATTTGTTACTCTAGATATCATAACACAAGCCTTACAGAGCTTACTTTGAGCTAAGCTAATTGGTGTAAGTGTAAGAAATATTTATTTATTTTTAAGTAATCAAATCATTCGTCGCACCGCAGCAGTTTGCATATATTGTTTACGTCTATGTTTCGACACGCGGAAACTGTTTCTCTCTTATTACAAAAACTTCCAAAACTCGGGTTTAAACCAGGTCTATGTGGTTCGGGTCTAAACCAAGGTCTCTGGTTTAGACCGGATTTTATTACAAAAATAAATTCAAGTACGATCTTCCAAAACCCGAGTCTAAAGAAAATCATTCATTCATTCGTTCGTTTTTAACGGCTTTGGCACCCTAGTTTTAGCCAATTTTATTAGTAAACCAATAATCGTTCCATTTCACGCAGCTTCGTTTGTAACCGACTTCATAACTATAGTGAAAATAAAAGTACAAAGATGATAAAAAACATTTATTTTATAAGATAATTTTAATTTTAAAGTATATATAAGAAGATATTCGTACTTACATTTCTTCTTATATATACTAGAAAATTATAATAATACATTTAACGTTGTAAGAATTGCTTGTTGGAACGTAAATTAAGTACCTCTATTCAACATTTGCCGCCCTTTTGACACCAAAGCATTTAACTAAACAACATTATTTCGTTTTTTGAATTTTACAATGATATCTTTAATAAACTTCTATAAAAATGGAAAATAATAAGAGATCCTAAAATGGGTGCCAACAAATAAGGTATGTACTTACTATACTCTGTCCATTATGTTATTTTCTTTTTGACAGATCGCGCGTATGAAATATTGTTTCTATTTTCAAATTATAGTACTACAGTAATAATATACTTTCTAGACGGGTAACGCCCACATAGTGAAGTGCTCTGTGCATAACAAACTACCACAGACAATAAGCAGTTCTTGAAATCAGATAAATCGATAAATTGTCTTCAAATCAAATATTTGTAAATTTATTTACTTCCTTCTCGACAGCTACCTTACATTATTTATAGGTATGTGAATTTTAATATTTAAAACGCATATGTAGTTAATAACATCTACGACGTCAAGTTTAAATCAAGAATTATGATCAAGAATACTTAGAAAATCACATACATACCATTTTTTTAACCAAACTAGCTAGGTAATTGGTAATTCGCCAAAAATATAAAATTTTGCCTAATTTACTTGGCATGTGTAAAACTTTATTTTTTCATATATTTCTGATCCATTTAAGAGAGAAAAAGGAAAACTTTCTTAAATGGATCAGAAATATACGAAAAAAATAAAGTTTTACACATGCCAAGGAAATTGGCAAAATTTTATATATTTGGCGAATTACCCCAATTGGGTAATTCGCCAAATATATAATATAAAAAATTAAACAAGTAAATTTATTTTACATTATTTATTACATAGATTCATCAGATTCTTCTTCGTAAATTACACTTCGTAAAAACCAGATAAACGAATTTAATATTTATAATAAAAATAATATCGCTGCATTAAATCGATTAAAAGTTCTTCTTAAATAAAATCGATATTCTGTTTTTAATCGAATCGGTAACTTGCGAGTTCATCACTGATTTCAAAATATCTTAAACTGTCAAAAAAGAAAATAATATAATGGACAGAGTTTAGTTTATATTTTAATAAAGAACTTTTGAAAATAAAATGTTAACTGTGCATAATTCTAAGTTTCAAAACAATGATTATTTAACTTATTACTTTAATTACTTTGCTTTAGGATATTTTACGGCATTTATTCATCTATATAGTTAGAGATACGTATGCACAAACTACAAATTGTCAGCTGTCAAAAATCATAATTTCGTTTGGAAATCAGACTTAAACTATTATAAGGGGTAGCCTAGTTTATCTTTAAACCAGAGAAAAACCCGGTTCTTTGGGTAAACCGTGTCTTGTAATATCAATTTCATTAAAATCTGAGTTATGCCCGAGTTTTCGTTTAGACCAGGCTTAAACCAGGTCATGGAATAACACGGTTTGAGGCGGCGGGTGGTGATTATTCGCATGTTATGGAATCTGGCGGGTCTAAGAAAATATTTCTCACTCGATAAAAATAATGTTGTGATATATCTTTGATGTGAGGCATTAAATGATAGAAATCCACCTAGCTGTATTCGCTGGCAAGGACGAGGACTTGACTTCTCGCCTTCCGCAAACTAAACTCAAGTTGTTATAGCTATCTGTGGCTAACAACTTGGACAAGCTCTAACCAATGTAAATGCACTATCAGTTTCAATTCAGTCAGCAACAGAGTTACATAGTAATCCTAGTAAAAACCTAATGCTTTCTGAGTTAACGAACTTAAAAATGATAACAATAACTTTCAAATTGCTTTCAAAGTGAAACCTTGTGTTACCACAAAACCAATATTAGCTACCATACACGAAATGGTACTCAATTGGAGAAATATCTGCGTAGGGCTCGTATGCAATAGGTATATCATCATATTTGTGGCGGCCTGGCGTGCGCAGCTCGAACTACGGATCTGCGCGCGCCAGCGGGCCGTCGGTGCCGTACACCCGCACCTCGAAGCTTGGCTCCACGGGAAGGAGGAGGTCACCTACCGACTGACTCAGATACTCACCGGGCACGGCTGCTTCGGTGAGTATCTGTGTCGAATAGGACGGGAGGGATCGACACATTGCCACCACTGCGCATCCGACGTCGACTCGGCCCAGCACACGCTGGCGGAGTGCCCCGCCTGGGCCTCCGAGCGCCGAGTCTTGGTCGCAGAGATCGGGCGAGATCTGTCTCCGCCGGCATTGATTGCGGCAATGCTGGCGGACGAGGGAGGTTGGAGGGCTATAGCCTCCTTCTGTGAAGCAGTGATGCTCCAGAAGGAGGCCGCCGAGCGGGGTCGGGAGATGGCCGATCCCGCTCGAAGGAGGCGGCGCCGGGCTCGGTAGCACAGCTGCGGCGCTGCCGCGGGTGGCCGGCAGGCGCGAGGGAATCGCGCCCGCGGATTCGGCGACCCGGGAGGGACCCGTGGCCGGGGGCGTCGTCGGTGGTGGAGATCGTGGGAGGTCTTGTAGCCTCCCCCGAGGAGGGCTCCCCTGTATCGGTGGGGGAGCGGAGGTTGGGGGTTCCCGGAAGTGGCTTGGTGTTCCCGGGGGCTCCCTACATGCCTGGGGAAGGCCATCCCTGAGGTTTTTAGCATGATTAGCTTTGATATGTTTTCTGCAGGGCCCTCCTGTCTAGCAAATACACACCACTAAATATTATTTTGTTTCCCTGAAACATTCTGTGTTCTTGACCTTAATCATAAATAGAACGTCACCTTCTGCCTGTTGCCAGGCACGCGCAGCAGACCCTCGTCGCAGGCGCGCGCCTTTAGCGCGTCACATAATGCGCGCACTACGCTCGGCACGCAGCTCCACGTCTCCTCCCACATCAGCATGTCTTTACGCACCAGTGTCTCTAGAGACACGCCGAACACGTTCCCCTCTGTGGAACCAATAACTCGTGTTTAATCATTACAGCTCATATCCATGTCCCAATCGAAGTACATAAGCCCAGTGCAGATTGGTCGACTATACATTTCAACCTTTTCAAATTGAGTTGAGATAAATGTACATATGAAATTCCAAAAAGAATAATTTCATTGGCAGGATCGAGACCTGAGGGGCTATCGCACGAATAAATCGCAACCGAAACGCAACTGAACCGTTCGGCTTAACCAATCCGAACGCCACAATATCACGTCATCTGTTCGATGACGTGATATTCTAGCTCTTGGATTGGTTGAGTGGAACGATTTGGTTTCGTTTCAGCTGCGATTTGTTAGTGCGATTGCCCCCCTGGCCTGTTTGCCATCAAAGCTATTCAATAAATCTATCTTGCATCAAATAAATATCAACGATATTCATTTGATGCAAGAAAGAACTTATTGAATTATATCATCAAACCTATGTTTGATGTTATAATTTTCTATAAAAGCTATAGATATTTTTATATTTAGTTTAAATTCTAAATATGACTGCTTTATTAATGTATTGCTTACCTTCTTTCCGTTTCTTCTTCGGCGGTTTCCTCTTCTGGAAGGGCAGTGAGTATCTGTCGAAGAGTGCGGTGAGCTCCAGCCAGAGCAGTGGGGGCAGTCGCTTCAATTGCGGCTCCTCCACCTCCTCTATGTCCACGCAGCTCTCTTCTTCAGGCCATTCCTACATAACAAGAGTTACGTAGCAATAGGTAAACAATAACAATTGTAAAGTCGAATATTATACATTTCTATAATATTCGATTCATTAAAAACTATATGAATTGTAAATATTATTGATCCCACAAGGCGCACATCATTTTTATGATGTATATAATAGTGTTCAGTATTCCGTTTCGTTTTATTGAACGTTAAGAATATTCGATATTACGTATACATTTGAATGGTTTGTTACACCTTGAAGTTATATTATAAAGTAAAAAATAAATTACAAAAATAAACTTACAGAAAAGTAAGTATAACAATTTTATAATTATTAGGGATTTCGCATGTATTTCTATATCGAGAAATGAATGGATTGAACGTTGTTAACTTGATACGATTTTCATCATCTGCTGTATCAAACACGAGCTTACCTCTTCTTGGTCGAGCATCTGCCTGTCGAGATTGAACTTGTGCTCGAAGCTCAGCGGCTGTTGCGCTGACGCCGTGCTTTTGGCGCGCGACACCGCACTGTGCTTGTTGCTGCAAAGTTAACCTTTCATAACGCAACACGCCATGCATGTATGTGTTTGCGAAATTGTTGATTTTAGCAACTATATCAGTTTTATTTATATTACATATTAATATAAGCTGACTCACATGAATGTATCGTTATCCTTTAATATTGACCCATTAATCCTCTCCTTCCCGATCCTCGGTCCTTGGACAGTACCGTATCTTTGGTAACCCAGTAGCTCGATGCCCTCTGAAATATGTAACCCAGTTTCAAACACTTATTTTGAAGAGAAAACAATGTTCCTAGATGTGTTATGATTTTTATTAAACTAAAGAGGACTTAAACTTTTGGTCCATGAATATTTAGAGGTGCTATTTTATAAGAAAACTACTGACTCCTACAAAGACTATATATACCATATGTACACTATATGTTAATTTGTGTTCTTAGTACATCTATCCTGGAAACCGAAACAGTAATGTCAGACATGCTCATTCGAACCAAAATTAAGTATTCAATATAAGTCCACAAAATTTGAGTCTCCTAACGATTCGTTTCCACTCTCTTACATGAGAATAACAAATGTAAGTTAGATGACCCAAGCAAACAATCCCAACGATTCCGACCTAAATATTCATATTTTTCCAGTAATGGCTTTCTGAGCATTGCCTTAAATTCTACTTATAGCTCATACCTATAAACAATTTCTTCAAAGTTGTCTCGGGTCTTAAACGTAACGCTGAGTTTCATGGCGCTTTAATTGCATTTTTATGGATTTCTTTCAACATTGTCGCCACACAAAGTGTAAATTGCCAGTTTGCCAGTTTTTTGTGGTATAAAAAAAAAAAGTACAGTCGAATAGAGTAAGCGAAAGTTTGAACAACTGACTTCTTGACTGACCTGTGTTTGTTGCGATATCGGCCCAGTGCAGGTCGCTGGGTTTGAACAGCTCGTGCATGGGCAGCGGCGGCGAATGTGCGGCGGGCGGCGAACCACGCGCGCGTCTTCCCGCCGCCGGCGCAGACGGCGTCCGCGCTAATGGCTGGTGAGTACCGCTCACAGGAAAACTATCCCTGTACCAAAACATAATTATGATTAGGTACATTCTCTGTGTATTTGTTTTACTTTTTATGTGATATATTGACAAACAAGCAGATTGCTTATCTGATGAGATTAATATTTTGCGGCAGAAATAGGTAAGACGAAGTGCCCAAGCAGGAGGCCCTAGTGTAGGGGTCACCAAATGGCGGACTGCGGTCGTCCGCATACGGACCGCCGACCCATTGTATGCGGACCGAAAACATATATCCCTCGCAGTATTTTTTTAGTGTTGTTTAGTAGTATTGTTTAGTAAAACACAGTTTTAAAACACAAACATGCTGAAGTTTCCAGTGAAGAGTTCTGGATAAAATTTGTGTGTATATTGTATATGTCGGTAATAAATATCCAGACCTACAATTCTCGATTTCTCATGGGAGTTGATAATTTTTAGCTAAGTTTGGTTGGTAATCTATGGCGGTGCGGTGGCTTGACCAGCTTGGTAGAGCCGACCCCGGGACACATAGCGGTCGAATCGCGAAAGCGCACCCCGCAATGTGCCCCGCATGGGCCTAGAGAACTCGGGGGGAGTTTTAGTGGGTAGGCCGGTCTTCGTTTCTATGACCGGAGAGCCCCACACGGCTGCGCCTTGCCAGCGCGGTGTCATGGTGCATAAGGTCGCATTTCCCTCCAACAAAAAAAATAAAAAGGTTTGGTTGGTAGTAGGTCTTCAAGTGTTAAAAAGAATAAGTTTCCGCGCGCTAAACATATATAAAATGGTCTACTTTTTGAGCAATCAAACAATCCTTTCCTCCCCCAGGGTCTGATATTGCTGTATTATCTCTAATAAAAGTATTAGTAATCTTATTATATAAAACCATGAGATAGAGACCTAGTCCGAACTAGCGCGTTAATATTGTGTCGTTAACATTCAGACAATAAGTGTAATTTCATATAGTCTCACATTGATAGCGAAAGATCGAAGACGTTCCTCGATCTGATTCCTTTTGGCAAGCGCAACGCTATTTCTTACCATCCTTTTTTTCCTCTGAGGAAAATGCATTAAATTGCATAATCAATCAAAATCAAAATAATATTTATTCAACAAAGACCCTTACAGGCACTTATTGGCGTCAAAACAAACAAAACAAAAAACAGCTTAAAAAATAAACAACAAAAACCTTGTCCGTACGTACGAATAAGGAAAACAAAATATTTACTACCCCTGTTCGGAAATTGGGAGAGCCTTCTCGAGAAGAACAGGCAAGAAACTCTGAAGGTCTATTTTTTATCTCCTCTTTTCAATGTTAATAATAATATAATATAAAAATACAATATAATATAAGATACAATCATACCTAAATCAATGACACTTTGCGGAAGCTTGTTAAACATAGATATACATTTCCCCAAGAACGAACAGCTAGTTTTATGTAGTCTAAACGTTGGAACGGCAAGTTTATTTTTGTTTCTAGTATTCACATTATGTAGATCACTGTTTTTATTGAATTTATTATAGTTATACATACCCCGGCAGTGGCGA
Source organism: Scirpophaga incertulas (assembly GCA_036419045.1). NCBI lineage: Eukaryota > Metazoa > Arthropoda > Insecta > Lepidoptera > Crambidae > Scirpophaga > Scirpophaga incertulas. The sequence goes on along the minus strand of CM071629.1, from coordinate 26,012,176 downwards.
GCCGGCGGTTATGTGGGGCTCTCCTCCCCAGAGTGGGAGGCCTACCCACTAAAAACCTCAGGGATGGCCTTCCTCAGGCATGTAGGGAGCCCCCGGGAACGCCAAGCGACATCCGGGAACCCCCAGCCTCCGCTCCTGCTGATACAGGGGAGCACTCCTCGGGGGAGGCTACAATACCTCACCCGATCTCCACTACCGACGACGCCCCCGGCCACGGAAGGGGCGTGGTCCCTCCCGGGTCGCCGTATCCGCGGGCGCGATTTCCTCGCGCCCGCCGGCAACCCGCGGCGGCGCCGCAGCTGTGCTACCGAGCCCGGCGCCGCCTCCTTCGAGCGGGATCGGCCATCTCCCGATTTCTTTCCACCCTATCTTTGACTTTGTTGTATGTGCAAAACGGGGTCAGTTTTTAAGCGTAGCACAGTATAGATATGTGGCATATAAAGTAAAATATCTTTGACTTACACAAAATCAGGCGGAGTGGTAGGGTCGGCCCATTCCGAGGGCGGGCTACCGGAGCCGCCGCTGGGTAGGGAGTCCAGAGAGTCCGGAGTCGCGCTGCGCGACCTGGGTTCGCTGCCACTGGAGTTCTGGAATGAAACGTAATATGCTTATCGACAGCTGTCAAGAAGGTTTTATAATGAATCACGAATTTGGCCTATATATATTCAAAATTAAAAATAATAAACAAACAAGATTGTATAATCCCAGAAATAATTTGGAGGTAATGGGAATGTCGTATTTGGCCTTCTTTCCTTCATTCTTCATCATCACTTGAATAATATGGATTTATAAGTTTGAATACATATTTCTCTAAACAAATACCTCTTGTTAGTCAGATCTCTTATCTACGAGTATTCACAGAAGTTTAATTGCACTGAACTGTAGTGGTTATAATTAATAAAATGATATTATATTTTGTTTTTTAAAAACCAAAATTTCAATCTTCCATAAACCAGAAAGGTGGCAGATATGCCCTTGTCCACTGATACATCATCTACTGATAAAAGACCGTTAACAAATTTTTTTCTGAATCAGTCACCGAAACAGTTGAACTACGAAAACAGCTATTATTGCATAGGAAATAGACGCGGTGTCAAGGTCAACATATACTTCTGTCTGACTTGTTTATTTTCTCATAAAGCTCTCTTCACTCTTTTTAATTTTTGTTATTTTCTCATAAAGCTAATTAATCAATTACGATAAAATTTATATGGAACCACCTATGAAATATGACTGAGATCCAAGCACGGCATGGATCTAACGAAACTAAACATATAGTACCTATACTTATAAATTAGATATGTTAATAAGGCACACATCTGATAACGTAAGTAGCTTAGAAGGTGTAAGTAAGCTGTAGGAAATGATCTGTGTAATTAATCTTTAGTGCATACTTAAACAGTTTCTACTAATTGGTAGGAAGTATGAACAATACGTATCGTATAGTAGGCAAGACATGATCTCTTGAACATTGTTTATATTTACATAAGTAGGTAGTATTAGTGCTCGCGGTCCAGATCATGTAAATGAGATATTATTATGTAAAGCAGTATCAAGGTTTGTTACACTTATAATTGGTAGGATCTCACTGCCTACTTTGCAAAAAAAAAAGAACAAAGCAGGTGTACGCGACGGTATGTATTTTTACATGTTCTAAATTGTTTTAAATAAAACGTCATGTTTTATAAATACACCCAGTTGAAGTTACTTAAGTCGCAGCCAAAAGTGTACTGCTTTTTAAATGCCTACATTAATCTCCCACGTAATTATAATAAACTAGCGACCCGCCCCGGCTTCGCACGGGTGCAGTGAAAAAATGGTTATGGTGGGTTATCCCTAAGAGATAGACATATACCATCGCGGACTTTTTTGTGGATTTTTGTAAGTTGTACAATACTGTAGTACATTATTTTGGTCTATCTCGTAGGGTTCAGCCAGGCGTTTGCAATATAAGCGCAAAAAAACGTGCTTATTTACGACATCACATTAGAAACCTTTAAATTTATGGGTGTCAATTAAATGGTTAGCATAGTATTGTTATTTCTGTGAGCAGAAAAATATAATCGGTGAGCAGAAATAGCTAATTGGTCAGCAACTCATGGTCAGCAAACATTTCAAAATCAATCAGCAATTTATGTCATTCTGGATGGCTGTAATTATTTTTGTACAGCATATTAATTATATAAGCTGCAATCAGCTGCTCATGTTTAATAAAATTTTGGTAAGCACTCAGAGTGTAAGCAAAAAAATGCATTTTGTGCTGCATATAAGAGTAGCAAAAATACTTTATTTGTCATGCCTAACCTAACCTAACCTAACCTAACCAAAATAAAAAAGTGCGGACCAAAGAGTCTGCAGGTGTAAACTTTATTATAAAAAAAAAAAAAAAAAAAAACCTAACCTAACTAACATACCAATCAAATATACTGCTTATAGACATGTTTTTCTGCCGCTCAATCATGAAATCTTGCCGCTCAAGTAGTTATTTTGCGGACTGAATGTTTATTATGCAGACTCATGTTATTGTTGGCTGCCTATGTATGATTTAATTTTTGACCATTATCAAAATTAGTTGCGGAACAAGAATTGCTGCCTGTTTTTTTTTATTGCAAACAAAATCTTTGTATGCTGATCAAATTATTTAAATGCTGCTTTTGGGTGGCTCGCCAAATTTTATAATTGCTGACCAATGTAATTACTTCTCTAAATTTATCAGTGTTTCTCTACTATATTACGCATTTATTATACATACAAACCTTCCTTAAGAATCACTCTATCTATTAAAAAAAACCGCGTCAAAATCCGTTGCGTAGTTTTAAAGATCTAAGCATACATACGGACATACAGCGAAAGCGACTTTGTTTTATACTATGTATTGATTGATAAATAATCGTTTTTCGTAATGCATCAAATTTAGCCTAGCCCAAACTAAGCTTTTGTAAGACTTGTGTTATGGGATTTAGGGTAACGGATAGACATACGTATATCATACATAAATATTGTTGATAGAAATATATATTAACAACCATTACTAAGGTACAAATACTCGTATTCACCACATCTGCCCCCACCGAGACTCGAACCCCGGACCTCAGGGATGGCGACACCTTGAAACTGATGTACGAATCACTAGGCTATGGTGGTCGTTAAATTGGGGAACAGGTGAATGATGATGACCAAATGTCGGTAAGAATAATTATGTACATACATTATCTACATAACTAAAAACGTGTTTTTTAAACATATATTTGTCTTTTTACGAAATTCTTTAAGTTATTTAATAATTGATATTTTTATACGATAAAAGGAACTTGTTATATTGTCAACTAATGTGGTTCCTTAGCGAAAGCAACAGCTGGAGCGTATATCGTGGGAACACAAAACTATGTGGTCCAATCTTTCTCACTCGACTAAGTTAATATAATGCGTGATTGTCTCGCTAAGACGTCGAATTACGTATTGTCCTCGATGTTATGCCATGCTAGAAAGTGTGTAAAAAAGTAAAATTTCGCGAAATGCTTACAGAGAACTAAATGTTAATAAATCGCTGTAATTAATGTCGATATCTTCAACACAGCTCACATCGCTACCGAGAAATTAGAACATACTTTAAGTAGTTATATTAGGGTGCTTAGGTAGAGTTCAGTGCAGGCTGGTCGGGTTTACTTGACGTGCCTGATGATGTATGTATTATTTAGTCTATTCATAACTATGACATAAGAAAAACACATTGCATAGCAGACGACAGGCAGCACCACAGACGCAACCTAAAATTTCACCTTTATTGTTTATCATTGATAACCAAGCAATAAATATGATGATGAGGAATGTTTTGTAATATTGTTTGCAAAATAGCCAACTTCAATGTCTCGACTTACATATTTTTTAATGTTAAATCTATACTAATATTATAAAGAGGAAAGATTTGTTTGTTTGTTTGTTTGTAATGAATAGGTTCCGAAACTACTGGACCGATTTCAAAATTTCACCTTTGGAAAGCTACATTATCCCCGAGTAACATAGGCTACTTTTTATCCCGGAAAAATCGACAGATCCCACGAAATGCGCAATAAAGGCTTCGCTCAAAAACTACTGCACAGATTTTCATGCGATTTTCATCAATAGATAGAGTGATTCTTGAGCAAGGTTTTGCGGTATTTTTTATCTCGGAAAAACGGATAGTCCCACGGGAAGCGCGATCTCGAATCTTCGCGCCATAAACCGACTTGCGCGCATATGTAGCCATGGGCAAAAGCTATGACCCTTAACCCTCTATAGACCCAATCCCGAAAATCGATCTCGAAAATCTTCGCGCCATAAACCGACTTCCGCGCATATGTAGCCATGGGCAAAAGCTATGACCCTTAACCCTCTATAGACCCAATCCTGAAATCCACGCAGGCGAAGCCGCGGACAGAAAGCTAGTTTGTTATAAAAGATGAGTTGTGCTGAAACAAAACAACTTTACTGAATAAAGCATCAGCTATTACCAGTTACCCTATTACAATTAATGTGTTTATTAAAATGAATAATACTGTAATCATTAACTGTAATCAAACATTGCATGTAAAAGAATCTGCAATTTTATAATTAAACCCCTATTACTTGCTGCTGTACTGCATACATGACGACCACACCCAGTTTCCGCGTTTGATAAATAATCTATAGTATAAGCGCACACTTATTCTATTTGAGGCGACTGCCATATCAGGCATTATTTATTAAACTGCCAGTAAGCGGTCTTCCGGGCGACCCGTCTACGATGGACTCAGAGCCAATTCATTTTCATTTGTCAGATAAAATTATTTTAGTGCAGTCCTGGTGCACAAAATGTAAATAATGTCCATTGACACTTTGTATTAAATTTTTAACTATATGTATATGTGAGTGATTTTTGTCACACAATAGTTATTATATTCATCATAATCATCTCAGCCTGTTTTATTATCACGGACAAGACTATTGTTTGCCATAAACTTGATATAGTAGTGATCAAACGATTCCAACACCGAGTAGTGCTCATCGACATTATCACCCCTCATAACGAGAACCTAGTTAAAGCTTAGAAGGAACCTGGAAGGTAGCCAGTAAGTATCTTGTCTTGGCACGCGAGCTACCCGCCATGTGAGAAGTTAATTTGACGTTCATTGCTCCAATAGTTGTATTCGAGAATGGTCCAATAGCAAATATATTATATTATTAAACTAAAAATATTTACAGAAGATTTTCTTAGATTGTGTGCCTCTACCAACTAAAACTGTCATACCCCATAGGGGCTGATGGATTTTAATATTAATAAAAGATGATTTTATTAGAATGTTTAATTAGTTTTATTAGTATTTTAGAGATTAACATCATTTTTAATTTAACAGGGGTTTGGTTCGATGAATATACACACCGCTGGCCTCCGGCGGTAGAATTATTGAATAGTCGTCCTATTAGGCGCGGTAGAGTGGCTGTTTTATGTGCGCCTTTATAAACCTACCAATCTGAGGATTCTATCATCAGGACTAAGGAGTTGAGGCACTGCCTATAACTGAATAAGGTGTCACAGGTTATTTGAAGATTATGACTATCAATAAAATTCCGAACAAATTAATAAACTACTTGCTCAGAAAAGAATCTTTGTTATTGTGTTTCGTTTAGTGACAGATAAAAATTGTCAAATCTGTTTTTTAATCAAAAAACAAGTACTTATTGAATAAGAGATAAATAAATACCAAACTGATAAATAATACCCGATTCTTCAACGTCGTACAGGTTGTCTTGTAAATTAGATAAGTTTAACAAAAAAAAGGTATTTTTCTATATTTATAATTATCACAGCTTATTCCCGTCCCCGCCAACGGGCATCAACCTCCATGTTAGGGTGATTAGGCATTAGTAAGGCTATACGTTGATTTAACACACACCTTTGAATATCTGTTAAATTGATCGTCCTTCAGAATAGATTCTTTTCGTCGGATTCGGATAAATTTATTATTTATTGGCTACAAAAAGAACTTCCCTCCTTCCCTTACGGTGTTACAGCGCACTATCCGGGAGAAGCCCTGAGCGGGAAAGCTATAGTGTATTCTAAATCCATCACGTAGATAAAAATATTGTAGACTAAACGGATCTACTATAATAAAGAAACGATATCATAGATATTCTAAATCTGTATTTTGAACTAATTTCTAAGTGCGTCTTTCGGCTAAAATTATGATAATGCTGAATAAATTTAAGTTTCTGCGTTGAAGGTTTACACAAATTACACGATTAAGTGAAATCGGAACATGTTCGTGGTCTATTCTATTTATAGTTTCATTAATCAAGGTTCATGTTGAACACGCGAAGTCTTGAAACGAATACAATATATCCTTCCTAACATAAGTACCGACGTAAATATCTTTATTAAATTATTGTTAAATAAATTATTCATAGAATTATCCATTTGGACCAATCAAATCAGAAACTGCTATGTGATATTCGATTATAATAAGTGGTCAATTAATTTAATATAGGATATGGCTATACTTAGTATGTGTAATTAAAAAGTAAGTGTATATATTTTTTTAATTGTGGTATATTTTATGCTATCGAGCAATCGGATCGCCTGATGGTAAGCTATCACCGCCGCCCATGAACATCCACAAGACCAGAGAAGTCACAAGTGCGTTGCAAGCCTTTTAAATAAGAATACGCTCTTTTTATTGAAGGTTTGTATGTCACATCGTTTTGAAAATAATGCAGGTGATAATTTGTTCCACAGTTTGATTGTGCAAGGCAGAATATTCCTGGCGAAACACAAACTGCATTGAATGCGATCCAAAGGGAGAAGTTGACCTGCCCAATGCAATGTGTGACTGAAATTACGTGTTAAAATTGCAAGCGGCGGGTGGATCTGAAATATCGTGACCATCTATTGAGCACACCTTAACTTCTAAGTGTTCACGAAACTGTAGGTCGCTTGATATTTCTATGTTATGATATGATAAGGACGTATTATTTAACGGCAAACGCCCAAACTGTGCCTCTGCGGTTAAATTGAATGAGAATAAGTTTACCAAAATTTAAGACTTTCTTTAAAGAAATCTAAATTTGAGACCAAATTTGTTTCGGCTTTCGAGAACGTTGCCTCGAGAAATGATTCGTGCAATCATAAATATATATAATGTCGGTATAAAAAGTATAAATTGTGCAGTCATCCGCAAAACAATGAATATCGCTGAATTTCAATATATTATTGATACTCGTATGAAGAAGGAATAGTTGTGAGCGATAACACACTATTTTGAGGGACACCAACATTTACCGATATTTATTCAGAGCATCTAACGTCGACTACGATCATTGCGCTTCTGTCTGCTAAAAAACTAGTAGGTACCCATTCATATAATGTTTATCGATATAGGAAAGTAGCTCCGTTTGTGTTATTTCCGATGGCCCTTGTTATGTCCATACCCTAACTCGCCAAACCTCACGCTGTGGTGTTCCAAAAGATCACCGGCCTAACGACGTCACAAAGCAGCTGATATTATAAGAATTTATGGTCATACGTATGATTGTTTGCACAGAAATAATATGATGGACTGTGATTGTAACTACCTAGAATTTGTGCATAGTTATAAGTATCTGGGATTGACCATAGACCCAAGTTTTAGTTGGAATTTACATGTAGAAATAGTATGTAATAAGTTAAGATGTATTTTGAGTAGGATGGTTAATTTAAGGTATATAGTAAGTAAACCCGTTCTGTATATGCTTTATCATGCTTTGGCTGAATCAGTAATAAACTACGGACTGATTGCTTACGGAAGAACCTTTAAAACGCAATTAGACAAAATATTAAGATTACAAATTAGATTTATGAAGAGTTTAGTAAGTCATAAAACAAAACAAAGTTGTAAAGAATATGAACTATTATTTGGAATATGTAAGATTCTGCCAGTGCATGATAAGGTAGAATATTTTTGGCATTGGATCAGTATAATTGTGCAGATTATAAAACTAAAAAAGCTAATGTACATGGATTGAGAAACTCAGTGCGGACTAAATATATAGAACTGAGAGCCTGTAACTATTACGGCAAGAGGACACGGAAGAATGTACAAGTAAAAACGTGTTTAAAAAGAAACTAAAATCGTGGTTGTTGAATGATTTCTTGTCACCTTATAGATAATCTTTATAGAAGTGAGTACAATTTTTATAAGTGTGTCAGTGCAGTGTATTTTAAAAATGTATATTTAAACTCGTAACGATTGTTTAATATGACTATACAAGAGATTAATACATGTTTAGAGATAGCTAGGTAATTAGGTACTAATTAACAGAGAGTATTTATTGTTTCGCCATTAAACTGTTTTTGCAGTTTGGCGATACGTTGTAAAATTGTATGTACATGTATAAAAAAAAATAAAAAAAAAGCTGGCACACAAGGTATCGAGAAGCTATTTATTGGCACTCCATTATCTAATATAATGGAGTATATAGTATGACAGTCGAAAGAGACAACAATGGAGCACACGTTTTCAACACGATAGGAAGAATTACTTTAGGTTCTATCGGCTAGTACATGTTCAGATAAAAAAGTGCTAATCCCAGAATGTTTTGGTAGAATAACAAAATGATAATATATATGCATATATAATTAATAATAGATATAATATTAGCTAGATGGTGATGGAATAATTTAGGTAACTTTAATTACGGAAGAAATTAGGGAATAATTTCGTTACATTAACTCCGTAGGAACTGCTACTTATCTTATTTCTAATTGGTTTACGGATAGAAAAGGAGAGTGCGTATTAGACAAATTACAAAATTTACTTGAAACTCGAAACATTCAAGCCTATAAGGCTTGAATCTAAAAATCTTTCGTTAAATTCAACACTCTTTGTCTTTTAGGAACTTTTATTTTGTTGTTCGTTTTGTTCGAGTATTGGGTACTATGAGTATAAAACATATAGTCATATGGACCCCAATGCCTAGTTAGAATGCATTTCCTACTCACATATTCTGTAGTGACATATATTCTAAATTGCTTCATGGATGAACGCAAATAAGTAAATTAAGGTTAACGATTGTAGTCGGTTAGTTAGCAAGCAAGATAATTAACACTGCATTATTCAGACGTGGTGTCATTCATGAGTTTCTATAGATAGTCGATATACGAGTAGAGTATAAGCCAACAGAAAAAGTCATAGCAATCATATGAAATATTAATCGCATAGATCTTAAATTCTTTCCTTATCTATTATCTAATTACAAATGGTAATTACTTAAACTTAAATCGTAAATATCAATATGACAAGTACTCATAACTAGATCCAACTATCCTATACTAAAAACTAATTAGAATCGATATACATATTAGTTGTAATTTGAAAAAATCCATAACTATTTTTTAATATAACTGTTTTGACAAATGAAATTACAATGAATCGTAATTTCCATTTAAAGAATACCGGCCCTGAACATAATATTCCCCGTAAAAAGATATTTATGAATGGGTTTAGATAAGAAATCGAACATACATCTTTGGTACTAAAAATAAGCATAAAACGTATACTTATTATATACGTAAATGAACGCTTAAGGGATGAGATTTTTAATTTATCATCATGTAATATGTAAATAATATCTTTGGATTGCAAAGAACATTGAGCGCATAAAAAAACTTCGACATTTTATAATGAATAAACAAGGTGCTTTAACTTAGATATTGTGAAAGTTTAATATCGACGTACCAATGATTCCAAGTACGTTTTCATCAGAGCCAATCCTCTGCAATTGTTCATCTTCTCGCACACCTTCGTTCGCATCGTCTCGCACAGCATAGTGGCAGCATTGATTACAGCATCCACACAAGTCACAGAACAACAGCACACCCAACAGACACTAGCAGTCTCATCAAACGACTGAATCGGTTTTGAAATTTACCGGACGCGAGGTAATTTTGACGTACGCGTTAACTTCCGCTCCAATGCCTTTTTGCACTGCACCAACGCTTGAGCAACTATTTCAAGCGTTGACCCAAGTTTAATGGCCAAATCGTTACCAACAAAAACTTTAATTCATTAAATAAAACAAGCTGAGCTGAACAAAATTCCGATTTCACATATTTTCTTTTTTATTGATGCCACTTAAATGCTTATGTAAACAGAATACGAATACGGCCTCTGTCGTCGACAGCGTTAGAGAACTACATCTAATCCAATCCCTAAGTGCCTCCCTAATTGTGGCTTTATCTAATGGTCTTCGTTATCTGTGCCCTTAATATTCGGTCCGTCTTGCTTAGAGCTCAACTGGTTTGTTTTGAAACAATTTAACGATTTATTTCACTGTCGCAGTTATGTGTAAGTGGCATTCTAACTAAACTTAATGTCAATAGAAATTTTGCTTTCTAGATTTATGATAAATTATTCACTTTGTAATTGAAAAACGTCCAATTAATTGGGTATAATAATACTGTAATTAATAAAATAATTTCAGACTGCGAGTACCAATCAGATACATATTTTTATAGACAGATTTCATCACATCGACCATTTAAATGATAGTTGTGTCTATATGTTTGACTAAACCGTAAAATTGATTAACATTTGATGATTTTATTTTAGCTTTTATAATTTATTTACTCATTTGCAGTTGTAAAACCGCTTATTCCTAATGATCCTTTAATAACGTATTGTCATTATGTAATAAGTACCAATTAATAAAGAATTTATTTACCATTTGTAACAAATAACAGTTTATTTGCAAATGGAACATTACAATTTGTAGAATTGTTTCAATAATGTGCGGCGATTTAAACAGATAATATCAATATTATGTAGACGAATGGTGAAATTACTGTATTAACGTATTATAAGTTATTGTTTATAAGTCATTGAAGATAATTTATAAGAAACTAGCTGGCCCAACAGACGTTGTCCTGTCAAATGTCTCAAATGTCACGTTGTCTCACGTTGTCTCAAATGTTTTTAAATAAATAATTTAGCTGAAAAACAATATCTATATGACCGTATTGTGAATCTAAACCATCCTCAAGCCCCCTGGAATACACACAAAAAATTTCATCAAAATTGGTCCAGTCGTTTAGGAGGAGTTCAGTCACATACACACGCACACAAGAATATATATATTAAGATTTGTAAAAAGAGCAACGCGTCAGGCTTACATTTATGTCGCTCGTCGCTCAAGTATTATCTCGTTCATCGTTATTGCTTACTGTACATATCAACATAATTTTTAAATGAAAGAAACAGAAACGTTTTGAATATGTAAATATGTTTCACGTGCATAAAATAATTACATAATGTATTACCATTTTAATGTCATTTTTATATTGGTATTAAAAAGTAATATTATAACGTGAAAACTTTCACGATTCCTATAATTAGATGCAAGACATTATTATTAATTCAGAAATTAGCAAATATTATTAGGATAAATTTAAAGTGTAGGCCTACAAATCGTGCCATTTAAACTGTCATAAAATAACGGTTGCACATATGTATCAATGAGTAGTCCTACCTAAGGTAAGTATACATGAATCATTTGAATTTGCCAAAGGGAAACCAGTACGACGGCTGTGCTATATTGAATTTTATTTAGATTAATTTGTCTTCCTTCTTGCTTAATATGACACAAGTGACACGTATCAATTAAACATTAAAAATAGTTGTAATTATTAATTTTCGGGATTTCTATGATGAATTAAGTATCTAGAGTAAGTTTGTGCCCCAACCAGAAAGGTTTGTGGCACCGACGGATTGTGGCGGCCTGGCGTGCGCAGCTCGAATTACGAATCTGCGCGCGCCAGCGGGCCGTCGTCGGTGCCGTACTCCCGCACCTCGAAGCTTGGCTCCACGGGAATGAGGAGGTCACCTACCGATTGACTCAGATACTCGCCGGGCACGGCTGCTTCGGTGAGTATCTGTGTCGAATAGGACGGGACGGATCGTCATATTACCACCACTGCGCATCCGACCTCGACTCGGCCCAGCACACGCTGGCGGAGTGCCCCGCGTGGGCCTCCGAGCGCCGAGTCTTGGTCGCAAAAATCGGGCGAGATCTGTCTCCGCCGGCATTGATTGTGGCAATGCTGGCGGACGAGAGAGGTAGGAGGGCTGTAGCCTCCTTCTGTGAAGCAGTGATGCTCCAGAATTAGGCTGCCGAGCGGGGTCGGGAGATGGCCGATTCCGCTCGAAGGAGGCGGCGCCGGGCTCGGTAGCACAGCTGCGGCGCCGCCGTGGGTCACCGGCGGGCGCGAGGAAATCGCGCCAGTGGATGCGGCGACCCGGGAGGGACCACGCCCCTTCCGTGGCCGGGGGCGTCGTCGGTGGTGGAGATCGGGGGAGGTATTGTGACCTCCCCCGAGGAGGGCTCCCCTGTATCCTACATGCCTGAGGATCGGGGGTTATGTGGGGCTCTCCTCCCCCTTCTGGGGAGGACAGCCCCACATAACCGCCGGCTCGCCACAGCCGGGGTATGCAATTTAATGCATTTTCCTCAGGGGAATAAAAAAAAGGTACCGAGAGGTTATATGATATTAGTAAAAATGTGTTAAACTGCCTTCAATTATATCGTATAACAGTCAAAATAAAGGAAACAAATAACGATCGACAGTGATGAATGAGTGTCAACAAATATTTCCAATTTCGGCACATTATTGTGAAAAACTTAGATAAGGCAAGATTATTATAATATAGTTACTTCAAAGTCCCTGAAGACATCCCGTATATCGGGCTTCTTGGCCCTGGAAGCGGCGCGCTTCCGGCGGACGGTGCGGTTGAGGCGGCGTACGCGGCGACGCACGGCAGCGGCCTGTTCGCGCGGTAGCGGCCGCACTGCCTCGCCCAGCTGCGCCTCCGTCACCTCCAGGCCTGCCTGCGACGGCGCCGCTAGCGATCCCAGCCCAGCCGCCTGCAACCATTCTGCTTCGAGCTCGCCTTCTGTGAACAACAAACGACTATTCTATTTCTCTTGTTTATGCGATAATTAATGAGATCGACAGTCGATCGTTCATTGTGATAAGTAAATTCTTCCGCCATTTTAAAATGGTGATGGAATTCGGACTGGACTGTGCCGTCGCTTGCTTTCCTGAACGCACATAAAAAGTATTAAACTTGTCTATAGATAATATATATTAGGAAGTAGATAAAATAGTTTGTTGTAAGAGATGTGACAACTTAAACAAATCGCAACATCTGGCCAGCGTGTTGTAATTAGTCCTATTTTTCATTCTAAGGAGTCCAGTGTGATAGTTTATGGCTATAAGTGATCATAAGGTCTTAAAGCCCGTTTTCAATATGCAATTTGTCGCTAAACAAATAGGCTACCGCGGTTTGAACTAATGGTTAAGTCAGTCTATTGACGTAAATAAAATTACCTACTTGATATAAAGCATCCACTGAACATATATCCTAATCTAGAATTTGTTTAACTAATTACTCTGTTGACTGAGTCCGACTCATTACCATTTATGCACGACTCCACCGAGAGGCACAGGTCTACCCTAACTAGTTATGTTAAGCTTACGTCTACCACGCGGAACAATGGTTCAGCATGGTTGACAATGTATTTGCAATGGCAAATAGATAGACGGTAGTCTTCACATATTTCTTTGAATGTATGCAAGTCGCTTCACATTTTTTTCCTTCATAATAAGAGCGTCAGATAATTTAACATATAAAATTGGAAAAACTAAAATCCTATTGCTACATGGTAGGATCGAGTTTAAACCCCCGATTCAAATCGAGACACAGAGCAGACACCTTCGCCCACTATTTAGAATTGCATATTGTTATTATTATTAATATACACAACAAATAGTAGACAAATTATGTGTTTGGGTTTTTTGTAGAAAGCCTATTTTTATTTATCTTTCGCACTGAATTTTTTATATATATTATATATTTATAATAATGAACGTATCGTAATGCATGCCTTTCAGAAACTTTTTCATCGTCGTGTTTACACATGCTGGCTGACCTTTGATTGTCAGTACGAAGATTAATCAGATAATTAATTGATTATGCACGATTGATCCTTTTCGTGAATGAAGATAATTGTCGTACAACGCCAACAATCCATCAACTGTATACACAGGTGATTTTGAACGCCGGCAACAATTAGTCTATAAATCTATAGCTATAGAGAAAACCATATTTATAAGTCTAGAGAATCGAATTATCGCATAGTTTATTTTCATAATTTTAATTGACGCTCTGTCAGAACAGTTTCACAACAGATTTAAAATTATATGGTTTTATAAAGTAGGTTTTTAAGTATATTTTACTTAATTTTTCCTGAATTTCACAATAAAAATAGGCGTTGCATAGAAGTCAAATGACAATTTACCAAAAAGATGAATTATAGTAAATAAAAAGTAAGTAAAAATAAGATAAATTAAAATGTTTGTAATTAATTAGGAGGTTTTAATCAGAGCATTGGTGGCGGCGTGGCCTCTTGATGACCCTGGTTAACGAATCAGATGGCCCGGGGACAATCCTGCTATGTACCAAAAGAATTACATTTTTGAATTTCATATGTACATTTATGTGACGCTCCAACGACGAAGGAAAATATCGTAAAGCAATCTGAATACACCTGCGAAGAAATTCAAATGTATATAACCAACCATTTCGCACTAATTTTGAATAATGATGGTGATGGTAATGGTGAATATTAACAACCAGTTATAGCCAGATAGGGACGTATATGAGCTGTGATGATGAATGATGATTTTTAATAATAAAAATCTGTCTGGTATGACATATTATTTAATGATCAAATATAAAAATTAATTTACCATCAAGAGTAGATGAAAAGCCATTTTTATGAGGCAATTACAAAAAGATATAATTTAAAATAAATAGCATGAATAATTGAATTGCATTACAAAATTTCCCAATATTTTGTATTGCTTACATAATATTTGAAAAATCTAGTCGATAAAAGGAGGATCTGGCCAGGTGAAACAATACAACCATACCAATATTTTTAGCAGAGAGCAGAGCATTCATTACGCTGTTTTAATTTGAATCCTAAAACCTGAAGATTGCAACATAAGTACATAGGTATAGTTTCCTAATGCTCTACTTGCTAAACATAGAAGTGATAGACAGCATCCTGTGACTAACCGATTACCAAGCAACCTGTCAACACTCTGTAGTAGTGGTACAAATTAGTTATAGTGACGGGAGTACGCCTGTAGGTTGCTCATTTGAAGCCCCAGTACGATATAAAGTCAATGACCTACCCTCTACTGACGTGCTATTGACAATTGATTTTCATTAATTTCCTTATCTTTAAAATTAAAACATTAAAACTTTAAATCTTCCAGCTGTATTTAAAGTTTTATTAAATTTTTATATTATCTTATTTATATATTATTATTCATTATTATTTTATTACTACAACGGTAGCAAATTATTATTATGTAATATGTGTAATATATCTATTAATAATTATTATATTTGTGTTTAATATTTATGTATTAATATTTATGTATGTATTATATATATATTTTTATATATGTAAGTATATTTGTATATACTGTATAGGTGTTATCTTTTAGTAGATATACATATTGTTAAAATAAATATTTAATTAAAAAATTAATTACTAGATTCGAATACACTTGAGTCATCTCACCATTCTACTACTTCCACTACTTAGGGCTGACTGGAAGAAATCTCTTTTAGAGATAAAGTCCACCTTTTGTTTACTTTATTAGTCTTAATAACAATATTTGATTTACTACATGTACTATAATATAAAGTGTATTAAATCTATATATATAAAAGGAAAGTCGTGTTAGTTACACCAACTTATAACTCAAGAACGGCAGAAACAGATTTTGGCTGAAATTGATAGGGAGGTTAGCTTAGAGCCAGGAGACGGACATAGGATACTTTTTATCCCGTTTCGACAGCCGTCCTGTGTGACTTGACATGAAACGTCAGTCACTAAAAACGTTGGTATAACAAAAAAGAATCAGACTTGGAATAACAAAACGCAAATGACAGCTATGTAATTGACGTAAAATGACAGCTATGTAATGACGTATGGATGACAATTTGATATTTGTTGAAGAAATCAATATTAAAACTATTTCTATTAAAATAAATAATTAACAAGTGGATTGAAGTGAAGTGAAGTTTAATAATAATCCGCGACCAAGACGATCGAATCTGGTTAGTAAATTGATGAACAATGTTAATTTACGCTACGATTAATGATAGGAAATTCAAAGGGTGAGTAAGTTCTCATTCCGAGGATCCCGATGACCCAACCGATATGCCGTTTGAATTTAAAAGACTTCAATTTCCGATACGTCTTGCATTTGCCATGACAATCAACAAATCACATAGGCCAATCCTTAAAAGTTTGTGGTTTAAATCTAGAACATCATGTCTTTCCCCATGGTCAATTATACGTGGCATGTTCAATGGATCGGAAGACCATCTGCGTTGTTTGTTTTTGCCGCCTGATAATAAAAACAAAAAAATGTCGTGTATCACAAGGTGCTTAAGTGGAGAGCAACCTATGTACTAAAATACAGAAATAAATAATGAATGATTAATGTAGTTATTTAATTTTTTTTGTATTTTTTCGAATAATAAAAAATAAAAAAAAAACTGCTTATATTTATTGCCATTAAGGCGAAACAAAGTTCGCCGCGGTCAGCTAGTAAAAAATAAATAAATAAAAATAAAGATTGTAATTAATCCTGCAACAATAAATTTGGATAATTGTCTAATTTCTTCTTATATTGATATAGGCAATGACGTATATAATTATATATGTAGCTTTTTCTATAGCTGTCGAATTCTATTCCAAATATATCTAGAGTTACTGTGGTGCAGATTAAAGTTATTTGTGTGCTTTTCGAGGCGGGTGAACTTTGTAAGCTTCGTCGACTATTTATAACCATATCCCGCAGATCATCCGGCGGAACAAAAGATTAACTGGCTTAATTTTTATGGGCAGTATTTAAATGGGAATAAGAATGTAAGACGAAAAATACAATAATGAAAATAAAATACAATGCTGAAATTATTTCAGGACCACTATATTAGATACGGCTATTATCTTTTTAAGACGTGAAGACTAATTCTACTCATGTTGAAAATTAAGAAGAGTACTTATTAAATTGTATTTAAGAAATGCATGTTAATCTAACAAACATAGTAATGTAAAGTCGACTTCTAGAATATTTATAGTCACAGAAATATTCTAAATATTCATGGTACATTTTGTAAACAAATGTGCCATGAATATGAAAAATATTATTGAATGTGTTCCCATGTTTAATTTTCAACTCTGATCCCGGATGTAACCCAACCGCGAGTATTCACGATGACAGATAAACATCCTCGTTATTCTCAAACTTGAGAATGGTCTTGTTTATTTAACGACAACGCTTTACCACAAATCCCTCTCCTTGAAGAAAAATTGAAAGAACTTAAATCAAATGACTACCGGAATTCCAATTAAGAAGTAAAAATATTAATATACTTAGAACAATTGACATATAGTAAATCTACATTAATATCATGTGATAATCATTATAGCATCTGACCGCAAATACCTTCTCAAATAAACATATTACTTACCTTACCTTTACCTTACTTGCCTTACCATCACTTTTAATCAGGAATCAGTTTATGACCTAAATTGAATAGAATATCGTAGATATTTCGTACTTCGACGTATCTGCACGATTTATCCGGCGCTACTGACTGCATATTCAGTTATAAGTTGAATAAAGATTCATGGAAAAAATGATAATGATATCTTTATATCATTATCTTTTTTTTTTGCGAAATTAATACCACGACTGAAACGCGACAACGAAACGCTCATCTTTAATCAAAAACTAGCTGTGATAACTCGAGTTTAAGCGATATAGATAAAGATGCAATATTTTAACCTCTAGAACTCTAACCATTGACAAGTGTTTAGAGATTACAGTTAATTATGTTAAGCTAATAATCAAACTAAATTAAACTCGGTACTTAGTATAGAAATAGCATCATCAACCTTAGGGGCAATAGACTCTCATTTCGCTTTCGGACTTACCTATTACGTATTTTGCGTGAAACCGACATAAAGCTCCCATAACACACATGAATAGCAATTATAGACTTAGGCATTACTGACGCACATATTAAATGAGACAAAAAATGTATTATACTGTTTCATTCATAGAAATTAATATTATTTTTCGCTATAATTTCACAAATTGGTAGCTTTGGTAACTACACATAATGTTCTGGATTCCGGATTTATTTAGTCTGTAATTTTAGTAATGACTTTTTAGATTAAGTTAAAAAGGAATCCTTTTAAATCCTTTTAAAGGCGAAAAAATATATCACAATTTGAGTACAAACGTTTTTCTAAGAATGATTAAGTGTTCATACACACTTCATCATTAAAGTTTCGACAGTCAACCAACAAGATCTCAAAATAAGCTAACATTAATAAATTAAATTTATAATAATTAGTGTTCAATAACACTTCTTTGTTTACTAGAGCACTAAGCAACTTAACTATTCGTCACTTTAATTTTCCAAAGGACCCTTGTAAATTATATTAGAATTAAAATATTCAACTAAAAATAAAACCGATGCAGAATTAGTTTGAATAGCGGAATAGGGCCAAAAGCTTAATTGTAAATAAATTAAAAAGTACCGCGCATCAAGCTGTGCGCATCGCGGTCGCGGCGCACGTCAAACTGCGCACGCGGCGTGCGCTTATTATGCGCTCTTATTTATAGACTGGGTTCAGATCAAACTGATCGCGTATAATACTAAGATGTAGACGTTTCCGATTAATACAAGTGCATGCGGAAATTGTGGCATGCCTTGAGCTAGTGATCTATGCAATTGTTGACCAGATAAAGCCATAAAATAATAATCATGGTGGTAAAATAGGTGCTATTTATCTTTGTATTGATTAATTGTCGTTATTCAAACATTTTATTATGTAATACATTTTAAAATAGATCTCGTCAAATTATTTGTAGATATTACTACCAAATTTGTGATGGTATTTTGTAAAAAATTGTAATATTATAAATTGTTTATATCAAGGCTAGCTACGATCAGCAACACGTCAAACTTTACGAAAACTGCTATTACGATCGGTATTAGAGCTGTCTGAAGATTAACAGGTAAACAAACAACACACACTAAATATTTATGCTAACTCTTAATTGAGTATCTACTCGTAGTTAGCGGAGTTATTTTTAACTATCGTCATCGTCATTTCAATTAATTTATCATCGTCATCACAACTCTTATCCCATCCCTAGCAGGAGTACAAACCTGCCCTTTGTTAGGACTTTAGTCAACTACTACTCTACTACTCTTGGTATTTCTTCGCAGAAGTATGTAGATTACCTCACGATGTATTATTTCTTCGCAGAAGTATCTGATAAACGTACGTATGAGATATGATAATACATTCGTACATGACAGGATCGACCTGGGCCTTCCGATTAGAAAGATCACTGCCCAAATTAAAAACAAAATTAGACGCAAACGCAGACGCATCCCAACAGAATGTATGTCAATGTAATGTAATGTTCAGTTATATCAAATTAAAGCTTTAATTTTCTCAGATTTCGTTGATCCAATAAACTTGAAAACATAAAAAAACATATAGTAATATATAATGGAACATATTAAGTAGTAAATTAACTATTATACAATATATTTTTACAATATAATTACAATATAAAAAATACAAGCGCTCTAATTATCATACTAACAGAGAGATTATAAATCTAGACTTATGGTCGATTCTAGCAACGACGTTATAAAATTGAAGATTTTTGAAAAATGTGTACCTGCATCTAAACTGATCAACCTTGCGATCTTCCAACTTAGAAACACCACCATTTTTACCCCCAAAACACACTTAAACATAGAACACTATCCAACAGATGGCTCACTGACGTCTCTAAAAACACACTGATTGACACACAAGGATAGAGCAGGAAACTTAAGCAGCCATTAAAAGCGACCTCCCAGGCTGCATGTTTAGCTAATAACGACATTGAAGACCCTTAAGAACAGTAAACAGATAACAAAAGACAATAAACGTGATCATTGGACCAAACAGATTACAATGAGTATAGTTTAATGTGTTGACCTAAGGACGGTTTTATGCCATGTTTAAATATAGAATATATCTAATACCCAGAAGTTAATGATCAAACATCGTTTTTTCATTAATTATTCATTGTTAACGCGATTGTATACCAATTTTAATGACAATTGAACTTGCTGCAAATGTAGTCAAATTAAAGAAAGATCGCACGAAGGTTTAATTCTCCACTTTTTAAGGATATTTGCATAACTGCACTATAGATCACCACTACGATATCGATCTCCCATTTAGAGGCCTGTTTGACATTTTTCATAACACTACTTTGCTAGTGTCTGTAGTACCTACTTTAAATCACCTCATCGCGCTTGTTAGACTAGCCATAAACTACACCTATACCGACAGCTGTTCTGCCATGTTTTACTCCTCTTCATTTAATTAAACGCACTATGAAAACTTCTCCTCTCACCCTATATTGGATACACTGGATATTTTAAACGTACCGCTCGTTTGAAGTTTTTAAACCATTTTGTATAGTAGTTAATATCATCAATTAAATCGTTAACATAATCAGGCAAAGGGAGCAAGATTTGCAAGAACGCAAAAAATAAGTTATAGCCAAAAAAGTATACAATTAGTTAATAACGAAATTAATTTAAATCGTAACCGTTTGGTTAGTTGAATAGTGAATGAACCAAACATTGTTTCGTCCGGATTATATACATTTATTTCATATTGTTTGGAAATCCATATTCATTCATTCATTGTACATATTCATGAAAGGTTTTTGGAAGATATCTTCTTTATTTGTATCATTCTTGATACAAAAATTCAACATTAGTTCTAAAACCTTCATGTATAGGCAAATGCTTACATATATTTCATGCATAATCTATATTTCTATGTAACTTACAACTCACTGATAGGAAAAGGAGCCAATATTAGCATTTTAGCGCCTATTAAACTTCGTTTGAACAAAGTAATATTTACGAAAGCTTACAAAACTTTATACGTCTTTACGCTTTAATTGCTCACTGTATACTGATAATATACTTACTTTGTGATGAGATGACGCAGAAAAATATTACATAATAAATTGAAGGAACGTTATCTTTTATCTCGACAGCATGTAAGCCTCTGATTATTTTGATGAGCTTTCAATATAGGCTACTGATTCTCATTATCTCCTATTATTTTAGCGCAGTTATTTACAACGATTGACGTATTTAGCTATTTATATACGACCTCTAGCTATTTTTATTTTCACTACCAAGTGCTTCTAATGATAGAGATATGTTTCTAAAATGTTATGTAAACACGCGTATAGAACAGCGATGTCAATATAGGTTTTGATTTGGAAAACTGAATTGTTCAAAATTTATGAGAAATAAAAATAAAACATCGGAAACGAAAACAGTTTTTATTTTGTAAACAATCTAAGATTAAGCGATGGCACTCAATTGGGCATTCGATGCAAATATTGAAAGTGGCCCCAGATTTCAGACTAGTCGGTAAGTTTGATTATTACAAAGTGTGTCAGCGTGTCAGTGTTATCCGTGTCCACGACTCGCGGAATGATAAACGAATCGACACGGAATTAATCCTACTAATAATATAAACGCGAAAATGTGTATGGATGTATGTTTATTACTCTGTCACGTAAAAACTACTGAATGGATTTTAAAAAAACTTTACAATAATAAAGCTTTAATATTAATACTCGTATGTGGCTACAATTTACAAATATATATGTCACGCTAATACTCGTACAAGCTACTCGAAATACTAATCCAGTGCAGACGAAGTCGCGGGCTCCAGCTAGTTGAACATAAATTCGAGAAATGAAGCAAACATGATGTATTGAAAAAAAACTAATCACACCTAATTCTCTCCGCAATGTAAGGCATAAATGTAATTAAAAAACGATACTTCGCCTTTTTATTGTCCCAATGTAATAAGGAAGCGGGCCTATAACCACTATCCGGGCACTTCGCAAGTAAGTAATTGCGATGATTTCCCTTACTTAACGATATCCATAGGAGAAAAAGAGACGATGACACGTGTATTCTAAATCCATCACCGCACACGTAAAAATAATGGTGTACTAAAAAGGATTCTTCACCTATTGTTCACTTTAAACATTCAATTACAAATGAAGAAGGAATTGAACAAAATGCAAACTGTTAAGAGCAAATGTTCAAGAGTAAATTAAATCTCACAAACTTTACTTCTTTTTAAATATCAACTTATCTATAAAATAAGATTTGACAAATAGTTTAACTGAGTCAGTGAATTTATGAAGTATAAAAATAAATTGAACCGGTCTGTTTTGTAGTTTTGTAGGCTGTTAAGAATGTTAATGTAATTTACCGCTTGGTTACCTTTATATTTGTGAAACTAGTCTTAGACTGCGAGATGTGGATTTTGAATACATACTCGTATACAAAAGTATTTTTTGATGGAAACATTAAAACTACACATTATATCACTACTATTCCATCCTGAAATTCAATAAAGACATGGAAGGATTTTTTTAAATTAATAATGCATTTTTAATGTTGGTATACACACAGCTCAAAATAAGGATGTACCGTTTGAATGCGCCCACTCTAGAGGTAAATCGGGGACAGTGTGTTAAGGAGTACCTGACAGGCATCGAGTGCATTACAATCGATTTCGCTAATCGTTCAAAGGATTCTTTGCGGATTTGTTCTACCTAAACGAAGACTTTCGTGGACATTCCATGATGAAAGTGTGTCACGTATTCGATTTTGAAAATCGAAAAACATGAAAGCCACAAATAGATTACACAAGATTTAAGAAATGTACTTAGCCAATAATATTATATTATAAAATTCAGTTTTTCAAACTTGTTTTATTCATTATAAAGAATATAGTAAGAAATAACTCTGTGTGTCATCATATCAATATCATATCATCACAGATTATGTAAGTGCTTATCGAAGAGCTCGAGCCTTTTTTAACTTAGGTCAACTATGCTGATGTTTAGTGGAGTTTGGTCAACACCATCTGCAGCTTTATATTTCATCTTATATTGTATCACGAAGTTTTCCTTACCATACATAAATTAATCTAATTTATCATATAGTGATCCTAATTTATCAGCGATAAAATCAGTTTATTATAAAATATAATCATGTAATTAAGTTGACAAACTATGTAGGTTAGGTACCTAACTACATAATAGATATTCATAGGCACTTTCATAAATTTTTCGAGCACGCATGAATTCATTTGAATACATAGGATATTCATTATATATAAATATTATATATGCGGATCACAGCTTACAAGCAAAACAATGCTTGCGTTCCTACGCCTCCGTGCAAGCAAACGTGTATGCCATGTGGCTGCAAGTTGTCAAGGATGCTTCATTGGTCATCACGTTTCCTACTTGTACTGTTATATTTAGGTAAAAGTTCTTCTCTTCAGATCTTAACCACCAAAAATATTTTTTCGAGCTTACTATTTCATATCCATCCGTAACATAAGTACCGAACCGTGCTAATTACGCGATTCATCATTTTGAATATTACGTTATAAAACGCTTTATTATATATTGTTTCGTTGCTCATGCTATGGGGCTGGTACGCTAGTAGCTACCACCGACTTACATAACTAGCGGCTTATCACAACAATTAATCAACTTTTATTATATTTCTCCATAATATGGAAAATAAAGTAGTAATTAGCTGTCCTACGATTACTCGCATTAGCTTTGGTTTAATTGTTACATATAAACCAAAGCTCAGATAAAATAATGCTAGTTAAAACCAATAATATATAACTTTATAATTTACATATTATTCAAATTAAATACTTATATGAATCTCTCAACATCTATGAACGGTCTCAACAAACATTTGGGTGCTTCCATAGAAGTAAGTCGACATGCTTTAAATAATGAGGAAGTCAATTAGCATACATCATAAACAAAGAATAAATTGATGATTTCAAACGTAGATTAGGCTGCGTGCACAGAAGCGTCAATTATTCGCATGACAAAACGTGAACACGAGTTACGTTTAAAATGCTCCCCCTGTTGTACTATACATTACAATATTAATATTTTGAACAGAACAGAATCTGAACATTACTTTTATTAACTATAATTTTTTGCTCTTTTGTGGCAATGATAAGTCGTTTCTTATAGTTGTCGTTTATATAAAGTAGGTACTCGTAGATTGTTAGAGGCTATCGAAGTGAAAGCTAATATGGCCAATAGACATTACCTACTTAACCCAAAAATAGTGAATAAGGGACGATATCATGTGTGTATGAGTTTTATTTTCGTCGGTTGGATATATATGATATATCTGGTTGATGAGATTATTCCCGTATTAGTATGCCGCGGCACGCGCAACATGATTGTATAGCTAAACATATTAAATATGTTGTTCGTTTATACCGAGAATTTTCCGTCATCTACTTTAATTGTATGTCGGTGTTGATGTATAATATGTCTGTTTGTAGATATATGATGCATATCTATAAGTACATTCTTTGAATAATTGAATGGTTTGTGTATAGAGTAGCATAATTATCTCTAGATGCTTGACAAGTTAATGACGTACCTAAATCAAGTCTACCTAACTAAAATTTAATAATAATTAAGTAGGATGGTATAATTAAAACTTAATGGAAAATAGAGTATATCCTAAACTTGCGTTTAAATTGTAGTTTCTTTCAATCTAAATCCTTATTGAATGATCTAGATTGAAAGAAATCTGACAATGACCGATAAATGTATCATTGTATTGTCAGACAGTGATCAATTCAGTCATTCTCTAATATGTTGTTGGAAGCCGCCTCAACAATGTTTAACATAAAGAGCGATGCGATTTTAATGTGTATTCGAATAATTTGCGTATTCGATGTTTGTGCCACTATAATGATAAGAGAAGCATTTTTGAATACTGTCTCTTTTTCATTCGGTAAACGTTCACTCCAAACTAGGTAATCGATCTAACACCCTCCATCGTTGGCAACATACCAGATTCGATAGTTATGCTGATTCGACGAAATGGTTATGCTGCAAGTTACAAATACAAACTTTCTTATAAGATATGTACTACTGTGTATATTATTTATTAAAAAAAATTAACGCAATGTTGGACGTATCCCGGAAATAGATCTCTTCCAGACAACCGAAGAGAAGAGAGTTAGAACAAATATACAAAACATTTGTAACAAAACAAGTGTTGTACAAAAGCCAAGCCCCCGTACCATGAGCAACGAAACAAAATTGCAATCAAGCAAACCAAGCTAAATAAAAATGGAAACAACGAACAAAGGTGCCACTTATAATGTTAATAGATACCAATTGCTGCGAAGGCTGCACTGTCACGTTTTTCAAACGTCTCCTTTAAAAGACATATCCATCAATATAACAGTAATCTAAACAAGATTATAATGGCATACGTCAGTTAGGAAAAAACAAACAAGTTGTTATTATGCATTATCAGCACTGATTTAACATAACAGTATATGTAAAATAAACAAATGATGTTTGTTTATAAAGCAAACTCACATTACGTACTTTTTCTTTATCCTAAATACATTTACGCTTTCGATATACGTTTGAAAAAGATTCTACTGCAAAATATCGCCTAATAAAATCGAATAGTCTAGACTACCTAAAATGTAGAAAAAGGTGTATGAATATGGAGAAAAAAAAATGGAATAAAATAAATATTTTTAATTACTTAACAAAATCTTTTTAATTATACAGTTAAATATAAAGGGACCCAGACATTTCAATTGCCAGTCCTAATTTCTAACAGGATTTAGAAAATAAATATTAATAAATGTGTTTAACAATAATACAATTTTTATAGCAAATATTTATATTGAGCTCTGTCGTTCATAAATTATAATGGAAGTTCAGTTTAAACTATTTATTTTAAACTTTCAATTGACGATTATATAATAATATAGAAAGAGAAAAATCTTGTTTTCTTTTTTCTCCCACAGTTATCAGTCACTAATACTTTAAATGTATATAATTATATAAAGTTATTATGTAAATACTTAATGGACAAAATAATTTTTATCTCAATTAGAAATAGAGTAAATTTTCTAAATATGATTATACATTATTATGAACATAAGACTTTTCCTCTGTCATTTTAATTCGTTCAGTTATAAACACAACTTATAACAATACACATTGTTGTCAGATTAGGGTCTGAAAACATCGTGACAAACGCACAATAGCTCTGAAACACATAATTAGCCCTCTCGATTTGCTTAAACAGTGGGTCGGTAGCAAGAAAACCGACAACTGAACTGTAGATAGCGCAGGGTTCCCACTAGACATAAATACCTTTTATAAATTTATTTTTAATTTTTTTTAGATATTTTCAATTATCAACAGTGCCTTTTTAATAGAATATAGATTACTTTTAATTAATTCATACTCACCGAAGTCACACACAGACGTAAAAAAATAATCAAAATCACATACAGACAGACAGCAAATATAAAAAAATCCACAAACCATAAAAAAAATCACATAGAAGCTTTTTTCATATATTATCAGAAATATGTGAATGAGAAATATTTTATGAAATATTTAAGTTTTCGATATTTTTTAATACTGTAGTGATTTTTCGTTGCAGATTAATAGTATTTAAATGACCATATATTATATATTCCGAGCCCTGACTGCTGGTTCCCACGCTCAGGTAGTAGAAAGGTGGGTGGCGCGCGCGCACCGTAGCGAATGTCGACCCTTCGCTACCTACCCAGCGGATCCCAGTTGGGAACCACAATGTCTTTACCAATGCATTTTATATGGTTACCCGTGAACACCTTTCATAGCTTTTCACGCATTATCACGTCTTGTCGTGTCGAATTGATGAACAACTTTGATATATTCGTATGATAAAAAAATATATTTAGGAATCAAACGTGTTTTTGTTTTGTTCTTTCGTACATTTATTTTTCGACAAATTTAATAACATTGAGTATGTACTAGGATAAATCTGAGAATATCAGCATTTCTCTTTAAATGTGTCTTGTACTTTTTTGTTAACTTTCTTTAAAGCTTCAATTTAGATCTGACTTTCTACTATTTTATTTGAACTTATAAACCTTACTAATACATATTATAAATGCGAAAGTAACTCTGTCAGTTGTACTTTATATAATACACTCGAATTTTGCTTAAAGTCTCTTATTTTATACATTCACATGTGTCTCGTCGATGTGTATAGAATAGATTTGTTCAAAGTAAATGAAAATTTAATGCAAACAAAAATAATGATAATGTGAAAGCATTCGAAATGATGGAGATTAGAAATATGTTATTGTCTTTTTTTAAATATTTAATTTTACATACTTATGTTAAATAAAATATACGTTTAACTATCTGGCCAATATTTTCTTGCGAAATTACCTCATTTCGGATTGACACTCGATCATTATATTCTATAGAATTTCTCTTAAACATGGAAAGTGCAACATTTGTAGGTAACAATGGCATAGGTGGTAACGTGGAGACTCCCACAAGAAAGTGTTAAGTGCACAATAAAACTATTAGCTTTCTGGTGCTCAGTAAGATCATAATATCCACTGAATTTACTTGTTTAAAGAATGTTCTAGAATAATTAGTATAAAGTTACATAGTCTGCATATATAACCAATGGTACCAGATATCATTTTTCGGGATTCCATTAATAATGATTTCTTAATACAAAATTTTCGGCAATGACTCGTAGTGGCAGAGCAAAATGTGCTCCTGCTTGGTTTTATTGGTGTTAGGGCCAGAGTCCATCACGTTATAGTCCGCTAGCTATTACCGTGTAACTTAAACTTATGTTAGTCGCCAGAATAACAATGCTAATAGCAATATCATGTGGAGTAGCGAAACGCATCTATGTATCGGATAAACTCTATCTCTCTCTAAAAAAACACTATGTATATATTGCTCTATCAGATAGAGCAATATACATAGTGTTTTTTTAAATTTAGAAATAAAAACAGACGTCTTGATAACATTATTAGATATCTTTTCAAAAGACATTTTATTAATAAAATTTACGTATTGGTAAATCCATATTATCTCAATATCCCATATCTTTAAAAGAACGATTTTAACGTTTGCTAATCGAGACGTCGTATACATCTTAAAAATACAATATAGATACAGCTCAACCTCATGAGATACGTCAATAACTAAACGTTTCATTTTAAAAGGGTATTTATGAAATTTGTTCTTTTTCTTTAATAAATTAGAGGTGGGCTCATCGCATCTTACTTTACGTAGTCAATATTGCAAAAATAACCGTGTTAAATTATGACAAATACATGAATGGTACTAAAAATTTCAGAACTAGGTACACTTACTTTTTTCCGTAGACATACTTGACTATGTACATCCAAAAGTCTGTCAATTTGCACTAGTTGCTAAAAGATTAGAGAAGCCGATATAAACTTTGTATTCCGGTTTCGCCATTGCCGAATATACTTAAACGTCAAAGCTTTGCTTCATGGCATACCTATTGACGGATACTTGACCTTATATGGAACACACATTAGCGTTAAAAGCTACTGTTATAATGTTGTTTAAGGTTAAATACTTAATATATCAAAAATAAAGGACATTAAATATTAAGGATATAATTAACATTAAGAAATATTTTATAGTGATTCAGATATGATGGATAGTAAGTGGTTACAGTCACATATAGTAATGTGGTATGATTTATAGTCAAGCTGTAACCCTCCACAAAAACAAGATGTGCATTATCAACATGCGATATAAGATATAAATCACAACACCCAGTAATTTCACTTCCACCGGAACACAGCAATACACAACATATTGCGACAGAAATAGGTAACGCGAATATATTCAAGAAGACGAATCTGGTATAGTATCCGGTAAATATTTGGCTACATGTTACGTACATGAGAACTACAATATTTATAAGGTCTATAGCAAAATAATCTAGAAATAATAAAATTACATCGACACAATTATATAAATTTTGTTATCATTTGGCATTGTTGGGCACACAATAGACTGTCAATCGCTCACAGCAGATAAATACAAAGAAAAGTCACGAGTGCGATAACGTGTCATGGACCGTCGTTAATCTTGTCATGTTGTTGAATGTTACATTATCAATCAAATCAAAATCTATAAAGATATAAATTTCATTTGTCTTTAATGTGTCCCTCACCATTTTTAAATGCTACCGACATCAAAAGATGTTATTAAATAATAAGTCAGTTATATATCTAGAATACATTTAACAGACGCTTTTTAATCATAAAAAAACATATCATAAAAAAGTTAATAATAACCTTTATTAGCACATACACCTTTATTATTACAAATAGTATATAGACAATGCCTGTGCTTTCTGGACAAAACGAAGCAGAACAACAAGAAGACAATAGCAAAAAGCAATTTGCTTTTGTCTGTTCTTGCTTGCTAAAGGAAAATGTGCTAGAGGAACTCACATACTGAGTCCAGTTAAGTTAAAATTTATCACGGATTTTTGTTTGTGATGCAACTACAAATTTCCTTTATTTGTGCTACATGGCATTATTCATTCCTGAGAAAAAGGCTCATGATAGACAACGCATTGATCATATAATGGTTCGGTATTATTGGTATCTAGTACGAAATATTAAAAAGTAATACAACAATTACGCGCCACAATTAATCCTTATTTGGAAAAGTCACAATAAAATCAAAAATATCTATATATTCTATGACAAAGCTTTGAAAATAACATACATATTCAAACCAAATCACAGATTTCATTGTTTGCAAAGGAACTCGATATAGAGATGAAGTCACTGAGGCACTGTCATTACCATGTGATGTGATGCTGCTGAATATGTATGAGACGAACAACGTCCAAGTGAAGGACGCGCAGAAAAACATAGTAATAATTAATTTCATACCTAAGCTGGCTTGACATGGACATTGCCAACACGAATTTATTGATTAAACACATTGAGAGATTGCCTCTAGCGGGAAAGTAGTTCAAATAGTTTAGTTGGCTTTTTTGCACATAGGAGTCTCGAAATATACTATCGTGTTTGCAGATAAAAATAGCTGTATTCAAAGATTTTTTCAATAGTCTTACCGAAACACTTCGTTCTCATACCGGTCCAAGGTTTAAGGCAGAAGAAGATTTTATGGCACATGAGAATTTTAGACTGTTATGGATTCCGCTGTCGTAAATAAAAACGATGATTGCGAAATCATTTTAAATAAACTATCCTCACGTCCATTTATGTTATATTTTATGTTGTTGTTTATAAGATACTCCTCTGCCTGATTCTATAGATCGGAATCAAATATACAAAATGTTATATTTCCATAGGTCGAATCCCGGCTTTGGAAAGAGACGTTTGGAAAAGTTTTTGAATGGTATTTTTTTCAAAGGTAAGGAAGGTTGCCGTATAAGCACATTGTGCTAATTCAATGTGTTTTTTCTCCTGACGGGGTTTCTTTTATTCAGCACGTATATGCGTACCTATTAGGTATGTAACCTAACCAAATAAATAAATTAGCCTTTTTGAAATCATTTCTAAAAATAAATTTTTGCTTATTCAATAATCAATGTCCTATACCAACATATTATTTTTAGTACCATACTGTTAAAAATCCAATTTCTTTTACTTGAATGCAAAATTCTTTTCCAGGCTTTTAACTGTGTAAAAGTTGCACTAGAATTATCTCTTTTATTTTTATTACGGCCACATTAACAATTATAACGTCTGTCAATCTCCGTCTAGCTTGTCTATTTTTTGTTATTATATTAGAAACGCTTTGTAACAGTTCTATGAGACGAATCTGTAGAGCTTTGATCTTGGCTGTAAACTTGTTATAGAAGGCTTAATACCTATGGACTTTGCTTTTGCTACACAAATCACTAATCAGATATGGATTTAAGAAAAAAACCCGTTATGGTCCGATTAGCCCGATAATCAACGTGGTATCGTGTCTTAGGTATTATTTTTAACTTTATATTATACAGCACTAGTTTCAATATAACCAAATGAAGTACTCTTCGTACAAAATTTACAATTATATGTGTTCCACATAAAAAACTTAATTTAACCTTATAAGACAATGTATCTATATATAAAAATCCCTATATATAAATAAAAAAGTGTAACTTTTTAAACCATTACAATATCTAAGCTCATACCGGCATTTTTGGCAATGTATGAGTGTAAATGGCGTCAACTTGTTGCAGATATGACAACGACAAACCATCATTATAATATGACATCAATAAGAACACTCAGTACTGAAATCAACAATGTATCAATTGTCAAACAGTTTTTATCCAATTCCTTTCCGAAATAAAAATATTTTACTGTTGATCAAGAATTATATTAATTTAACAGTTGCAATAAATACAAAACATATCTCAAATAAAGTAAACACGAGATATTCAATTATATAATAAGCAATTATATAATATGTCATGTAATTGGCACGAAAAAATGTACCATACCTTAATACATTATACTTATAATATTTGCTGTGTCATGTTATTAAGAAGGCAAGAGCGAAGATGAAGGATTATTTAAATCAATAAACATGATTTCGTTTTATAAGCGTCGTTCACTGTCCATTGCCGCGTGAGCTTGCTTTTGTTAGGCAGTCGCAGTATTTTAGTGACTTAATGAATAGCTGAATAAAAGAAAAAAAAAGTATAGATACAAACTCCTTGTATGAATTTGATGCGTTGCGTTATTTGTATCACATCAAAGGATAAATTGATAGGAAAAAATATTATTTGTCCGAAATTAACGAAATACCGCATGTTATTATTGAAGTTAATTTTATTCACTTTTATAGTAGAAATTTTATATTATGCTTTATTATTTTTAGATTATTTTTCAATAATAATTGTTTGGATGGTTTTTCTACAATTAGAAGAGATATGTTTTATCATTGGCACTATACTATCCTAATCTGTAGACTACAATATAGTAACGTTACCTGTATATAATAAATCGAACTAAGAATAATAAGTTTTATTCAATCTCATAACCATTGTATAGAGTTAATAACCTATTCTAACTTAGTTTATTTGCTACTGTTAAAGCTCTAATTTTCTACTGGGGAAAGCAGTGGATCGTTATCGATCCAGATCATTATCGATTCAGATTCACCAGATCCGATCGAGAATCCAAATATTTTTGGGCGTGGAAGAGATTACCACAACTAATTGTAGAAAAAATTTATATTCGTTTCATCACAAGTTATATTACTTTTAATTTAAAGTAATTATTGACATCAGAAATTACCAATTGGAAGTCATCATATAGACCTTGCTACAAAATACACAATGTAGCTATATAATTGTGTTTTTTTCTATTGCCTTTTGAATAACTTGTCTGTAAGAGCTTTTGGGTTGACAAATTACTCTAGGTAAACCTCTGATCGTACTAGAATAGCATGTATATTTCACAATACCATTCTATTACAAAGTTCTTACCGTTATTAAAGATGTATAAATAATAAACGATATATCGTTAGACATTTTTATTATTAATTATTATTATTGAACTAAAGGCGAGCACGTCATGGCTAAGGTGTAATTTATTCCTATAGAATTCAAGTACTTTATATATACTAATTTAATAATCTAATTGTATATAATTTACCTGATTTATTGTTAAAAACTTGTGTTTATTTGCTATTTGCTAGGCGTGAGATTGATGCTGAACCGCACCTAGTAATGTATAATGAATTACGGACATCAATTAACGATTAGAATAACTTCTAACTAAGAAAACTACGGATATGCCATCGCGCAAATCAAATCATGTGAGTTTTGATCATCTAATTTTCCTTTCACTGGTGCGAAATGATTCTGCTATTTTATTGAGCTTTCTATTTAATACAACACAGGGAGCAAATGTTATGTATTAATGGACGTTCGATTTGAAATTGATCGAGTTATTGTTACATAATTTTTTTCCACTGTCAGTAGGTACGATAAGGTTTAATGAACACTTTTGTTTATTTTGTGAAATTGAAATTACATGTATAATATGAAATATAAAGTAGAAAGTAGAATTTAATAAATAGTAATAATTTCTAACTATATTCGTAATTGAAATATTTTGCCATACATCAAAATGGTTGGTAAGTGCCTCACGTTTAACACGCATAGTCAAGGCTGTAACAATATTAGTTTGACAAATCAAATTTAAATTTATGTTTGTTCTTAATCTTTAATAAAAAAAAGGCAACACATAACATTACGAAGAATCACTGATACATATCCGTTATAAATTGATTTGATATTGTAATTAATTCTAAAAAAAGAAGACTCATATGAGCCTCACAAACATTTGCTAAACATAAAAGTAATTTGACATTGATGTAAATTAGGCAACTCTACGATTATCACTATAAGACAAAATCGACATTAATATGTGTAATTCAGTCTTAGATTACTCTTAAAAATCGGTATAATGGAGCATGTCGTTGCGCCTAACTGGCGAACAGTAACCATGAACGCCTCATAACTTGGCGCCTCGTGATACGGAACGTAGGTTGCGTAACCAATAGCAGGTCGGTTGCCAGTTACCATGTTCATTCATAAACCTAGCCACTATTCATGCCGATTAAATAATTTCGTAACTACAGCTCCCAACCTTACTGTTATTTATGAAATACATCGGCCTAACTTCGTACAGTGAGCCACTACTACTAGTAGTGACCAGAAATCTTATGAACATTACGAATAAAGAATGTTAAT
Organism: Scirpophaga incertulas; assembly: GCA_036419045.1. Classification (NCBI taxonomy): domain Eukaryota; kingdom Metazoa; phylum Arthropoda; class Insecta; order Lepidoptera; family Crambidae; genus Scirpophaga; species Scirpophaga incertulas. The sequence continues at coordinate 25,978,301 of CM071629.1, read as the reverse complement.
ATTTATTGGGTATATAAATGGAGTAGTAGATTTAATATTTAAATATTATAATCGTAATTTGTTTCGTAGACTGTTTATCAAAGGTTTAATAGAAATAAAAAAATAATCTATAAATGTTTATCGAAATGTAACATTAATATCAAAACTAAGTTTGACGGACCGCTGGTGAATAGTAAACGCGGGTTTGTGATATGAAATTAAGAACGAATAAAATTTTGTATAAGCAGCGTCAAATGTAAATTCTGTGTAGATATCATTAGCATACATTCGTTCGTAGCGTATATATATATATATATATATATATATATATATATATATATTATATATATATATATATAATATATATATATATATATATATATATTGGTTTCTTTCTTCGTAAGTATTTATGTTTGTCTATGAAATACATTAATAGATCAGAAGAAGCAGAGGCATTTGAAAGATGTCAATTATCAAAAGAAAACTTTTAGAATTATTTAATTGTGAATTAAACATGAGTCGCGCATAGTTTAATTAAAAAAAGTATTCTAAGCAAAAAAACTCGAGGTTGGCGAAATCCTATGGGCACCGCCATCAGACCCAAAAGAAGAAGAATTGTGAATTAATTTTTAATATTGTCGTAAATAAATAAGTTTATTGGCGGATGTATAGGCTTAAAATGTTGTTTCTTTAATTTTTCAGGTTGTTTTGTTACCTTTTTTAATGTTTTTAATTTGGGTTTTTTAAATGTTATATGATGTAACAAAAATAATACCGAAATAAATCTTAAATTTTTCAGCAACACATTTTGTTTATTCTAACGTCAATTTCATATTACTATGCATTTCCCGTTATCAGCGTCTTCTTATTGACTTGACAGCCACTTTTGGCCCCCTAATATTGGCCCGAAATCCGTATTTTATTAATAATCTTGAAATATAAGTGTTTGAACTGGAGCATAAATAATACGTTTTCCAGCAATTATAATTTGACATAGAATCTTGGTTTGAAAGCACATATTTTATTCGTTAAGGAATTTCACTATACTTCATTTCATAGTGTAAACGAGTATTATTTTTTAATGTTATAAAGTATATGTATTGCATATAATATATGTACATTTTTAAGCTCTTGTTTTAATCAATTAACTTTAGTTTGTAAAGGTCGCTATGAACAGAAGTGCAACCATAGAACTCTCGATTAACTATTTTTACAGAAAATCTCGAACAATTGTCATTAATCGATAATTTATCGACGTCGATAGTATAAAACTTTGTCTATTAATCAAACGATAAAGAGGAATTTGACAGAAGCAATAGACAAATATTGATAGATTTATGGATTTTATATCGTGTTTTATTTTGGGGTCGATAAGATGAATTAATTCTTTAGTTTGTGATTATAGTTTGTACACGAAATCTATTACGGGTAGGTCGTATTATTTTAACTAAATAAGGATCAGCGCACTTCTTTCGACAAATAATAACGACATAAATTAAGCATCAAAGATTTTGGACTAAAGAAATTAGAACGAAAAAGTGTTTTTTATTAATAATTTCATGGCCTTTTTTTAATAATTTCATGGCCTTCATCAACTAATAGGTGATCATTGAAATCAGTTCTCTTATATATTAGTAGCCGATCAAGTGTTAAATATATCGCCAGCATAGACTTAGAACGGAAATAAATGCAAAATTATGTACAAGCGTGTTTTCACAACCTGTTCTCTGAACTCTCAGTTAGTGTGTCTGTGGGCATTTGATTTAACGGTAAAGCGGCCATGCCAGGCTTCATCTGGGATTCTGTGACGTCACATACATACCAGTACATCCGTTATACTCCGGCCGGCGTTGCGATTATAAGGGCAGCAATTTTGGGGGAATATTTTTGAAACAGCCTTTGGCATTTTGAAAGCATTCGGTATTAGAGCATATTTTATATCGTAAGACTTGATTAATACATGTTGAATTCAATTTATGACCCATTAAATATTTTTTGGATATTTAGACAAATTATATAAAAATCTACTTAAATCACTGAACTTATAGTGTTCTTTACTCAAAGTAACCAAGACAGGAGATGCCATTGTCTAACATTCCCCTCTGCCAAAGCATAAGACTCGGAATCTTCTACGTTATATAAAACTAGTTGAGCTGCCTTATGGGCTGTCACACAACATTGTGCATGTCGCGGCGAACAGAGCTCCCACTAAAATGCCTATTTGTGCTGTTTTTTCGTGTAAAAAGAAATCTAACACGTCAAGTATGCAAAAAGATGGTGTCCCCTTTCATGTGCAAGTATTATTTTTAAGATTTATTGATTATTTAATTCATAATTTCATGTTTTACAATTCTGCAAATTCAAATTTAACGTCATATAGTCTCGTGAGGAGTGCGGTCTGACGTCATATAGTCTCGTGGGGAGTGCGTGAGCTAGGGTTGAACATTATCATATTTCAATTAATTATGACATTTGACATATAGAATTTGTATAGTTCATATAACAATTTTCTAATCTGGTAGGTATTAATTTAATCAGTAACAGCATCATTTGGTACTCTGCTGTCTTAAATTGCCGATGCCTTGTTACAATAATACACAATTTTACTATTTTTTGATACGTTAACAGTTCTATACATAACGATGTACTAGCAATTATACCATTTAAATTAAATATTTTTATAAGTATTTATATAGGTGCATTATTTAAAACAATCAATAATGTAAAAATGAACTAAACTCAAACTTCCCTTCAAATCAAGTATAGATGATAAATCAAGTAGCACACTGCTGTTATTCTATCGAGACATACACTTTTTGTACAATACCAAATGGTGAAGGTGCCTTGATAGAATAACAGTTAAGTAACAAGTTTTGTTTCTATTAGCGGTTTCTATATATAGAAATCAAAAAGATGTATGAGGAGGACATTTGCAATAGTTTTTTTTTTATCTATCGCGAATTACTCAATCTGTCACTGTTAATCTCATTGTATGTTATTTTTGTTTATAAAAATAGCAGTAATAAAATAGTAACACTTACTTTGTGAGTGTAATTTTGTTAAAGGAAATATAAGAGCCATGCTTAAAAGGTAAGCATCTGTAAACTAGCGCCATCTCTAAGAAACTTAAAAATTTTAGTTAAAAAATATTATCTTTTTTAATCAGCAACCCTAATTGATTTTCACACTTGAATGGGTACATAATAGGGATGCAACTATATCGATATTTTGGTTTTACGAGTAAATAGGAATGAATGAATGAATGGAATAATTGACATTAATTAAAAAAATCTTATTGAATAATAAAATATAATTGACAAACAAAGTGAGTAAACAGAAAATAAGTACGCTTTATTTAATATTGTTTAATAATGACGTCTCGGATTATAATACACTAAAAGGTGCAGTCGAAAAATTACCTAATGATGTAATTATTAATGATGTAATTACATCAGTGACCGGAGCATGGGGGTTCACAAAATATTATAACCCAATATAAATCTGCAAAAAAAATTACTCAAAATTATTGCTAACATATTAAGGATAAAAATCAAAAAATTTCGTTTAAGAGATATTGTTGATTGTTAAAGTATTTTTAAGATCCCTATCTGATATTTAGTTGTATTTAATACGATTTAACTAATTTAATTATTATAATGACATACATGGGAATAATAGAACTAACTGTCAATCCCGTGTCAAAAAACTCAATTATTTTTATAGTGTGTATTAAAACGAGTTTTTCAATAAAATATTTCTTTTAGAAAACGCATTTTTAATGTTATTATAACAATGTCGGTGTTGCAGTATCTAATTTTGACGTCAAAATACAATTTTTTTGTATCCGCAACTTGGTGTCTGTTATGTTATCTGTGTCTTGTCTACTCTATACTTAATATACCTTGTTCTGTATCCATTACTTTATTGTCTCTTCCTTCCTGTCATGTCGTAAAATGAACACACGTTTGTATTTGCCTTAATAAAATAAATTATAAAAAGACAACCAACGACTTTCTATTATGGTGTCAGGTGTGTATTTTCAAGAATAATAAAAATGTCAGAAGCCAAAGAAAATATCACAGTCTTAGCCAACAACCTAAAACCCTTATGTGTGGATGGCAACGTGGCTGAAAATTGGCGAAAATGGCGGCAGAGGTACTGTATTTTCTGTGATGTTAACGGAATAAATACATTCTCCGAACAAAAGCAAATAGCAATCCTATTAAATCTGATTGGAGAAGACGGATTGGAGATTTACAACTCTTTCGGTCTAGATAGAAAGGAGCTAACATTTAATGCATTGCTCGAAAGGTTCGACCAAAAATTCAATGCACAGAAAAATGTAACTGTGGAGCGATACAATTTCTTTACAAAAGTACAAAAAGACGAAACCATCGACGAATATGTAACTATAATTACTAACCTAAGTAACTCGTGTGAATTTAATGACCTAAAAGAATCGTTGCTAAAAGATATGTTTGTCATTGGAATAAAAAATACTCAAGTAAAACAACGTCTACTGCAAGAAGAGAAACTAACATTAGAAAAAGCTATACAAATTGCCAAAAGTATAGAATTGTCCAAAGATAGAACCACAAAACTTGAACAAGGCAACTCTCAAATCAACTCAAATACAGTTCAAGCAATAGTCTCTCAAAATAGGTCAAGACAAAAATATCAAGCAAGGACAAATCATTCTAGGCCTAGAAATCAGTCGCAGTCATTATCAAGAAGTCATTCCAACTCAAGGTCACTAACAAGATTACCAAAAATGCAGTCTCAAGTTAACAGTCAAAAAGTATGTAATAGATGTGGTCAGATCCACAAATACAAATGTCCTGCACAAGGAAAAATATGTTCTATATGTAAAAAACATAATCACTTTGCAAAATATTGCTTTTTCAATAAAGATAACAAGTATGTAAGTATGATAAAAAATACAGACTCTAATGAAAATTTTGTAATCAATTCCTTAAGTCAAAATAATGGTCAAGAATGGAAAATTCAAGTCTGTTGTGAAGGTAATCCTATTGTATTTCAAATTGATACAGGTGCCGATATCAATGTTATTTCTTACAATACTTTTAAAAAATTAAATTCGAACAGGGTTAACAAAATTTTTGTCAAAAATGTTATTAATAATATATTTAATTTCTCAGGACAGTCAGTACCAACAATAGGAACATGTTTATTGAAGTGTGAATTTCCTAATGGTAATAGCTCTAAATTAAATTTTGTAATAGCTAACATGAACTGCCAGAATATCCTAGGTGCAAAAAGCTGTGAAAAAATGGAATTAGTCAAAAGAATATTTACATTAAACAAAGAATATGAGTCAAGGTCAGTACAAAACATTATAAATAAATATTCTCAAACCTTCGAAGGTCTTGGTTGTTTACCACACAAAGCACATTTAGATATTGATACTAATGTCCCACCAAAGATTACTCCAGTTCGTAGAATACCGTATACTTTACAAAAACGTTTAAAAGACGAATTAGAGAATATGGAAAGATTAAATGTAATTGAAAAAGTCATAAAGCCTACTAAATGGGTAAATTCAATTGTTTTAGTCGAAAAACCTGATGGTAGATTAAGAATATGCTTAGATCCTAGAAATTTAAACGAAGCTATTAGGAGACCCCATTATCCATTTCCTACCTTCGATGATCTTCGCTCTAAAGTCCATGGTTCTACACATTTTTCTAAATTAGATGCAAGTTCTGGCTACTGGATAATACCGTTGGATGAAGAAAGCAGTGACTTGTGTACTTTTAACACGCCTTACGGACGTTATAAATTTTTACGTTTACCCTATGGTATAAATTCAAGTGGAGAAATTTTTCATAGGACTATGTCAGAAATCTTTGGAGATCTACCCGGAGTACTAACTTTTGCTGACGATATTCTTGTCTATGCTCCGAATGAAATACTACATAATAAATACTTAGAATCTGTTTTTGAAAGAGCTTTAAAGGTAAACTTAAAGTTTAATAAATCTAAATGTAAATTTCGTTTAACTGAAGTGTGCTATATTGGTCATATATTTAATAAGGATGGTGTTAAACCAGATCAGTCTAAAATTAATGCAATAATAAAAATGTCAACCCCTTCAAATATTAAGGAACTTCAAAGATTCCTAGGCATGATTAATTATCTTGGTTCATATATTCCCAACTTAGCTGAAGAAACTTCAATATTTAGAGATTTATTAAAAAAGAATAATTTATGGTCATGGTCAGAGTCGCATGAACAACAATTTAATAGATTAAAATCATTAATTTGTCAATATCCTGTCTTAGTTCATTATGATGTCAAAATACCAATTAGAATGTCAGTAGATGCTTCAAAAGATGCAATAGGTGCTGTAATATTTCATGATAAAAATCCAATTGCATATGCTTCAAAATCATTAACAACTTGTCAACAAAACTATGCACAAATAGAGAAAGAATTGTATGCAATAGTCTTTGGATGTAAAAAATTCCATCAATACATTTACGGAAAAGAAATTTTTGTCGAAACTGATCACCAACCACTAGTCACATTATTCAAAAAACCATTGTCAGATGTACCAACAAGATTACAGAGAATGATGATTACTTTACAAACTTATAACTTAAAAGTTTCATATAAAAAAGGCTCTCAAATGTATATTTCCGACACACTTTCACGTTCACCAGTAAACGATCCAAGTAATGAAATATTAGAAAGCTTAGACGAAATGGAAAATAATACAAAAATACACATAAATTTATTAATAAATAACCTAGCAATTACAAAAGAAAGATTAAATAAAATTTTATTACAAACAAAAAATGATAATACCTTAATTAAATTAATAGAATATTTTCAAAATGGATGGCCAAATTGTAAACAAAATACAGATCCTATTGTTATGCCTTATTGGAACATTAGAGATCAAATTCATGTCATTGATAACATAGTTTTTAAAAATAATTCTGTAATAATTCCATCATCAATGAGATCAGAAATACTATCAATATTGCATGAAGGACACCAAGGTATTGAAAAGACAAAAAAATTAGCCCGTGGTATTGTATTCTGGCCAAACATTAGTCATGACATTGAAAATAAAATAAAAAATTGTGAATCATGTCTTACATACAGTATTAAAAAAGTTAAAGAGCCAATGTTATCTCATGAATTACCTATATATCCTTGGGAAAAAGTAGCAATTGATTTACTTGATTATAAAAATAAAAAATACTTAATTGTTGTAGATTTTTATTCTAATTACATAGAGATAGCCTGTTTATATAACAATAGCACAAGTATTTCTGTAATTACACAGTTAAAATCAATATTTGCACGTCATGGAATTCCATTAACATTGCTTAGCGATGGTGGTCCTCCTTTCAATTCAAATGAATTCAAAAAATTTATGTCTGATTGGGATATCAAACACATCATGTCAAGTCCCCACTATCCACAGTCAAACGGACTTGTCGAAGTCTCTGTAAAAATAATAAAAAACATTCTAAAAAAGTCTGATCATGATAAAACTGATTTTTTTCTTGGATTATTACAATATAGAAACACTCCAAAAAATAATTTAGATTCCCCTGCTCAATTGTTAATGTCTCGTCAACTAAGAAGTAAATTACCATGTAAAGTCAGTAATTTACAACCTAAAGTAATACCATTTGATAAACATTATAAAAATAAACAATTTAACTTGCAAAAATCAAAATATTATTATGATAGATCGTCTAAATCATATGAAAAAATGAAAATAAATGATGAAGTCTACTTTAAAAAGAATCCAAATGATATAACTTGGACAAAAGGTATTATATTATCAGAAACTGAATTCCCTCGTTCTTATATAATTAAAGATAATTATGGTAATACTTACCGTAGAAATACACAGCATATTCGCTTAAAAAGTCAAAGTCAAAAATCTGTCTGCAATAAAAAGAAAGTCAAATTTAACATTCCTCAAAATAATCAAGTCAGCCAGTCAACAAATAAATATAATAAACAAGTCAGTCAGTCAATAAATAAATATAATAATTTCAACACATTTTTAGAGGAGGATGATGATAGTAGTAGTAATACATTTTATACTTTTTATAGCCCTAACATACAAAGTCAGTCTAGTTCATCATCAAGTCAGTCTACGTCATTGTCAAGATCTAGCAGTATTCAATCACAGTCTTCATTTAAGTCAATTGTGTCACAAAATGATTCTATGTCTGAAAATAGCGATAATAGCTCAAATAGTATTGAAAACTTTCCTGTTGAGTCACAAACAAATCAGTATAGTTCGAAGGGCAGATTATTAAAGAAAACAAAGATATTTGATTTATAAAAGTTTAATATGATTGTAAAATATAACATTGTAAAACAAAACAACTTCATAAAAATTAATCGTATAGAAAGATAATAAGTTACTTAAATGAGTACAAGAAGTTCATTTATGTTATTTCTTCTCATCATTTCATTGTTATTCCATAATTTCTTTGTTATTTTAAGTATATTGTATTTTCTCAAAATATTAATTTGTTTTGAATTGTCACAGATGTCAATGTTAAATAAATGTTAATTGTCAATGTCAAATGTCATGTTAATTGTCAATGTCAAAAGTCATGCCATTGTTAACTGTCAACGTCAAATGTCAATGTCAGATAGTTGTCAATGCCTTTCGTTAGAAAGGGGCATGTTATGTTATCTGTGTCTTGTCTACTCTATACTTAATATACCTTGTTCTGTATCCATTACTTTATTGTCTCTTCCTTCCTGTCATGTCGTAAAATGAACACACGTTTGTATTTGCCTTAATAAAATAAATTATAAAAAGACAACCAACGACTTTCTATTAGTGTCAATAAAACTTATTTTATTTTCCGGTTTAATAGGACTTCTGTAGCTTCTCATGCAACAAAATTCGTATTTTTACCTTAATATCCTACCAAATAACAAATATGAAGTTAAAAAGACACAAAAATTAGGTAAAATTATTAGATGTTATAATTTACTATAATAAACTACTGAGTATAAGTTTGCATTTTATTAACCTTCGATATCTGTCAATTTTATATTGACTACATACTAAATGTCGAAGCATGATATTTTAATTATGTTGAAATATTAACGCCAAGTTAACATTCATTCATTGAACGAAAGCGATTTATCGATATCATTCTTTTGGGTGATGTCTCGTTACTTCCCACACTTTTACATTTTTGTGTTCGAATAGAACGTCAACGTACTTTTTTAAGGTTTGTTTGCGTGAATTTCAAAATTGTGTGTCATGTGTCCATGTGTGCATTTGTAAAAACGTTAAAATTTTCTGTTTATGTGTGCCGGTTTAGAGTGTAGTAGTAACCTCGCCCCCCGCAAGATATGACAGAAAAATTTGTTCGAGAAATTTGACTGATGCCTACTCCAGTTCTATTTACTCTGAGGTTCTTTAGGATTGCAGCACTTGTTCTAATTTTGAATAATGATAGTGGCTGCACATGAAATATTTTTTTAAATTATTACGTTAATGGAAGGATGTTATATGTTTAACTTATGTATTACATACTTAACTTATTATTATTATACAGATCGAATTTTTACGATCGTAGTTTTTTTAACTCATTTGAAAGTTACTATTACTTAGTTGATACTTAGCTTTTCTGCGACATAGTTACATTGACCGATATTGCAACACCTGACCTGTAGGAGTAGGCATTAGACAGGAGCAGCAGGATAGTGGTTTTGGAAGTGATGATTGATTAAAATTTATTTGTCGATCACTGTTTGATTGTTCTTTTTCTTATTTTATAAAATTACTACAAAATACTTTTTAAAGATTAAAAGAATCTAGAATGGGTCCTTTAAATATTAATATATGTAATTTATTAATAACATATTTTATATCTAAATTTACATAAAAAGTAAAACAGGATTTGTGTTATTTGGTTGTAATAATAAATATACACATGCATTGGCGTTTTTAATGGAATTAATACGTGTATACGGTATTATAATTATGTTACCATTTATTAAGTATCATTAATATAATAAAAGCATAGGTACTGAAAGTTTATAAAATATGAAAAATTGAAAATTTATATAAAGAAATTAGTGATACTTGTACTAGAAGAAAAAAGCTTACTTAATAGTTCAATCTCATGATAATTATACAAACTCGTAAAATTACTCTTATGTCAGATTCATTTTTACGAATAGTCATTAATATTATTCTTCCGTTATTTTGAATTCTAATTTAAATATATAATTTGGTAAGTTCTAGTTTGTTACACCTTGTTTGAGAATCCAAGCATCTGTAATTTACGCTCATATCAATTTACATTCATTAGAATCTGATAAATAATTGATCATTTCACAGACAAAATTATTTAGTTAATTAATGATAATTTTCTTCTCAAAACAGTCTCAAAAAGATTCTGGTATTCATTTGAGATCTGAGTACAAAAGTACATATTATTTGATATCATTTTCTACAGTTCAAGCAATGCATAGTCTCACACCATAGAATAGTCGCACACCGACTGCATAAATCTTCTCTTTATTCCATTTAGTTTTCATAATCATCGCAAGAGTGAGGTGAAAAGTTGCTTTTTGCTCTGCCTTACGTTTTTATTCTGCCCTCTCGGTATAATGCTAAACGTAATAGCTTACTCGGATTTCCAGTAATTGATTTTTCATATATAGTATGAGCTAAGAAATGTTTAAAGCTAGTTTGATGAATACATATTTCTCTTACTTTTACCAAATCGAGATCAATGCTGACCACTATACATAGAGTACAAAAAATAAAAGAAAATTAAACACTTTAAATGGTAGACCATTTATATATTGTACATAATAATAAAACACAAATTCTATATTGTTTTATTTTATGACAAAAACTTGTTTATAGAATAAAAAAGGAAGCCAATATCTAAAGTTACATCAACCCTATAATTTGCCTCCACCTAAATAATTATCGTAAGCACAAAATGACAAGATTTCCTTACTATCTTACTAAAGAACAATTCTTTAGATACTTTCCGTGTGAATTTAAGTTCTACGATCCATCTGTTCAGTTCACATCAAATTACGTACGGCACTGCTTACAGTGAAAGTAAGAATTATGAAGTAAAACCCTGAGCGTTATCCGTGGACAATGGTCACGCGCACGGCACTGGCTGGGAGGTCAAGGTCAAACCTTTTATGATAGATATTGGCCAAATAAAAATTATAACAATTTGAATAGACTCGATAAAATTTAATATGCCTTTTATGCCATAAATAAATTATACCTTTTTTAATTTGAAGTTGATTTTTTTTTTATTATTTCATTTGTAAAAAAGTTTTCACCATGGAAGTTCTTTCCACAGTCCCTTTTCGTTACCTCATCACACAAACGAAGATAAAAATGAGTTTGCCTTAGATAATTGTGAACATCGAAATGTGAAACTAACACCATAATACTGACAGTTGTGCATCACAGCGCATCTAACGATGTATTAAAATTATTAAAGAAAGTAATAAAGTAACTGAGAAGCGTTATATGCAGGCCTTCTTTTTATATTAATAATAAATAAATATTTCTTACAGTCACATCAACAGCAAAGTAAGCTTTGTAAGGATCTAGGGTAACGGATAATGTCTATCCGATATATAAATCAATATTCAGTGCCGCACTCTAGACTAGAAAGGATTCTAGAGCCGTATATAATCAATATAACTCAGTAACTGTATGAGGCAGTGTACCACAGCTCTTCGTCAACCATGTGGCCGCAAAATTCCTGGTCCAGAGGACCAATGACTCTATTGTAACTCTATCAGATCTTGGTGTTCCGCTGCAAACAACTTAAGGTCATCCATATAAAGAAGATGAGTAAGGACTTTATTCTATAGACGAAGCCGGCAGCCTTGACCTGAATCTTTTAGTAAAGTACTGAAAAGATAATGAAGCCAAGCTAAACTACAAGGGGCTCAAAATGTCGCCCTGAAAAATGTCCCTTTGTATTTTTACAAAGAAGCATTGTAGTATATTACATAGTATTTTCCTTCTCTGAATCTATAATTTTTCTTTATACATCGCAATAATATCTACAAAAATTTGGAAGTGTCTGCTTAATATTAACATCAACTCTTTGCCGAAGAAAGAATGAGAATCCGTAATGATCGATTACAAATCCATAACAAACAAGCTATTTTACCGGTAGATTTATTTTTAAAATCCATTTAATCGTCACAATCGTTATGAATTATACGGTTGTTTTGCATAACATTAGATTAGGACATAACAACAACAGATAAAATAATTTTACAACAATTAATGAACTTTTACTATGGAATATGAAGATGGGTAAACTTATACTATACTTATATTTTTACCTAATTTAAAACGAGAAGTTAATATTTCTTCTGCTGTGAAATAAGAGATAAATGCATCTTTAAAATAACTACACGTAGAATTTGGAAATAGGAGTTGTAGGAACGTTATCAAAATTTGAATACATAGATCTATACTTAATACTGTTATATTAAGTAAGCTATGAAGACATTATTACGATAAAAGTTGTTGCCAAAGAGATAAACATAATTGTTATCTGTTTATATGGTCTCATAGAAATTTCTTGAAATTTTGCGATTACCATGAATCGTAGCGGAGAAAATTGTTGAAAGCATGCATGGTAAAAGTCCTCGGGAGGTACGTATAAAGCCGGTATACTTTCACCTCTCAAGGCTCTCTACATGTTACAACACAACATAAGTTGCACCTGACAGATTTGATGAATCTCTTGTACATCCACTTCTATTCTTTGCGAATAGAAAAGGAACTAGTAAAAGTATTATGTATTTGACCGTAACCATAATTATTAAACAATGTTATAAATAATTGTTTATCCTATTAAAGTTTTGATACTTGATTATTTGGACATTCAATAATTTTGAAGACTATATATATATATAGATATATATATAGACTATATATATATATTTTTGATTGATGGGTCATAAGATCAATAACTGTTTCGAGTTTTACAATCGCTCCTCTTATAGTAGGTGTCATTGAAGCCACTGCAAAACTGTTCATGACTAATAAAAATAAACTACGGCAGAATCGAAAATAGCTAACATGGCCAAAAGCGACTCTATTAATGACTATCGAATGTAGAGCGAATATTCAAGGTTATCCGGCCAAACAAATTGTTTTTCTAATTACAACACGGTTACAAGGCCCCTTTTTGCCGATGGGAATGATTGACATCATCCAAGGTTCACATTTATTTCTAAGGCCTTAAATGTTATTTTAGCAAACAGAGAATTAATTGAGGTAGATAGGTGCGGTTGTTGATTGAGGCGTGTGACTGTTGAAACCAAATATTAGGACGGGGTGCTGTGACGACATCTCTGATGATTGTGCCTATGCTAATTTGGAAGTTGCGCGTATCGAGAGATTAGCCCTTGAACATTACAAAATGGGTGTCGCAAGTCTATGTTGGCTGGTTATAAGTTTTTATAGAAGATGTAAACTATCTTATAACCTAGCTACAATTAATTTGAAAGATATTTTCATAATTGTCTTGCTAAATAAAGTAATTGACAGTCATCCATTTTCAATAGATTTTATTTAGATTTGTGGAGCTAACAGTATTGCTGGCATACATGATATTTTTTCGTTATATGAAGCCTACCTCATACCGTAGATGTAGTAGTAAATTGTTTATTATAGAGACAGGATCAACAATTGATTTATAACTGATTTTATCTACAAATAGACAACTGATATTATGAGTTAAAGTAGAGAACTTACTCATAATACCACTAAATATTTTAGATGAAAACTTCATTAATATTGTATTAATTATTGCATCTATACAAAGATAGTTTTCTAGATAAGCAGTAGATATGATTTTTATAATTTGCTAGCAATTTCATTCGCTTTAATGGCACAAGCACTCGAAGTATCAAAATCTTTGAATAATAGTTATCGTTTAACCAAATCTATAGGTTGCAGTTCTATAGGACACCTTATCTCCGTGTTACCAAAGCGACAAGTATTGTTTGAAGAGCAAACGCGTATTGTCTTGAACGACATTACACAGACAGCTAACCCCAAACATTGGCCATTCGTTGACCTCGCGTACAGTTGACAGCATGAAATCGGTCGGTCATTGTGGTAGTGCCTTAGTGCGGATTCGGCCTGTGACTGGTGTAATTGTTGAACGTTGCATTAATGACCGGGTTATTGGCTAGCCCACATTATAACTGTATTTCAACACGTTCATTTATCACCCTATTGTTATATTCAGGACACTTTTCGTTTCATTTGCCTGTTATAATACTTAGTACGCTAGAAAATATTAGCTGCCACTCTATCTATACAAAGTAAATATCACTGAGATTTGAGTTCTACGTTTAGATTGCATCTAATATTGAAAAATATTTAGAAAATAAATCATAAAGTTTCAATTTATAGGGCAAGGTTATAAAAGTTGTATTTATATGAATACACGTATAAGATACTTTATCATCATTCTTTTGCAGCATACGAAATAATTGGTTAATTAGACATTAAGGACAAAAAAAATACTGAGATAACGATGCAAATAAAATGATCAATGATTAAAAAAGTAGAACCTGTTATATCATTGATTCACTCATGTTAACTGAGCCAATGAGACTAGCATAGTAAAGTCCATTTGATTCATATTATAAAACATTCAATTTTTTTTTTGTTTATTAAAGTTCTAAATGAGAATATGTTGTGATCGTAAAAAATAACAGTAATATGAGTGATGTATTATTACTGTTATTTTTTACAGGTCAAAATTATACAATATATTTATTTACACTCGAATAAAATGGAGCACAAAACCTTTAATTTACCAAATAATAACAACCTAGACTTATGACACAAGTCCAGGTTCTTATTATTTTGTAATAGAAATCAAAACATAATATAAGCTATGAGTTCACATTAGCCGTGACCTTGAGCAACATAAGGAATCAACGTCGACGTAGAGACTATTCTCACACTTCATGTTCACTTCATGTTCAGATCAAATCAAATCAAATCAAAATAATCTTTATTCAACATAGACCTTTACAGGCACTTATTGACGTCAACAAACAAAACAAAAAAAAAAGCTTAAAAAAACAAAAACCTTGTCCGTACGTACGAATAAGGAAAAAAAATTGACTCGACACCTGTTCGGAAATTGGGAGAGCCTTCTCGAGAAGAACAGGCAAGAAACTCTGAACAGAGTAGGTATAATAAAATAAAAACATCGTTTACTTTATGTACTATATGGCACTAATATGGTATTATTTGCATTATTGGCAAGCAAGTCTAATGGCCGTTTTCACCAACCTTGTCTTAGCTTAGGTGACTCCTAAGTGACATGCTGTCACTTTTTATATTAACTGAAAAGAGTGAGACAGCATGTCTCTTAGGAGTCACCTAAGCTAAGACAAGGTTGGTGAAAACGGCCATAAGTCCCTTTAATAACCCAATATGCTCTAGAGATGAAAGTCATTACGGTCAAAGATAGGATACGTTATCTGGCAGTCGACTTTTGTTAGGTCGCAACAGCTCACAGCAATGTACTACAAATTACATCAGTAAATCGATTGTCGTTGGAGAATAGCCCTCAAGCTGGGTCCCGTTACCTCATCTCATTCCAGTGTAACGGGCATAGCGACAACGCCCCATTGACTGAGCCACCGGACACATACTCACTGACGGGCCATGCGCAATACATTCCAATTACAAATTCAAATTTCTTACTCCAGCTCAAAATAAAAATTATTAAGTAACAATCTCACGTCGTATTACTATGAGTAATATCACCAGAATACTTGTTCTGGTTATATAAAGTAACATGTATACATATGTGACCGATCCTAAATTTCGAGTTTTTTTATCATGGGTCTTCTGTTATTTTATTATTTCTGTTAGGTCGAAGTACATTAAACCAATTAAATTCTTTTGAACAACTTTAGTTCGTAAATTTTCTCACAACGCACCGATATCCTTGTACAATTACATTAGCAATTAACAAGTACCTACTATATCTACTTCACGTTAGTACTATCGATTACACAGACAGCACAGCAAGTATCTGTTAGTCGATCATGAGTCGTATCACTAATCACCTTATGTATAAGGTGAAGCAAGAAACCTATAAAACATAGATTTGAATTATTTGTAAGCAGTACATTGCACATTTCACCATCATCTACTGCTATAAGCTGTGGTTACTGAAGCTATACCTGCGGAACTGTGATATTTGTTGTTACGTTCAATGCATGTCCAAGGGCGGTCATAATTAAATGCAAAGCCATGAATGTGAATGCAAGTATATGAAGCGTCCGATGAATAGGCATGCTAGTTAATGAAATAGTTGCCTTATCATCTGCGATTAAGTTGACATCGTATTTTCCACTGGTTATACGTGTTCAGTAATAAATTATTACCAATTAAGTTCATAACGGAAATAAAATTATTCAGATAAATACCTATGTTTATGAAAAAAAAACTTTTTCTTATGGTTAAGATATTATAATGTACTAACAATTTATTCAAACTGAATCAAATTCATCACCGAATACAATCGAAATATATTATGGAACAACCGCAATAGGGAGCGAAAGTTAGCACCAGGAATCAATTAACGTTACAGTAAACTTATTACTCATAGAGAATTTTTAATTAGCTTGTTGTGAAAGCTAGTGCACCCTGGAAAGGAGAACCTCAGCTTTAGAAAGGGCTAGTCAGTCTTCCGCTGCGTCCAAATGTCCGGTTGACGAAACCAGTACCGAGGAATGCTTAAGGCTTGAAAGCGATGTTTACCTATTACTCGAATAGATTTACACCCGATTAATCGATTCTGATCCAACAATCGAGATTGTGTAATAACAATTAATCAAGATATCTTTGATTTTCGCATTAATGATTTTGATGTTTCCAATTGTTGATGCTAATAAAACATTACCTATACGCAAGCAGAATAGCATAAGCGAATAATAAAAATATAATAAGAAACCAAGTAATTCTTTATTTGCATCAATAACAATGTTATGTTTCCGTTTCTGGTCTATAAAGATTTTAGTATTTTAACGTGAATTCACAATTACCTTCAATTTTTTTGTTCTATGTGTCATTATTTTACCCATTCATATCAGAATAGCTATGAAAATAATAGGTTTGAGAGTTTACTATTTTTGTATTAGCTGGGTTCGAATCATGACTAATAAAAAAAGATGTTTATTTACGCTAACTCAGTATAGTGAAAAGAAACTTATGTTTGTATATCATACATATAACATGGCTCTAATTTTTAAAAAAGTTACATATCACTACTTCTTTAAGCAAGTCTTTAGGAATGTCTTCTTCGTTGGCGTTGTGGAATCCTTAAGTCTTCTACTCGGATGTTTTTTTTTAAATTTAAAGCCGAAGGACAATATCGCTGGGCAATACAGATTGCCATTATCTGATGATAATGGTTTTCGTCTCAATCGAAGATTTTATATACATCGTGTTTCTTACGAGTCTTACAATAAAAGACACTATTTATATGTCCCATGACATGCTATTTAAATCCTAATAAAACAAGTGTATAAGCATATGTGTTAACGGTTCTCTGCAAAGTTTCGTAATGCCTAATCAAAACGACTGACATTTAGTGCTGGTCGTGACCTCCGTCTTAAGCAATCAAAATGTTATAAATCTGAGAAGGTTCGTTAACTTTCAGACTTTTTATGTGCTGAACGTATGGCCCACAGTACATTAGTCTACCCAGAATCGTCAACAAATGCTGCATTCGAATCTTAGTTCTATAATGTAGAAAGTAAAGGTTAAATTGGTCGAAAATATAAATCTTGTAATATCAGAGAGATTGTTAACATCTGTATTATGAAAGATTATAGAAGAACCTTCAAGTGAAGTACAAAAGTGAAGAAAGTTTCTATTGGCTATGAAAATATTTTTTGTTGCCTACGTTTTATCTTATTATTATAACATTAAAGTATTTTCTCGTATTTACTATAAATAACAGTCCTAGTATCAGTAATATGATGTACCTACAAGTTCAAATTACAATGTATTTTAGGAATTTGTTTTATTCAATAATCCTTTAAGAATGTGAATTTATTATTTGTTGTACGCGTTCGTAATATGATTTTGAACTAATGTGTAAACGCGACTGCATGTAATAGAGCTACAGTACCATTCTCAGTTATATTTTATGAGTGGTGCTCACAATGAAGTTTTAAAAGGCACCCAATAATTTTTTTTATAGCCGACGTCTTTCTTAGCACGCAATGAATTGTCCGTAGTAAAAGTGAAATCTAATCATGTTCATGAAAATTGAGTAACACGTACATAATTACGTTTGTAATTTGTATGGAGCATTTCTTAGTAATACTTAGTATACATTTTTAGTTGTAAATTTACCACTTTTTAAATAAAAAAAACACAAAGGTTAGGTTAAGCTTTCCGTAGACAATTTCAACAAGGCAACCTTTAGCCACGAAATAACAAAGTGTAAATTACGGTAGTAGTAAAGGTTTTCAAAGCTAACCTTCATAATGTGTGTCCTCGTCATCAACTAGTGGGCCGGGACTGATTTGTCGGCAGAGATCTTCGTACTCTGCCCAGTATGCCGCCAGCGCCGTAGGGTCAGGCGCGTGCGCCGGCAGCGGCAGCGCCATTCGCACTTCTGGCGACTCCTGCAAATAGAAAATAGATATTTAAAATTTAGTTTTTATCTTAGATGCGAATAAGGCTCTATAAATTTATTTACCTGCACAAACACAATAGTTTCTCTGTTTATATCCCGTATTTTATATTTTGTTCTAGAGACAGTTCTTATGACGCTCGTTATAAGTGATGATTTTCATGACACTTTTAAAAGAACATGAACATATCCTTGACTCGATTTTGTAAATTAAATTAGTACAGTTTTTTGAAGCTTAAATTTTAATACGATATGTAAGAGGTAGAATTATTAATAACAGTGCAAGTACATGAATTATCATCTCCAAAATTTCGCATATACCACATTATCAGTGAAGTCTATACAAGCCATTAGCAAATATTTAGTTTCGTGGAAATAAGACCATGCCTAGTTTGTGTCAATATTTGACGAATATAAAGTAAGCATTCTCTACATTCTACTTTTATGACATAATCAAGAATATGGAGATTTATATATTTTAGCGTTTTTAGAACCTTCCAAATACTCGAATGAAACACTATTTATGATTATTATTTTTGACATAGCATTTCCTGAAAACTGCACTAATGAACATGAAAAAATTGTTTACTCAGGCGGGATCTTCAACAACAACCGTGTTGACGTGATTATCCAATCTAGTATATAATTCAATTGAACTGTCTGACTAAATATTTAAACATTTTGAATAAAATGCAGAGACAACTATAACATTTAAGTATATTAAAATTTTACCTTAAAATTTCGAGAAGTTTGAGAATATTAGTGGCTGAGCGGTTGTTGAAAAGCGTTTGTTGAAATTACGATCGAATCGATTCTCAAGAGTCATAGTCTTTCTACTATTGAGTATTTTCTATTATCTTGAAGTTATTGTTAATTTCAAACTGTCTGACTAAATAGCAGTTTGAAAAAAAATGAAAGTAATTTATGTATAATACAAAGATTCATATACCCTTCGAATTTTTATTACAGCTTAAAATATGAGTTTGAAAACTAGTCGTTTTTCTCATCCAGCAGGTAGTCTATCTAGCTTACGAGTTTCGTAAACCATTATTATAGTTCTATCTTTGTCTATTTTATTAATGCTATTAGAACTCTTGTTGTAAGGCCCAGGCCTGAATGTTATTGATACAAAGTCGGAGGCAGCTTCCGGCCGCCATTGCCCACGCGCCACACAGACAATGATATAAGATATCTTAAACATCCTGGCAAGTTTCCGTTGCGCATCATACTCCATTTGAATGCATATGCTCTTTATTGCATAAATGTCGCTTTTTAAGCAATAACGTTATTGATTTCGTCGTACTTGATTTTTATTGAATTAATTGGTTTATCAAGAAAATAGACAAGGTACATTTTTGAATTGGAATACAAAATACACGTAGATCATTGATTTATACAAATTAAAAACAGTATTGTTTGAAACTTATCCACTACTACAAAAATTAACAATACAATGAATAACAGGAAGTGCTTTAATTGTTAACAATTTCAAAAGTCTAAGCTAATCAGCATCTATTAAAGTTGCAAGACGCCATAGTAAAGCTCAAAATTAGGGATTGCACAAGGTGCAATGTGTTATTCATGCACGTCACCCTCTGGTAAGATTTATTCATTATTGAAAGCTCTGCATCGCAATTACATTTAATTACTAATATAATGTATAAGTATATATATAAGTATATATATATATTATATATATATATATATATATATATATATATATATACTTATACATTTACTAGCTGACACGGTGAACTTCGTGCTGCTTAATTATAATTAGTCATTAGACGTAAGCTATCAACTGGATAAATAAAAACAGTTATTACTTTTCGAAACATTTATCAATGTTTAAATTTTTATGTAATGTAAACTACCAAAGCCTCTATTTTCACTTTGCTCACACAACCTCTTATGTAAGAAGTGGTTTGTGTCGACTGTGGCGTTTCTTTCAATTTCGAATATTCAAAAGTCGGAGACTCATAACATGTTATTAATTGCCTAACATCTGAATATTCCGGATGCAGAAGATGGTGATATTGAACCGAGAATGTATCAGAATGTACCGTGATGTCATAGTGTCCATTGAATCATTCGAACCTAACAGCGGACAAATTATATGAAGCTTTAAAAAATTTTAAGACGGTGATTTAAAGAATTAGGTCGAAATCGACGACTCGGTGTCTGCCGAGGAACTGGGTCAATCTGGGGGGTGCACTGTCCACCATGTTAAGGTGGGCAAAGTGCACACCGGGGCCCGGGCAGTTGGCGCAGCATTCGCCACGGTCCCGGCGGAAATGGCCACGCGCTTGACAAAAGCCGGGCGCGTACAGGTTGGATGGAGTGCCGTCTCCATCGAACCTCTGGAGGTGAAGCTCATGCGCTGTTTCAGTTGCATGGGCTTGGGTCACCCCACCCAGAAATTAGAAGGACCGCAGCGGATTGTGCTTCCGCTGTGGCGAGGAGGGGCATAAGGCGGTCGAATACGCTCGCTAAATAAAATCTCGCTACCTGGGGGATTTTCCAAGTGTTCTCGGACAATCCCCCCCCTTGGCGGTGGCTCGACCATTATATAGGTCGAGCCGGCCCGTGGGCGCTGTTGCGGTAGAATCGCGCAAGCGCACCCCGCCACACGCACCCCGATATGGGCCCAGAGAACACCGAGGGGTAGACCGGTCCTCGCAGACCGGAGAGCCCCACACACCGTCGCACCTAGCCAGCGCGGTGTCACGGTGTATAAGGCGCATTTCTTCTCGCAAAAAAAAAATGGGTGTGACATAGTTTGGACCATAACAATATTAACAAATATAAATAGATACAAAAACATCATTCTTTAACTGTCTAACTCGGGTCTAATTTATATGTATATCCTTTTCAATCGTTAAATTGATTTACATACATGATTAATATTATAAATAGTTTATTATTTCTCATATACATGTTCTAGACATTATTGCCAATTCTCACGAATATTCCGCATTAATATCCCGCATATACAGATTCGATTATCCGGACCACCAACTAATAACATTTATCCCTGAAGTAAATACGAAACAAAATAAAATTGGCAAACAGGGATATGTACTAATTTTAATGGATAATACGCTAACCCATTCTTCGGCTGAACTGTTAAAGGGAGAAAATGGGAAGTTTACAGCCATTGTTTGCCTCCTAATGTGTCATCCTTGCTACAACCAATGGATTAAAGTGTTATTGAAACGACTTTATAAAAAACAAATTTTACGTAGGTCCTTATCTGTTGATGAAGATAATGTAGACGTCGCTTTATCATTTTTTAAGGAAAAAAAGTTACAGAAATGTTGTTGCAAGCCTGTAGATGAGTGGGATCCGATTCAAAAGGAGACTTTAAACTCTTCGACTCGACTTTAAATTCTTTGTAAAAAGCACTCGATTGGGAGAATGAAAATTCAATAAACCAATACGGATGATACTATTTTGAAAGATATGAGCTAACAATAACGATACAAATATGCCTATATAATTGCGATTACAAGTAATATGAAAGAATAATCCACTTGTGATAAAGCCTTTCAGATTATGTCGCATAAATGAATGAATAGAATGAAACAAGCTAATCTAAAGATGGAAAGTGATGCAGGACTATCTTTCTCAACCACTTCAGGCCCTGCATGAGGGCAATGAAGGAC
This sequence comes from Scirpophaga incertulas, assembly GCA_036419045.1. Taxonomy (NCBI): domain Eukaryota; kingdom Metazoa; phylum Arthropoda; class Insecta; order Lepidoptera; family Crambidae; genus Scirpophaga; species Scirpophaga incertulas. The sequence continues at coordinate 25,955,944 of CM071629.1, read as the reverse complement.
AACAAAGAGAGATTGATACCGTGAGTTTATTGCAGCTGAAAAGATGAAGAGAAAAGGTGACTTAAATCAAATTACAATTTTATTGTGCATACATCTAAGTTAGTAAACGTATCTCTTAATATTTTCTTAATGCACATTGTATTTCATTGAAATGTGTTTGTTGTTTTGAATGAACACATATGTATATAGGTATCTGTAAAATATATACACAATTCGCATATCTACATACATTCGGTTAACTAGATTTTCGAGTATCCGGATAACTAACGATCACAATTAGCCCAGTTAATTAAACTTGGACTTTACTTTGGTCCTACAGTTTGGTATAACTTTTCCACAGATTCAAAACAAGGTTTTTTACAGAGAAATCGGGTAATTTTTCTATTTTTTACTCAACTTTATTTACCTCCTCACAACAAATGTCTTGCTGGCGCAAGAATTTCTGACCGGTTTTACGACATTCTTCACGCGAAATTAACCGACGACGTATTGCGAATTTACTGATACAAATATTTTCTTCAATTTATTGTTCTCCATTATATGATGAATATATGTATAAGAAGTATGGAGGCTATACCTATAATGAAAAAAAGTTACAAAACCACTACAATTGTTTGTACACAACATATGTACGGATTTGTACATAAAGTGTAAATGTAAATGTCCCTAAGTGTGTTGTTTACAAATAAAGTTGTTTAATTAACATGGTACGCCGTAAATGCGCTAATTGCACGTTGTGTCAGACGTTGGTGGTGCACCGTATTTCACAAATGATTAAAAAAAAATTGATAGTACTTGGTAGTTAAAATACTTTTGTTGTAGTGCAACTGACGCCTAGTACGTCAAGAACTGCGATCAATATATATTATATATATATATTATATATATATATATATTATATATATATATATATATATACCCTCTGGACCGCATCCAACTGAGAGCGACTCGAATCGTCGACTACCTGGATATTTCATGTCGGCTAGACTCCTGGGCACTGCGTAGAGATGTAGCTTCGCTATGTATTCTCTATCGCTTATATTACGGGGAGTACTCTGAGGAATAGTTCGGATTAATTCCTCCTGCTAGTTTCCGTCACCGTTCTACGCGACACAACATTCATCCTCATCATCTAAACGCTTGGCAGTCCACCACAGTGCGATTTTCCAGGATTTTTCTGCCACGCACTACTAAACTGTGGAATGATTTGTCTCCTGCAGTATTTCCGAACCGATGCGACATCGAAACCTTCAAAAAAGAGCATATTCCTATTTAAAAGGCCGGCAACGCAACTGTGACTCCTCTGGTGTTGCGGGTGTCTATGGGTAGCGGTTATCGCTTCAGGTGATCCGTTTGCTCGTTTGCTGCCCTATCCTATAATATATATATATATATATATATATATATATATATATATATATAATATATATATATATATATATATATATATATATTATAGGATAGGGCAGCAAACGAGCAAACGGATCATCTGATGGGACGTGTCTACAAAACTATGTGACGAAGGGCATTGGGGTACACATTTTAGGTTTTGAAAAATTATATATATATATATATATATTATATATATATATATATATATATATATAATTTTTCAAAACCTAAAATGTGTACCCCAATGCCCTTCGTCACATAGTTTTGTAGACACGTCCCATCAGACAGTCATGAAATGCATGGGTGGGTATCCATGAAAATACTTTAAAAATAAAACATACTATATATAATTGTTTGTTATTTATTATTACTAATATATAGTTGACAAAATCTTTCTGCAACTAACACGAAAATAAAATAAGAAACAATATTTAAGGTTTAGCAGAAGTTCACATTTACTCTATTCTTGTACTTTTGCATGTTTTTTAAATAGTCACGAACACCATTAGAAAAAACATACTATATTAAATTTAACATATATCAATAATTTGAACAAATAATACTACGAATATTTACATTGATTTCTATTGAAAAATTCGACGCAAATGAAGACAAACCTTTTTGATAACCATGAAAGACATAAAAGTATCGTATATATTACCATATATCCTTCAGAAAAGTCTATATTCTATTCCCCATAATAATACTAAATATAACAATAGAAATAAACATTGAAATATTATCATTGCTACGTCAAAATAAAAACAAAATTTACCATAGATTTAATCTGTTAAATAGATACCTATTAATATTTTAAACATTTTTTAAATTTCTTATCCGTTATATTTTTGTCTATTGCAGTGAACTCCGATATAGTTTATGACAACTGTTTCCGGAAAACATAGATACAAAGGAAGGAACTTGGAATAGAAAGTTTTGTACCTATATAACTCTGTATATTTACGTCAAAATGCTGATACTATACATATGTATAATCTATAGTAAATAAATCTTTGCAAATTAATGTAAAACTACAATAGGCTAATACTGAAAGAATTTTCAAAGCGGACGAGTACTTTGGCGTATGAAACATTTTTTTCAGCTTTATAACATATATTGCTTTGACCTGCTCAAATCATTAGCAAGTTGTGAGTGACCAACAACTATTAAATATTTTGAGATACTGTATAAACTAGTTTTTTTATTAGATCTATATATTTTAATGCAGAAACAGTGGTGGCTATTATTGTAGTTTATCGTGACTGTCTGCACTAACTGTTCTGCATTATATAATTGCGAAAGTCTCATTATGCGATGCCACAACTCTGGCAAGGGAATCTGAGATATGTCATGTTATTGTGCTTCCAAGAAAGAAGTACTACCGCAAATACGGAATGACTAACAATTAGAAGTTGCTAATTAAAGTGATTTATTTACCTAAAAAATGTGTAACAAATATCCAAAAAATAGTGAGGAATGAGAAATTTACCTGTTTCATATTGAAACGAAAAAAAGTACTCAGTAGTACAAACACACGGAATGATTTCAGAATTAGTTGTACAAATTTTTCATAATATATTACAATTGATTCAATTCTTTTAAAGCACATTACATTATATGTGTTTATATCAGACAAAAATACTTAAGTTTACTTTTCATCTAATATGTCCAATTATTGGCATCGTAACAACAATAGGTATCCTATTTATCTCTAATCATAATCCTTATATGACTCGCGATTATCTGGTCAATACATCTCGGAATGAGGACAGTAAGTATCTTGGTGACTTAAATTCTCGCCTACAGGCCTCGATAGCTTTGCTGAATATCATAGATGTGATATATCATGATGATTTATTACACTAAAGTTTAAGTAAAAAATAAAATACACTGTAACGCTTTGTTTTGTTGGTAATAAAGAAAGTAGGTATAAAGAGAAATTAAAACCACAGCTTTTGTGGGTAACGCAGCCACATAAAAATATACGAATCCTCCTAAAAGAGATATGTATACTCAAAAAGAGTAAATATGATTCTATATTATAAATTATAATATGAAACAAAATAGTTTTTTGTCACCATTAAAGGAAATAATTATATACCGATCATTAAAATTTATTTCATTACTCAGCTCGCACAAGCTGACTGGTAGAAAATAACTTATAGAACTTAAAATTTCGAAATTTGTGTCTCTTCGTGTGCTACCTTATTGTACAATTGTTTTTGATTTGATAAATAAATACAAGAGTTTAAAACAAATTCGGACACATTTCAACTATGTATTTCCTATTGAAAAGTTATAAAAAGTCTTGTGATCGTCCATAGATCAATTTATATCGTTATGAGAGTCATAACAGCCAAGTATTATGAAAAATTTTTTTGCTTACTGCAAAAATGAAATATAAGATGTCGATATTAAGGAAAACAGTTTTACAATCGTTAGCCAGACTACAAACATGAGTCAAAATGCTTTATCTTCGACATCGATAGAATAAATGCTCTTAGCATGACTAATGTAGTATTGTGTTATTTTATCATCTATACTAATATTATAAAGAAGTAAAGTTTGTGTGTTTGTATATTTGTTAAATTGTAAGGGGTAATCTCAGGATCTACTGAACCGATTTTAAAAATTATTTCACCAATAAAAAGACACATTATTGCTGAGTGTCATAGGTTAAATAAAAAACCGAAAAATAAAAAGGCTTTTACGTGGTAGTCCGTTTTACAAAGTGAATCGGAGAAAAAACGAGCAGCGGACGGCGCGCGTTGGCTTCGGGTGCTCGCTTCGGGGATTATTAATATTATGCCCAACGAAGTGGGCACGGGTCAGCTAGTCATCTATAACTAACAACAGATTGCAATAAGACTGCGCTTATAACTAACATAGGTACACATATCATAAGATTGCGATCAGATTGGAAAGTTATATATTTCTATTTTGTTGTATATTTAGATCTTTAAATATGACAAGTGTGTAATATTTAGAGAGATCTTCCTACTAAACGATTCCGGAGTAGTTCGTTGTCTTTACGAATTAACAATTGTAATTTCGAAGGACAATATTCTTTATTTACTTTTTATTCTTTCATCACATAAAAATGAGATGACTTCATGATTGTTAGGTTAGTTATTAAATTTTAATAAATTTATTGCTTTATTATATGAGCTCCATTGAGTCGCTTTACAAATACACTACACAAAGTGCGACGGCCATAATATTATGAGAACTGACCCAAAATTCCTAAAGCACCTTTAATTATCAGCTCAGTATGACGCACCAGATACAATGCCCGGAGACATACCTACTGCATTATACGTCTACTTGTTAATAAATTTTGGTATCGGAACCAAAACCCTAATGCACGAAATTACTAAACAAAATAAGAACCATAATCGATGCATCAAAAGATGTTTTGATGCATCGATTTTCATCATCGACTTTGATTCTCAGAAACCCAATTTTGTCAACAAATAAATATTACTCGAAATTTCGCAAGCGCCTCAGTTAATTTTCGAACGTGTACATAAATTACGCTTTCATAGAGAAGTTTCGTGAACGAAGGGAATAAGTAAAGCTACAAACCATTATACTAACATTTCTATGATAATATGAGCGTATATCAATTAAACTATATAATGTAAAAAAAAATATTACTGTATTTAAACAATCTTTGAGCTATCGTGGTTGAATAAGGCCTGATCTCCCTAAATTAGTTACGTCACAAATTACCAGCTTAACCCAACTTTGTTGGATTAAGTTATAATCAAAAACACTGATACAGTGTAAATCGGTCCACTTTACAAAAACTTTTTGAATTTATTAGTAGGTGTATGAAGATTGTCTAATAATGTTATCTTCACGAAACTCTGTAAACGAAATATATTAGATTAGTACATGTCAAGATCGACAATGTAATTTTCGATTTAGAATTCAAGTATGGAGCCTTAACCTTAGCACCAGCAACGCTTTAGTATTTATATTTATAATAAAATAAAATATTTGAATATATACTGTAACGCTTGTGGTGTTGCAAAGTAATGTATTTATGTGATATCGATTTTGTAGTTCCGGAGTTATCCATATCAGATGTTTTTGTGTTGGCAGTTTCCACTTGCAATACCTGGCATCAAGTAGTATTTGATATTTGGAAAGTTTTGGGAACGCAATATTAAACCTGCAACTCTAAACCACTGTTGTGAAGTCTCAACCAATACACTAACGGGGCACACGCCTAACATAATCTTCTGTCCATGCATAATCGAACACCATTAAATAGAATTAGACCTTCTCGATTACTCAAAGTCAAAACACATCATCAACATACGAAAGAATATTTTTCATTACGAAAACGAAAGTTTGCTCATAAATATCGAAACAAATCTTAAAGAAAGTCGATCCTACCATTTTAGTTAAAGTTTCAAATGACGGTTATATCAAAGTGTATGCAGGGGAAGGACTGATAGTAGTTTGATGATATATCTTAATACATTTTAAACTCTGATGGAAACATACTTATATGGAATAAATAAAGTGATAACAATGTCTAATGAGTGGCTCCAATTGGATTGTATACAATTATTGCAAGTTGAATTCGCTGACACTTTCTTTGCTTTGGACTATATACATAATGCATGATTTGTATTTATTTTGCACATACGTAATTAAAATACACGATAATGTCAATTACTTGTAGCTCTGTCATATTAAATTCAAATATGCCTCGACGTTACATAATTTATCTGTGCAATTATAAAACCGATGCCATAATACCTGATTCGCAAAAATACAAGCCCAGTGAAACTAATTGCGCCATTTAACCTTAAATTCGCAGTCTATTTGCCGTAAAACAATAGTGATGCAAGATTTGGGGCCCAGCCGTGCCGTGACAAAGAGGCACGTGCACAGCTAATGAATATCTGACACCCCAGATCACGACGCAAATAGTCCACAATTTTGGCATTTTGAATAATGTTATCAATATTTTGGAAAGACGTAATCTCTGCCTACCCCCATGGGAAAAAGGCGTGAGTGTATGTATGTATGTAATATTTTGACTGTTGCATAGTACTTTATATACTTTTGTTTGAATATATAAAACATTTCATTAGATGTTTTTAGTGACATATATGATATATTTATATAGTAAAGTGTACCTAACATGGAAGGTTTAGTTAAGAGACATCTGTAAAAGTAATTATGGGGTAACTGCTTCAAACATGTAAGAGTAAAATTTTCACGAAATATTCAGAAAAATGTTTGTTCCTGTCTAAAAACAAAGAACAAATACATCTACTTTACCACTTCTAACCCAAAATTATAGGACTTTCTTTATTCCAAAATAAAATTTAAGTTTATGGAGGTATTGGTGGTGTAAGTGTTTGATGAAGACACTGATCTATGGAAGCCAATAAGTTTTGTGAGAAGATCTAATTTGGTTGTGATTTTGATAGAATCTTCAAAAATATCCACATAGGTGGCTAAATCTATTAATAGATTTAAAACACTAATGGCCGTTTTCACCAACCTTGTCTTAGCTTAGGTGACTCCTAAGTGACATGCTGTCACTTTTTATATTAACTGAAAAGAGTGAGACAGCATGTCTCTTAGGAGTCACCTAAGCTAAGACAAGGTTGGTGAAAACGGCCATAAGTGTAATTGAAATATAATGAAGAAAGTCCAATATTGTGTGAAATAATAATTGTAAATAGGTAAAAATGGATTAAATAATTGTTTTCACATTAAATATTGCAGCATATACAAAAATGTTTTCTTTTAATGACCACGAATATTTTGTCAATACGATACTTTAATTAATTTATACCCTGTAGTTTATGGAATGTTTATAAAATCGGGTGATAAATAATTATCTTTTCAATCTACATTGACTATGAAATTTTCGCACTATACTTTCAATGAAAATAACAATCCAACGGAACATTATTATTTGTTCTTGGCAAAATTGTAGTTTAACAAGTCATTTGGTATCCAAATGTCATAAGGAAAACGCCAATTAAAAATATTAAATCTTTAAAAGTTACAGGAAATTATCAACAAACCGTTCGAGAACAATTATTTAGTTCGAAAACTTGCCTGCACCATTAACCACATTTATATTTTTGTGCTCAGAAATGCCTTAATGTAGACATCAACGGGTAAAAGGGTATTTTATTAGTTAGCTAGTAAACCATTTACACATAAACGTTTAGGAGAAAGTATTTTCTGCAGTATTGTAGATACAATTTCTGCTATGTGTGTGAATAGTTGAAAACGGAGGAATGAAAGTGTTTTTTTTATACCACGATGGTGGCCTACAGGCCTACGGCCCGCCTGATGGTAAGCGGTTACCGTAGCCTATGGACACTTGCACTTGAAAGTGGTGTAAAGATAAATATAATAAACTAATTTAAAATAGAATTAATAATAATATTGCATCATGACACTATTATGATGTAATCTAATAACAATTATTCCTCCTTTTCAGTCACTTTAATCTATACTCATATCCAAAATTGTCTATACATTGCTAAAATATAAGTTTTTCAAGACGAATGAACGCGATACGGATGATTATGTATTAAAACTATAAAAACATGAATTGACAAAGTCTGGTATAAATGATTTTGTTTGAGGTTATTGGAGCTGGATGCGTGTAGTGGGCTGCGGCTGCGGTCCGAGGTTCAAGGTGAACCGGTGCCCGTCAGTCGTGAAGTCAGCACGGCTGAGCACTACTGGTGGAACTATTCTTAAATATTGTTCTAAAGTAACAGCTCATCCTTCCCATCATTTAAATTACAATGCGACTACCGCAATATTGTACGGCGAAAAATTTCCGAGACATTGACAAATTCTATATAAGTCTATGAAAAAATGTTCGGTTATGTAAGTAAAATAATAAATCTCACAGTCGAGCAAGAAATACTTTTCTTACCTTGCATCCTCTAATAGAGAATCTTTTTACATAACAAGTATCCTTTAAATATTACTCATATCAAAATATATATCAATTTATATTACCAATATATCAAATTACGTGCTTAGGTATCACAGCTTTGAAATTAAAAAGAATAAATTATCATATAATAATTACCAAAACGAAATTAAATGAATTTATATTTCACTTCGTTTTATTTGAAAAACTACTATGTCAAATTGATTCTGTTGAAGTCTACCGTTAAAAAACTGTAATATAAGTCACAATAAAAAAATACATCTGCAAAGACCAAAAGAAGGGCCGCCAACTTAAAGTACGTCATGCAAACTAAGTTTTTATCCAAGTTTTTAAGTAGTACATTATCATACTAAATTGAGGACATGATCCATAGTAAGACGTCCAGAAAAACACAGCTAGTAAGTACCACCAGCTGCGTCAAATTATAATGTTCGCAGCGTAGCGACGCGCGCGACAGGCTAACTGTGCGGAATAATTGAGATATATAGGAAGAAAAAAACTTACTTATCGATAGTGATTAGGCGTTAATGCATGGGAACTTGAGAAGCATTTGCTAATTAAATGTTCTATGGAAACGCTTAATATGCAATATATAGCGCGAAAACGTTTATGATTATTGTACTCGTATCTCAAAAACAGATTTCAGAAAGTTATACTCACTTCTATGGATCATATAACTAATTATCTTCTCTTAACTAAACCAAAGCTCAGTTTACCACTGTGAACGTACTATACGGCAATGTCTTGAGATCATTATTGTTTCTTGATATATGTTAATGAACACCCTAAAATTGCTAATAATTAATATGGAATTTTCGCTGATGATGCTGTTCTATTTTAATGGTTAATTACTAAGAATCATTAAAAAAAATAACCACTTGGCTCTATTTCTTAAATTAAAGTGTAAGTTAACTTACTAAAAACGAACATACGACAATTTCGAAACAAATTATTATTATGCATAATGCTACATGATGCTAATATTACCGTAATTAATCAAAATTTTAGGGATGGTATTAGATACTCTCTTAAATTTGGAAACATCACATAGAATGGCTTTATCAGTTATTATATCCTTCATATTAGTGGCATTAACCGACTATTATTTATATGTACATATCTCTCCTACGGTATAATATTCTGTAGAAATTCTGTCAATGTCACAGCTCCTTCATACTACAGAACGATTATCTTTACATTTTGTAACGACGAGAGCTAATTACTAATAATCAATGAGAAGCAAATCTTGACACTGTGTAATATCTATATAATTGAAATTGGGAAGTTTGAAATTAACCGATTATTGTCCCAAAATTGTCTGATTGGAGTGATAAGGACACGGATGATATGATGAATTCCTTAAAACAGCTCCTTGATAATACGTTTTATCATTTAAATTAATACAATAACAAAAAAAAATATGTAATATCATTTATAAATTTCTGTTTTTAATATAATATTTACAAAAAGTGTAATTTAAAAACAAATTCTTTTTCTAAATGAGTGACTATTTGGTAAGACAATTTTTAATATACATATATGAATATTGACAAATTACTGTTAAACTACTCATTATACTATCGCATCGTCATTAAGGGTAAATATTGTTAGTCACTGTGTGCAATAACACCTTGTACGAACCAATTGTAATAGTTACGTAAAGATGTTCTTTTTCATATTCTATAAAAGCTTAGATTCTAGCATAATACCAAGAAATAGTGCAGCGACCACAAAGCCGACGTCCATTTGTTAATATTTACAGTAGAGTGAACATTATTAAACCTAATAAATGTTTTTCAAGATATTCAAGCACAAGGGCACAGGCAATATTTTTGAAGAAGCAATAACAGCTATTTCATCTTGTAATTAACACTAAATTACTAACACAATTTGACTAGAATATCGGCAAAGAAATTAATAAATTGAGGAAGGAATTAGTTTAAGGTGTAACGCTTAAGCCGAGTTTTCACTAAGGGATACTAATACGAGTACTTATTATTATGACATCCGTGAATAAAATTTAAGTATTGCAATATCTTTAATATTATGGAATACATGTTTTAGTCTGTTATTATTTATTATTACTCTTTAAAGTCTCATGCCACGACATAGCATTATCAGTAGCATTTTGTAATATATGTATTATTTCACTTAATTAAAATTGATAAAGTTTAAAAAAAAATCAATGTCAAACAAAAAAAATAATTCTTAGTTTGATGTACAAACTTCAACTTCTTCACACCAACATTCACGTGTATAATATTTTTTTGTAGAAATATTTCTACATTGAGTCTATCATTACATTATATACATTGGGTCTATTCTTATTCTTTGTCGTCTCTGACTTGACTCGCGGAAAGTAAGAGGGCGCCACTATATTTCATATTCGTAAATTACTATCGCAAAGACTTGCTACCTAAATGGTTTTGCGTCATTTATAACGATTTTGAGGTCATATAAACTAGATCAAATATTCGGGAATTACTAATTATGTATTATGTTACAAACTGCTCAATGAACTGTTTAATTGAAATGTTAAAGTAACCACAATGACTTATCGGCATATACTTAAGAATGTAGTGGACTCAGATAAGGCTATCGAATTAGGCGAACAGATTTAGGTTAATAAACACTTAACACGAATAAGCAGATAAAGTGAGACTACCTGTTTAACTTTAAAACATTAGGCATTAGGCATATTTTTTTTAAATATAGGTTAAATATTAATTGAGCAACGGTAGTTCTCGTTTTTAGCACATCATCTGGGAGATTAATTAATTGATTAGAAATAATAACACACAAATATACATCAAAGAATAAAACTATACTAAACTATGCTAATTTATCAGACCGCAACACATAAAATACCGATGGTTTCCAATGCATTCTTTCAATTCTTTGGCCAGTGACTACTAAAGGTGGCTCAGCAAAGCATTTAAGTGATAAAATTACTAGAGCAAAAGCAATAAGTAATCAAAGGGATGTGAAATTGCCTACTTGACCCACTTAATTTATACAAGATTGTAGTCAAATCCCTGGCCCTGGGGCGATTAAGATCTCAAAACAGAAATTGTGTCAGCAACAAAACAAGGCTATAATAATTGAAGAAATACGCATAGTAACTACGTAGGTAGTACAATGTGTTGAACAAGGGTTTTCCAACAAAAGTGCATAAGTACAATTGGAAAATAAATGAAAAGACATTAAAGTAGGAAATATGACATATCAATTTGTCGAATATAATAAAAATAAAATTACCACACAAGTTTCTGGCAGTACACTCTTATTAAATTACAGCTTTTAGATGAAATAAGAAATTGTGTTTGACTGGAAATAATTAAAAATAATATATCCTTAATTTCGTCCAACTATCAGTTCCTTGTCATGACCTCCCAAACGATGCGTAAATAAAATCTAGAAACAAATTATTAATTACTTAATAACGATATTTAAACGTTTGATAAATTTAAAACAGAATGCATTATCCAAAAATGCAAGGTAATCGATGCTTGATTATCATCGTCAGCTTATCAAGTCGATTACCCGACTCGCCGGCACGCTCGTCGCGGACAGCTTGATAATGAACTCACTATATACATATTACAATAGTTCTTTCCGTAATTTCAAACAGTATAATACAATACAGCAAACTGGCTATAAAATCTTATTAGGCTATAAAATTATTTATATTCTTCAAATAACTATTTAAAAAGTTAGGTTCGTTACAAGCAAAAATAAAAAAATAACGTTATACTAACCAACTTTAACATCCGTAAGTCCAGATACAAGTGAGTGCACAATACACAAGCCTAATCAAACTAGTTTTAATTGAACCATTGAACGTTCACAGCACATACACTTTGCCAAACTAGTAATTATTACGGGGGACCATTCAGAACACGAGACGAGTTTGTTTTTATGTTCCGCCACGCGTCGGTTTGCTTGGTGGTTTTATTCAAAAACCGAGCACTTGTTTGACACCATCCAATTCGTTGATCGAAATTTTATGTTCGATAGTTGTTTAAAACTTTATATCAATATTAAACACACGGACTTCGACAAAGGTAATGTTACGTTAACATCGAGAGAAAACCACGACAATACGAGTAACGTTGTCAACGGTTAGCGCGGCACTGACTGAGCTGAGAAATCGAGCGAGAATGTGCCGAGCAGGCTTGGCGGGTCTACGAGCTGGCGGGTGTCCATCTGTGTCTGCGCACTTCTCACTCAATATCGGTGCAGGCGCAGCCTCAGTCATATCATCAGGTGATTTTACGTTACGACCTCACGTGTACCGATCGACTAACAATTTTTTGCCATTAGTTTTTGTCGGTTCCAAGTGAACTTGTAATCCCACGAACACAGTTGCACAGCATACGCCTTATATAGTTTTTCATTTTGATACTATAACTTTTAAAGTATTCACTTCCCACTTGTGGGACATTTTGCCAAGAGCAATTTAGATAGAATCAAACAATAGAATAGAAAGGTTTGGAAATCGTTAAAATATGAGCGGAGTTAGAACAAATAAAACATTATCCATGCACACTTGTATAAACAATGAATCATGGTGTTCATGTTTAAAGCAAGCTGACAAGAAAGGCGTTTAAGGGACTGACGAAGCTGAGGATGATAATAACAACTACTATTGCTTTGTGTATGTTCCATAACGATGTTAATAATAATTATTCAAATATCCTTGATGTGGTAAACATAACCAAATAATATTTTTAAAATAACTTGAAATTTTGACTTATGGTTTAAGTTATAATGTGGTATAATATAATATGTGGTTAAAGCTATAATGTGAATTCATTAATCAGGTATATAAACAAAAGATTATGTCTAATATCATTGAATTGATATTTTCGAGATAATAATAAATATTACTAGAATCATCCTCGGATTAGTTAATTTGTATAATTGTCTTGTACCTACTGTCACATATCATATGAAAATAACACATATGAAGATAAAACAAAACACAAAATAATTAATCTAAGGATGATCCAATGAGTAAATGTTATATCGAGAAATCTTTCTGATGTCAGAACGTATAAATAGGTGTACAATCGTTTGCTTACAAATCCAATAAAATCTTTCCACTGTCAAAGATAAGAAAAATAGATTTTACGTTCCACTTGAGAATAATTTTAGCGCGTGACATTTTATATTATATTTAGGCCTTTATACATAGATTATATATAACTGTAAAATTGCGCAATAGTCAACGTTTTATTCAAAATTAAAAAAAAATGGAATATACATTAGTCTTTCAAACCATCTGAAGCCAGATCAACATTCGCTACCAACCAACGCTATTGAGCGATCTTCGGAACATGAATAAAAAGCTCTGAATCGTAATAGTATATTATTATAAATACTTAAATGGATCTTGAAGATCTTTCTACAGTAACATAACAAACGTCAATTGGATAAAGGAACCCCAGAAACCATTAAGGTTAGCAATTAAATATCTTAGCAATTAGTCTACCTATTGTCAGTATGTTACCTACACGTTGTCACATCACTGGATTGTTTATTATATTATATGCAACAAACTATTTTTTAATTCACTCAGAAATAAATTAATATATGCACAATATATGAATGTTAATGACCTAATTATTAAATCGTCAATTATTATGTCAATAAAAAGTCCAATCAAAATCTATTCATAATAAAAAAATGTTACATAATGTCACCAGTTATTCCGTATAAAAGTTAAAAATTATACAACTACGTATTAACGAAATATACAAAGACCAGATTCCAAACTGTACAAACAAGAATAAATCAGTCATATTTAATGTTGACGATAAATAAATATTTTTGTTCAATTCTTATAGAAAATGATTGACCTATATTTTAAACAATTTTTTTTATGAATCATTTTGCATTGAGAAGATTTAAAACGCATTTAACATTGTTTATGTTCTTTAATATGATTGTAAAAATAAATCCGTTCACGGTCTTTTTTTTTTTGGTGTTGTTGTTGTAATTTTGACACATATAAGTATATAATGAACTACTACTATGTGGAAGTTTTTATATGCGATATTTTGAATTGTAAATAATGAATTAGTTTATTTTTATTCCGCTAAAAACTTAAAATGATCAATAGTGTAATTTAATAATCCTGATTAAGGGATAGAATGCAACTCTAAAATATTTTTCTAGGAGGTAGACTCTGTACCAGGGTCGTCTGCATGGGTACCTCCGTCTTACCTATTTCCGCCGCCAAACAGCAGGGTTCGCTTTGCTGTGTTCCGGCGTGAAGGGTAAGATAGGCAGTGAAATTACTGGGTACTGTGACTTTACATCTTATGTCACAAGTTGGCAACGTACACTGTGGTTCTTATGAGGTTAGCAGATTTGCTGCGAATCTCGTGGGAACCACATGTACTATAGGCGACTGTTACCACTTACCATCAGGTGGGCAGCCTGCTTGTTTGTCAACTTTAGCAATAAAAAAAAAAAAAAAAATATTACAATAATCTTATCAGGTCATACTTGCCCATTGAGAGCATGAACCAGCTTTAACTTAATTCTATTAAACTTTAACCACTGGGCCAGTGCGGTTTGCTTAACTATACACACATCTTTGAATTTTTTTTGTGGGTTGCCTGTCAATTTTTTTTAATAAAACTTCAACGACTTTCAATTACAGTGAGATTAAATTCTAAAACGCACTGAAAGATGGCAAAAATAACATAAGAAGACTGATGCCGAGACGAAAACGCCACTGATGCTCATTTAAATAAAGTTACGAAAAATAATTATTTTATTAATTACATTTCGAATATTTCTTTTTACATAAAATAATACAGATTTTTTAAAACCTGACTCGACCTGAAAAAAATATTGTATATAAAAATAGTCCTAATGATCCAGTCTCATTCTATTATCAAAGTTTATATTCATAGTTTTTCAAACTTTATGTTATGTTGATGTTACACACATTTTAAAATGAACTTATATATTTATTAGGTTTTCATGAACTCGTTTATGATTTCTCGTAACGATTAGATAAAATCAATAATATCTTACTATTCATTAACATTGAACGGTAGATCGTGCATGACTTCATTATTGCTGGATTTCTTGAAGATCCCAAAGAAATCGTGGCGGGAAGAAATGAAACACTTTTTATGTGTTCACTCGGCCAGGCAGGGTAGAATTAGGAGCCTTCTTGATGCTGTGTCGACCACTTTGTTCAGGAGTAACCGCCGTAATCCATGCCGGGAAGTGGATGTTGCGCAATTAAATTCCAATTCGGGACGCCGTCTCGGCACGCCACAATATCCAAATTTAAACCCCCACTTGCGGCTGTACTATACAGAAAACTCGAAATTCGACGTTATGCCATTTATTTTTATTCCTTAGAGTGCACATTACATAACAGTTTGTTTTATTTTATTTATATACCGTATAGGTGATCTGTAAGAGTTCGTTTTCATCTATATTTCGTAGTTTAATGTTCTTGTACATTTTTCCTACAAAGCGAGATATACCCGGTTCTAGTTCCAATTTTTTGATTTAGTATACATTACAGTATACATTTTAAGCACCTCCTATATTGGGTAATAAAGTAGACATTACATCAATTCTTTTATTATAATTGGATGCCAACGTACTAGACATTATAGATAGTACTTATATGTTGTTATATACTTATTTTATAAAACATATAGTTAACTTCTCTGAATTAATCGGTTTAATTTTACAACAAACATGTAATTATTATACTTATTGAATAATTCAATAAGTATAAAAACATTAAGAAACAGATAATTTAGACAATAAGGAGTAAAATAAAACACAAAACATTATTCAGAAAAATAAAACTTAGGCGCAATCTATTTATCGATATATCTTATGCAATTTTTTATTGTTTATTTTTCATAACAATTATTCGAAACATTAATTATCAATACATATCAATTATCTTATTCTTTTTAATATTTTAATCTCGAAAAGTAATAACACACAAACTTGCAGTAGTTAAGTTTGTATTGTATTGCAATTAGACTTCCACACTACGATATATCTTTTATGTAATTTGGCTGCAGGTGCCACTTTTGCAGGTTTGGCTAAATGCTTGGCTTATTCGAAATATTAAATGTATGAGATAAAGATGATATATGCACCGCCCCCGTTCTGGAGGGCGAGAGCGTTAGTTCAAGCCGATATGGTCCCAGGCCTTCCGCCCGACCAAATGCTGTAGGTAGTGTTTAGTTGGTAGGCTGGCCTTCTGCTAGAGTCCAACATAACCACCCGCCGTAGACCGGTTGCGGGTGGTATCCGGTGCGAGGTCGTCCAAGCACCAAGGGGTTGTCATAGCGACCACTGTGGTGGCGCGCCCCCTTTGAGGATTCACTACCATCCCCCGTGGGGAAAAAAATAAAGATGATGCAGAATTGAATTTACGGGTATTACACGAGCCTACACTATGTTTAAATGTTAAGTTTGAGCCTTAGTCGCGCTGGCCTAGCGATGGTTGGTCAACTTCACAAAGACTGCCTACTTCGAGCATTGTTCTGATTCTGTCCTCTCTGATTCTGATATCCTCACGATGTTTTTTTTTATCGTAGCAGCGTCGAATAAATGAATGTATTTATGGATCATAAGCAAATCATGTATTAAAAATAACAAAAATATAAATGTCCGAAATAAATTAAAATTTCTATTTATGTTTAATTTATTAATAAAAAATAAAAGAAAAAAATAATCAATCTAGATCGTTTCTCAGAATTAAAGCAATTTTATTTATTATACGAACAGTTCACAGCAGGGTAATCCAATATTCCGTTTATTTTTTAAATTATATAATAGCGCTTTAGGTATTAAAAATAACGAAGTATATTTTTACAAGCAAAACGGCAAAAGAGTACATTTGGAAAATTAAATAAAACTTAATTATTTATGAAGTTTTGTTCATGAACTGGTATATGCATACCGTACCGACCCGTATATGAAATCTGAATTATAAAAATCTGATCGATAGATGGCACGATCGATCCCCAGGAGACCTATTTTTGAATTACGAATGCGACTTCGAAATCACCGCCGACTATATAGTCAGCGGTGACTTTGATGTCACGGATTCCTAAACATCCAATTTTTGAAAGTCGGTCGCAGAGCTGCCAACATAGATAAAGTACACACATAAATGTAAGAGTTCGGTTCCACGCAGAATGTAGCCACTGCCGGTTATTGCCGGCTTAACCATTGTGGTTATTATATATATATATATATATATATATTATATATATATATATATATTATATATATATATATATATGTATACATATATATATATATATATATACAGTGTGTTAGGGATCGGACTTCCGATACTTTACCAACGTGTTGTATGTTAAGTTTTATCGACAAAAACCTATACAAATGGGGGTCGCATCCCTCACCCTATGAATGAGAGCTATTTTAAAATTTTATTTCTCGTATTTTAAGGAGTTTTTTAAATCTTGCTGTTTTACGATTTTATTTGGTCTACATACACAAAAGTGGCCTTATTTCAAAGTTAATGAGCTGTGCTAGCATTTAACAATAAATTTGTTAAGAAATTCTTTACAATAATAAACAAAATCCTTTGATGCAGCAACGAGTTTGCTCATCGGAACAGAGGGAGTGGAACGTGTCCACAAATTTACCTATCTCGGTAGCTGTGTATCGGAGACTGGTAGAACAGAAGAGAGCATCACTTCGCGGATAGCTAAGGTACCAGCAACTTTCAGGCAACAGCAAAGGTCACAAAGGACATCTCCCATTCAAGCTCCAGGTCTTCGTTAACCGATGTCTTCACAGGATTCTGAATATTTACTAGCTGGAAAAAATCCCAACGAGCAGCGTTGGGAGCGTTGTGGTGAAGTCCGGATCGACCAGCAGATCAAACGCCATAAATGAAGTTGGATAGGCTACATTCTACGAAGGTATCCAAAGCACATACCGACGCAAGCACTAAACTGGAATCCCAAGGAAAGCGCAAATCTGGTCGCCAACAACAGACTTGGCAGCGGACTGTCATTGGCGAAGCGAAAGCCATTGGAAAAACCTGGAGCGAAATCAAACGCGAAGCTCAAGACCGAGTGGGATGGAGACTCACTTTGGACGCCCTCTGCCCCAGCAAGGGGACAGAGGGCGTCCTCTAGCTGATAATGATGAGATGTTGCCCAGGGTGCAACACGTGGAGGTATTATAAACTAAGCTAACCAAAAAACTAAATTAAGCATAAAAACTAGTATTCTTATGTGATGACGTGATGAATGACAATGACAAATGTATGTGACAATCACAATTTATGCTAGAGAAAACGATGAAATCCTTAGTGATTGACAGCAAGGATTTCACGTGTGACACGTGGCCCGCTGGTCAAATGGTCGTATTGTTGTGAGTAGTGCTGCATTGAGTATAAATTCAATTACTCGCGCCGGCTATTGTACTAGTATATTTAGACTACCAAGCATTTATTACAGAATATTTGTTTCTGATGCATTATTCAGGATGTTTAGGAACACTTACAATATTTTTGAAAAAGGCTTGTAGGTCATTCAGGGTTTGATTTATAGAATGATATATGTACGTAATTTAAATGGTAACTCTATAGAAAAAATTGTTTAGTAACCTAACATTAGTCAAAAAGGACTAAGCGTATTGAATAAAAAACGATCTTCGGAATTAACGAATTTAAAAACTACGTTACGTTTATGAATAATATCCATTACTATACAAATATGTTTTAATAATTTAGCATTACTTAGGTTAGGTTTTTTAAACCTTACTTCTATTGATTAGCTTGAAACGCGAAATGGATCTTATCTTTCGCTGGCACCGACTCAAAATAAACTTTTTATAAATATGAAATATATATTTATGTACCAATAATATTGTTAATTGTCATTGTAAGTTTCAAACTAGTATCTACTTAAATACTATATTTTACTTCTAGTTTTAGTATGTACACTTTTTTAATAAGACTTTTTTAAAAAGAAACCAAGTAGCAAAATATTACAATGTTCACTAGCAGCTAAATCAAATATCCAATGACCATATTTTAATTATACCAGTATACGTACAATCAAGTAATACAAAGCCACCGTAACGCTATTGACGTCAACCATTCATGAAAAATCGAAAACCTTCAGGCGTTGTTTATTGTATGAGTCATTTGATATCAGCTAGGTAGAAATAAAGACTTTCGTTACAATTTCAACAAGTCAATATGTAATTTTACATTTAGTATCTAATGCTTATGCAGTAGTATGTTGATCACAACAAAGGTTGACAACCTTTAATAATATTTAATAAAATATTAAGTATTCTAACAGCACTTTTTTCTAATACTTTAAGTATTATCACTTGGCCGTCATAATATGCCCATCCATTTCTATGGTGTAGAGTTAAAAAAACTTCTCTAACTCCTGCTACCAAATCTGCGATGGCAAGGCGTTAAAAATACGATATATCTTTCCATGCATTTAAAACTTAAAAGGCGATGGCGCTGTGATCTCATCACTGGCCTTCTATTCAGGATATCTGGAGACCTATTTTTGAATTACCAATGCGACTTAGAAATCACCGATGTGACTAATAATCATCGATTTTCAATAATTCTTATTTTTGAATAACACATATGTGACTACCTTAGTCACGGATGTGATTTCATTACGAGTGCCCTCACCCACTCGTAATCAAGTCATACTTGTGGAAATGTTATCTGTGTTTTGTTTAGAGAACATATATATATATATATATATATATATATATATATATATATATATATATATATTTATTTATATAGAAAATGAGCAACAAAACAAAGAATATACATAATGAGCGATGTGGAAAAAAGTACTATATTAAGGAAAATGGACGAATATCCTCGCAATGTTATTCTAAATTAAGAGGCGAGATTACCATAATATTATTGTATTTTAAGTATTGTTGATTGTTTTTTAAATTTCTCACTTAATGTTTTTTTTAGTTTAGTACATGTATGTGTACATAGGTATAGTTTTGAAGTAAGTGTTTGTTTATATTTTAAATAGTTATATATTTCCTTTTTTCTTTGCTATTGTTGCTTTTAATAAAACAAATTAATTACGATCCAATGTAGATGGGAACAGTTTTAAAATATTACAGACCCCCGATGAAAATTATTATAAAAATCAAATCATATTTCTCAAAAATTTCAATTACATACCTATCACTAAAATTAATGATCCTAATTTTAATAGTGATATCAAATTGTCTTGATGAAAAATCTACAGATTTGATTTTTTTAATTCTTTTGTCTATTCCTAGTGAAAATTTGGGTAGTTTGTCACTGTGAACTAAACAACCACTTTCCATGATAAATATTTTTATCAGGCTTTACTACCAATGTGCCGTCTAGAGTAATAATATCTTTATTTTTATTAACTTTAACATTATAACTAATATAAACGAAATTATTAGCTGAAGTTTTGACCAATCATCGACATTTCAAGCGTGTTGCGGTCGGTGACCGCGCTTTGGCACTTTTTGCCTTCGACGTGACAAGTGATTCTGTACTCTGATAATTGGTTCTCAGAACAATCGAGCTTCGATGTGGCTAAGACCCTACGTGGGCGGCCCATTTGGACGGAACAAGTATTTAAAAATCATATTATATCTAACAGATTTGGTAGCTGCATTAAATTTGCGATCTTAAATATTTTCAACATGGTAATGATCTCGGTTATCTTTAGAATACCATATTTACAATAATTATACCCATTTTAATTTTCATTTATACTTTGTTATTCATACAATCCTGCAAACGTTACGATACCAAAAAAAAACCGGGCATGTGCGAGTCGGGTAGACATGGGTAACTCAACAAAAATTTTTGAGCTGCAGATCAGGTCACGGTTCATGTACCTGAGCCGGAGCTGTGAACCGGCTCACAGATCAGCTCACTTAGTACCTTAATCGAATCGTTTCTATGGACGGTTCGGGCGCGATTCATAGGTTCCGCGAGCTACGCGCGCGGCTCATAAGTAGATTCAGTTCATAGACCTGTTTGAGCGTGAACCAATCACAATGCGACCGCAGCTCGCGCGAACCGTTCCGCGCAAAACAGGCAGGTTTATGCTTGTTTCGCTTCTATTTTATTTATTAAGTTTAGATGTACAGCGTAAAACAAAGATGGCAAAGTAAATTATATAGTCTAAATTATTTGATGACTATGTACAAAGTAAATAATTAAATATATTATTAAATATATATATATTAAACTATAACTGACTCCAACTCACAGATTAGAGATATATCTAAAGACTCCAACTTATACTCGTGACGTGTGCGACGCATAGATAACGTGAGCCGTCCGACTGATCTGTGAGCTGTTTGTTTTGTTGGTGATCTGCAGCTCAACAGGTCAATCTGAGTGAGCTGAATCATTGAACCGGTTCAGACCTGAGTTACTCATGTCTAGAGTCGGGCTCGCGCACGTAGGGTTCCGTACCACAATACATCTAAATAAATGTCACACACTCTATTATCGTAAGTAAAAAAAAATTAGATCTAAGTATTTGATATGAATTTCAACTTGATAGCTCTACGCGTTTATGAGGAAAAAAGTAATAAGTTTATATTTATTAAAAAATATATATTTTGTAATGTAACTAAAAATTTAAGGTTTTCGGAATTTTTCCTTTATGTGTGCTATAAAACGTTGCTTCATGCCAAATTTCAAGATTCTAGGTCGACTGGAAGTATACCCTTTAGGTTTTGATTCCCTTGCGAGTACTTGCGAGTTTCAAAATATGCAGCTTAAATTGCTGTTTCTTTTGATTGCGTTGACATAGAAGTTTGATTTTGTAACAGCTTAAAGGTATTATAGACCTGAGTATTTGGTATGAATTTCAATTTAATACCTCTACGCGTTTATGAGGAAATGGTTAGTAAGTTTATAATTATTAAAAAAATATATATTATGTGATGTAACTAAAAATTTATGGTTTTCGTAATTTTTCCTTTATCTATGCTATAAGACGTTGCTTCGTACCAAATTTCAAGATTCTGAGTTCACGGGAAGCACCCTGTAGGTTTTGATTCTCTTGCAAGTGGCGAAAATTTGCGGCATCCTAAACGGCTGTATCTTTTGATTGCGTTGGCTTAGAAGTCACAGCTTCAAGGGACAGTAGACCTGAGTAATTGATATAAATTTCAGCTTCATACCTCCACGCGTTCCTGAGAAAAAGGGTCTTGACAGACGGACGGACGGACGGACAGACGGACAACAAAGTGATCCTATAAGGGTTCCGTTTTTTCCTTTTGAGGTACGGAACCCTAAAAACCGTCAAGTGCGCGGTGGATAAGCGCACCCTAGTTTTACGAACGAATAAGTTTACAGCAGCAATTTTTCTTTTTAGAGGAGCAACACATTGTCATGTATCGGACCTTTGTTTAGTTTCATGCGATTGTCCTTCTTCCAAAATTTTAATTATTTTAGGTTTATTGTATGTTATAGGATTTCACTACCTCCTATGAAATATATATTTAAAAATGGATCGAAAGCTGAATTGATTTCAACAACATCAGTTTCAACGGAACGCAGATTTTTATCTAATAGATAATAATTTAAACTTGATCCTTCTAAGCGATCCTGAGATAAGCAAAGTACTGTAAGGGTTCTATTTCTATTTATAATTTTATAAAGACCCAAAAAAGTTAAAACTTTTTTACACCAATAAAAAATAATTTATTAAGTTTTGTATTACTTGAAAATTGTTTAATCATATTTATATAAATAGTCTAAGACTTAAATCATCTCTTTGAAAACTAAATAATTTTACTGAAAGCATTGTCATATGCAGTCGTGACAATAAAACTACCAACGTACACATACCTAGATTACATACGGAAGCAGAAAATCCTAATGCCTGTAAAACAATTTCTTCTGATTGTATATGATACATTAATTTTGCAACCGTCTTGCTACTGTCATGTACTTTTCTGTTATATCATAGTTCTTGTTAATGAAACGACCAAGCCACATAATTTTAACAATATGTGTATAATATAGTGAAGAAAAAGATTTGACAATGAAGACGTATCAAAGTAAAAGCTTGGCTCCACATGAGATCTTGGTAACATTTTACACAAAAAAAATGTTTTTAATGGGAACTATTGTCAGGATTAATACCAGATTTACCATACAATATTTAACTGTTTACCAAAGTAAGTTTTATTAAAATAAGTGCTTTATTGATATATTAATAACACTGTTTTAATTCATGTAAGGTGAAATAGCTGCAAATTGTTAATAGGATTGTTCTATATAATCAATTTGTTATAGCAGAATTTGCCATACAAGCTTTGCAACTTGCCGAAATTTATCGTAAATGGAACGTTTTATATGGTAACAGATCATTTTTTAGTTGTACTGAAGAGACGAAAACTTATTCTGATTAATCTTGGTAGCTACTGAATTTGTATAAATAGTTGCAACATCCAGTTCTCCGTGTAAAAAAATCTCTGAGACTGGACAATTTGTATCGTGTATTTCAAATTTCAAAAATTCAATGTTGTCGTAAATTTTATCCATATGACTATGTTAATAAGCTTATGATTTATTGATTTTTCGGGTAATGACTAAACATGTTTTTATTACTAAGCAAGTACTCGCGAGGCAAGTACTCGCGAAGGAAACGCCATGATATTTTTTCCATCAGGAGAGGAGAAGCTGAGACCGTCATGGCTACCTCCGCAACCAAGTGTCACGGCGGTTATGTCGGCCTCCGGGCCGATCTAGGAGGCTTGACCGATGTGACCTGCCGACCAAACTCAGCCTAATAATTCCAATGATCCTAATGACCCCATGGCTTGAAGTGAGAGTCCTTAGGAAAAGGCGCGATACAATAAACGCCATTCTATGATCATTGTTCCGATAGCTCTTTCTGAATGGCCTAATAACGAAGCGATATTATATGTATATTTATATATATATAGGAACAATAAATGAATAAATGTGATTGATGTAGGAAATAATTTTCATTTAGTAAGTTAAGCGTTGTGTGCTCATAAAAAATAATGAATAATGGAAAATCATGCGTCAATTAGATAATAATGTTAATTATTCGTTCATAATGACAAATGTAATAAAATCGATTAAATATAAAAAGAAACTTGTCATCGTTCCTGAAACAATTGCGATCCTATTTACTATTGTAAATGCATTGTTAAAAAAGCTTACAGCCCGTTAGTAATTATCTAGAATTCACGCAACGTAATTACGTCACGTATCGTTTACATAGTCATACGTGTTATATGAGCGCGGCTCCAGTATCCATGATCTGATGTAACTCTCATTTTCACTTCCTACATTAATTAACTATAATGAATGAATAGATTTCGACTGTATTACTAAGAAATAAAAATTATATTCTCATTTTTAATGAGCAATAAAATGTAAAAATAATAATATGTACGAAATTCATAATTTTACTCTGCTACATAATTTCTCCTAGTTCGTGCTGATATCATAAATGAGATAACTATCTGTATGTTCATAAGGGAGAAACCAAACAACTGTTTTTTTTTGAGGTGATAGTGGCGTAATTCCGGTTACACATTTATTTTCTAACAAACTTTATAAACGTGGGTACTGTTTCACTCTCTTCAATCATATTTTTTTCTGACTTCTTTGACAAAACGTTTACTTCGAAGCAATTTGTGGCGAGTTTTGAAATCAGTTTCCTCACTCCTCGCAACCCACAAACACAATCCAATTGAATTTATGCGTATGCGTGCGTATTTTTCTTTTCAAACAAAAAAAGGTCGAGACGTCTGTTAGGATCCCCCACATCTGTGGTATCGTCCCATTAGCTACAGTGGAACGATTTTCTCAAACTTTTACCAACCAAACTGAGTCCATGTCCTATCAACTTTCTGTTTGCTACACATACTAACGACTATGTTCCCTCAAGAAAGGGAGCAATATTACGCTGCTCTAAAAACGGTATATATGAAAAACGATGCGGTAACCGAAGTAGCTCCAATTACATCTGATAGGGAACACATTTTGCAACGTCATGTAACTTAATTAAACAAGGTTTTTCTATGCAGCTTATGCGACTTTATCGTACTGACAACTCAAAAAATTGCGCTAATATGTATTCATCCTTACACTATTAATTCCCGCCCCGCAATCCCAACTATATCCCAACTAATATTATAAATGCGAAAGTGTGTTTGTTTGTTTGTTTGTTTGTTACCTCTTCACGCTTAAACTACTGGACCGATTTCAAAAATTCTTTCACCTTTGGAAAGCTACATTCTCCCCGAGTAACATAGGCTACTTTTTATCCCGGAAAAATCGACAGATCCCACGGGATGCGCAATAAAGGCTTCGCTCAAAAACTACTGCACAGATTTTTATGCGGTTTTCATCAATAGATAGAGTGATTCTTGAGGAGTTTTGCGGCATTTTTTATCTCGGAAAAACGGATAGTCCCACGGGAAGCGCGATAAAATCTTCGCACCATAAACCGACTTCCGCGTATATGTAGCCGTGGGCAAAAGCTATGACCCTTAACCCTCTATACACCCAATCCCGAAATCCACGCGGGCGAAGCCGCGGGCAGAAAGCTAGTATGTTTATAAAATTAGTTATATGCAAGAACTATTTATTCTGTAATATTTGTAGTAGAATTTGAACGTGTAATAAAGACAATGAAGAAAGAAAGGTGTACAATTCTTCAGTATATGTTCTCTGAAGTTAAGATGTATTTGAAATTCGCAAAAACCATTTCATATTTCTTATATGTAATTGTACAACATACTGCAGCGAAAGCCATTGTAACAATTCCCGACGCCCCGTCAGCTATTGCCGTCTTTTGATTCTTCTAATTGAATCAATTAAAGTTACGTCAGTTACTAACATTACATTTACACTGCAAAAACATCACAATTAGCATAACCTTGTCACTTTGGCCTCATGATGAAGTTAAAACAGTTTTAAAAGTATGTCGTATTATCTTGGTAAAATAGGTTTGATTTGTCATGAAAGTCTGTTTTCTGCTTTAGTTGACGGACTACAGGCCTGACTACCGCGAAACAATACTGTGATAATTTCATTAAATCGGTTGCTTGGCGGCGTGATTATCCCAACTAATATTATAAATGCGAAAGTGTGTTTGTTTGTTTGTTTGTTTATTTGTTTGTTTGTTTGTTTGTTTGTTACCTCTTCACGCTTAAACTACTGGACCGATTTCAAAAATTCTTTCACCTTTGGAAAGCTACATTCTCCCCGAGTAACATAGGCTACTTTTTATCCCGGAAAAATCGACAGATCCCACGGGATGCGCAATAAAGGCTTCGCTCAAAAACTACTGCACAGATTTTTATGCGGTTTTCATCAATAGATAGAGTGATTCTTGAGGAGTTTTGCGGCATTTTTTATCTCGGAAAAACGGATAGTCCCACGGGAAGCGCGATAAAATCTTCGCACCATAAACCGACTTCCGCGTATATGTAGCCGTGGGCAAAAGCTATGACCCTTAACCCTCTATACACCCAATCCCGAAATCCACGCGGGCGAAGCCGCGGGCAGAAAGCTAGTTTTACTTATAAAATTGTTTTTGTATGATTTGATAAGCATGTTGTGATTTCTCCGCAGGCTAAATCGCATAACTAACTAGTAGCGTGACAGTCTCACTTTGATAGTACTAGACCAGAATAATGTCATCATAATATACAAAACATTACCGTGACTATCTATTCACGCAATTGCCCTAGGTTAACCATTTCAAAGTGTTACCTCGTTTGAAAATAACGTATAATAACATAAAATATATATTATTATATGAAAGTAGAATACGTAAAAATAGTGACATGAATTGAATTCGAGATACATTACTGCATAAGGCAAAATCTGTATCGATCTATATATGATATCTCTATTAGAGATAAATTCACCTTTGTCAACTTACTTTCTATTTTGTATCTTATTTTTTTTTGGCACAATAAACATAAATATAATAAACTCGAAGTTTGAATTTGAACGTTTGAATGACCTGAATATAAAAATGTAGATATGTAAATCTCTTATATCATTTTTGACTAGTTTCTTATATATAAGCAAAAATAAACTTTCATGCTTTGGAATCGTAACCACCTATTGCAATCCAACCGTCTGCGAATCACGTTTAATTGTGCTCGCTCGCCCAATCTCTATTAGAAAAAAAAACACTGAAACTAATACATATGTCTGACATTCCTGATCTATTGTTAGACAGCTTGTAAACCAAATCTCCGTTCATAAATTGGACTGCAACGCTTTCTGGCCGAGCAGCGTGGACCAATCGAAGCATAACTATATGTAAAGAAAATTAATGATAACAATGTCTCGCTTTTATTTATACACATGCGATTCAGTGGCTGCCAATGATGAATTAGCAACAAGAGTACAATATAGATATCATACCATCAGATATCGACGAGATATGCATATCCTATATCTTGTTTATAAGATTCTTAGTACCCCTACATTTCCTCAATACTATGTATAGATTTGACTTACCACCTTCTACCCGGCCTTAGCGTGCTTGTGTGTCATACTTACCCCATTTTAAATGTAGTTAAACCTATGTAGTTTGTCTTAGACTACTTTCTGCACTTGATCATATTTTATATATATATGTATATATATATATGTGTGTGTGTGTGTATGTATATATATATATATGTGTGTATGCATGTATTATGGGTAAGTATATATATTTATGATGATTATGTGTGATGTATCAAATTAATTAATCATATTCATTTTAATAATGTACATATGTATTGTATGTAGTATAAATATGACAATTTCTATTATACACATTTTAAAAATCAATTATATATAAATACTGTGTCCCCGCAATTATTTTTTCATTCTCAACCATCTATTAGGGTTGGCTGGAAGAAATCTCTCTTGAGAGATAAGTCCGCCTTTGAACCACTTATATTTGTACATAATATTTTTATTGTAATTGTGTTCAATAAAGTGTTTATATATAGTTTCTTTGAAAATTCTGAATGATCCCTGATTCTGAATTTTAACTACTATACAAATAAATTTTTCATTTCTCATACTCGGAAAGTTATGTTGTTTTGATCTGATTATTGGGTGGAAAATGCTGCTTCCCGACATAGGGAGGGAAAAACTCATACAATTTACTTCCCACCCAAGGGCCGGAATGAACTTTAAAAATAGAACTACGAATGTCAGCTACGAACTGTCAGCTGTGAACTATAAAAAACAATGCTGCGGCCATGTGAGTTTCTAAACAGCCAGTGTGAACTTAGCGCAAACTACTTCCAGCGGAATAAGCCGCAACAAACACGCGGTGAGTTCCATATTTAAAATTTAAACAGTCGACATAAATTGGCGGGATGTGAATTTATTATATATATCTGTGACGGAATTTGAAAAAATTCAAATAATCTCTTATACTAGTTAAGATTTTAATTATAAAAATGAGTTCAAGCGATTCCGAAATTTGACACCAGATTCAATTAAACACGAGACAAATTGTGTTCTGCCTACTGATGGTTTACTGATATTATCATATATTATCAATAAATAGATTAAATAAACAACCAATGTTTTATTTTCCTCATATATTCGAAGTGAAAAGTAGAGTGTTTAACACGGGTAAAAGAATCAATTCCTTCTCGGACTATAGCTGCCCTCGCTGCGGGGCGGCTAGCGGCGGCGGCGGGTTCCCGAGGTCTAAATACCTCGGGAATTGATTCTTTCCACCCTCGGTTAACAATCTACTATTTCATAGTTATTAATAACATTGTATTCTGCCTGTACCTGTAGGTACCTGGAAGATTTTATAGATTTACGTTTCTTATATCCATAGTGACATATCTGGAATACCACGCTGTTAGCGCAGCGATAAGCTCGTTAGGTCTACGCTTAATTGGCGCGAGCCGTCACTGCCAATGTTGTCAGCCGTCAGCGCAGCGCCGGCGCGGCTCAACGTTTGATTTGTCGTACTTTCTTCTCACACTTTCGTTTGATATGTGCCGCCTGCCTCGCGTGAAATTGATTCATTTAATAGCAATCTGCCTCGAAGTCTCGCTGCAATTTCAGCCACCCAGTCATTTTCTAAAGTAAAATTTGAGTTAGCACAATTACTGTAATGTTTGTGCTGTCTTTGTAATTATCGTTAGGCATTTTTGGCTGCATGCTAACTGATTCATTAATGAAATACTAAATTATTTTATGGAAGATTGAACGTAGACATGAATTATTAAACGTTAAATTTTCTTATAGAGACAAGGAAATGGAGTTTTAAATAGAGTACCGAAAATATGGATTATAATTAGGATAACTTAATAGAAAATTATCTCAACCTATTTTTTCTAATGACAGTAAACAGCAGTCTCTAAAATAACCTCTATATTGTATAGGTCAGTTTCATTTATTGCTACTAACATTTTGTTATGCTATAACATTATTTGCTATAACATTGTTTGCTTTTGTTTAATGATGAGTTACTACTGGAATCCAGCCATCTTTAGTTTAACGACGAGCGTTGAAAGAATAGTTTTGACTTACTGGATCAGTTGTAAGAAGGCGCCATGATGTGAGGTCTATTCTAGTGGCTGGCACATTGTCATTCTGTAACAACGAAACACTGATAGATCACTGCTTGTTTTTCAATCCCACCATGCTAATATATTGTATTTTTCTCGTTGTTTACTATAGAAGTTGAAAATGATTTTGTTTTTATATGAGCTAGATAACTCATCTATTTTACCAAGTATCTGTTACGGGCAACTTAAGAAATCTGGTCCCTATGAATAATGATCGGCCTGTATCAATAAGGCCCATGTCTCCTGGGCCATTTAATTAAAATTTCATCCCTAATCTCTTTTCCCGGTCAGTATGAATAAGGGCAAATACGTTTTGGGTAAAATAATAAAACAAATGAAATGAAATGTTTTTGTTTATTAACGATATAAAATTTCGAAATTCTCATGGGAAGAAACATAAAAAACGATTTATCATAATAGTACAAAAGAAATTAAACAATTTAACGTAATAACATAGGTAAGTAAGTAACATTACCCTTATTTTTATAGAATTTTGAGTGAATGATAAAACACGTGAAAAGTATTTTTGCTTATCAATGAAATTAAACTTGCAACATTTTCATAGTAAGGAACATAAAAAACTATTTAACATAATAGTAAAAAAGACATTTAACAATCAAATAATAATTATGAAATTAAATAACATTACTAGTTCCCTTTCATTTATTTTAATTAAAATATTTTTCAATAATCAAATGTTTTGATAGGTACAAATTTGTAACGATAAAATTAAATTACTAATTCTTGCGGAGTTTAGTTAGTCTATGTTGATTGGGCTTATACATCATTCATGAAATAGGTCATAAAAGTCGTGTTAGTGTCTTTTGTCATTTTTTACCTATTTTTTACATGTAACATATAAATATGGTTCTCATTGTTTTTCACAACATCGATTCGATTCTAATTGTAAAATGTTATTTTTTGCTTATTGATAGTGTTTCAGAAACAGTAAATCAAATTTAAAATCCGCACACACACTCTTATGTCACTTGTATTAGCGGCGGTTTTCATAGAGCACATGTGAATCTGAACGTGTTGCTGATTGTACATTACCGGAAGCGTACATTTGGCAGTTCCGTCGGCATTGACAAAAACCAAGGCTAGGTGATAAGCGCCATATCAAAATAACCAGAACTAATTACTACCTTTGTTCTATATGCCATCTGGTGTTCTTAATAATGTGGCTATTAAGGACGTGCCCGGCTATTAATTTCCTACGGCTAATGATATGGCATTACTTAATTTTATCACGTCTTCATTTACAATATCATGCATAGAAATGTGAAAAGTCACACATTATATTTCAGGTTAAAATTAAATGAAGGAAAATTTTTAGAAAATTAAACACCTATTACGGAGCAACTATAATAATATAAAAAAATATATAATTCAAAAATAGTGATGCAATGTTAAAATTTCCAAGAAACGGTTGCTTCGTTTTTAAAAAAGGTAATACTTTTCTTGTGTAATAGTTTTAATAAGTACAGCTATGGTTTTAATCAAATTGATACCGTTAGAAGTATGTATTCTTCCTAAATGTATATTATATACATTTAAGTGGAATAATTGTTGCTAAACATTTAATTTTAGTAGAAAAAAAAGTATATTAATATAGTCCAAAACTTATAAAAATATAGGAACCATTTTAACAACATTTTTAGGAGACATCGGGCAACGTGGTCTCGGCATTGATCTTCTAATCTGGAGGTCCACTTTTCTATTTATTCTACACTAACATGTTTTTCATTATTTAAATTTCATAAGGACATATCAACGTTTCTACATTGAAGGAAAATATTGCGAAGTTACCGCCTATGTGAAGTGTGGATAACAAACGTTTTATGTAGTTACGAGTAGCACGAGATTACCTTAATCTCGTGCACCTCGCTGGAGACGTATATGAGCTGTGATCATTTAATTTAATAAATCATACAAAGTTGAAATAGAACCAAAAAATTTGCAGCACCATTTTACGTGATATTTTAAGACATTAATCAAAAAACTAATACACGAAACAGCATTCAGTTATCATATAACATTCAATTTAATAAATATTTGGATTTTTCAAGCAACAGCTATGCAAATTGAAATAAAAATAAATTCATAATTAATGGATTTCGACCGAATTTCTTTTGGTAGAACAATACCATCAGTTTGTTTAGAGAATAATTACTTTACTGTTATTAAAGTACGCATGTTTTTAAAGTACCACATGACTTTTAAGAAGTTTAAAATACACGTTGGAGTAATAAATAATGATACCAGACTATTTTAGTATGTTAGCTATCATTATCACACAAATAGCGTCGGTGGCGATGTGGTTTCGGCACTGGTTTTCTGATCACGAGGCCCCGAGTAGATTCTACTATGTACCAATCTCGGGACGCAACCTATATACACGTCCGAAACAATTCGTGAAGTCAAACAATCGTCACTGAACCAGCGTAAAAGACCCTGATCGCTCTAATATAGTTAAGGCAGGCTCGTGCCTCTCGGACGAGACGGATATAATGCAAAATATAAATATTTGAAAATTATCATCACATTTTTCTGGGGTGCTAACTTTATTATATATTTTATGTTAATTTTATTACAATAAAATTAATGTGTGTTTTAATTGTTATAGTTATTGTGTTATCAATTAAGTATACCCATATTTTTTTACAATTTCCGTACCAACCTAATTAAAACTTTACTTTTCTTTGTATACGCGGGATATAAACGGAGTAAATATGTAATCCTAATCTATAATTTAACCAAACTTTGATCAAAGCATAGCCCCTTGTAAATTGTTACTATGAAACTACCTTTTGTCAGTTTCAATCAAAATATGATTTACATAATCCCCACGCAAAACGACATAAATGCAGAAAATAGTACCCCCGTTCCTAATCGCGAAATGAGAAATCCAAACATCAACATATATGTACGTACAAAGGCAAATGAAAATAATAAATAGTAAATAAATTTAAAAATTATATATTTAGTCATAAGTACATAGTCACATAAATAGTTTAAAGTATCTATTTAAATAAAAATATTGTAATTTATGTAATATATTTTTATTTATTATAAAAATGATATGATATTTATGATATAAGCTAATTTGTAACTCACTCTGGATTTTTATAATTATAGAGAAGTCCACTATAAACCTCAATTCTATCGAGTAATTAATAATAATAAAAATAAATTTCCATCTGAACATTACATATTGTATTTTAACAGTTTATAGTGATTGGAATGAAAAAATTGGAACTATGTATCATATTTCGGTTACGGAGTCCGGTGTGGGAAATATTAATATATTGTTAACAAACAATTACCGAATTTGATCTTAAAAAAACACCTGTATGCGTGAATGTTATTAATAGTTCTAAAATATAAATAATATTGTTTCCGATTTGGTATTGGAAATTATTTCACAAACATTTCCATGAATAATCGTGAAAAATATTTCTAGGTAATTTGTGGTATATTGTTTACACTGTACAATAGGTAGGATATTATTTATTTAGGTATCACTTTTTACACAATTCAATATGATTAGTAACATTTTATTTGTTAGATCTATTTAAATTTCAAATCATTTATTTATTTCATTTACCTTCCTGAATTCCAGATCCAGAATCAGAATAGGCAGAAGTTTAATTGCATTTAGGATTTAGGTAGCATTCGATTTCGTATCCGTTTTCAGGAAAGTTTTAAATTTGAATTCCTGAAAGTGTAGTCGCAGTCAGGAATCTTTATTCTCGCCCGGTCGCGTGTGTACGGTTTGTTTATTACAGCTTTATACACCTGGTGCAATGAAGGAGCAATATTTTGGAGGTCGTCGATTCGTAAAGGCAATTTAGAATAATAATTATTTAATATTCTAAGTTGCCTTGGATAATTACTATGAATATAATACGTTCAACATTGTCAAAGGTTTTGTATGGATCTCAAATCATCTCTAATACTAATTCCGAAGTAATTGTTGTTTTGTTTTTGTAACCTCAGCGGGTGAAATTTGACTAAAATGTTTTGAGGAGTAAAAAGGTGAGTAATTAGTAAATTACTCGCCTTTTTACTACTGTTTTCATATAGTGTTAATGTTTAATGAATTTCCTCAATTATGGCAATCGTTGAAGTATAAAGAAGGATATTCTTCGTTATAGGACAAATCTACTATTATAAAATCATATTTAATAATAAGTTAAGATCAATAAACGTGAAAATAACTAATATACCAAATACTTTCAGTTGAGGTGTTCAGGTTTCAGAGCTAAACAATTTGCAATTAATAGCGGAGCCCGCCAGCGCGGGCGCAATCGAGCTGCGCGCACGCACCGTCTGCACTTTCTCATCACTTTCACACTTTTAATATTCGACGTGTGACCTAGTGTTACGTCAGAAGATCAACTTGACTTTTAATCAGTCATTATTTTACAGACTCCTAGTCTTTATAAAAATGAAACCAACCGTCGACACCAAACTGATCGTTTTGTGGCGAACGTCCGAAATCTTTATTTCTGTATTACTGGTCACCAGGTCATAAAAATTAAAAAAGGATACATATTACCAATATTTCTTCAAATTTATCTAAAATGTAATTCTGATGTCTTTAATATTTGTGAAAATTTTATTGAAAACCACAAACAGAGGTATATAATAAAATTATTAATTTTGTAGACTAGCATTCTGTAAGATTAATAAATTCTTTTGCAAGTCATTGTTTGTACAAGAATATTTTTTATGGATATTTCATTACCTTTTCGCCAATATTACAAAGATGAAGTTTTCAGTTCATAATATGAAATACAAACTTTATGAAAATTTCCTTTATACATTAACATAGTTATTTAGTTGCTTATTAAGTAAAAAAATCTTTGGGCTGTCCTATCACAACGGTTCCTTTTTTAAGTTATAATTAGAGCGGTACAGGAAGACGGGCTACGGAACCGGACTTTTAACGCCCGCAACTGTCTGCGCCAGCAACGGCGTGGGGATCTTTTTCCGGCTCCCTTTCTCCAGCTAACACATCAGTCTCCCATTACCGTTTTCTAGCCAGCATTCAACATAATGACTGGCAGTAAGAGGTCATTGATATAGTAGTTTGTATCCTTGTATGATTAAACATTAAGGAGGGATTGTTTTTTTCATACGACTCTGTATTAGATTTTAGGTTACCTGCTCAAGTTAGTACACATGTCGCCTACTAATAAGAATTCCCCCATATATCATTATTGTATTCTCGTAATACAGGTAAACCTCCCGATGATGTTGGTGGACTGGCCCTACCTGGCTTACAATATTTGTAAAAAATGGATAAATATTTATAAACTGTATACAAAATTGGGTAATTGAGCTTAATATTCAATTCTTAAGGACTTTATTGATTTATTAAAATATATATTTATCAAATTTTCAGATGAGCTCTTAGCATGCTATAAATCGTAAGTATACTTTCTAACCTTACAGGAATACCGTTGCACCCAGCATTCACTAGCTCTTACGCCTTTGTGCAAAGCTGACGAAAGTGCAAAAATTGCAGAACTATAGATAAAGTTAATACAACAATTGGGAATATTAGTAGTCCGCTGGCCATAGCAAAAATGTGAAAACAGCTTATTTAATTGACGGTAAAGCATTTACTGTGTCGGCACTATTAAATAATATATCATGGTCTCTTCGACAAAAATCTCACTTTATCTGCACTGCATGTAAATTAAAGTACGACGTAACGCGACAACGAATTTGTATGTTCGGAGTACAATGGCCCTAAACAAAGTATCATCCGCGTTCGTTTTATAATCAAAATCGTATCGGTAAAGAACGGCATTGTATGGGATTGATTCCAAATTGCAGAATCAGTCCTATATGATTGTGGGACTGATTTGTTTTAACGAAACTATCGCGGTCGCGCTAATGTTATTTTGACGATTGAATGATAATTACAAAGGTTCCAATGATGCTCACGCGATGTGAATAAATAAATAGGTACATTTAACAATATTTAATAGGTATTTGAAAAACTGGATCACAAAAGAATAAATGAGTTTTATAGTTTTAAATAAAAATAAGCTCATTTGTAAAATGTTTATGTAATTTACTAATCTCTACTTACATCAGTCAATACCCTGCTGCTGGTATACAACGCCCTCCTGCGATCTTCAAGAATTAGTCAGTACACTTTGTGTGAGTACAATGAACGCTGCCTTTCCCGATACTTTGCTGCCCGTCAATCCTACGAGCAATGTGCCTAGCTTGCACTCTGCTTCAAACTTCATGAATCTTGTTAGTTGTATTTATGTTCACTTGAAATATGTTCACTTGAAAATGATAATTGTAAGGAAACCGGAAGTACAAACTGTGCAAATTAGGCATAAGAGCCATTTTCTAAGCTCAACGCGTGCCGTTTCACGTTGCGTCATACGATTGTTATCGCGCAGCGTTGCATCAGAAAACGTACTTTTTTAACGCACATCACATAGCATGTATATAGTTTTTTTTTACAAATGTCCCATATCAGTGGAAGTAATGATGTGCAATTTACATTCAGCGTAATGCGTCGGCAGACTTATAAAGCTAGCTACCTGCTTTATCCACACAAAGCTTTTTTTTAACTTAATAGCTGTTTTTGTGACATAAACACTAAAAAACGTGCAAAATGTGATACGTTTTAGGTGAACGTAAGTGCAATAATTTTGCAATATGAATAAGTATATTATTAGTGACAAATATTATTAAAGAAAACAAATCAGTTAAATAGATGTATAATTGTATGTTTATATACCTGCACATAATTTAAAAAAATATTCACACATCTCGATTATAACGAGAGAAAATTAGATTTTGAATTTACCAAATACTTGTATTATCGTTATTACACTATATAATTTCATAAAAAAAGTATTAAGCACATTGATATTTGAAAATACATACTTATGTTTAATGACAGGTCCAAAAAGACAATTATGACCTGTACTAGATATACCTACTTTAATTATTAAAATTATTATTTATAAAACTTGTATGAATAGACAGGTACGATTTTGTTAGATGTCATTGTATGTAACCTACTAAATTATTATTAGAATAGGTAATGTTTTACTTATTTTCATTTTCCAAATAATCAATTGCCTAAAATCATTCTAATTGATAGTTGGAATAGTAGACACAACGACCAGTGTGTTTAAGAATTACTTATTGGCATTGGTATATTAACAACATGTATTACACGACAGAACTTCTCTTTCTTTGGATTTGTTGTAAAATAATCCTCATACCTGTATCCTCTTTGATATTTATTTCACTCTCCAGAATAAGAGCTGGTGAATTTGGCGAAACTTATGGCTCCGGAGATGGTGACGATCTTATGCCACTTGTTTCTTGTCTGTATTATTTTTTTTTATGAAAGAACAATATTCTATCAGACAACGGATGTGTGGCGTAAATTTTTATGCATTTATTCACATATTGCTCATAATAGTTACATAATCTAGGAAAGACCTCTCCTAGTTCCGATCTTGCAGCCGACGTCACCCTGTATACCTAGGTCATAAGTTAGGCAAGTTATAATAAAATATTAGTTACGTTATCAGATTCATTGCCCTATATAAAGTCAGGTTTCAAAACCTATAGGTAATTTGAAAGATACCCAAATAAATCTAGATCTAGCTGATAAAATCTAGACCTATACAGGGATGACGATGAATAACTCGTCTTGAAGGATAGATACATAAATATAGTAAAAGTATGATATAAGAAAGAATATGATTTGTCGAATCAAATCAATTAGGAAACGTCTACACGCACTCCGACTAAACTCAGACTGAGTCTAGCTGGTTTAACTTTTTATTAAGTGCATAAGCGCACATATAAAGTTAATCGGACCACTCTGGCAACCGATCTCTTAGAGTGTATGTACTCTCCTGAGGCTGCGCTATGCACCGCCTCCCGCTCTGGAGGGCGAGCGCTTTAGTTGAAAGCCGATAAGGCCCCAGGCCTTCTGTTCGACCTGGCTGTAGGTATTATTTAGTTGGTAGGCTAGCCTTCTGCTGGAGTCCAACATATACACCCGCCGTAGATCGGGCGCGGGTGGTGTCGGGATCGGGTCCGGTGAAAGGTCATCCGAGCACCAAGGGGTTATTAAGGCGATTACAATAGAAGCACACCTGCAGGGGGCCATTGCCCTGGTGCCTCTAAAAGATGCTGAAAAGAAAATCACGAGAACATTCCCTAGAACAAGGCGTAAGACTACGCAACAACAGGCTCCCAATTCTATACCAGTCGACGGAGTGAATATTGAAAATAGTGTTTTTTCTTCCAGTCACCACCACCTTCAAAGGCTTTAACCCAGCAATAGTGAAGTGAGCGCCTGTAATTTACAGAAAAAAATAAAATATATGACTTTTAGTATTCGCTCGTCGGAATATCATAGTTACCAAGATATCATTCCAATCGTGTAATGTTGACGACAATGTACCATGCTGGAAATAACTAGTAACATTAATATCTGGGTCTAGTTATTGATAAATTTTTAAGTAAAGTGGATATAATGAGCACATAAATCAGAAAACATGCATTTTCACAGCTGGAAAGGACTGTCTGGACTGTGTGAGAAGTCTAAATTAATCTCACGCCTAATAGAATTTCTACAGCAATGTCTCGTAGAAGCATTAGCAAAAAGTTAAAGGTAATTTATAAAGTTAAATTAAATTTATAAAGTCCTTAATTCATTAATAATATTAGGATTTTTATAGCTGGTTTATACATGTTAAACATGTAAGGTCTATACTATTAGAATATTCTGGAATTTTCCCAAAAGTTGCAATTATATGTAAAGTTTTAATCTTCTAACGTCTATACTATTAGAATGTTCTAGAATTTTCTCAGGTCTCGCAATTATAAGTAAATTGTTATCTTTTAATGCAAATCTGCCCATCTGCTGGTTTTCAAACTACGCTCATGCAATCTACGCATCTGAATTTCTATATTAAATCGTGTCATGCATGTATAGAGTTCAAGTATGGGAATATTGAACACCTCTAGATAGTCGGCATAGATTGCCCTAGGAAAGTGCTCGCTACACCCAACTTGTATGTAGGATACACTGGGGGTACTCCCCCACACGCACACGCACACGCACTGCCGTTAATGTTAAGCGAGCTGGACAGAGGTGATCTATTAACACCCAAGCCCAACACAACTTTGTGTTGATTCCATTGGGAATCGCGTATAGTATTACTGTATGTGCAAATGGGTTGTATTCTGTCGGTAATGTGTACTGTAGGAGTACTGTAAGTGTTATGCTTGAGGACTACCCCCGTCAATACCGCCTTCAGCGAGCCTATCTCTAGGCAACAGTCAATACCGGCAGAGGATACGTAGACCGCGACATGTCCTTAGCGACCCCCCCAATCAACTCACGCAGGACCTTCTAGACCTGCAAGCGGCGGCGTCTGAGCCGTCACTCCTCTTGTCTCCCCCTAATCGGCAGCCTTCTGCTTAGCCACGTGTAGGTTCCCTGTCAATACAGGCCGGTCCCAATTTGGTGAACCGCGCCTCTTCTAGTACATATGCCCTCCCCATGGGGCAGCGCGTGCCTCTCCTGAGGTGCGGCTCTCTATCACTTCAATCCAGTAGGGTCATTAGGACCAAAGGCTTAGGCTGAGTTTAGACGGTAGGTCTGTTGGGTCGAGCCGCCTCGATTCACCAGGAGTCCGACATAATCAACGCATCCCTGCTTGCCTGTTGCGTTGGTATCCATGATGGATTCTCAGCCTCTTCTCTGCTGCGGAATACCTGCCAGCCTGCCGCTGAATACTTGCCAGCTTGCTGCTGCACACCTGCCAGCCTGCTGCTGCGTACCTACCAGCGTGTTGCGGAATACCTGCCAGCCTGCTGCTGAATACTTGCCAGCTTGCTGCTGTATACTTGCCAGCCTACTGCTACTTTGTCTGCTTAGTACCTGGTACCGCCTTCCTTTTTCCTTCTCTACCATTTTTATTATTATTGTTTGTAATTTTAATTTAGTTCTTAAGTTTAGGCCGTGCTGTAATAATATTTCTTTTAATATAAGTTTCTTGTATTTATCTTTTTTTTTTCCTTTCCCTATTCTGCTCCGTACAAACACATGTTATTAAATATATATTTCATGTAAATCGCGTTGTTTATATTTTGTAAAAAGTAAAGAGGGGTTTACGAGTACGTTTATTAGTTTAATTACAAAGAATTTACCTGTAATATCAGCTTGATTAGCTACTCAGCCGCGCAATATGACAAGTGAATAATAATTTATTAAACACGAGCTACTCGTAGTTCAAAGGGACAGCGACCAACGCAGTTAACGTTACCCAATTATCTTACCACATTCTTCCTTCTCCTTTTCTTTCTCCACGTTCTTCAATCACTTCTCCTAATGCCAATGAGTTGCAATTACCGATAATTAAAATTGAATCTTTGTATAATCAGTAAAATAAAGTGCAAATGGAGTGTATATTCCATAGTGAGGCTCAATTTTCTGAACGAATTGATTTGCGGTGATAATAATTTTCATTTGTCATACGAGTTACAGGACTGCTTGTTTGTACAGATATAAAAAAATAATACAATTGCTGGTTAAACCTAAGCTATAGGTAAAAAATTTTAAAAGAGTATTTCCCAGTGGGACTGTACGAAGGTGTCAATGCGTACTGCACGCACGGAGCCGCGCTAATTACCCTTTAGCGCCATCTGTTTACTTGAATAGCGTAGAAGTACTTGTTGAAGGTTTAAACATGGGTCGCATCGTGGTTAAATACTGTATATCCTGAAGATGTCTCGCTGAGAGACGAAACACGTGTCGACCTTGTCTGCTTGTTGGACAAGTCATCATCAACTGCGCGGAATCAGCAAACGTAATCAATATCCTTTGTAATACAATGGACTTCCGCAAAATAACACCTGCTACAATAGAGTACATAAATAAGCTCAATCTGTTTGTATCTCAAGAAACCAACGAATCTCTATGTTAAAATTGCTAAAAACGTATAAAATCATCATAATTTGAATCACTACAAGCAAAACAATTATATTTTAGATCGTGTCTCTTAAACCCCAAAAGAAGATTGGCAGGAAACTATACATTGTTGGTACCATAGTTAGACTAAGTGTACGGCGATAAAAATACCATGTATTTCTTCGTTTTTAATAATATAACAAAAAAGGTAATCGCACCATATGTCTGCAACTGCTAAATAAAAAGATAAACTCATTTAAAAAATAGAGCATAGAGGTAACGAAACGTTATAAATCACTTATGTTTTGACTTTTGCGACGCTTTGTCGATAACTATGTGTTATCAAAACGTTGTAAATGTCAAAATGTGTGTGATTGATTTAATATTGACATACTCTATGCACGACACGACCATAAATGATATTGCATGTGACCACAGACGATGTAGTAGAAGCTACGTACGTTAACATAATATACTAATCTGTGACGTTAACTTGACTCTGCCAGTTGACATAATAGTGACAGATTTTTCATTTATATCTAAAAATACAGGACTCAGATAGGAATAGTAATATTACATTCATAAATTCTAGTGATATTATCGGTATTCTAACTGTCATTAATCAATAATCAGAATATGTATTAATCTATAATCGATATTTCCGTAACGAATGAAATAGTTATTTTTCTTATGCATATTGCGTTTTAATATTGCTTGGCGC
This sequence comes from Scirpophaga incertulas, assembly GCA_036419045.1. Lineage (NCBI taxonomy): Eukaryota > Metazoa > Arthropoda > Insecta > Lepidoptera > Crambidae > Scirpophaga > Scirpophaga incertulas. The sequence continues at coordinate 25,914,259 of CM071629.1, read as the reverse complement.
ATAAATACGTTTTGTTATCAATATTCCCTGAAATTGTAACTTCAATTTTTCTTTATTTACAAAAGTTATAGATTTTTCTCAGTGAAAGAAAAATAGGTAACCAGTTACCGTTTACAAAATATTAAAAAATCAGAATCGTACATTTAACAATGTAATGGGTACCAGGCCTGCCATTCTTCTTTGTCGGTTTGCGAGGTGATTGGCGCAACTACTAACGAGGCCAGTGGCAGCCGCAGTTCTAAATACGGCATTACTGACTAATGATGATAGTTCTAATTCGTCACGTTTCATGGCATTGTAGTAGTATATTGACAAAATGTCAATTTCGTCCTTCCACGTCTGACCACCGCAAGTGCAGAACTATAGCTCCTAGAATTGCGGTGTAAATTCGCTTTTAATCTTTTATAATACCTAATTGTTACTGTGAAGCTGAAATAGTCAGAACTGCAAAGCTGATCACCGTTGGAGCAGAAAGGTGAAAAAGTTCGAGAAGCTTGGACTACCATGATCACTAAGAAACGCAGACAACTTTGCTAGTTACCGTACAAAGTGAAGAGATAATCGTATAAAGATTCTTGAAGCAGGCCAATAATGGGTGAAAATAGCTAATAAGCTAGAAAGATGAATGACTACTACATTTACATCGAGTCTAGTATCATACCTACAAAATGATTCTGGCTATTTTTTTTTATCCTATACTTAACTTTTTACCTTAAACACAAGTATTTATGACAAAAGAACAATTACTTATAATATCGATTGCTGAAGACGTGATCTAATATATTACCTACTACGGCACAAAGATGAATTTTAATTAAGATAGATCAAAACTAACAAATATAAATTTAAATAATGCAAAAAAATTCACTTAATGAAGATTATTATAAGACCAGTTTTTTTTTCGCGGTTGCCTCAGTCTTCTGGTATTTACTGGTTTTATGTTCATGCTCCTGAGACTGTTATGCAAATGCGAATACAACACAAGGCCGTGCTTGGATCATAAGTTTGAACGATGTACAATCCTCCGATTAAATAGTATAATACTTACACAAAAAGTTACTCTGGTGGGCTGATTCAAAACTATGCCTAAGCAGTTTTCCGTTTATGATGAAAATAATAATGGCCTCCGTTGAATATTCAATAGGAAGGCGATAATAATACTTGATAGATTAATAAATAAATCTAAAATTCGTGGAGTAATCGTTGAGAGGATGTTGATTAAGACTACACTACTAAGACTACACATTTCGATTTTGAAACCACCTCTATTCCTTCCGTAATGAAAACAATTTCCGTGGTTCATGTCAGTAAAGTTACGAATATTTGCATCCACATCTACAATTACGGAGTTCCTTATTAATTTAGATATCCGCATCTGCTTTGCCATTATCATCTGCATTACATGCAGTACATTTATGCGGAGTTTCATGCGATTAGAGATGTCGCAGAAGTTGTTACAATTACCATCAGCTGCACGTCAAGGTATACAGATGAACTAAGAAAACAGTTTCTCTTACATTAAGAATAAAGGTCATTTCAAAATCAATGCGCAAAGTGTAACTTGCAGCTGTTGTAACTTGTTAGACCTTTGCAAATAAAAGTCCTTGATCTTGAGTTCATACGTTTTATCGGAGGTCTCTATACCAGAATCGTCTTCTTGGGTGCCTTCATCCTACCTATATATTTCTGCCGCAAAAGTTAACAAAGTTCTATGGTTTTTGTGAGAGTTTCAAAGTAAGTGATATACTGTTTAAATGGCCAAGTGGTTTTCGGGACCCAGGTCTAAATTTTGGATATGTTGTTCTCCTGGTCGATCTGAGCAAAAAATGTAATGGTCGCAGAAAAAGTTAACGGCTCATTTTCCCGCTAGGGAGCTCTGAAGTCTGAATTAGAAAATCGTGGTTTTCAGCAGAATCAACAGATTTTTGGATATGTTGTTCTCCTTGACGAGACTTTTAGAAAAACTAACAATGTACTATGAATTATTTACGGTGATAATAATTTTCATTTGTCATACGAGTTACAGGACTGCTTGTTTGTACAGATATAAAAAAATAATACAATTGCTGGTTAAACCTAAGCTATAGGTAAAATATTTTAAAAGAGTATTTCCCAGTGGGACTGTACGAAGGTGTCAATGCGTACTGCACGCACGGAGCCGCGCTAATTACCCTTTAGCGCCATCTGTTTACTTGAATAGCGTAGAAGTACTTGTTGAAGGTTTAAACATGGGTCGCATCGTGGTTAAATACTGTATATGTACTCACAATCAATTGTCATTTATCTCGCAGAATAATATCAGCTTTGCTTTACTTACAAGGAGGCGGCAAGGGTGTGGGGTCCTCAAATCGAATGAAGGTTCCGCATGTAGATAGCACTCGGTGAGTGTATTTATTTACATACTCAAACCCTAGAGAGCGTACGTACTTAGCCATTGCGGAGAAAAAAATCCTAAATTTGAAAGGAAATATATTTTTATTTTTATATTAAATATTTTTTTTTTATTTTTAGGATTTTTATATTTATTTAATAAAAATTATTTCTTTCAAACTTTTGGAATGTTTTTCTCGGCAATGACTAAGTAATGCGCTTTAGAGTTTGAGTATGTGAATACACTCACCGAGCTAAGTAGACGCGAAACCTCCGTTCGATTTGAGGACCCCATATCCTTGCCGTCTCCTTGTTAGAATATTTTAACAAAAAATATATATATGTATATATAACAATTATCATACCATGACACATAAATGTAAATAAAATAAAATCGTGTTATTATAGGCTATATTTAGTACTAGATTACTATAGAAATATATAAACAATGCAAATCGTCCGCGAGTGAAACTGCGGGACACAGCTAGTTAACAATAGCACAGAGAGCATACTGTGTACAACTTTTTCATTATCGCTATACAAGCTCTTAGCGCCGTTGAACATCTGGTAGTTTTCTTACATTATTAGGTACTTACCTACGTAATGTAACAGTTGGTAAATAACAAATATAAACAACCAATAAAATTTAACTTTAAATGCATTTTATCATACATAAAAAACAGAATGTAGATCGATATCTTCTTAAAACATATCAACATTCGTAATATACACAGAAATGTATGGTATAACTAACAAATTTATTTATGAAGTGGACCAAATTTTGTTATAAAAATATTAGCAAACGACCTCAATCAAATTTGGTATAATTTTCAACATTAATAATAGTGTGATTTAAGGTAAATCTATGTGTATGTGTATACCCATAACCAAGCTCGCTTTGAAAGATGCCGACGTGACGTGAACGCAGCTCACAATAACTTTAATATGTTAAATTAAACTGTCAACGAAAATAACGTGCTAAATATATCCTAGGCATTTTTAGTTTAATCTTTCCTACACTAATAAAATCCTTGTAAAACATGAATATCTGTTCGATGGGTTTTACTATTAGGGCGCGCATATCACATGCGACGTTAAAAAAAACAAATTACTTACATGAGTTAGGGAAAAATTTCAGACAGTCATCTCGGGTAAGCGGGGCATATTCATACTCTCAAAATCGAATTTTTAGTAAACTAAAAATTCGATTTTGATAGTTGTTACTAAAATACTTAATTAGTATTCGTTGTTACTAAAATCTCGCTCGAATATCATAGATGAGATAAACATAACGCATAATCGGCGACGATATTTCTATAGAATACTTGCACTCATCGAGTGTAGACACTACTCCATCATGTAAATGAATACCGGATCATTTGATCTGAACTGATGAGAGCCCGGTGATAAATGCCTTATGACTACGCAAATTCACAATGTATGTACAAACCATCAAACATATATTCTTAAAATAGTAAGTGAAGACACATATACATTACGTATGTCATATGCACATTCAATAACATATAATAAGGTTTGTCATACAGAAGTAACATAACAGTTGAACGTTTCACTTTGCGTTAATATAGACGGTTTTTCATTATCAGATATAATATACCTAGTTTTCTTTATAAGTTATATTAATAAAATCAACTATCGTTCAAAATCTCAGAGTCTTGGTTACTTTGAGTTCAAAATATGGGATATACCTTTTAGCAATTTTAGATGTGGGCGCCACTGAGCTATAACGTGTAATGATAATGATAGATCTCATGATGATTAGGATAATTGCTTATTTTTATCATATTTCTCTGTTTGTAATATATATTATCTCCCATAATGAAAACACAGCTTTACGAAACAAAACATCCCGTGGAAACCATTGTCTGCGATCAAAACTGCATCAAATTTAATGTTTGCAAATAAATCTTTTGTTTTATAATTTTGGTATTACGAATGCTGTATTTAACTTAAGAAAATTTGATCATGTATCGCATTCCGATTACGTTTAAAGTGGTTATCTATACGGCAGCGTAGGGATATGAGAGCCTTATTGACGCTTTACTCCATACTTAATAATCCTTATACCCCTGGTTACCTCAGTACCCACTTTGAATACCTTTATTCCTCGCATAATAAAAATCTTCGTTCTGTCTCAAATGGCCTTCTAAAATGTCCTTCTCACCACTCTAATATAATTCATTCCTCCTTTTTCGTCAAATGTATTCTTTTATGGAATTCACTCCCTCAAGAAGTGAGAAACTGTCCGAGCAAACTTAGTTTTAAGAATAAGTTGCGTAAGCTTTTCTTCCAGGAAAGTTTTGGGTACTGAAACTTAGGTTATTTAGAAAGTAGGCTGTGCATATCTTCCCTATAAATTTTCGCAAATAAGATTTAGGCTATTATATATTAGTGTATTATAATATGTTTGTATTTATGTATTAGGATTATAAATCTATTATTTATTAGTATCAATATTTGTAAATTGACTCGTTTTCTATCTTTTTGGTACATCTACCACATTGTATCTCTGCATTACCCGAAGGTTGACTGGCAGAAAATGCCTCGGGCATTAAGTCCGCCTTTGTACACTTTTTTAATTGTACATGAAGTATAAATAAATAAATAAATGCTGGTTGGCTTGTTACAAAATAAAGCTCACGTAGAAACGTGACGCCTTTTGTTCTCAAAATGTAGAATAGACAATGGTTTCAAAATATTAAATATATACACACACTGTCATAACACGGTATAAAATAATTACAAATATTTTTGCGCGATACGACAGTAATTGTTTTATCGTAAATATGTAAAATCAAAGATGTAAAACAGATGGTAGATTATTCGGTGTAAATTTTTTGTAATTTCCTAATTTAGCAATACCATGTGTCAGTCAGTAGGAGAAAAATCCATGTTCTAACCCCTAATTATGTAGATTTACAAGATTCATGAATATTTATAAAGTAGCAATAAAACAGCACTATATGTCAGTTACAATCAAAGCATGATAGTAACAGGGTTAACTAATCAGCCTATTGATAACTCCATTTTAAGCAATAGTATATAGATTTTGTGCCCTCTAATTAATAAATGGAACCTAACAAATTGCTAAGGTTTGAATTAACTGATTTTAGATAAATATGTCAATAACATAAAAATAAAAATTCCCAAATGAAAAAGAAATTTCAGATTTGCCAAATTGCCATTACAAAATGAAAAATATTTTCTTTTCGAAAATATTATTTCAAAATACAGTGTTACAAAATAAGCATTTTTGTTCTGGTAACATAAAAATAGGAACTATACCTACCCATTTGTGTATGGCAACTTGTCCCAACTATATATTTATTTTAACTTTTAAATTCGTTAGACAGGGGGTGCATATTGAGTCCAATTTAATATTAAATAAGCATATTAAAATTTGGCTACAGAATAAACAAGAATTTATCTTATCGAAATTTCTTTGCAAAGTAATTGATAAGAGATCTTGTTACTACGTCTCGTTGAAGAGCACTATCACATAATATCAGTAACCCGTATCTTGAAACAAAAAGCAACCTACTATCCTAGTTTATTTTTAGTATTTATTAAATCCAGCGTTGTACCCTAATAGACTACAGGCCCGTGTTAAAAAAATGATGGGTCATTTGAACCACCAGATGACCTATGTAGAACGATATAAGAGCATAAAATAATAAGATTCAGCATTATGCCGTCACTTGTAAGCTGTCCAACTGAGTGCAGGTGAGAATTCAAAAGTACAGGTAGAGTGGGTATATTTTGGTCATATATTTTTGTACGGCATTCTTACTATCGATAGATCCATGAAAAATAATAAGACAACGCGTAGTGCCGTAAAAAAATGGTGCGCCAAAAAGTCGGATTTTTTTTTTGATTTTCCGACAATTTCCAGGGTGAATTTGATCATTTAATTTTGTACGGCATCAGTTTCATGCTATTTCAGTACTGCTTCTAATACATTATTCCGCAACGCCGTACAAAAATCATGCGACAAGGGGAAAAAACCGAGGGTTGCAACCCCCTCTCTTTCTGTGGTCCAAGGGGTGATTTGACACAACATCAAATTAATTTATTTGAGTGATTCTTCGAACCCTAAATTTTCGATGTCTTGAGGTTTATTTTTGTAAGTAACTGACAAATCAGTCTGCAATTAATTTTATAACTATTTCAGACTATTGTCTATCTTGCACAAGTTATTTTTTTTAAATAATATTTATATAAATATTTCAAAAAAATATTTAAAAGTAGTTATTCTGACTAATATGGTGTGTCCGTAACCCAGTTTCTTGAACATTACTAACAATAACATTATTTCATATTGATAAATTGATGTAAATTATAATTATTACGAAAGAATATTAGTTGTTTCTTTACACCAAAAAAAATGGTACTAATATTTACGATTGTTTATTTATAAATAAAAAAATAGTGAGTGTCCGGCACAAAAGTCTGATTCATATTCACGCGCTTCACTCGAACGTACCCAGCTAATTAAGAAACATGAGGCGACCCTTTCCCGCGCTGGTGGTAGCCAGTGGCTCGGTTGACGTGGTCGTGGCTGAGAAGTGTGGCTGGTTCGTGTCGTCGCGGAGATATAAAGGTAAATATCTGATTCATATAGCCTTGGTACACCTGTGTTTCTGATTAGTATGTTCGTTTTTATAATCAAAGTAAATGGTTTTCAAACTTGAATCTGCGGGAAATATAATGCCATTGGGGAACAGAAACCTATGTATAAATAACAATCTTTAGTTGCACACGTGTGATGATTTATCGATGTTTATGGGTAAAATTCTGATTGATATGTGTCTGATTCATATGGTAAAAATACCATATTAATCAGAATGTCACACATATTGTTAATGAAACGTTACATTGGCGGCACGTTACGCCTGTAACAAGTCATTTCGTATGAACCTAATGTTATTTACGTGTCTAAAAACTACTCGTAGCTGTAAATTTCGCAGCAGTCCTAATAACGTCAAAGGGGTTTCATATCTATCGACGAATAAATTTTCGAAAATTAGACTATACCTGAAATTAAAACTAATATATTGGTATTAAACTCCGTTCGTCTAGGTAATAAAATAAAGGTAAACAATAAAAACAAACTTCGTTTAAATGAGAGTTTAAAAATCAAATTAATTAACTAAATAACATAAATAAAATAATAACGAGTGGTTAATGAAACTACCTACTTACTCAACTATTAGTTTTAGCGGTAGTTTATAGGCTCAAACTACTGCTTAGACGAAAAGGGTAATATACTGTAACAATATATTAACTTTTAAGACCGTTATAACGTAACGTGATAAGTCGTGGGTTCGATTCCCGCTCAAGAATTTTTCTTACAATTATTACTCACCTTTTAATAGGTATACATTATTCATAATTGGGTTGAAACGTCAGGTCAATAATAAGGTATCTGTAACTTGAAATTCCTTAAAATATTGAAATTTCAGTCATGTGTCAAACAGTGTATTATTTGTATACATACCTACTGTAGTGGCAAATACAAATACAATACTGTACCTGCATGTTGTCAAAATTGAGACAGTCTTATTTAAAGGCATTTTTAAGTATGATTATTAATAAATTTGTAATCTTCGTTTTTATATTACAGTACACAAAAATGCCACCAGTATCTAAGGAAGAAAAAAGAGAGAAGAAGAAAATTGCAGAACGTATTAAAAAGTAATTAATATTGTGATGATTGATATTGTCAAGTGCCATATTACGCTGTGATGACTAGATTTAGGTATTATGATAAGCATCATGTGCATTTACTGTGATTTTAATAAAAATTGACTGATTTTTCTAACTAGAATTTCATTTCTATCCCTAATTCTGATTCATATGTCACAGATTCTGATTCATATGGCCCCAAAATTTTTAAAGTTAATTATCTCGGAAACCATTTTATCAAAAAGTGTGCCTTTTTCACACATTGTATCTTAGGTTACCATCTTTCGTAAAAATATGTTTTATAAGCTTAAATGTGAAAAAAAAATTAGGCCATATGAATCAGACAAAGAACGCAATTTCGGAGAAACACTCATTTCGAAAGTATTTTATGCATAGATAATATTTTTTCATATGCCGTACATTTTCGTTGGTTCAAAGGGGAAAAAAATGAAAAAGAAAAAATGAAAAAGAAAAAATTCATATAACGAAAAGTACGGCATTTAGATAGTTTATTTATACTAATTTTCGTGATTCTAGGTTTCTATGTATGTTTCAGAAAATGATAGAGAAGATAATTCATAAGATAAAACATCGATGATTCTGTTAACAACTCAGCGGCTGATTCCGACACTGAATAATTTAAATAGAACCCATATTTTGTATTATCATCATTATTAAATATATCAAATTTTTCTTAAAAATAATTGTTTTATTTCTTCACATCATTGCAATGAAACAAATCAATTATATATATGTATCAATAATGTTCGAAGTATATAGTAAACCAAAAAGTATACAAAACTGTTGATACTGTGGTTGACAGTTTCAATTTTTGGATATAATATACACACCGTTTCACTTCAGTTAGACGTCATAGTGATTTAATCATATTATCAATTGTTCTCTTCAAAAATATGTTAATGCCGTACTGTATCAGATGGCCATAAAGTAAGTACCCTTTAGATAGTAGCGTCATTTTCATCTGCCTAAAAGATATATTATGGTCTGCATTAAAATGTACGGCATCATTTTTTCCTAATTTATTTATGTTAATACTATTTAAAACATGGGATACAATGTAGAAAACTGCTATATTTCATTCATGTATGATATTTAAATTTCTTCAATAATTTGAAAAATTACAGTTTTTGTGTTTATTTATAATTTTTTTCAGAACAGTTTCTTTTGAACGGCAATACTATATAACAATTGTATTTTACAATATCATGTTAAAAAAAAAGTTCCCGTACAGGATCAAATGATTTTACACCTTTATAAATCAAGAATACGATAAAATTAAGATAATTATTGATATACATTCAAATGAACCATCATTTTTTGACGGCATTATTTTTAATAGTACTTTTAAGTGTCAGATAATGTTTTGGAACCAGAGCCGTACTTTTTCAAATCACCCCTTGTACGACGGAAAAGAGGGGGTTGCAACCCTCGGTTTTTTCCCCTTGTCGCATGATTTTTGTACGGCGTTGCGGAATAATGTATTAGAAGCAGTACTGAAATAGCATGAAACTGATGCCGTACAAAATTAAATGATCAAATTCACCCTGGAAATTGTCGGAAAATCAAAAAAAAAATCCGACTTTTTGGCGCACCATTTTTTTACGGCACTACGCGTTGTCTTATTATTTTTCATGGATCTATCGATAGTAAGAATGCCGTACAAAAATATATGACCAAAATATACCCACTCTACCTGTACTTTTGAATTCTCACCTGCACTCAGTTGGACAGCTTACAAGTGACGGCATAATGCTGAATCTTATTATTTTATGCTCTTATATCGTTCTACATAGGTCATCTGGTGGTTCAAATGACCCATCATTTTTTTAACACGGGCCTGTAGTCTATAAAACCCCTGTCAGATATTTATTATTGATTTGATGATGATTTATTATTCGTCATTCGCAGACTTACATAGACTTTTCCACAATTTCGTCAAATATACTATTTTGCACTCCAGTTAACGTCACCATCACGTTGGATAAGTAAATCTAGATACTTTTGTCTTAAGCCATTACTTCAGAATACAACTTGTATGGAAGAAACTAGATGAGCCGCCTAAACTGCAAAATAATATAAGTTAACAACTTATATTATTAGCTTTAAGCCGAAACTTTCCAGTCTTTCACTCCATTTTTTAGGTTGCTCTAGACTTCAGAAATACTCATCTTATTAATATTAATTATTTAGATCATGACGCCATCAAATGGCACCGCCAAGATACACTTCTGGACACATCTATTGGCCCACCTTAGAGTTTAGGTTTCGATGGCTCCTTATTTTGTTTTTTTTTTTGTTCCCCTGAGGAAAATGCATTAAATTGCATACCCCGGCTGTGGCGAGCCGGGGTTATGTGGGGCTCTCCTCCCCAGAAGGGGGAGGCCTACCCACTAAAAACCTCAGGCATGTAGGGAGCCCCCGGGAACACAAAGGCCACTTCCGGGAACCCCCAGCCTCCGCTCCCCTCTCTAGAGGGGAGCCCTCCTCGGGGGAAGCTACCACCTCCCCCGGTCCCCTCCACCGACGACGCCCCCCGGCCACGGAAGGGGCGTGGTCCATCCCGGGTCCCGCGGCGGCGCCACAGCTGTGCTACCGAGCCCGGCGCCGCCTCCTTCGAGCGGGATCGGCCATCTCCCGACCCCGCTCGGCGGCCTCCTTCTGGAACATTATTGCTTCGCCGCCTCGTACGAGATTGTACGGTAGCCTCGTACGATCCGTATGACCATTATCCACTGCAAGCTCCGTAGCAAAGCTCTGCAGCGGGGGGACCTCGCGCAGTCTTGCGACCATACGGGAGCCCCATACATGGCCACGGATCGCACGACGCCCTCGTACAGGCGGCGGACTCCATCCCTCGGTCCCCCGAGATTGGGCAGCAGGCGATGCAATGCGCCCGCCGCCCTTTTGGCTCGGGGGACTAACCGCACGAAATGCTCCTCGAAGCTCCAGCGGCGGTCCAGGGTGAGGCCCAGGTACTTTATGTACGGTCCCACCGGGACCACCGCGTCACCCACCCGGATCCGGCAACTGGGTGGTTCCCGGCGCCTCGGAAGGCCGTGGAACCATAGCGCCTCGGTTTTGTGAGGCGCTATTTGTAAACCCAGCTGGTGGATCGCCCGCACGACACATGCCACCCCAAGCTCGGCAAGCCTGAGCACCGGCTCGAAGTCGGCCCCAGTCGTCACGACAAGGAAGGCTGGTGCAGATAGTCCCCGACCACGGCCCGCAGGTAGGGAGGCAGCTCGTGGTATACGAGTGCCTCCCTAATGGCCTGCCAGGGGAGGGTGCCGAAGGCGTTGACGATGTCTAAAGACACCGCCAACGCCATCCCCCCCCCCCCCGATCGGACTGCGGACTCCGACAGGGAACGAACACGCTGGACGGCGTCCAGCGTTGATCGCCCCCGCCGGAATCCAAATTGGCAGTCCGATAGGTCGGGACCCGCGCGCGACAGGTGCTCGCTGATACGAGCGGAGATAACCCTCTCGAAGAATTTCCCCGCCTCGTTCAGCAAGCAGATCGGACGGAACGAAGACGGAACGTCACCGGTCCTTCCCTCCTTCCTGAGGAGCACCAGCTTGGCCGACTTCCAGTCGACGGGGAACACGCCCTCACGGAGACAGGTCATGAAGAGCTGCCTCACCGTGCTCCCCAACGCCCTGAGTGCCAGCGCTAGCACCGACAGTGTTGCGCGCAGAGAGCCGCGAAACGGCCCTGGCGAGCTCGCTCTCCGTCACCCGGAGGACGTCCGACCAAAGGCCGAGCGACGGGATGGCGGGGGGACTATCCCGTACCCTCGGGAAGAGCGTATCCACCGCTCTTCCCACGACGAGAGGGTCCAGGGTCTCCGTCAGCGGAGGGACCCACGGTCGGAGCTTGCCCAGTACCATCCGGTACGGGCGCCCCCATGGGTCCCTCTCCAGTCCCCCCAGCAGCTCGCGCCAGGACCGCGCCTTGGCGTCGGCGATGGCGACGCCGAGCGCCTTGGCCGCGGCTCCGTACGCGCTTCTGGCGCTCAGGACTTCGTCGACTGAGGCTTGCCGTCTTCGACGGGCTCTGAGGTACTGGCGGCGCGCGGCTACTACAATGACCCGTAGCCGCGCTATCTCCTCGTTCCACCAGTACGCAGAGCGCCTCCGGGGCGGCCTGACTCGGGGCATGGAGACGTAGCAGATCGACGTCATCGTTTCCCGGAGCCAGGCGGCCCGCGCATGCACATCGAGGTCGGGCGAAATCCGTGCCTCCTCCGCCCAGTCCGCGACGTGGGCAGCGGCTAGGGCCGCATCCCGGTCCAGCCGCTTGATGGACCAACGTCGCGGACGGCTGTCCTCCTGGAGTGTGCGGGAAGGGCGGCGGTGGGCCACCGACACGTCGAACACGATATGCCGGTGGTCGGAGAGTGTAACCACCTCCGCTGCCACCCTCCAACCTGACACCATGCGGTGTGCAGAGGGAGTCGCCCATGACAGGTCGACGATCGACTCCCCCTGCCACCGCACGCAGGTGCTGACCGACCCCCGGTTTAACAGCCGGAGGTCCAGTCCCGCCGCCCACTCCAGGAGTGTCTCCCCTCTTACGTCGTCCCGGCTGTCGCCCCACTCTCGCGAGTGGGCGTTGAAATCACCCAGGACGAAGACTGGACGGGGAGCGCAACAGCGAACGCAGTTCGCTACCCCGTCCAGAAATGCCTCGAATGCGGCGAGGCCGCAGTTCGGGGAGATATAACAGCCTATCGTGGCCGTGGACCCCCATTCCACGGCCACGTAACCCGGCCCCGTAGCGAGCAGAGGTTTCGATGGCTCCTACCGAAATATGATTGCTAGATTGAACAAAAACTATTGATGCAGTTTTAAACCTGATACATTTTACCATCTTTTTCGATCGTATTATTTTAAATTTGAATTCAGAATGCCATACAACATGGAACTACGCCTAACAAGTCGGGTATGCGCCTTGTTAAAGGCAATTGATTTTTGAATAAAAAACATGTTTTATCAAATAAAGGTTTAATTTAATAATGCGTGTTGCCTCCATGAGCATCTACTACAGCTCTCATACGATTAAGCATAGAGTTTATCAACCGCTCTATGAAATTTTGAGGGATCATCTCCCATTCCTCTTCTATGGCAGTTTTCAACTCCTGCATCGCCTGGGCAAGTGGCTGACGAGCCCTAACACGTCTTTTTAGCTCGTCCCACATGTGCTCAATGGGGTTCAAGTCTGGGCTTCTGGCTGGCCAGTCCATAACTGCGATGTTCACATCCCGAAGATATTCCCTGACGATGCCGGCCGTATGGGCTCTTGCATTATCATGCATAAAAAGGAAATTTGGGCCCACATAGTCCGCATATGATATCACGTGAGGTTCTAAGCACTCACGAATGTACCTTTCAGCATTTAATGCTGGCAGCCGTGGTCCTGAACAACCTCAACTTGAGTTTTGCCGCTCGCGGATATACCGCCCCAGACAGTCCATGAGCCACCGCCATAAGCAACCCTCTATTCAAAGCAGCATTGTGCCAAGCGCTCTCCTTTACGTCGGTAGACCTTCTTCCTTCCATCATTGCCATGTAACACAATTTTAGACTCATCAGAAAAGAGTACACGGCTCCAATCTTGCTGTGTCCAATTTAAATGAGTGCGTGCTGAAGACGCGCTATTCGGTGGGCTCGCTTTAGTTTGGGCCCATTAACTGGCTTGTGTGGTACCAAATCGCGTTCTTTTAACCTTCTCCGAACAGTTCGAGCGCTCACAGATACTCCGTGGAAGTCGCGAAGTTGGTTTTGTATCTCAATGGAGGTAAGGTGACGATTTCTCAAGCTGGTCGTCACGATGAATCGATCCTGCCTTTCAGTTGTGACCCAAGATCGTGGCCTTCCTTGGCGACGAACAAAGCCGCCAGTCTCTAGGTACCTCTGATAAACATTTCGGACCGCAGATCGACTTAAATTAAGTTGAGCACTCACATTTCTTTGGCTGTGTCCGGCTTGAATAAGTGCCACAGCTTGGGCGGCGACTTCAGGTGAAGTATCCATAGATTATTGATAGAACCTCACCTTAATGTTAAGAATAAGTAATGTTTGTTGCAAAACCAAAGATATCAATCACACTTTTAAGAATTAAATCCAAGTGAACCAATAAAATCAAGTTTTCTTAGTATTCGATTATTTGACATCACCAAACAGGCTCCAAATTGTCTTTTGTTTCTTTAAATTCTGTGTTCGAAATTCAAAAAAAGACTATTGAATGAAATTGTGAATGTGCCAGGTTCAAGACTGCATAAAAACTTTTTGCTATACAATATAAAATTTTAGCTAGGACCAAACGAAACTGAAAATGCTAGGTGGGCCAATAGATGTGTCCAGAAGTTTACTTCACCCGTATTTCAAACAGATAATATGCTGATCATTGATTCTACATTGATTTCAGTTTTGGATTAAATTTGTTTATACTTGACGCGGATAAGTCAGCTACTTGTCTGTAGGCTGATTATGTAACTGTTTGTTATTACCTACGTTTTGATTGATACTGACAGATAGCGTAGTTACATTGTAACTGCACTACCTATGAGTTTCAATCTAATTTAATAGTAACAGTCGCATAATCAGGGTTCGTATATTCTCTTTTCTCTCCAAGCTAACCTCAGAACTTAAAGAAGTTCTGAGGTTAGCTTGGAGTGTGATCTAGAATCAAGAATTATATTGAAAACCGAGACCATGAAGTATTTTACTCATGCATTCTAATCATTAAAAATTTTAAATTGCAATTGTATTGAAATATATTATCCAACGCAAATCGTATCACGACCCATATAAATAATCAAAAATATGTCTATTTTCTATTTATATTTCAATAATAATATATGCAAGTTCTTGCATGCACGTCTGTACTTTTTGTATAATTTTCCCAGTATAAAACTTAATTTTTAAAGATAGGAAAATTGTTGCACTCGAATTGTTTCTTGTTATTGAATAATAAAGTCAACCACTTTCATTCGTTTACTTTCAAGGACATCCATACCTCTGCAGGTATACCACTAGAGCTACAGGCTTTCTCAATTTTTATCTCACATTTTTCAAAAAACTGTACCTTCATCACTGTTTGACTAAAAAAGCTTTGCTACCGTAATTATATTGTTTAACGAAATTTCACCCATTATTTATTATTATTATCTTTATAAAATTAAATAAAATTATATCGAGTAGAAAGATCTCTTGTTACTCATGATTCTCATGACATAAACAACACATTTTATTTGCCGTAATTCATGTAAAATTTGTGTAAGTTGTCCCACTAGAATTAATTTTAAATAAGATATATTTCCTTTTTAAACCTGACTCTTTGGATCGATATCATAAAAACATGTTCAATTTTCACGCTTGTCGCGTTTGATTTTTGACTCTAGAAAAGACTTCAAAAATAATTTACTAAGTATACATGTTTTTATTTCATATAATAGGCTGCGGGCTCGTCAACGCCGTAATATCTCGTCAAAGCGAATATTTCAACTTCAATATTTAAAAAATAATTTTTTATTCGGGTATATCTTGGTCTATAGCTACTATACTCTATACTGTAGTGTACTATACTGTATTTTATATCTACATTTGTGTCAGGCTGTACATAAAAAATCAAATAACACTCACCCTGGCATATTTAATTTCACTTTGCAACATACCGACATGAATTTTCAATACAATACAATACGTAATAATGCGTATATAATCCGTCAAGAATGTTTAGAACTAAACGAAATCCGGTGTTTGTAACATTCTTGATAGTCCAGATAAACAAATCACATGTTGACACTTGCTAGAGCATTGTGTATTAAATGCCTGTCTCACTATCTGTGATTTCTTAACTTGCGTGCTTTATATTCTTTAAATAGCAGAATCTGGGCTCTTATCACAAAACAAATTTAAGGACGTTAGAGATTCAATATAAAACCTGATAAATATCTAGTCGTTTCTGGGATGTAAATACACATCACAACACCAATTGATGGTTTGATTGGAAGTATTTGGAAATGAACAGGTCAACAAATGGTTCAAATGGCTATAACATGTGGAGTGGAACTATGTGGTCGGAGTATTTTGATAAAAGGAGTCATTCAAAGGGTAGAAAACCAATTCAACCTACATTCCATGGTTTCACGAGTCTGATTTACCTAGATCTGACATTGTGTTAGCTTTAAGACTGCGCTGTGGCCATATACTTACAGCTAAATAAGTATGCCTAGCTCATAAGAAGGGCAGATAGCCCTCTGTATTCAATGTGTGGTGTGGTAGAAGATGTGCATCATATTTTAGCAGAGTATACTCGGGGACAAACTCACCGCCAACACCTTCTGATCGGTCATTCTCATGAGATGGGCAGGTTTAATAGTATACTTGTGCAACCACTATTAGATATATATAGAATAAAGAAGCACGAGATACCTACAAATTAGAGAAACATGTTCTTAAGATTGTAATCTTTGTTTTTTTTTTGCTATGGGGTGCAATATTCAAACTGAATAAACCCTCTTTAGTAAATTAAAAAGAAAAACACCAATTGAAGTGGTAAAGTGAGACCTTTATTAGAAATTGACCTTGGTTTTCAGACATTTCGTTATTTTTTTTATTTATTTATCTTAGATAAATGCTTTTCTTTAAATTTTAATACAATATAAAACGTAGTTTGATACTATTGTAACGTCTATACTATTAGAATATTCTGGAATTTTTCCAGAACTTTCAATTATATGTAAAGTTTTAATCTTCTAACGTCTATACTATTAGAATGTTCTAGAATTTTCTCAGGTCCCGTAATTATAAGTAAATTGTTATCTTTTAATGCAAATCTGCCCATTTGCTAGATTTCAAGTTACGCTCATGCAATCTACGCATCTGAATTTCTATAATAAATCGTGTCATGCATGTATAGAGTTCAAATATGGGAATATTGAACACCTCTAGACTCTAGACACCTTAGACACCTCGGCATGGATTGCGCTAGGAACTACTTATATTCGTTGACAATTATATTTGGCTTTATACTTTTTCTCTTTTTGCTTATTTCTCTTATTATTTCTATTTTTCTATTATATTTTAACCTATAGCTTTATCATTACGTTATTATGATGGCACGGCCTATTATTTTTATTTTACTTAATAAGGCGGAACTTATTTATGAAGTTTCTATTCGTTTTGAAATTCCCGCAGATAATGTTATTAAACTTAGACGACAGATTCTTCCACTGTCGGTAAAATTTTCGGCTTGATAACATGACAGTTTGGCACATGTTTATTATTGATAAGATATGGTTCAAATAATAGTCATATTCTTTATGAAAATTACTTTTCTCAGAATTAGACAACCTTGAAGTTAACAAAATAATTATGTATAGGTACATTTGCTTACCATAAGAGATTGTCTAAAAAACAAAAACAACATGAGACACAAATTGAACTTATGTTACTCCAAAAAGTGGCATATTATTGACATAAAATTAAAATGAATAAAACTGTAAGTATGGCTGTCGCTATCATAGAGGAGAACGTGGAGAGGTGCAACAACAGTTTCAATTTTAGTTGCATTGATACTAATACTGTTTTAAAAACGTTTAAAATGATTAGTAATAAAAAACAGAGGACCTTTGGAGAATTTCGTCCCACATAATTAAACCAATAATAACGGAACTCGCTCCGCAACTTGCAGTAATTTTTAATAAATGTATTGATGAAGGTGTCTTCAAAACTATTTCAAATCAGCTAACAGATTTTTTCACATCCAATAAACTTTTACATATATAATAATCAATTTGGTTTTACTAATGCACTAGGTCGATGCACTACTGATGCTGGAGTTGCACTACTCAAAAACATTTATGCTGCTTGGGAAAGTAAACAGGATGTAATCGGTATATTCTGTGACCTCTCCAAGGCTTTTGACTGCGTTAGTCATCAGATACTTTTACATAAACTCAAGCATTATGGTGTCTCTGCGGAGGCAAGTTGTGTTATTGAGTCTTATTTATCTAATAGGATGCAAAAAGTTGTAATTAGCGGAACTCAGTCTGTTGGGGCTCCTATAATTATGGGTGTACCTCAGAGATCGATATTGGGACCATTGCTTTTCTTAATTTATATTAATGGTCTTCCTTACTTCACTAATAGCTTGTGCGATGCAGTACTATTTACAGATACTTCATTAATATTTAAGGTTGACAGGGGACATGCAAATACTGACGTTGTAAATAGTACACTGTCTAAAGTATTGCACTGGTTCACAATGAATAACTTATCACTTAACACATATAAAACTAAATGTGTTAAATTTTCGTTGCCTAATGTAAGAACAGTAAATAATATTGTGAAAATGAATGATGAAACTGTAAAATTCACTGACAGTACTAAATTTTTGAGTGTTACACTCGACTCTCGATTGCAATGGGATCCCCATATTGAGACCTTGGCAAGCAGACTTAGCTTCTGCTTCATTTGCTATATATAAAGTACGACAACTGACTAACGTTGAAACGGCAAGATTAGTCTATTTATTTTACAGTTATTTCCATAGTATCATGACGTATGGCATACTATTGTGGGGATCTGCGGCGAATATTGAAAGTATTTTCGTGCTCCAAAAAAGAGCAATTTGCGCTATCTACAATATGTATAAAACAAAGAGAATCACTCAGAGATTTATTTAAGGAAATAAATATAATGATATTAGATACAGATATAGATAATATATTCACATTAGCGTGTCAATATATTTATGAAAATTTAATATATAAGAACTAAGATACATTTAATACAAATTTTCAAATTCATCATTTAAACACGAGAAATAAAAATGTCTCGTGTTTAAATGATGTAAATAAAAAAGCTTGCCGTTCCAACATACAGGCTTCAAAAAACTAGAGGTTCGTTCTTAGGGAAATGTGTAACTTTTTATAACACACTTCCAGAAAATATTACTGCTTTACCGGTTTATAAATTTAATTACAAGGGGTAGTAGGGGGAAGGGTTATTACAAGGTCAATGATTTCTTTAATGATAAAAATGCTTGGATGTAATTTTTACGATATTTAATTTCCTGAATAATTAAACATACTTGGATGTAAATTTTGCGATATATACTTTTAATGATTCTTTAATAAATGATATTTTTGTTTTGTACCGGACATATACATATCAGATTTGTTTAATGCGATATGACTCTTGTGACGGAAATATATATTTGTTAGTTGTTTTAATTTGTATCGGAGGTTGGGTTCAGACTGTGTATCTGAAGCCGGCTTCCAACTGACGACTCTGTAATGATACAGAGAGAAAAAAAAATTGCCCTTGCTGGTTTTCTTGCTGGTTTTTTCCAGTACAAGATCTCCCTTCGTAGACTTGTGAACCAATGGTGTAGCATCTTTGACATTCAAAAGTGATTGTAAAATCCTATTTGAAGAATAAATTTATGATTTTGATATGTTGCTCCTCTATGATCTTTAAAATAAACTTTTTATTCATATCTTATTTTTACCTTACAGGGAAAAATCTCCTATTTAAGGCAATAACCGCATTTTTCTTTTGCTGTGTGATGTGATAAATGAACATTAGCACAAATATTTTTCATACGCAATTTTGTTTACACTTACTTGACCATTGAACATACCTAACATATCGATCGATTGACTGATATTTGGCTATTTTCAGTTCAATAATTATTATTTCTGTTTCTTGTTTATATTATATTTTAAAATAATGCCTTAGTAAGAAGACCCTCTAGGAGACTTCCTCTCCATTTTATTAAATTGTGTTTTACCAACCTTCTCCTTTTGGGTTCTTTTTTTTTGTTCCCCCTGAGGAAAATGCATTAAGTTGCATACCCCGGCTGTGGCGAGCCGGCGGTTATGTGGGGCTCTCCTCCCCAGAAGGGGGAGGCCTACTCACTAAAAACCTCAGGGATGGCCTTCCTCAGGCATGTTGGGATCGGCCATCTCCCGACCCCGCTCGGCGGCCTCCTTCTGGAGCTAGCACCTTTCCCGGGACCCCATCCTGTCCCGGGGCAGTGTTGCGCGCAGAGAGCCGCAAAACGGCCCCGGCGAGCTCGCTCTCCGTCACCCGGAGGTCGTCCGACCAAGGGCCAGGCGACGGGGCGACGGGGGGACTGTCCCGGACCCTCGGGAAAAGCGTATCCACCGCTCTTCCCACGACGACCTTTTGGGTTCTACAAATCCGCATTTTTTTTACTAATCCTCTTCTACTTAGCGCGTTGCTACATGCGTTACTTATTTAATTTTTAAAGGCGTTACTCGGTCTTTAAAGCTAGGTCTGACTTTATAAGACATTATTGGATCTTAATATTTGGGGCGGATGACAAATCTATAAATAAGCCTGATAGTCAGAAGCGGCTGACAACTCCTTAAAAATAAGCCTTATAGTCAAGAGCGGCTGACTACTCCTTTATAAATAAGCCTTAGGTCATATATAAATAAATATATGGGGATGCTTTCTCAGGATCGGAACCTTCCCACGTGATTCACCCCACTGAGATAGTTCAACCAGCATTGGCTAATGCAAACATTACCTAACATTTACCATAGCAACGGAAAGCATAGCAATACTGACTACCACGTGAAGAGGTCAACCCATATGTTAGTGATTCAGAAGAAATAAATTGTACTTATTTATGTACAGGTCTGGGCTTGATATCTCTAATGAACACTAGGGACACTGGAAGTGTCCAGCTTTGTATTGTGAAGCTTTAACAAAGTAAGGATGACAACATTTATACCTTACCAGCTTTTCTTCGATTACCATTTTGTAATATTGTACTAAATTCAATCAAATTATGATAATAAAGAATAACAAAAAATAATATTACTGGATTATAGTTAGTGTGAACTTAGACTAGTGTATCAGTATTAAAGACATCTTATACATTCCCTATATAATAATTGCAAAGACAGTAATGTTGTGTAATCTTGAACTTTGATTACAACCCATTCGTTAAATATCATATTCTTTTAATAGGTACCTCTTTGTGAGCTTAAGTGCTATTAAAAGGAATCTTTTACGCG
Organism: Scirpophaga incertulas; assembly: GCA_036419045.1. NCBI lineage: Eukaryota > Metazoa > Arthropoda > Insecta > Lepidoptera > Crambidae > Scirpophaga > Scirpophaga incertulas. The sequence continues at coordinate 25,893,102 of CM071629.1, read as the reverse complement.
CAAGTTCGAAATAAATTTTTAGTCAAAACACTACATAAATATATATGTATACTCACTAACACTACATACTTTATATGTATACATGCATAAAAAGTCTTGCTTCACGCCTAACATCTAAATAAATTGTAAACTCTCTTTCGTCTTTAGTGCCTAGAATTACCTATAAGTCTTCAATATTAAATCAACAAGCTCGTGTGAAGTTATAGTTGTTAGAAAAATGGTAATAGATACGGTATTATTAGGTCCCTGTAGTACCAATTTTTTTTTCTTCTATAGCAATCACGTTTTTACACGTGTTCGGACGCAAGCATATGGACATCACATAAAGCTATTCAAAACAAACAAATTTCTTGAACCGAAATCCAACTTAACGTCAAATAAATAGAGTTCAATTTACGTTGGGAAAAACTACATATACCTACGAGTATTGCGGTAGTTTGATATGCTAGCGTCTGTAAAAGAACACTAATGTAGGTACACTCATTTTTTGTCATAAAATCCATCATTAACACAGGCAACAAATTTTATACTGTTTACATGCAATTGACTGAACGCGGAATGTCACTGACTAACTTCGATCATAGAAATATATGATCGAAGCTGACTAAAGATAATATTCTATAATAAAATTCTAATCCCTACGTAAGCACAAATAGAAACGAATGGCCCTATGCGGCTTTAATAGTAAGCACCATCACTTTCTAACTGTACTCAAACAGCGATTTGAGTTTAAGTTTGATATTAATCATTAGCATACTTCCTGTTCCGATATGGCCGGAACGACTATTCCGTGAATGTTCCGTGTCGACCAAGACACATGCCCAGTTTATGTGGCCTTCACTTTAAGCCTATGATCTCAATAGGACCGAGGATGTAGTCATAATTTTAATCACTGGACCACCTACGGAGTGCCGCATGAATATATTATTTTTTTAATTTCAATATTTAATACAAAATTACCATGAAAGCAAACAATTATAAAATTTACGCACACTTGTCCATAGTGGCGATGTGCCGAGTACGGTTTGACTCGAGTCAGACTCGATTCCTGCTTTGGACTCGCCTACTCAAGTACCAATTAATTTTGATTCGAGTACGCCGGACTCGATTCCGGCAGACGAGTCAGGGAGAATCGGTTCCTATATACTCGCTAACTCGATTCTATTTATACGAGTCCTACTGACTCGAGTCTAGTAGTCGAGTTTGGTTAACTCGCTTGTACTCGCAAACTGTGTACATAAGCTCCTATGCTCTACTTGTCTTTTTCAATGTTTATTATCTTTTAATAAAAATTACAATATTATAATTTTTGTGTCATTGTGCCTAACCTAACCTACACGCTGTTTGACGCTAACTCTTTTCTATTTTTCCTTTTTGTTCTAAAATCGAACTCTACAAACATAGAATTCGAGTACTGGGCTCGAATTAGGGAATCGAGTCTTGATTCGAATACCGTATAAATCGACTCGATTCACTAAAACAGCGACTCGGCACATCACTAGTCCATAGGTATTAAACTATTAACTTATTATTAAACTAGGATAATTTTCAAGAAAAAATGTTTTTATTAAGTGTTGGGCATACTAATAGTGAATAATTCTGAAAATTTAAATAAATTACTACATTGAATAGTAATTTAAAATAGAACTATACAATCAAATAATGTTTCAATATCCAATAGTTTCTATAAGTTAAATGATAAAGTTATAAAACTAGATTCACTACAAATAAGAAAATCGGCAATATCATATTTTATGGCTTGTAACTCAAATTGAACAATTCAGTAACAATAGTCCCTCTGTCATAGAATAAGTAGTAACCTCTGCCCAACTTGTGATATGTTTAACTAGGTCCTTTAATTCATTATGTCTAGTACATAATGAATTAAAGGACCTAGTTAAACATACTGGACAGTTCTACTTTAACTGATAATCCAGCGAAATCACTTCCTGTCATTATGTCCCTTACTGTCTCGAAGCCACTACTTCTCCATATGAGGAACTTCGATCGATTTCCAAACGGAAGTAGGTATGTCTCGCTTTTACGCACATAAATAAATAAAACCCGCATTTTATAGGTCAGTGGTGAAACTTGTGTGACTGATGCGTAATAAAATATGTCTATATACAATGATAGTTATTGATTATACCTACACGACTGATTACAGGTTTCAAGCTATTGTAAGAATAGTATTGAAGCCCTTCAGTAATAATCTATATTTAATTGGATTAAAGTAAAGCGAAAGATTGAAAGCGAAAATTTTAAATCTTCGCGCAATAATATTGTACTAACTCTTGTTATTGAAATGATGTGACGAACAACTTGTCCGACGAAATGACACTCCCGTGCATGCACTTTCTGTTTCGCTGTCGGTGAAAGTGATACAGGTGGCATTGTAACCTTGCGCCACTGACCTTTGCCATAAGATAACTGGAGGGCGATCCGGCATGTTGTGACCTGTTTTAATGAACCGGACGGTTCATATACATTAATATACAGAGTAAAAAATATAATCTTTATAACTTTTGTTGACTCTGTCTTTATAGATTTGGTTTTGAAAAAGTTTGTTAGCCAAATCTAATATATATACAATAAATTGTTAGAATATATCAGAAAACGGGAATAGTTAGAAGTTCTGGTAACTGTTTTGCTTCTTATATCTATCTATACTTCTATCTACTATCTATACTTATAATAAATCTGTAAAGAGGTCAATTCTTTACATGAAATATATTTCTAAAATAACTATATGGGGGTGATTAGGGCTCGATACTGATGCCAAAAATGCAATCAGTAAAATGTTTGTTTGTCTGTCTGTCTGTATAAGCGTTATAGAAACAAAAACTACTCGACGGATTTTAATGAAACTTGGTACAATTATTTGTCATACTCCTGAACTAGTTATAGTATACTTTTCATCACACTATAACAATCAATAGGAGCAGAGCATTGAAGGGAAATGTTGGGAAAACGGGAGAAGTTACTCCATTTTTAAACTTCCGTCGCGTGTGCAACCTTAATGATAAAAGCTACACAGAAATCATGTATGATGCAAAAGTTCTCTTTAATTAAAATTATATAAAAAATATCCCACGACAGCATATGTCTATCTTTTATGGTTGACTCACAATAACACGTGTAAATCCCGATAGCTTAGCAGTTCGAAGCTATTTGATTATATTTATCCACTATTACGTTTATAACACTCTCAGTCATTAAAAATGCTACCTAAAATTACGATACCACGCGGACGAAGTCGTGGGCATAGCTAGTAAATAATAAGGCCATTAAGTCAGACAATGCAGTCACAATGCTAACGAATCCATTATATTATTTAGAAAAAATTTCTTATATTCCTATTCTAACTACCAGTAATGTTAACTGGTCTCCTAGTTTGGCTATCACACTCCTTGAGTCAAGTGTAGATAGATGCAGTAAATCATTAAATTTTAGCCATGTTGATGCTTCTAAAATTATTAAAACATTCAATTTACTTAACAAGAAGAAACTGCAGCATCTCACAGGTATATCACCTCACATAATTCTGTATGTAATAGATAAATTAGCCCCGCTGTGAACACATCTAATAAACTTAATACCACGTTTTAAATCACGTGACAAAAACATCCTTTAAACTTTCGAAATGTATCCCGATTATCTGACAATTAATACAGGCACATGCAAAAAAACCGTTTCGATTTCGATTTTCGACCAACACTGGAACTGCACTTATCAAACATATTTTTAACGTTTCGGAGCGCAAGTAGAATGTAATTGAAATGTTTTGCAATTTTTCTAAAGCATTTCATAGTGTGAGTCATACATTCACTTAGACATTATGGTGCCTCGGATGGAGCCTTATTAAAGTGTTATTAAATCGCAGTTATCAAATAGACTACAGAAAGTAGTTAGTAATAGTACAGAATCTGCTAGCTAATCTATTTCATTCGGGGTACCCGAAGGATATCCGATACCCGATATTGGGTCGTCTATTCAAAATCAAAAAAATATTTTTAGAGTGAGATTTATACAATCACTTTTACACGTCAAGGATGCTACAGTGCTACGGTCATTGGTTCACAAGTCTACAGCTTGAACTGGAAAGAACCAGCAAGAAAACTAGCAAGACTAGTTATTTTCTTTTTTATTAGATGTGCGTGTAGTGTATAAAGGTTATTACTTGAGCGAACATCCATGCTTGTACAAGTTTCTTCCAAATGTAATGATTACTTGACATCGCTTGTACAACATGTTTGGGAACTCGATAATGAATCATAAACGTTACCTCACACTCCAGATGAGATAACATGTGAGCAGGCTTATGAGAAATATTATTATCGTGATTTGTCAGGAACATATTTTCCTGACAACTTCCATTCAAGGAGTAGTGAAACTGTTCATAACTTCTCGTGACATGCGTCGAGAGGATATCGGGCAATCTAATGTTGCCTGATTGCCTGTTATGTAACTCTTCACTTATACAAGCAGTACACAGAATTTATGGTAATTATGAAAATTCTAATCACATGTCGTTAATTGATTGTAGCGAGGTATGTCAGGGAAAATGCTATATTCCGTATCATCGCATTATAAACCCAAATAACGCCCACCAGTAAGTTAGTCGTCTTTGATGTATCTGTCAAAGATATTTCACTATATAATACATTGCTAGCGGGACCCTAATATCAATAGATATGGTTGGTTTCGTTACCCGGTTTAGTTTACATGCATACTTTATGGCTGACATCCGTCAAATATATATGTATATACAAATTAGAATTTGTCGGTTAAACCTTACATGAGCAATTCTTGTGATTATGAGATACTAGAGTATCTGATTATCAGAGAATACCTTGGACTGCCAACCATATTTAAGTCTTATATCAGTTCGGTATCGGTTAAACACCGAATTTACGATAAATCATCAGCACTATTCGTTTACTCGTTAGTAAAACAAACAAGCAGCTTGCTGAGGACGAAGGCTTTCATTTTCCTCTGGCTACGACACATTGTGGCGTCCGATATTTATATTGATGGCTTCATAATCGGTTGTGACACTCTAATCTAGGCGTTAGGCGTAATCACATCTAAACATAGCTAAGCTGTTTAAATTAGCGAATTTCTTGTTGAGGAAAATGGACCAGTAATTGGCAGAATTACTTTCAGATACATCAGGCAGAATTATTTCACCAGAACTGTCTAAATCAGGGGTCCCCAAAACTGGTTTGAACAAGTGACACTTTTTCCAAAATGAACTGTTATCTCACACCCCCATGGCCAAATTACCTACTTTTTTAAGATTAACCCCCTTATTCATAATGGTCCGCTAACTTAAAACAACTGCTACTGAGTGTTATTTTTCATTCTGACTTAGGTCAATAGAAGAAGACAGAGTGAGAATTAGCAACGGTTTAAGTTAGCAGACTATTATGAATAAGGCGGCCTATATCTTTAGTTTTTTCCTATTGATACAAAATACCTAGGTACTTAGATGGTACCTTTTTTTTTTACGATGACCGTCCTCAGACGTTGTCTCCTACAACGCCCTCAAGGATCGAGTGTCGCATCTGAGGACCCCCGGCCTTTGCTCCCCTGGGTGCGCTAGGGGAGCCCTTCTCGGGGAGGAGTAATCTTGCCGCTTCTTCCCCTCCAACCTCCTACGACGTCACCCCCCGGCCATCCGGGGCCGGGGTCCCTCCCGGGCCGCCTCCACGGGCGCGAGCTACGTCGCGCCCGCCAGCGACCCGTGGCGGCGACTCAGGCCAGGCTATCTGACCCGAGGCCGCCTTCTTTGAGCGCTTCACAGAAGGAGGCCACAGCCCTCCAACCTCCCTCATCCGCCAGCATTGCCGCAATCAACACTGGCGGAGACAGATCTTGCCCGATCTCTTCGACCAAGACTCGGCGTTCGGAGCCCCAAGCGGGGCACTTCGCCAGAGTGTGCTGGGCCGAGTCGAAGTCGGATGGGCAATGGTGGCATCGTGTCGTGTCCTCCCTCTCTATTCGACTCAGATACTTACCGAAACAACCATTTCCTGTGAGTATCTGAGTCAAGCGATAGGTGACTTCCGCCCTCCCGCAGAGCCAAGCTTCGAAGTGCGAGAGTACCGCACCGACGCGACGGCGCGCTGACGCACGCAGCCTCCACGCTCACTTAGGTGGTACCTAGGTACCAATTGGGAAACTTTGCACTTGGTTAAGTGAGAAGTTGACTTCATTTTCTCATCAAAATTAAACAAAATAAAAAGACATACAATTCAGTAAATATCAAGTGTAATTTATAATAATTATTAAAAACTAAGTACTTAAAGAATCTTAAGTAGGTAGGAAATTATATTTAAAAAAGTATTAATTCGCAGAGAAAATAAAACATTCAGTGTGATGGATGAACCTGGTGACTATCTACCAATCTAGCACACCTGTAAAATATTGGCGAGTTGCGTCCTTAAATCTCCTCATTCATTGATTTTCAATACGCTTCCAGCGAGGTGTCAGACAGGGCGATGTGATTTCGCCGAAACTGTTCACAGCTACGCTGGAGGATGTGTTTAAGCTTTTGGACTGGAGAGGACTGGGCATTAACATCAACGGCGAGAACATGACGCACCTTCGTTTTGCTGATGATATCGTAGTCATGGCCGACACCATGGAAGACTTGGGCATAATGCTCGAAGACCTCAGTAGAGTTTCACAACAAGTGGGTCTTAAAATGAACATGGACAAGACGAAAACCATGTCGAATCACTCCTGTGAAGGTTGGAGGCTCTACACTGGAAATTGTTGACGAGTACGTTTACCTGGGAAAAATAATCCAACTAGGTAGGTTCAATTTCCAGAAAGAGGTAAATCGGCGGATCCAACTCGGCTGGGCAGCGTTTGGGAAGCTACGCGGCATATTCTCGGCCCATCTACCGCAGTGCCTCAAGACGAAAGTCTTCGATCGCAATGGAGAGGCCTATGCTCGGAGTTTCTCTGCGTGATCGAATCAGAAATTATGAAATCCGCAGAAGAACCAAGGTCACCGACATAGCCCGAAGAATTGCGAACCTTACGTGGCAATGGGCGGGGCACATTGCTCGCAGGACTGACGGCCGTTGGGGCGGAAAGGTCCTGGAGTGGCAGGCATATGCTGGACACCGCAACGTTGGTAGGCCTCCCACAAGGTGGACCGACGATTTGATGAAGATCGCGGGAAGGCGCTGGACGGTTGCAGCGCAGGACCGATCTGCGTGGAGATCCTTGGGGGAGGCCTATGTCCAACAGTGGGCGTCTATTGGCTGAAATGATGGATTTTCAAACGGTTTCTTTGTTTCGTCAAAATGTTTGTTACCACACTGAAGCTTTTTTCGTGTCCGCGATCATAAAATTCTCAATAATCCTACAAATAAAAAATATGCACACTATCTTATTTTTATCACACCCAGGTAATTGATTCTTGTTAGAAATTACTGACTTACTCATTGATAAACTTGAACACCTATATTAGGTTAGTAACTATAGTAGGTAATTGAGTATAGAAAATTCGTATTGTGTAAGTAGCTGATCATTTCAAAGATTGATTGATTGTATGTTGTGTTTACCACTTTTTCAGTCACTTCACTTTTAAATTACATAGCTAAATTAAGCTATGTAATTTAAACTTATACCTATGAGTTATTATCATTCAAGCAAAATATCAGGAACATGGTTGGACTTGATCATGAATTCGTTCGTTATAAAAAGCGTAATCGTGAAATATAGAGCAAGTTAAAACGCGCCTGAAAGACGTACGGTCCAACTCATTATCTTGCACAAAATTGTCCACACAAACCTGCCGAGTTTGTGTCAGTGGATTCTAAGAGTATATTGGGATGTAGAGCCACATGAATCAATATCCGGTTTTTGAAAGACCTTTTGCAATCAGCTATCTAAACTAATAGAACTGCGCATTCCACGGTGTCTTAATTGTTACTAATATTATGCCGTTCCAATGCTCCACCAATGCTGACATCTAGTGAAATTGGCTGTTTACGTGAAATCGTGCAACTGATAAAACCCTTTGAAAGACTGACCAAGGAGATTTCTGGACAGAATTATATCACAGTCAGTAAAGTTAGTCAGTTAAGTTTTGCAAGGTATGTTGGAAAATTTTTCTCCGGAATTTGAAGCTGCAATTTCTTTAAAGACTGAAATTCAGAAGCAAGTAATAAATCCATTTGATCTCTCATTCATTTTAAAGATGCAACGGCAAAAGCTAAAGTCGTTAATATTTATATAAACTGGCTAGGAAACATTTTCCGATAGTCGCAACTTCTGTCCCCAGTGAGAGGTTATTTTCTGAAGCTAGAGCTGTAATAGGGAATTAATCTCTTTTTTGAAAAGAATCTTAATTTGATCCTTGCGTGTCAATAAACCATATACTAAAAATATAAAAATTTTATACACTCGTTAAGTACTATAAAAATTACATTAAAATTTAATATTTTCAAATTTCGCGCGTAATTAGACGAAGGCGCCGCACGAGTTATTACTCTGTAGCGATGACGTCAATACGGCATGTAAATAATAAGCAAAGCTCTATGTTTGATGCTATGTATTATTATATTCATAATTTAAAAATGAGTTATTATCGTTTATATATAAACAACTAATAAAGGAATGATAATAAAAGAGTAATACTGACATCGATGTTTTAATACTCCGTAACTCGCCAGAACAAAAGTCGAGATTTGCAGCAAAGAATTTTTTTATTGTTTTGCGGCTTTATACGTACTATGATTCATAATGACATTGACACGCATAAGTACAGTACCTTATGACGTCACGACATGGCGGCCTATGTTTCGCTCTTGTTTTACGTACCTATAGATTAAAAAAGTGAATACTTTGAAACTAATTTTTATATTATTTTTGTTATTTTATGTACTTAAACATGATGGTTCGGACTATTTAATGCATAAGCTATCATATTTATATGCTTTTAGATCTTTTCTAATATAGAGGGAAGTACCCTATTACCCAAGAAAAAAAACCGGTTGCTCGGCAGTATATTATCAAAATTATTATTTTTGAATTCCGTAATGAGAAAAATAGTAAATAACTTTTGTTTAATTCATAATAAATTTGATTATCTTTGTCTTTCTGATAATTATTTCTTTAATTTGTCGTTCTACTACTTTTCATATCCTAATACGTTATAGACGTATCATTTAAAGTAACTAATTGTTTGACATTGTCAGTGATCATGATTACCAAAATGAATATAAGTAGGTTATCAAAATTTTTTTTATAAGAAAAAGCCTTTTCTTTCTATTTCAAGGCTGTATTTGCTGACCCTGCTAGTAATTAACGAAAACATCGAAAAAACATCGATGTTTTCAACATCCAAGTTACACTTTAAAAAATATCGGTGTTTTTTATGAACGATATTTTATCCCTATTTATATTGTATTGTTGGTAATTATGTGTTAACTTTGGAAGAGTTAATCACTGTATGAATACAAATAGAAGTATTAAATTCCGTTGTGGCCCTTAAGCGCTAAGCCTTATGACTTAAGCGTGTTGAGTTGAGGTCACCTATTAATACTAGAAGCTCTTAATACTATTTCAGACGAAGATTATACAAATATATGTAAAATGATGTTACGGGCTATTAAAAATCAAATTGTATATGTAGCGTAATTGGCCCAAGGACCGTGACATTTCTTTGTATTCCATTAGGTACATTCTGTCATACATACGAAATATATATATTTATATATTAAATACAAATACCTTTTTCAAACTAAACAGTCGACTACTATTAGAAAAGTTCGCTCACTATATTTCAAAAGTTACATAAACCTTTTGCTCAGTTGGTCATAGCGTTAAGGAACTCATTTAATGTCTATTGAAATATTTAAAAAATATAAAACTCTTATAAGGTCGACAATCTTAAAATAAACAATTTGAATACTTTAATAATTTTAACAATTTTAATACTTTTAATACTTTAATAAACAATTTTAATTTTAATTGTCAACACTAAAAGACGCAACAACTGTAGTATACCGGACTCAATGACATTTGGTGACATATCAGCTGCCGGTGGTGAGGAAATCTGCAATTTATTTTCGGATTACTTTGGGTCAGTTTTTGAGGTCCACAATTTTGGATCGGGGATAACTGACTATCGCACGCAAACAAATAATTTTCTCACTAAAATTATACTCAATGAGAACGAAATACTGTCTAAACTAAAGAGTCTCGATCCCAACAAGGGAGCTGGCCCTGACGGTATCCCACCCATATTCCTGCGTGTATGTGCTGATGTATTGTGTTGTCCGCTTGGGCTTATTTTCAATAAGTCACTGAAGTGCGGCGTATTCCCATCTTATTGGAAAAAAGCTAACGTTGTCCCCATATTTAAATCCGGCGATCGAGCCAACTATGAAAATTACAGACCTATAAGCATTCTATCAGCAGTAGCAAAATTATTTGAATCACTGGTATATGATCACCTTTATTTTCATTTTAAACCGCTTATATCAAGTAAGCAGCATGGGTTCATCAGAGGCAGATCGACATTTAGTAACCTCCTTAACTTTAAAAACTATTTATGTAATATTTTTAACAGCCGCGGCCAAGTAGACGCTATATATACCGACTTTAAAAAAGCGTTTGACAAAGTGAACCATGCGATATTGTGTCGGAAACTTGAAGCGTACGGCATTCATGGTAGTCTGCTGCGCTGGCTAGAGTCTTACCTGGAAAATAGGAGCCAGCTTATAACTGTCAAGGGGTACACTTCAGAAGCAATCCTCATAAGGTCAGGTGTCCCACAGGGGTCCCACTTGGGTCCGCTATTATTTGTAATTTTCATTAATGACCTCATCGAAAAAATTCACTCCCCTTGTCTGTTGTACGCAGACGATTTAAAAATTTTCAATAGAATAGGTGATACTAATGATACGCGCATCATACAGAAAGACTTGATCTGCTTATCGAATTGGTGCAATGAAAATAATATGTTTTTAAACGTAAAAAAAATGCTTTATTGTCACCTACACTCCTAAGAAAAACAAGATTCTACATGAGTATGTCTTGGAGAATCAAACTTTGTCTCGTGCGTCATCCGTTAGGGACCTAGGGGTCTTGTTCGACGAACAGCTTAGCTTCCGCCTACATTACGATCACATAGCAAAAAAAGCTAACCGGGCACTAGGTTTTCTTACTAGACAAAGCAGACCCTTCAAGAACCAAAAAAGTCTCATTTTGCTCTATAACAGCCTCGTCCGAAGTGGCTTGGAATATGGATCAGTGATTTGGAACCCTCACTACGCAGTTCACTCTGGGCGAATCGAATCGATACAATCGAAGTTCTTACGTTTATTAAGTTTCCGTACTGGCAATAACAGAAAATTCCGGTCGTACCCTGAGAGATTTAAAGGTTTTAATCTGATGCCACTTCACCTCCGTCGCGATGAATTAGGCTTAGTTATTTTACATAAAATAATACACTCGGTTCTTGATAGCCCTGAGGTCTTGGAACTGGTGAACTTTAATATAAAACACAATCCACGCAGACCTTCGAAAAAAATATTTGACATTCCCCTTTCACGAAATAATATCTCACACAATCAACCCCTATCGAATATATGTCGCCTATACGAGGATTACCTATAGCTGTCGCTTCGCCAACCTTGACCTTTTCGACTCTAACCTGGCCCGGTTCAGACACACTTTGAAAGACATCCTCAAGGAAATCTCTATAGAATAGTTTATGTTTAATATGTGTAAATTTTTTAAGGTTTTTTTAATGTGCTTTTTAATATTAATTAGTTTAGCTGTTAACATAACCAGCTATGATTGAAAATTGTTCCTTCCTCGTTTTTGGCATGTCGTGGTAACACGTAATAAGGATTATATCTCGTACAAAACCGGAAATTTGTAAGGTATAGCTTTAAGTCATGATGTAATCTGTTGTGTTATTCAATAAATAAAAAAAAAAAAAATAAATTAAAATACATATTTCAATAGTAAATACTACCTCCGTTCAAAAATGATTGTCTCATTTGAACCATTTTGCCAACTTAACAATATAAGCTGTCAATTTGACATTTGTGTATGAACCGTACGCAGAGTAGAATCATAGAATAATTTTTGATAAGTAAAAATTCAGTTTATAATAATTTCACCAACAACCATCAGTGTCTGAAATTGGTAATTTTTGACGCTATACAAAAATAAGCCGCTGCTATTTTCTACGCGGTCCATTCGTCCGCGGCGGTGGATTTCCATAATTTAAGGCTATTGCCTTAAAATATGGAAATCCAACATTCTGGAGTAAAGTCAAAAAATTTAAGTAACGAGAAGAGAAATGCCATTTTACAAACACTTCTAGTGCGATCTAAGAATAACTACCAACTAGCACATATTGGGAAAGAAGCATTGCGCAGAAAGAATCAACCTCCAGAAACATTAACATATAATTTGGAAGCAATTGAAGCTGCTCGCAATGTCTTACGAGATATTTAAAATAATATAAGGACACAGTTTGTAATAAAATATTTATTTCATAAATAAAAAAGTTGTCTATGCGAAATTGAAACTAACGAGACACTCATTTTTGAACAAAAATTTTCACCAACACGGACAATCTTTTTTGAACGAAGGTAGTATTAGTTATTTGCTTTTTTTATTATTATTATTGTAGCTTACATCACGTGTCTATATAAGACACGGTCCTTTATAAGACGTGCGCGAGTATACAGATCCAACGTGTAGAGGCCATTTAAGCGAAATTTAATGAAAGCGTGCATGGAGTGTACCAACTGGGTCTAATCTCTATCTGCACCATGAAAAATGCAGCCAAAGACTACACCCAGTTAGATGCACAGAAACTATTGTCATTGGTGGTCAAAACGTTTGTGGCCTATTGCATTTCGATTTAGGTGGTAATAAAAACCGGGCTATGGAACAGACTCCGGTCACCTGCCTTCTCAAAGCCTCCTAATTGATTTAAATATGGCAGGTGGTGACTCGCCGCTCACTAAATGGGGCCCCCCAGACCAGCAACGGCTAAGGGTGTAGAGAGGTGTGTCTGCGACAGCGATCAAGACGCCGTCGGCGTTATGACATTATTACACTTCCACCCTTCGAGCATCTGTTCTTGCGACTCCACTCTGTCCAGCTGGTTAAGGCAAGACAGAGGCAGGTGGCATACGCCCCCGTGAAGCATATCGGCACCCTCGGTGACGCAACTCACCGACAGCTCGCCACAAGTTGCTATTATTAAAGAGTATGAGTAATGAATAACTTTCAATAGGTACTTGGGTACTATAAAATATTCACTATAAAAATTGTTTTGTTCAAAATGCAAAGGCATTTTTTACGACCAATTATAGAAAAAAAAATACGGGAAGTTGAACGTCATGTCGGATCTGAATACATTAGGCAACCGAATAATTATCTGGGATAAACAAAGTCACAAGCATTATTACTATTATTTTTATTTCTTTATTTGATCATTCAAAAGTTTTATTTCAGAGATCCACAAGGATTTTTTAATATAACTTGTATTTACAAAAAAATTATTCAGCACGTACTATTTCAAAAAATATAGAATACACTAGGTGAATAGTCTTAGAATAAATGTGCTCGTAAGCAGCATTTGTTTGTTGCCCCAATCCCCCACTTACTCTCTGTATTTATTGTAGATATATCTAAAATAAGCTGTGTGTGACTGCTGTCATATACAAAGTATATATGGACTCGAAATCAGTTACAGTTGTGACTAGCTGCGATAATAGCTCTTGTATTAAGTCATAGATGTGACATTTGTTGTCAGATGGGATTCAATGAACTGACAATCAGTACGTTAGCTCCGGTTATGTCTGTTGCCCCAGCCGCGACGGTGGTCATCCTTGTATTCGTCGAAGCTACGCTGCCGAGCCAATTCTTCGGGGTCGTCACTTTCAACCAACTGTTCCTGCAATAATGTTATTCTTCGTTGCAAAATATTTTTAATATTTACGATAAAAGGAATTGTTAATCGAAAATTCCTGTTTTGGTTTGCTATGTTTTGTTGAAACGAATGCTGATACAACTTAAGACATTACTATGTCCAAGAGCGAAGCGACTAGTATTAAAGTACAGTGCGGAAATTAAAGCAGTAGGTTTAATTAAAATAATTAAAGTAATTTCATAGTACAAGTATTTCTCAATTAACTAGTTCATAATAATTATTGTGCACCCGAGATAAAGTCTCGGATGCAAGTTGTCGCAGTTTTCATAGTTTCGGATTTCGCCATCCACACCCATTCAAAAATACAACCTGTATATTCCACTTCAATACAATTCCTTTAAATTCTTAAAATCATATTACCTTTTTTATTTGTTCCGCTTCATCAGCATCGTTTTCTGTGCTCTGTATTGTGGTGTGTGCAATGTTTGTGCCACTACCAGGAAACCTGAAAACAAAGGAAAACACTGGTATTTACAATTGCCAATCGTTAATAACTGCAAATACAGCAGCATATACACTCGGCGTCAAAAAAATCGCACCTTTTAAAAATCTTATTCAAAAATTCCTAAGCCTTATGTAGAGGATAGTGTTAGGTATCATTAGAAAGGTAACAAAAAGGAGTATCAAAACACAATTAAGTTTAATCTTTTTTTTTATTAAAATTATACAAAAATCATTAAAATTTGAAAAATAATAAATATTCTTAATTAAGTCTTAATTATCAATCGATAATTTACAAAAAAAATGTACAAAAAGTGTCTTAAAATTAATTTAAAATCTAATGTTACCCCCCCTTGCCCTGATGACGGCTTCCATACGGTCCCTCATAGACCTCACCAACTTCAGGAACTCTTCTTGAGGGATAAGAACCCATTCTTCAATCACCGCGGTTTGGAAATCCTGTAGAGTCGAAGGAGCCGGATCCCGAGATCGAACCTTACGCTTAAGGTGGTCCCAGAGATGCTCTATCGGATTCAGATCAGGACTTCTCGCTGGCCACTGCATCACAGAAATTTGGGACCTACGCAGGAAGTCACTCACGATGGCTGCAGTGTGAGCGCGAGCGTTGTCGTGCATTAATGTGAACCCCTCGCCAAAAGATTCGGCAAAAGGGACCACATGCAAATCCAGGATCTCTGTGATATAGCGGCGAGCAGTCAGCGACCTTTGTCCGCGAGCACCTCCGGCCCGGGAGACGCAGACAAGGTCGGTTTTGCCGGCAGCCGACATACCGCCCCAGAACATGCAGGATCCGCCTCCATATTCCACCGTCTCCTGGATGCAGGCCTGGGCGAAACGTTCACCCTGCCTCCGGTATACTCTTCTCCGTCGGTCATTGCAAAAAAGACACACTCGTGTCTCGTCTGAGAAGAGAACAGCTCCCCACTGCTCAATGGTCCAATCGACGTGGTAGCGAGCAAACTGCAAGCGGGCTCGCCGGTGCGCTGCAGTCAATTTTGGACCTGTAGCAGCTCTACGGACTGCAATGTTCTTCTCCTTCAGTCTTCTTCTAACCGTGGAGACACTCACGGTGCGTCTGCGAACTGCCTGGAGCTCCTGTTGCAGCTGAACAGCGTTTGAGAAGCGATTTCTCAAAGAGTACGACACAACGAACCGGTCGTCTCTTTCTGAAGTGCAGCGACGTCTACCGGACCCATGTCGCCTGATATAGCCACCGGTCTCTAAAAAGCGCTGGTAGACTCTTCTAACCGAAAAACGGCTCAGATTCAGTTGCCGGGCGACATCAACCTGCCGCACCCCTGCTTGCAGTAGTGCAACCACTTGAGCGGCCTCATCAGCTGTAGTATCCATTTTCCAGATGTTCTTTCTTCAGTAAAATCAGTGCGTGTGTCCTCTTCAACGGTTTAATAGCGAATGACCCACACACATTGACCCCGTGTTGACCCTTTTATACCCACAAAGGTAGCGCAACTGGCGACTCTCCCGACCATCAAAATTTCCTTAGAATTTTTGTGGCACTTTATTTGTTGCATTAGGTTTTATTTGATAATGAAAAATAATGTTTTTTATTAAGCTAATTAAATAACCTTTTAAATAAAATTATAATTAATACGACTGCATGTGCATATCAAGAGTTAACGACATTTGAACGTGATTTTCTCGGAGGTGCGATTTTTTTGACGCCGAGTGTATTTATTGTTACGCCGGTGGCTTAGTACAACTTCAAAAGTGATTTTCTGTGACTTAGAAACGTTTTCAGCAGGCTGAAACGTCGTTTCAGGCCGTTTCAGAAGTAGCTCTTTCACATACTAAAAAAATCTAAATTACACCCAAGTTACAGTAGTTTTCAGGCGCCTGAAACATGTTTTCAGTACGTTTCAGGCTACCCTCTATCCAATGCCGCAATAACCTGAAAACCCGTTTTCAGGCGTTTTCAGGACCCCTTATGAGCCATTAAGCCTACTTCAGTAAAAGGACATAAATTTCAATAGGAGTGAAAGAGATAGCAATAGTAGAAAGAGACAGAGATAGAACATTCGAGAAGTATTAGAATGAGAAAACATCATTAGAAAGAGATAGACAAACACAGAATATTCGAGAAAGATAGTACGGGAATATTCGAGTATTGTGTATCGAGAATATTCGAGTATCGAGACAGTTATACTCGAAACGTCTCGAACGCGCGACGTATTGGACTACACATTCGAGTGTGTCCGCGAATGTTCTGGCAAGAGTGGCAAGTATCTTAGGGGACTATATAAGGCTGTGTCCGGTCGCCGGGAAGCATTATTGTTTTGCGATACAGTGCGAAAACAAGTGATATTGGAGAACTAAGAAGCGACTTTTAGTGCTTTCAGTGAAGTTAGTAAAGTTAGTGTACTAATTAATAAAAGTTCAGTGTTTTGGTAGACCGCCGTTTAATTTACTGACCCCAGCTCGTAACATTTGGTGTCAGAAGTGGGATCAGTATGCCGGTTCTACCAAAGGAAGACACGGAAGGAAGAATCCGGACAAGAAGCCAGCGACAACAGGAAGCCGACCAGAGACGCTTCGGAGCTACTCAGCCGCCAACTGACGAGGACCAGCAGTCAGTTATGGAAGCCACTCCCTCAACGTCGGCTGCCGCACCAGATTGGGCGGCTTTCATGGCGATGATGCAGGAGCAGGCCCGCCGTCAGGAGGAGCAAGCACGCCGTCTGGAAGAGCAGTTGCAGCGTGATAAGGAGGAGCAGGCCCGCCGTCAGGAGGAGCAGGCCCGCCGTCAGGAGGAGCAGACTCGCCTTTTGAGGGAACAACTGCAGCTCGGCCAAGATGAACAAATGGAACAGATAGACAAGGCTAAGAAGATGTTACTCAAGTACGCTGATGTTTTCTCAACTAACGACGAGGACATTGGGAAGACGAGTTTAGTTCAACACAGAATTAACACTGGGAACGAATTGCCTATCCGCCAGCGACCAAGAAGACTACCGATAGCACGGGAAAAGGAAGTGGAGACCATGATTGAAGGAATGGTGAAGGAAGGTGTTATAGAGCCTTCGTCCAGCCCATGGTCTTCACCCGTGGTGCTTGTAAGGAAAAAGGATGGCAGCATGCGTTTTTGTGTTGACTACCGCCGCCTGAACGACATCACAAAGAAGGACAGCTATCCATTACCCAGGATTGATGACACGCTGGATATGCTTACCGGAGTGAAGTGGTTCAGCACGTTAGATTTAAAAAGTGGCTACTGGCAAGTAGAAATTGACCCTAAGGACAAGGAGAAGACTGTATTTTCTACTGGAAAGGGACTATGGCAGTTCAAAGTGATGCCGTTCGGGCTGTGTAATGCACCGGCGACTTTCGAAAGGCTGATGGAGCTGGTACTCAGCGGATTGATTGGAGAAGCCTGTCTGGTCTATTTGGATGACATCATCATCGTGAGCCGTACGTTTGAAGAACACCTTCAGAATCTAGAACGGGTGCTATCAAAAATTCGAAGCGCCAACCTAAAGTTAAGCCCTAAAAAGTGTTCCTTCTTCAAACGACAAGTAAGCTTCCTAGGATACGTGGTTTCGGAAGCGGGTGTCCAGACAGATCCGCAGAAGATCATCGCTGTAAAGGATTGGCCAGTTCCGAGAGACAAGACACAAGTAAGAGCATTTTTGGGTTTGTGTTCCTACTACCGGCGATTTGTGAAGAACTTTGCCGACATTGCCAAGCCTCTTCATAAACTCACGGAAGAAAAGAGAAGTTTTTGCTGGGATGAAAACTGTGACGTCGCATTTCAAGAACTGAAACGACATCTGTGTAACACACCTATTCTGGGGTATCCGATAATGAAAATGAATTCATAGTGGATACAGACGCAAGTGATACTGGGCTAGGTGGTGTATTGTCGCAACGGAAAGGAGATCGCGAAGTTGTTATAGCATACTTCAGCAAATCTTTGTCCAAACCTGAGAGAAATTACTGTGTCACGAGAAGAGAATTACTGGCAGTTGTGAAAACATTGCAGCATTTCAACAAATATTTGCTTGGTCGAAAATTCCATCTGCGTACTGACCATGCTGCATTGAAGTGGCTATTACAATTCAAGAATCCCGAAGGACAAGTTGCGAGATGGATCCAATTACTTCAAGAATATGACTTCGTGATTGAACATCGCAGTGGAAGATCTCATGGTAATGCAGATGCTTTGTCAAGAAGACCTTGCTCTGAAGACTGCAAGCACTGCGTAAAACAAGAGGCAAAAGCAGACCTACCTGTGAGAATGCTAAACACGGATCTTAGCAATGAATGGAAAGAAACCTTTCAGCACGCTCAGCAGTATGATGTAGACATCAAACCAATTCTCGAATGGATCAAAGCCGGTACTCCTAAACCTGCCTGGAGTGATATTGCGTCGATGAGTTCCATCACGAAGAGCTATTGGGCTCAATGGGACAGCCTGGTTATCCAAGATGAAGTCTTGTGCCGCAAATGGGAAAACGCTCGAGGAGACCGTTGTCATCTACAAATGGTTGTACCCAAAGCCAAGATACCGGATGTTCTACAGCTGTACCATAACGGATGTTCGGGAGGTCATATGGGAATGACGAGAACTCTGTTGAAAATAAGAGAACGATTTTACTGGATAAATTGCCGTGACGATGTTGAAGATTGGTGCCGCAAGTGTACTAGTTGTGCTGCAGTAAAGGGACCTCATACACGCAGCAGAGGTGCATTGAAACTGTATAACGTTGGTGCACCATGGGAAAGGATTGCCATAGACGTTGCGGGACCATTTCCGGAAAGTGAATGCGGAAACAAGTACTTCATGGTTGTGATGGACTATTTCACTAAGTGGCCGGAAGTCTTCGCTATTCCTAACCAAGAGGCTTCAACAGTTGCGGATAAATTAGTCCATGAAGTCTTCTGCCGTTTTGGAGTACCCTTGGAAATTCATAGTGATCAGGGAAGAAATTTTGAGTCTCAAATATTTCAAGAGATGTGTCGAGTTATGGGTACCCATAAAACGAGGACCACTTCTTACCATCCGCAATCTGATGGAATGGTGGAACGATTTAACCAAACATTGGAGAGGTATCTTGCAAAGGTTGTGTCAAACAGGCAAAAGGATTGGGACAAGCACATCCAACCATTCCTGATGTCATATCGAAGCGCAGTGCATGAAAGTACTTCGGTGACACCAGCATTTGCAAACTTTGGTAGAGAACTACGGTTGCCTGCGGATCTACTTACTGGAATTCCACCTGATGCCCCGCGGAATATAACCGAGTACGCGAATGATTTGCGCAACAAGTTGAACGATGTACACGAGCAAGTCAGACAATCAAGCCAACAGATGTCTGAGAAGATGAAAACCCGCTACGACCGAAATGTAAACAACAAGGGCTTTGAAGAGGGTTCGTTGGTGTGGCTACATAATCCAGTCCGCAGTAAAGGGAAATCTCCGAAGCTTCAAGCCAAATGGGAAGGACCCTATCGAGTTTTGAAGAGGATCAACGACGTCACGTACCGGATACAGCGAAATGCACGTAGTCCCTGTAAGATTGTTCACGTTGACCGACTGGCGAAATACCACGGAAATAATGATGCTCGGGGCGAGCATGTCTTAGGAGGGGGTAGTGTTACGCCGGTGGCTTAGTACAACTTCAAAAGTGATTTTCTGTGACTTAGAAACGTTTTCAGCAGGCTGAAACGTCGTTTCAGGCCGTTTCAGAAGTAGCTCTTTCACATACTAAAAAAATCTAAATTACACCCAAGTTACAGTAGTTTTCAGGCGCCTGAAACATGTTTTCAGTACGTTTCAGGCTACCCTCTATCCAATGCCGCAATAACCTGAAAACCCGTTTTCAGGCGTTTTCAGGACCCCTTATGAGCCATTAAGCCTACTTCAGTAAAAGGACATAAATTTCAATAGGAGTGAAAGAGATAGCAATAGTAGAAAGAGACAGAGATAGTTAGAACATTCGAGAAGTATTAGAATGAGAAAACATCATTAGAAAGAGATAGACAAACACAGAATATTCGAGAAAGATAGTACGGGAATATTCGAGTATTGTGTATCGAGAATATTCGAGTATCGAGACAGTTATACTCGAAACGTCTCGAACGCGCGACGTATTGGACTACACATTCGAGTGTGTCCGCGAATGTTCTGGCAAGAGTGGCAAGTATCTTAGGGGACTATATAAGGCTGTGTCCGGTCGCCGGGAAGCATTATTGTTTTGCGATACAGTGCGAAAACAAGTGATATTGGAGAACTAAGAAGCGACTTTCAGTGCTTTCAGTGAAGTTAGTAAAGTTAGTGTACTAATTAATAAAAGTTCAGTGTTTTGGTAGACCGCCGTTTAATTTACTGACCCCAGCTCGTAACATTATTAATGTGATTTTTATTAATTAATCATTTTTAAATATAATAAATAATGCTACATGGCATTATTTATCTTAAATTTTATTAAATTATAAAGTTATATTTAATGTGTGATAGCTTTGTAATATTTTTTTGTTAGCTCATATACCTTCCCACCGGCGGGCTCGAGCTTACCCGAACTACATATATTAGAGCGATTGGGATTTACTCAATCACGCTGGCCCGATGCGGATTGGTTGAATACATACACCGCAGAGTGTACATACACGATGCTTGAAGAAGATTTTACCGTACAAGTGTCAGATAAATTCGAAAAACAAAATAAAACATTGGTGCATGGCGGGATACATCTCGGGTTCCTCTAACAAGTGATCTCGTAGATCAGTGCCGAGACCACAGTGACAGCGACGCTCTTTCAATTAATAACACACAGTTAACAAATTTCAAAGAACTATTTACGTTAATTGCAACGTGCAAATATGTAACAGAATTCTCCAGGGCTAAGGCAATTCATCAGTTCCAATGTCAATAAACATCACATTACAAAAACTTGGTGCAAGAATAGTACATTACACAACTAGGCATTGATGGACGAACGTGTACATACGTAAGTCCATTAATGCCTAGTTGTGGCCAAGGCTTGTATAGTACTTTTCTCAAATAATGCGCGGAAATTAAAACTAAGTAGTACCAAGCAGAACTTTTATTTGAAAATACAGTTATTGAATGTACAATTATTGAAATGTAAAGTGGACTTTCCGGGGATTATGTTGGTTTGGGTTAATTCTAACGAGGCCGAAGTTGAAGTTCATGACCAACAATGAACAACATTTTTCACACGCGAAAGGATTCGTTAGATTTTTTTTTTCATTATACAACTATTTTTTTCTGCAAGCCAGTTCGATATTTAAATAAAACTCGGATAACTTGCCTCCTTGGTTTGCCATTTTTCGGAGCAACAATCATTTTTAAAATACACGATAGATATGAATTTACATGTATATTTATTTGGCCGCTAAAACACGACAGATATGGATTTTCATACATTTTGTGCCGGCCGCTGCTCGCGTGTATTTGGCCAGTACAGCAATTACGATTTATCTCGAAGAAGGTTGTCAAAATAATGCTCCAATTTCCAAGCATGTTTGAGAAAAGAACTTTAAAAATATAGCACTTCAGTTCTCAATCCTTTCGTGAAACAGGAGGCTGCGCACAGCCCGCCAACCCCAATCCCGCTCCAGCGAGCATAGGTATAGCCAACCCAGGCATGTTGGCTAGCTGACCTTCCCGATCAATAAACAAAGTATATTGAAGCCCTGCTAGTGGTGGCGTCTACGTTGTCACAACCACCCGTCCCCTTCATGCTTAGCCAAGAGTAGACGTCATCAATCAAGGCTGGCTGGCTGGCACATCTAAAAATGTTTTTTCTTTCAAATACATCTTCAAGTTCAGGAGAGGATACGTAAGAGCTCGCAAATATGATAATGATATATTATTAGAAACGTCGTTGACCTTTAGGCTATAAGTGTTAATAATAAGCCTTAACTATGAGTTAATGATTTCAAATGAATATTCGTTTTTATTTCTAACACTAACTGTGATGAATAGTACTTTTGAAGTAAAAGTCATGCACACATTTCTGATTGTACTAACACAAATAACATTTTTATGTATTTTAAGTGTTTAATTTCAATTCTTATAAATTGTGTATTAATTTAGTTAATCTTATTCCATCTTGGTAGATTACAAAGTTACGTTAAACAGTTATTTAAGACGAGCAATACTCGATCCAAATAAATTACAGAAATGAAATATAGACAACTGTTTTGCATGCTAGACATCACGTAAGGGTGGGCACCTGAATATGGTTATGGATGATGAAATTTCCCTATTAGAAATCTTGAGTAGATTTAAAGATATATAAGACTTATGTTCGGACAAACAGTAGCACCAAGCCTTGGCCTAGATGGAGTCGTTTCTTTTATGACATTATTATCCAAGGCTTTAATTAAACACTTACGAGTAATCCATCAACTGAGAGCAGCTCTTCAAAATCTTTGAAATGGCAAATTATTGTAATTGATTTCTACAGAATTATGCAAACATTACAAGCCTGTTGAACAAATTACATCAAACAAGTTCAACTCACAGTCCTTCTGTGACACGTTTGTCGTAGAACTCCTCGACTGTCATTGTGGGTAACGAAGGGTAACCAGCGCCATACACTGCCTTCTGTATCGCGTCTCGTGTAATTATCACTGGCCGCAGAGGAGCAGTGCGACTCTTTTCCTTTGGCTTAGGTTCTGTAGAAGAAACTCCAGTTTTATACTAGGTATGTGGTAACAAGATTGGTCTTTCATGTTAGTAAATAATTTGTTCCACCCAGAAGGCTAAATAACTACGAGCGAATTCATTTCCTCCATGGTACGCATTTCATCTCTCATGGGAAATTATATATATGAAATTAGGAATCTATATAAAATTGGATAAATATTTTAACTAGTAATTTATTTTAAAAATACCTCCAGTGTGTTTTTCCATATATTCCAAAATGGGCTTCTCTTGCTCAATACTATTAAGTTCATCTAGTGCCTGGTTCACGTAGCTGAGTAGCATAGTGTTAAAGTAGTTTCGTTTAGTCTCATCATCCACATTTTCAGAATTCATTGCTTTCGTAAGTATATTTAACTTTTCCTTCAATTCTTTCATTTCTTTGTACCTCTTAATTTTTGCTTCTCTTGAAAATACCTGGAACAATTCAAAAGTATATTAATAAGAAAACAATGCAAGAAAAATATTTTACTTAGCGGGTTTTAACCAGAACAGAAAACTATACACTGTAACAAACTAAACTATCATGGACTTTAGGATGGTAACAGGGGTGACTCATCACCCCAGACAACCAATCACATGCTAATATCTCGAATGTGATTTGTTGTCTCTTTCTGTCATTTCATGTATTCTCTTGTTTTGTCGTTCGCTATTAGTAACCGTTCGTTGCGCGCGGGCAGCGAATGGACGTCGCTTCGGAGATATAGGTATGTATGTATGGGGTGACGCGCCACCCCTGTTACTATTTACGTATCTATTTTTTTTGCATACTCAAATTAAATATGTATTGTTTTAGGTAACAATGGATTTTTTAACTGATGAACAGATTGGAAATATACTAAATAATAGTGATAAAGATAATGACGATGAATTCTTGATGCTTGAGACCGAAGAAACGTCAGATTGTGAAAACAACGTCTCAGTGCATTCGGATGAAGAGGATGTAATTTCCGGCTCGGATGACGATGATGTGCCATTATCACAAATGCGCGGTAATGCCTTAAGAGGAAAGAATGGTCACCTCTGGTCATCTGTTGCACCATCTTCAAGTAGAACACCTCAGCGTAATATTGTTAGCCTCCAAAAAACTCCGCAAGCAATTATGGAAGGTATTCGTGATGAGAAAGATGCATTTATGTTATTATTCTCTAAACCAATTGATTTGATAGTAAAGTATACCAATCAAGAGATTGGAAGACGTGCTCCTAAGTACAAAGATCAGCGATATACTAATCAAACTGACTTGATAGAAATCCAAGCCCTCATTGGTCTATTATTCTTTTCTGCTATCAACAAAGATAATAGAAAAAGCACTAAAGAAATGTGGTCACCAATGAATACACCTATATACAAGTCTATAATGTCTGAGAGTCGATATCAATTTTTACTTCTGTGTCTAAGGTTTGATGACAAAGACAGTCGTCATAAAGAAGACCGATTTGCTCCAATTCGAGAAGTTTGGACAATCTTTATCAACAGTTGCAAAGAGTTTTACAAGCCATGCGCCTTCGTAACTATTGATGAGCAGTTATTAGGTTTTCGAGGGAAGTGTCCCTTTCGCGTCTACATTTCTTCAAAACCTGACAAATATGGCATGAAAGCTGTAGCTATTTGTGACGCTAAAACTTACTATATGTTTGATGCCATCCCTTATATAGGCAAGGGAACCAACGCAAAGTCCGCAGTAGACTACGTCACAAAATTAACAGATAGCATCAAAGGATCCGGTCGAAACATAACCTTTGATAATTGGTTTACGTCAGTGCCACTTGGACCTGTATTGGAACATTGCGCAAAAACAAACGTGAGATACCGCCCTCGTTTTTGCCGAACAAGAATAAGAAACCTTTGTCTTCTCAGTTTGCATTTGATAGAGAAAAGACATTAGTATCTTTTACTCCTAAGACTAACAAGTCTGTTATACTGCTGTCTACTATGCATTACAAAGAAAAAATAAATCCATCTACAAGCAAGCCAATCATAATTGATGACTACAATGCTACGAAGGGAGGTGTCGACACTTTTGATAAAATGATGCATAATTACTCGACAGCCAGAGGCACCCGTCGCTGACCTCTCAAGTTCGTCTTTGGGATGCTAGATCCAGGCAGGCATCAATGCTATGATATTGTACCTCAAGACTAAAAAACCTAATACACCAGCTAAGAAGTATAGAAGTGGTTTCTTCAAAAATATGGTCTTGCAGTTGGCTGAGCCACATATGAAAAGACGTTTACAGTCAAATTTACCTCACGAATTGGCTAGCACTATACGTGCTATTCTTGACATTCCAGAACAAAATTTTGAAGGCGAACCACCTTCAAAATTACAGAAGCAAGCCAGATGTGTTGTGCCCACGTAAAAATGATAAAAAAGTCAAAATTGTGTGCACAAAATGCCAGAAGCCAGTATGTCCTGAACATAGAAGGGAAATTTGTTTGAGCTATGTTTACGTTATATTTTTAATGTTTTTGTTTGTTAAATTTTATTGAAAACTGATATATCTCGGAAAAAAGGTCCTATTTGTTTGTTTAATTAATAAGTATATAGTTAATTCCTTAAAAACGGTGTTTTATTGACTACTTGAACGTTAGGGGTGACTCGTCCCCCCGTTACCATTCACATTTCAATAAAATCTGTTACTTTCCCACCAGAAATTCAATTACATTTTTCATCTTTTACTTTATTAAGCTAATCTTTATTGACTAACAAAAATTATGTAATCTTTACAGATTCTTAAACCACACCACTTCAACACAAATTTTACCATACGTACTCATGTGGCAATGGCACACAACAAAGGGTTGATCCACATTACTGGAACTTCTTGTGTTTTTGATCTCATAGCTATAACCAAAATTTATGCAAGGAGATAATAAAAGTTAGAAGCACTTTATTATGTTGATTTACCATATCAGCTATCTTAGCTTGCTCACTGTGTGGTTTGCCTATAGTTTTATTTTCCTCATTGTTTTGAGGAATCTCAACATCTGTCACTCCATAGTCTTTACATCTTTGGAGAAAATCTCTGAAAATTAAGGATGGACCTTTAAACATTGTAATTCAAAATATTTCAGTACCAATGTTATTAACTTGCCTTGGTTGAAACAGTCAAAGTTACAAAAAAAGCATTAACAGGTATTTACTGACGTTGACGCAAATTTAAACATAAAACGTTGATAAATACATAGCCAAAAAATTACTACACCTGTTCGGAAAATGGAAAAGCCTTCTCAAGATAAAATGGCAACTCTCAAGATGTTTTTACCTCATACTTAATATATTTATACTAAATATGTATACACATACAAATTGTGAAAAGGGAAAATGATATGAAATAAATTATGTTGCAAATAATCAAAGAAGTAAGTTTCTTTAATAATGATAATTCATGTTCATAAGTTTATGCTGAAAGAAAGTAAGTTACTATTTTCTCCCTGCTTTGTTACAGTGTTGTTACCAAAATAACCTCTGCCAAAACTTTCGAGCCCAACTTGCATTACCTACATTATTAGTTATGTTTCTGTTATACAATTATGCGATAATACAGTATTATTTGTTGCGGTATCATTTGTTGCTCACATCATTTCAATATCGTTGATTTTGTAGTAGCATTGATTGTCAACATGCACCTTAAAATTATGAAGAGTCCGAACAGTAACAATTTGTGGTGCAACTTTGTATTCCGAATAAAAAATGCAAGGATGTTATACATAATCTGCATTTTTACAGTATATCAATAGTGATATGCTTAAACTTTTGAATTGAGGCGGCTCAATAAGGCTTGCCAAACAACTTAACTCTGCCTTATGGATTGAAGGAAGGTAACCACCTGTTAGGAGAGTGGACTGTGCAGAATACAAATGAAAATGTCAATTATTTATTAATTCTTTTATTTAATCTTGTTCAAAATAAAAACAACAAAAACATAAATTTTACTACAAAAAGAAAATTTGTGGCTGGACTGCTCACATTATATATAAAAAGGTGCTATTTGAACCTTAAGGTTTAAATGAAATCTATACTAATATTATAAAGCAAATCTAAGGAACTCCTGGTTCGAATTGAATAATAAATAATTGAATAATTCTTTTTTTATTGATTAGACCATTTTCGAGGAAGGCTTTAGGCTAATAGAAGCGAAGAAATATTGGGAAATGTGGAAAAAACGAGGAAAATAATTCATCTTTGAGGGCTTCCATTGCATGCACTGCAAAAACGGTTTGAGATACCAAAAAAATGTGTATGAAAGAATTATCTATGCCTCTTGAAATGATATAAAAAAATGTCCATGACAGAATATGTCTAACTTTTAAGGTTAACTCACTAGAATAGTTTTTAGAGTAATAAAATTTGGATATCTCGCATTGTCAAGATCGGTTTGCGGCGAAAACAAATTGTAAACCAATATATTCTTCTGCCACAAAAGAATAAAACTTAAAATATAACTTACGCAGAAGTACTTTAAAATAATTATGTTCTATTAAATTGTCTAAGATAATAAAAGAAATTGCTGCAGACATAGTCGTGGGTAACAGCTGAGGTAGTTGTTTGCAAAAATAAATATGATGTGCAAAATAACTATTACCACGCGGACGAAGTCGCGGGCACAGCTAGTCTTTTAATAAAGTTTATCTGCCATATCTTTATATATTTGCAATAAAATGAATTTAACAAAAAACCAAGTTCAGACTACATGAAATATACAAAATTATGAAACTATTTATAATACTGTATTCTTTTCATAAAATTTATTTAAGCACACATACAGTTGTATTATCTTAAATTATATACTATAATAGTATTGTAAATGAAGATTGAAAAGAGGAAATGAAAAATGACCTTCAGTTTCATGTCTGTTCTTGAGAAGACTCTGCCAATTTCGAAACAGGTGCAGAGCCAATTTTATTTTCTTTGTATGCACATACAAAATTTTATTCTCATAGCTTCAATTTATTTTGTTACCAATAAGTGCCTGTAAATGCCTTTATTAATTAATGATAGGGTTAGCAATCAATTCTACCTTAATTTATCTATGCCACCAGCAAGTACAAAAAAAAATCAAAATGAACACACACCCATGGAGTTCCTATGACATACATATATCATAATATCATTAAATCTGTTGCAAAGATTTTGTTTTAGATACCAAATCTGAAATAATAATCTATCTATTTTGTATATAAAATTAAAAAAGATCAAGTAGTTGTTAACTAATCAGGAAAGCTATATGTATGCAATGCATACAATGATGTAATATAGAAACAATAGGTAATGCTATAGCACATCATTGAAGCTGAGATATTCAATATAGGCAAATAGTATGGTTTCATTTAGTGGAGGATTTTTTGAGAAACTTTGTTGATATATAGGTTGATAGTAAGTTGACAAAAACAAGTATCATGAGTATTTAGTTATTAGTTATTTAGATGAGTATTACTAAAGCACTTTTTATGTAGGCAATAGGTGCTCAGTTAAATCTTATCAGATCTATGGGATTTTAATATCAGTAAGACGGTTTTAGCATTAAACCTGTTTATGGAAATGAAATTAAAGTATGTGTTATAGTTATATGCCGACTAAAGCACCACACAGACAGAATCAAACATTTATATTATAAACAGCATTGACTCTTTATAATATAAATGTTTGCTTTTATGTGTGTAAATGATTTGATTAATACATCCTCTCTATTATAAACTATTCATTCTCACCTGAAATAAATTTCAGCTAGATTAATGAGTTCCTTTCGAGATGGACCATGCAGCTTTATTGTAAGTGTACCCAGTATTGCGGGCAACAGCAAATACTGTAATGTCTCTGTAGGCACCTCTTCAATACTTTCGTTTCTACTAAACATTCCTGATAAGGAGACAAGATTTGTAGCTTTTTCTAGCTTGGCAATAGCTGTTTTTATAATGGCCTAAAAATATACAAACATGTACAAAAATATATAAATGGACGGAAACAAATTTAAACATTAACGCGACAAACTCAGGCTTATTCACTATTTCGATTTACATAGCTTGTTAATTCACCCAATGAGAACACTACAACATTATAAGCATTATTTTTATTTTCTTTGTAGACCTGTATCTGATCGCTGTTGATAGCTTCATTCGTATTTTCAATGTTGTTAAATAACTTCATTGCTTGATCGAAAATATTTTTTAAAGATTCTTCCTCTTCCAACTGATCTGCACGACTTGAATGAGACATTTTTTGATTTTATTGGATATGTAAAATAATTTTATTTCATTACATCTGCAATATGTCGTATATTCCCTCAGTAACAACGTAACAAAAACTTTGAGTAATCTATGAAATGAACGTCACTGTCATTCGGATAAAACGTTGCAATTAGGGATGACAGCGCTCACGTTAGTTGCCATGAAGTCATTGATTGTGTAAAGTTTTATTTTTGAAATAATTTTATTATCACAATTTATTCCACCATCGATTTTCATTCTTTGTCATGATATTTTTAATAATATGGTCTTAATATAATAATGAATATATTTGTGAACTTCTTCAATAATGTTTCCACGTGCTACATTTTTGATTTTGACATTTTGATAGTTACTATGTTACTTACTATGATAAGTTATACGTTACTATGGTAATCAAAAATCTAAGATCGCTCCAAATGAATATTGCGATGACATTGTTAATTCCATGATAATTGTGTTGATCTGTCAGTGAGCAGTGGCATCATTTTTATGACTCTTTTCGCCATTCGGAACACACGGATATACTTTTTGAATGAGCCTACAGATTCTATTAAAAAGTACAATGTTGATAAAAAAAATTTCATTATCTTTATCCGTACTGTTAAGTCACATATTTATTCTATGTCTAGGTTCAGATGTATTTCCTACCCAATGGAAGGTCGCTGACTAACTCCTAATCCTTAATACACCAAAATCGAGTCGTCGCACCTCAACACAATCTACAAAACAAACTCGCATATGGCAAAAGGCAACACCAGCCATCACGCCCCAGATAAAGAAGAAGGAAGGTCGCTGCTATATCGCCGTTTCATAAAGGCGGCGTAAAGACTCACTAGACAACTACAGACCGATCACCTACGAGGATCACACTGATAAATACTATTTCTAAAGTGTTTGAAAAGTTAGTTGCAATTATTAATTTCATTAATTATAGTCGGGCCGCTCTAAGATTACCGATATGACACTTTACTTTTTTTGGTTGTACATATCTCTTAACGTACTCGCTAATTAATGACCGTCAGTATGGGTTTCGTCCTAATCGGTCAACAGGTGACCTTTTAGCGTTCCTTTTGCACAGATGAGGAGAATCTATCGACAAGCGCGGTGAGTCTGTGGCTATTAGCCTCGACATTGCTAAAGCTTTCGATAGAGTATGGCACAAGGCTCTCCTTTCCAAGCTTTCGGCATAGGGATTGCCCGCGGAGCTCTGTACATGGACTGCTAGCTTCCTCCACGAGCGAAGAATTCGCGTTGTCGTCGATAACTGCGCTTCGCGGTTCGTGACAGTCAACGCTGGTGTTCCGCAGGGCTCCGTTTTATCCCCGACATTGTTTCTTCTGCATATCAATGACATGCTCTCCCTGGGTTAGTATACATTACTATGCAGATGATAGTACAGTGCACGGAGGATATCATGGAAGCTCAGGGGCCACGCAAGACAATACTAGCAGGGACAGGCAGAACCTTATTACTGAGCTCAACGGGACCTTGGATCTCATCTCCGAATGGGGCTCCAGCAATCTCGTTGAGTTCAATGCTAAGAAAACTCAGGTGTGCGCGTTCTCGGCTAAAAAGTCACCTTTCCTCCCCCTTCCCTGTCTTCAGGGCGCTACTCTTCCCGCCCAGAGCATCATCACCTTGCTTGGTATGAGCATTCGCTGCGATCTGAATACCAGAGACTACATAGAGTCCGTCATAACCACTGCCTCAAGGAAACTCGGTGTCCTGAACAAGGCGCGACGGTATTTTACCCCGGACCAACTCTGCCTGCTTTATAAAACTCAGGTCAGGTCCTGTGTGAAATATTGCTCGCACCTATGGGACGGCTCCGCTCAATACCTTCTCGAAGCTCTGGACAGATTGCAGCGGCGCGCAATCCGCATAATCGGCGATGTAGAGGCAACCAACACCCTCGAGCCTTTACAACTTCTATCGGATGTTTCATGGGGAATGCTCTGAAGAACTCTTTAGCCTTATCCCTCCCTCTCCTTTCCTTTATAGAAACACACGTAAGGGTCTTCGGAGCCATCCGTACACTACGTCCCCCATTCCACACCGCACTTAGAAATTCCAAGATTCCTTCTTCTGCCGTACTTCCCGCTCTTGGAATTCTCTGCCTGCGTATGTGTTTCCTACATCCTACAACATGGGTTCCTTCAAAAGAGGCGTGAAAAGGCATCTTTTGGGCCGGCAGGGATAGGGCAGGTAGGAGAGTGGAGTAAAGTCACTATCCTATCTGTCATCTCATTTGGGCCTCTTTCACCGCTTAACATCAGGCGGGAGGAGGTCATCTGCCGCGCCTAGCATATAATAAAAAAATATATATAACTTTGTTATGAGGAACACATTTGGAAAATCGTTTAGAACAACTTTTATCAATACAATTTTCTGTCAAAATATCAAAGTTACGGAATTGTATTATTATTTGTCTTTTAGTACTTTAAATAAAAATAGAGACACTTCTTAGTTGGTCGTGAGATTAAATTCATCTGTTTGCTCTAGTCTTGGCACAAAACATATAGCGGCACCTATTAATTTAGCAGTAGACTACAACTACTTCCCAAAGTTTCATTTAAATCAGCCGTGAAGAAAGCAATGAAGTGTAGCAAGTATTTGATTTTATATTACTTACGATAGATGTCGCCACAAGCTTGGAAGTTTAGGAAAATTGTGCAAAAAAGTTTAATATAAAACGCTTTGAAATATTTGCGATTGGTAATAATAAATAAAAATACGTAAAGCCGGTCTATGGAAGAGACTCCGGTCACCTGCTTTTTCAAAATCAAAAGATTTAAATATGGCAGTGTAGAGAGGTGTATCTGAGGTAACAATCAAAACGCGGTCGGCGTCATGACATTATTACACTTCCACCCTTCAGGCATCTGCTTTTGCAGATCAGATCGAGGCGAGTGGCACACACTCCTCTGAAAAATATCGGGAGTCTCGGTGTCGCAAGTCACCTACAGCTTGTCACAAGCTGCGACCATCAGCGGGCAATGGGGTCGTCACTTCCTTGCAGCTTCCTCAAATGCAGAGAGAGAAACAAGTCTCCGGACGATACGTGCTGTGTCGAGAACACTGCTTTTTGTATCCGGCCCTTGATCTATCCGTCAAGCATCTCTTAAGATTTTGATTGAGACTTCGCTGTGAAACCATTAGCAGACACAGCTATCGGAACAATGATCGTCAAATTACCATCCTACGAGGCGGTTACCTCGTATACCTAGTCAAGGTAGTTATTCGCTTTGTCCGTCTTAAATTTGAGGAGATTCTTTCTCATCATAGTAATATCAACGAGCATTATTATTTGACGACCTCCATAGTCGAGTGGATAGTACACCGGTTTCAAGGTGTCGCCATCTCTGAGGTCCCGAGTTCGAATCCCGGTGGGGCAGATGTTTGTGTAGTGAATGCGAGTATTTGTGCCTTTGTCATGGTTGTTGATATATATTTCTATAAAAAATATTTATATATGTATAATATATGTATGTGTATCCGTTACCCTAGATCCCATAGCACATGCCTTATAGAGCTTAGTTTGGGCTAGGCTAATTGGTGTAACAAATTTTTATATATTTATTTATTACACGGCGTTAGGATCAGGCGACCACAATGATATCAAGTTTATTGCAAGTCTTGTCCGTGACGATAGAGCGTTCATGAGCTATCCCTTCAGAAACTAAATAGGTTTTGAATTCCTTGTTTATGTACTCACCACCGTTATCTGTGTGTAATGTTTGAATTCCACGCATGAATTTATTTTTAGTCTTTTCGTTATATGTTTTAAAATATTCCAAAACAGCATTTATTTTTCATAAAATAAACATATCTATAACTTGAAGCTGCATCTTTAAATAGAACAAAGTATTTCATACCTTGAACAGATTCCTCGCTGAATGGACCACATACATCACTATAAACCAATTCTCCGGGATCTAGTGAGCATCGGTTCGATTTCTTAAACGGTAGTTTGGCGTGTTTACCATATGCACACCCTTCGCATACAAATTTTTCATGATCTGTAATTCTACACCTGTAACTAAATTATTTTTAACCATTTTTACTAACTCCTTTACATTAATATGACCCAATCTTTCATGCCACGTCGTAAGTTTGGATTTCTGTACAATATGACAAGAATAATTGATCACAGTTTTAATTTTTAACTCATACAAATTTGAGTTTTGTAAACTTGCATTTAATACAACTGTATTGTCATCAAATATTGTAACATAATTGTCCTGCTTTACTATTTTATATCCTTTTGTAGTTGCTATGCCTTCCGAAAACAGATTTCTTCTTAGTTTTGGCACGAACAATACATAATTTAATACACCGTCTTCCCATCGACATTTAATATATTGATTTATATATATAAATAGACCTGTCGTGGCGTCCAGCCTCTTTACATGACAGACGTGATTTATGACTATGAATTTTGAAATTGACATGACTGACGGACGGGACAGATGGTGACACGACTGACAACAAGACGGACAAAACTTATATTTGGCTAATAAATATAAATATTACCATCGAAGACAAGGTATTTTATTAGCCCACGTACCAGACCGTACAAAGTGGTCCTTCGCAATTTATGGTGATAACAAGAAGTCAAGCGAGAGCAATGGCCACGGCGAACACAACGGCTGTTGACACAGATGGACAAGACCGACGGTCCACCCAAAACAGCCGTCCGACATCGCCGAGCCCGTCGCATCGATCGAATTCAAGTACAACATCCACTGTGAAACGACAAAGACTACGACAACTCCAGCTTGAAGCCGCTGAGAAGCTCGTAGAAATAGACAGGCGATTGTTAGCGGAAAAATTGGCAATCCAGACACAAGCTATCGAAGATGGAGAAGAAGAACTGACGCGTCACAATGTCTCACGCGCGCAGTCACGGGCATCCCTTCTTCACCATGACAATCCAGGTACATGTCAAATTTCTTCAACTAACAACGAAAACCAGACATCTCATCAAAATCATGTATATTCTCATCAATCCACATCTGACCAACATGTACATACACTTGAGAAACAGATATACCAGCTCTTGGGCCGCCAGACAAGTACCAAGGAACTGCCACTATTTTCAGGCGAGCCAGAAGAATGGCCGCTCTTTTATAGTCAATTTAAATCTACGACTAAACTTTGTAAATATACCGATGATGAGAACATAGCACGTTTGTCTCGATGTCTCAAGGGGCGCGCTCGTGACTCAGTTTCAGCCCTACTAATAAGCGCCACAAACCTAAATAAAATTATCAGTACATTGAAAATTCGTTTTGGCAGACCCGATTTCATAATAGAATCTATGTTGTCAAAAATTCGCAATGTTAAATTCATATGTCATGACGACATCAACCATCTCATAGACTTCGCAACCACAGTGCAGAACGTAGTGGCAACAATGACAGCTACTATGGAAACAGGACATCTAACAAATCCATCTCTAATCAAAGAAATAGTAAACAAACTTCCGTCAAATATCAAATATCAATGGGCGTTCCATGTGGCAAGTAAAAACGACTACTCCATAACGTTGAGTCATCTGTCCGAATGGCTTATGGAAATAGCTAACGCCGCAGTTATCATAGCCCCGACGCCGGTTATTGATAATAGACAGAGAATGCAACAACAGGACAAGAGAGTTGTTCTCGCTACAACAGCATTAAGCTCAAAGCAAAACTGTGTCCAGTGTAAAGGTGACCACACACTGAAAGATTGTTCTGACTTCAAACGACTTTCAACTGATGACCGGTGGAGGTTTGTTAGCCAACAGAATTTGTGTTTTTCGTGCCTATCAAGTAAGCACCAATTGAAAGGCTGTCGAAATAAAAAGAAATGTACAGAGGAAGATTGTGACAGGGTGCATCACCCACTTCTACACGCTCCACCGCTCAAGACAGCATGCGATGTTTCGATGAGTGAGAGTATGAACACTGCTACTACACCGGCAGTGACCGATTGCAAAGAACCTAGACAAAGAGTTCTTCTGAAGGTGATTCCCGTGGTGATATCGGGCCCCAATGGTGACGTCGAAACGCTTGCATTGCTGGACGAAGGTGCTGCAGTATCTCTGATCGACTCATCGTTACTACAACGCGCGGGCATAACAGGCATAACGTCACCGTTACATATTCGAGGAGCTACCGGTATGACTTCAGATGAGATCGATTCCAAAATTGTTTCGTTTTATGTTCGCGGACCTAACAGTAATTAATTATTTTATGTAAAAAATGTGAGATCTGTTTCCAAGTTGAATTTATGTGTAAATAGTTTTAGTTTAAAGCAAATTGTAAATAGATACCCATATGTAAATAATTATGTTCATGACGTTGACACTAGACAAAAAAACATTGACTTTCTGATTCGACAAGACAATATAGATCTTATAGTGACTAGACAGGTTATTCACGGTAGTAAGGAGATCATGGGTCCGTTACCCATGATCTCCAAAACTAAACTGGGGTTTGTAGTACACGGTACTGTGAAACTCAACAGTATACCGCGTGACGTTGACATCTTACACCTATGTGACTGTGACAAACTAAATGATCTGGTAAATAAATCTTTCTCGACAGAATCGTTTGGTACTAAATTTTCGGCAGACACTCCTCGGTCTCGGGAGGATCAGCTTGCCTTGCAGCTAATGGAGCGTACGACAAGACTGCTACCGGAAGGCCGCTACGAGACAGGCTTGTTATGGAAGTCTGCCGACGCTAAACTTCCAGACAGCCTACCACTGGCCAGGAAACGCTTCCATGGTATCCAAGGTAAAATGCGTAAGTCTACTGATTTTGCAAACAAATATAGGGAAAGGTTTTTGGACAACGTATCAAAGGGGTATGTTTCGAGATTGAGCCCTGAGGACGCCGCCGTCCGTACAAACAAAACTTGGTGGCTCCCACATTTCGCTGTCTATAATCCAAACAAACCCAAGCTGCGCCTTGTCTTGGACTGCGCGGCAAAATCAGAAAGTCAGTCTCTGAACGACTTTCTCATGACCGGACCGGACCTCTTGACGTCACTACCACAGGTCCTCTTGGCTTTTCGGAAAGGCAAAGTGGCAGTGACAGGAGACATCCAAGAGATGTTCCATAGAGTTTTGATTAGACACGAGGACAGGCAAGCGCAGCGTCTGCTGTGGAAAACGGCGAATACGTTATGAATGTTATGACCTTGGAGCCGTATGTTCACCATCTTCCGCACAGTATGTGAAGAATCTGAATGCCCGTAGATTTGAGACTGAAAAGCCACACGCTTGCAAAGCCATTATTGACCACCACTATATGGATGACTTCATTTACTCTCTGAACCAGGAAGACGAGCTGATTCAGCTTGTAAATGACGTAATTGACATCCACGAGTCGGGCGGTTTCCACATTAGGAATTTCGTTTCTAACTCGAAGCGATTATTGGAACACATACCCGAGCAGAGGCTTTCTTCGACGGCGGCCAAAGTCATCACTGACAGCAAGGAGTCTTCAGTGGAGAGGGTCTTGGGTGTCAAATGGACGCCAGACGACGACAATCTCATTTTTACACTGAACCTCTCGAACATCTCGACCGAGCTTAAGACCGGCTCTAAAATACCGACAAAGCGGGAAGTACTAAAAGTAACCATGTCAGTGTTCGACCCTCTAGGCTTTCTGCTTTACATTACTGTGAAAGCCCGCATATTACTACAAGATATCTGGCGTAGTAAAATTGGCTGGGACGACGAAATCGAACCTCGCCACTTTGCGACTTGGCGATTATGGCTTGTCCAGCTTCAGACGGTCAATGATATCAAAATACCACGGTGGGTTTTACACGAAACCCACGACAATCTGGCCGAGCTACATGTCTTCTGCGATGCGAGTGCCAAGGCGTTTGCCAGCGTCGCATATTTACGCTCACTGAAAAGAGATAGCACTTGGCATACTGCCCTTCTTGTGGCAAGAGCCCGAGTCGCACCGCTAAAGGTAATGAGCATACCTCGACTAGAGCTGCAAGCCGCTGTAATGAGTGCCAGGCTTTCCAAGACTGTACTCGAAAGCGATATACCGACTATATCGAAAGTGGTCTTATGGACGGACTCTAGGACTGTCCTAAGTTGGCTGCGGTCGGACTCCGGCCGTTTTAAGCCCTTTGTTGCGCATCGAGTCAGCGAAGTAGCCGAGCTAACGGACATAAACCAGTGGAGGTGGGTTCCTTCTCACTTGAACGCCGCCGACGACTCCACTCGTGACTGCACTAGCACAGAGAGCAGTAGGTGGCTAAACGGCCCGAGTTTTCTTCTAGTACCTGACAGCCAATGGCCAGATGAGTTAGAGGAAGTGGATGACATCGGCCTTAACTCTGACGACACAGAGGTGAAAACAGTTCTCGCGTTGACTGACCGAACTGCACGAGATCTACCAGACGTAAGGCGGTTTTCTAAATACTGGCGGTTTGTACGCAGTACAGCGTGGGTCCAGCGAGCTGTCGCCAACTTCAAACTGAAAAAGCGCGACTGGTTTCGTGGAGAGCTGTCTGCTCTCGAAGTTGGTGACGCCGAGACCATATGTATCACAGCGAGCCAGGTCCGCCATTTTGCTGTCGACATCGCATCTATAAGGAGACTGGGTTATGTAGATAAGACGAGTAACTTACGCCAGCTAAATCCATTCCTAGATGATCAAGACGTTCTTCGTGTTGGAGGGAGAATTGATGCAGCTAATATTGGGAGCGACACAAAGCATCCTATCATCCTGCATCCAACAGACCCGTATGCCAGGCTTCTGCTCCAACGCTTCCATGAGGACTCGGCACACACTGGCCGCGAGAGGGTTTTTAACGAAGTGCGTAAGCGCTTTTGGGTGCTGAATGGACGGAGTGCGGTGAAACGGACTTGGAACGACTGCCAGATCTGCAAAATAGGCCGCGCTAGATCAACGCCTCCGGTCATGGGCGCACTCCCAGACTGCAGGGTCCAAGAGGGCCATCGACCTTTTTATTTCACTGGTCTCGATTATTTCGGCCCTATGCTGGTAAAGGTGGGGCGTAGGCAGGAGAAACGATGGGGTGCACTGTATACTTGCCTAACCGTGCGTGCCGTATACATAGACTTGGTGGGCGACTTGACGACTAGCTCCGCCCTGCTCAGTCTTAGGCGCTTTATAGTCCGACGTGGCTGTCCATCAGTGCTTTACAGCGATAACGCGACTACCTTCCGCGGAGCTGCCAGGGAGATAAGACAGGCAGTCTCTAACATGGATCGCGATGAGCTGGTTCGTTTTGGAAGCACGAGGGGCATTGAGTGGAAGTTTATACCCCCAAACGCGCCGCACATGGGAGGCTGCTGGGAACGACTTGTCCGCAGTGTCAAGGCAGCCCTGCGTGTGACGCTCAAAGAAAAGGTACCGGCTGAGCAGACCTTACTCACGCTCTTAGCCGAGACGGAGGGTTTTATTAACAGCCGGCCCTTGACTGTCTATATACCGATAGACAGTGAGGACCACTTACCCCTAACTCCGAACGACTTCCTGAATAGTGACACGAAGATTATTGACAGACCGTTTGAACAGTTCCATGACAGAGACTTACTGCGGCGTACCTGGCGAGAGTCGCAAAGGCTCGCAGATCTTACGTGGAAACGCTGGGTGAAAGAGTATCTGCCGACCTTGACCCGGCGTGACAAGTGGTTTCGCAGCGACGATGTGCCCTTGACCGTGGGTGACATTGTAATTGTGGTGGATGACCAGCTACCAAGGGGCCAGTGGCCACGGGGCCGAATCGTTAAAGTGTATCCCGGCAGGGACCATCAGGTGCGGGTAGCTGACGTTCAAACTTCAAACGGACTGTTCACCCGACCTGTGACGAAGCTCTGTAGACTGAACGTCAGACCCTGCTCTTAAGTATCAATTTCCTGATACTGGGGGTGGGAATGTCGTGGCGTCCAGCCTCTTTACATGACAGACGTGATTTATGACTATAAATTTTGAAATTGACATGACTGACGGACGGGACAGATGGTGACACGACTGACAACAAGACGGACAAAACTTATATTTGGCTAATAAATATAAATATTACCATCGAAGACAAGGTATTTTATTAGCCCACGTACCAGACCGTACAAGACCCTTTACCATGAACATCAACAATATCTTGATTTCCCAACCTCAAACAAGGTCCTTTATATTCGTTTAAGTTTTGAAAAAAAATCTCTCCTATACGACATGTGAGCGGAAGCACCACTGTCTAATATCCATATATCCTCATCATGACTATTTTTAATGCATGCTGTAAATGTTACCGCATTACGTTGGTTGTTTCTTTTCGATGCTTTACAATCCTTTGGCAATGTCTTCGTTTACCACAGTTATAACATATGAAACGGTGTGGTTGATTACGTCTGACTACATCTTGATTCTCTTCTAACTCATTATCATGCTTAGACCTGCTTGGAATGTTATTCATGGTAAACCTTTTTTTTATATACCTGTTTTGCAACATATAAAGCTGTCTCATTCTTTTCCTCAGCAATTAGACTTGACTCTTCATCCAAGAGTCGCGCTGTTAAGTTTATTATAGTCTGTTTTGTTGGAGCCAGTGACATCCACGCAAGGTAAAGTATTTAAAATTTTTGTAGTAATGGCAGTGTCACTAATATTTTCCCCCAATTCTCTTAATTGTTTCGCCAGACTCTCAACATTGACAATGTGTTGTGCTACACTCATGTTGTGCTCATTTAAAGACATTTTGTATTGGTAAAAGCGTTCATTAATTAACATTTTATTCAGCTCGGACTTTTGCTCAAAAATCGACTCTAATTTTGTCATCAATTCTAACGCTGACTCACAATTTTCTATAAGCGCGATTTGTTTTAAGTCCATAGCTGACGTAATAATAAACTTACCCATATCGTCATCTTTGTTCCACTGTACTAAATTATCTTCTGTTTTCACTGCATTTATATCGAGCCCTTTTGCCCTCAACGCACACTTTATCTGAAACTTCCACTGCTTAAAATTTGTTGCATCAAACTTCTCAATCTTACTCACTTCCATTTTTACCGACTTTGCTTAAAGGTTTTTTTTATTTAAGGAAAAGGTTTTATTAAGTCGTGCCGTGTAATACTCTCACAATCGCTAGTTGATGGCTTTATTTGATGTAGGTAAGCAATTGGCCTTGATCGTTTTTTATGTACTTGATGGTCTTCGTGTGCCTACTGTTCGTGTGGCGTGTTTCGCAATTCTGAAAATTTCTTTGTCATTCGTAGCAGTCTCAAGTTTGGCGTAGAAGTCATCATCTATCGCGGCTTTCATTTGCGCTACGGCTTACTTAATAATATACCGAAAAAAACATATAAGTAACTAGCGACCCGCCCCGGCTTCGCACGGGTGCAATGAAAAATTGGTTGTGGTGGGTTATCCCTTAGACATATACCATCGCGGACTTATTTGTTGAACTTTTTAAAGTGGACAATACTGTAGTACATTATTTTAGTCTATCTCGTAGGGTTCAGCCAACGTGTCAGCCATGGCGCGGCCTGCGTTTTGGCGGGCCACACGCCGTGGGATGTCGATGTCCGGTGTTGGAGGAGTGGGTTGGGTGCCGGCAGGGCAGCCTCTCATTCCGCATGGTGCAGATACTGACCGGACATGGTTGTTTCGGTCACTACTTAATTGCACCGGGTCGCACGTCGGGAGGCAACGCTGCGGTGTTACCACTGCGGCACTCCCGACGACACGTCCGGGCACACGCTGGCTGTGTTCTCGGCGTGGCAGCAACAACGAGAAGCAGCGACCTTTCGCTGCCGAGCGTGGTCGTGGCTATGCTCCGTGGCGAGACGGAATGGGAGGCTGTCGCCTCCTTTTGCGAGAACTTGTCTGTCATCTCGCAGAAGGAGGCAGCAGAAAAGGAGCGGGAGGAGGACGTCGAGGCCGCTCCTCTCCGCCACAGATGGATAGGTAGGAGAAGGCGGGCACACGCAAGAGCGGTGCTCGCCTAATGACCCTACCGCGAGGCTGCGTGCGCGTCTGGCTACCACGCACGCCGTTGTGGTGTCTCTCCGTCTGGGGGACTGTCCAGGGGTTCTCTGACAGTCCCTCCCTTGGCGTTGGCTCGACCAGACCTAGGTCAAGCCGGCCCTGGAGCACATGGCGGTAGAATCGCGAAAGCGCACCCCGCCATGTGCCCCGGGGGGTTTTAGTGGGTAGGCCGGTCCTGTCAGACGGTTTCTCTACTATATTATGCATGTATTATACATATAAACCTTCCTTAAGAATCACTCTATCTATTAAAAAAACCGCTTCAAAATCTGTTGTGTAGTTTTAAAAATCTAAGCATACATAGGGACTGACAGCCGGCGGATAGCGACTTTGTTTTAATAATTTAGTGATATGCATCTGATGTGAAGACTATAGAAAGAAAAATTACTAACTGCTTCCTATCTCGCTATATTTTCAAATGAGATAGCGACAATTAACTGTTATGTAAATCACATTATACTGCTATAAAAAGCATTAGTCAACCAAACTAACTCGGTGCGAGTTAGTCGACTTCATATAGATCTTTGAGTTTCTTCACAGGTACATGCAGATTGTGTCACGATGTTTTCATTCACCATTATGTAAATGTACACGTTTGAGTTTCTTCGCAGCTCTATGTCGGTTGCTTTATAATATTTCCTACATCGCAAGACAGTCAAATACTTAAATGTACGTAAGAACACATTAATACAAAGCGGGGTGAAACCCCAGACCCAACATTTAGAAAGCCAATACCTAGACCACATCGCTACCATCGCTCACTACAAGATACGACGAAGAATTAACAAATACAGTTCTTAGTTCAATTATTGCCATAAGTTTCATAAAGACAGTAGCATTAATATTTACTTACTCAAGAAACAAAATATTTTATAGATCATCTATCTACAATAGGTGGTAGAAAACTTGTCAGAAAAAAAATAACTTCCACACTAGGAAGTGTTGTTTGTTGCAATATCTCGGTCAGATGCATGGATGATGTGAGCGACAAGGCTACGACAATTTTCCTCCACGCCTTTTGTATTGCTTAACCGCTTTTGCGACGTAATAAGGGCTAAGCAAATAGAATAGCATGTAGGACGAGTACAACGACACATAGCTACAGCGTACGAGCTTCGTTATTCGTTAGCCCCTCCAGTAAAGGCTTAGTGGTCAGGAGGAGAGCACGCGAGTCATGTAAGTCGCTCCTCATATGCACCGGTACGGACAAACAGGATATTTTGACCTCGCAGGTCACCTCGTTGTGTACGTGAATCTCGTGGCTCGATCTGACATGCGAGCAGAACAATTTTTGATTGCTATCAATTCTAGTGATTATACCCAGATGATGGCACAAGTAAACAACTGTTATGTATGACTCTATATATATTTTTTGTCCTAGCTACTAAATCGATTGTACGTATCAGTTGACAAATTTGAAGTGATAGCTAAATATTGAAACTACTCTTGAGCTATTCTAATATTTTCTAATATCTTGAGTGACCAAAATCAAGTAGCTAACAGGTGTATATTTATTCATATTTTATCTCTTGTTTGATCTTATCTGCTGCCTGTAGTTATCGAAAAGATATCTACATTGTAAACATATATATCATGAAATTAACTCTTACATAGTACATAATATGTCGTTTCTCATAGATCTCGATTTCGACATAACATTCATAAAATAAAAGTAAAGGGTCTGGATTATATATTCACATGTAATTTTTACAGTTTTTCAATCAAAACCTTAAACAGCATGTTTTACATTTTAAGAACAAATTAACAATTTGCTGCAATTTCTATATTGTATTTAATGAATCCTCGTTAAAGAAACCATCTATTCCTACCATTTTATGTTTTTAAATCTTATACTAATGTAAGTAGAAATATTTTATTCTGGTAATGTTGTTTGCTTTT
This sequence comes from Scirpophaga incertulas, assembly GCA_036419045.1. Classification (NCBI taxonomy): domain Eukaryota; kingdom Metazoa; phylum Arthropoda; class Insecta; order Lepidoptera; family Crambidae; genus Scirpophaga; species Scirpophaga incertulas. The sequence goes on along the minus strand of CM071629.1, from coordinate 25,849,812 downwards.
GACAAAGTATTGTCGATTGATGAATACGAGCATTTGTGCCTTGGTCGTGGTTGTAAATATATATTTCTCTCAAAAATTTCATATATGTATAATATATGCATATCTATCCGTTACCCTAAAGCTAGTGCTTTCTTTGGGCTAGGTGTAAGTGCTAATTGGTGTTAATGTAAAAAATATTTATTATTATTATTATTGTCGTGTGTTTTAACATATTAAGAATAAATACATTGAGAAACAGTGCACTCATGTGGTATTATTGCATATATAGATTATATTATAAAATACCTGATAATATAACAGTAAATTTTGAAGATAGACTGAAAGAAACAAAACAAGGCCAGTTGTATAAAATTCCAGTTATGAGGCACTATTGAAATCACTGGTACATACAAATCAACATAAAACGAAATAAATTAATGGTACCGTCTAATACTCGAGAATGTAATGCATAGTTTTACACCTAATGATATAGTTTATTATATAGAAGTCTAAACACAATCGAGGTTTAAGTGCATTGCGTAGCTTTTTACACTTGGGTTAATCACTAAATGAAATAAATTGTATTTTAATTTCTTCAAACCCAAAGCTCTGAATGTTATTAATTATATACCTACTGGTGCTAAAGTTACGTGCCTGTTGTCATCTGAAGTGTTGGTCAATCAGTTGGTAATAAATATTAGTGTTATTATATTTTCGCAAATGTTACGCTTGCTCCACTATTTATTTTTCTCGTTCTACATTTCGCTAGCTACCCAGACACCCGTTCACCCGCGATGTCAATGCCTTTATTAGATAATACGCTATTCCACTGTTACATATCTCGACAATTCGATCAGTATTACTGAAACCAACTAATTACATTAGTGTTGTAAGAGGGTTTCAAAGCTCAATCATTGATTTTAGTTACTTTGAGATTTTAGTCGAATCGTTGTCGAAACAATGAATTGTAAAATAAGCCATAGCTGTCTGTGTTTTTTTTTTTGAGCGCTGCCCTTTGTAAAAACATCCGTTCTTTAAATTAAGACGTAATTAACGCTTCAGCCGTTAAATGTAAAACAATACCGCTGAAAGGGTCGCCTTATTGTATTTGTAATACAAATACAATATTAATTATATATTTTTTCGCTTTTATATAACTAAAACTTGAATAGTTTAATAGTTATAGAAGCCATTATGAATACTTATGATAAGAATTAAAGTCCATACGGACGATCAAAGAACCGAGTTAAACCTAATGGTAAACGAATAAATCTTGAGTAAATCTGGATTATATTTAGTAACATACTTTGATTTCTGGAATTTTCCAACAGGAGTTTGCTTTGCCTGTACCAGCCGGCAGGATGAGTCCTATTAACATGATTGCCTTACCCAACAATGCTGCACAGAGCGTCTTTTAATTTGACTTCGTTACAACCACCGACAAACATACGGCAATACATTATCATCGACAATACCAGAAAAATACAATTGATCAGTATTGAGCTGCAACTTGCAAAATAACTAGATGGCAATGACTATTTCATACCTTTTAGAACACAAAAACGTTGGTTGGAAATGATTTAGCTATTATATAATATTTATATGTATATATATATACATGTATATAACTGCACATTGCAGAAATAAACATAAGATTTTCTTCTTTTACAGATAATATGGGTATCACCGGAGCTCTGTAGGATTATCTTAAACTAAAAACGAAATGGCTCGACTAACGGTACTCACCCTCTTTCTTCTCATCACTAACCAGACATTTGGATTCAACGGGGACAGTTTTGAGCTGGAATGCCCCGACGAGTGCGACTGTCACTACTTTAGAATCAATTGGGTGACGGATTGCTCCGAAAGTAACTTGACAGAGGTGCCATACGAAGAGCTCAGTATGAGCGTCTACATACTGGACCTCAACGGGAACAACATCACTGAGTTGAAGACGTTTCCAAGTGATATAAAGATGAGACGTCTTCAGATAGCCGACAATCGGCTTTCAAAAATTGATCGAGAGTCATTTAAAGGATTAGAATACCTAATCGATGTTGATTTATCCGGAAACAATATAAGCTACATCGACCCAGAAGCATTTCTGTGAGTTATAATTTCTCAAAATTAAATTTATTACATAAATGACTTTAATATACCAATATTTTGAATCTAAGAAACATGGAAAACATGGTTTGCGATGCCAGATTCGTTATATTCTTATGTACGACGTACTAACACTTCTTATCGTTCATCTCACTTGGTGGTAAGTGATGATAAGGTAAAAGGTTTTTTGAATTCCATAACGTCAGAAAGTATATTCTTCACACCCATAATAATATTGTAAATAGGTTTGCGAATTTAGAAATTCATGGTAATCACCTGAATTTTGATCCAAATTAAGATTCGGAGAATGTTATTAAGACAACGAAAATTTCTAATTCAAAAGTAAATGGCAAATAGAATTTTGAATTTTTCTGGTCATTATATATTTAAAAATATTTGAATAACAACAAGCATTAGATAACGCTGACTTGAACTGTGTGAATGGAATCCAAAATTAGGAACAGTTTTCTCAGCTTTAATGTACGTGTTATTATTAAATTAATTCATAGTTATCATAAGATATTCGTTATTGGATTGTTCGAGCTGTAGATTAAGTTTCACTTCAATGACCTGTCAGATCCAAAAACATAAGAGCAAAGAAATTTACCGCTTTATCTTTGATTTGAACAAGAATCTGCAGTTTCATCCTACGATCTAGCCAGTTAACAAAAATTATTGTTATTAATCAAACCACAAATATAGGGACAAAATATTACATTGCAAAATAAATTAAATTTTATTTGCAAATGCATTTAGTAATAGTCGTTCGGAGGTTGGGTTCAGACTGTGTATCTGAAGCCGGCTTCCAACTGACGACTCTGTAATGATACAGAGAGAAAAAAAAATTGCCCTTGCTGGTTTTCTTGCTGGTTTTTTCCAGTACAAGATCTCCCTTCGTAAACTTGTGAACCAATGGCGTAGCATCTTTGACATTCAAAAGTGATTGTAAAATCCTATTTGAAGAATAAATTTTTGATTTGATTTGAGTAAATGTTTATTTTTTAAAATAGAAATAGTTTTTAATAACAAAGTAACATTTTATGATTATAAAACAGATATAAGCTATATCTACCAGTCTTATTTGTAATTCATAATTTAAAACCATAAAACACATGTTAAAGAACTAAATTTCGACTAAAATTATTATTCGTTAATTTATTCTTTAAATAAAAGAGTACCTACCACAAAAGATTTAATTTGGTAGGTCATTACAATTTTAAAAATTGAATAAGTACTCTGTATAGATCGAGAATAAAGAAAAGCATCCATTTAACGCTTTTGTAACACCTATAGTTTTTGTTGTGATTTTTCTGCTTTGCAACCTATTGTATAGTATCTACAAAAAATAGTTTACTAAACAAACAGCCATGGATTTCCCTAAATTAGATAAATAAGAATATCAACTTGTGTCTATTTAATATCATTCTCATAAAATGGCCACAACATACAAAACATGCTGAAATAATTATATCCTAACTAGTAGTAACTTATATAAAAATAGCTGCGACGTGTTAATAAGATACGCTGATAAACAATTCGATGATGAAATAGTGTCGCATTTAACACAGAACCCAAAAAATTTGTGAAAAAGAGTGAAAACGCTACGACATTGAAACTGAAAATTAAATTACAAGCTAATTATTGACCATATCTTGGTAGAATTGACCAATCATGCGCCAACTGTTGTAGTGGTTGCGCGATAAATTGACTAGTATTTCTAAACCTAGTCTGTGGAATCATAGCGTAGTAAAATATTACATTGACAGCACCATTGACCATGTTGCAATTAAATTTTCTGAGAAGCGACAAAGAAGTTACTAAAGTTAATTGTGAACTATGAGGTTTCATAATTATGTGTTCTAAAGCTCTTGATTATCATCATCATAACTCTAGTGGCCGCATGTTAGACACGTACGTCAATTTTTTAAACTATTGTTTACTTACAATATTTTTTTATTGCGTCCAAAAGAGTATGAGACGAATAAATAAATGAATATGTAAACCGATGAATGTAATAGCTATGTAGCCTACATACAATATACATGAGTGAATCATTCGCGCATTATGTTCTCTCACGGTCATTCATTGTTTGGTTGAGAGCTTGACAGTCAATCCTGGCGAGACACAATGCTGATGACAAAATTGATCCAATTGAACTTGAATTGCAGAACAGACCTGGTACAAATTGACGTTAACACGTTGTGCCAATATTAGATAATAGCTACAAAACGAATGCAAATTGAATTTACTGCCAAGGACTACTACGACTGTTAGGATTATGTATGTAGGTACTATAAAAGTGTTCAACTCGTACTACAACTAAATAACTCGTACATCTTGCATTTATGTGTTTCTCCAAGTACTAGAGGAATAAGTATTGATAGGTTGTTTGATATTCATAAAAATTTTATTATTTTTATTTTCAGGGATTCTCGAGGGCTTCTTAATGTTGAGCTCCAAGACAACCCAATCAGCACTGTTGAAGGACCTTTTCTAGTTTCCAGTACTCTACAGTTTCTCGATATAAGCAATTGTAATCTATCTATTATAAATTATCAGTTTTTTGACAATATCACAAGCTTAACCAATGTTGATCTCTCAAATAATCCCTTGCGGACACTAGATAGAGGGGTGTTTGATATACTAACTAGCTTAGAAACTTTGAAACTAAATGATTGTAAGCTTACTAATATTACAGACAATGTATTTTCATCGTTAACAAACCTTAAATATCTAGAACTTGCCGGTAATCTGTTAACAACTGTATCATGGCCAGATTTGTTGGGTAAATTGTTCAGACTAGAATATCTTAATTTAAGAAAAACTGGTATAACAGAATTGTCAGAAGATACATTTTCAAATTGCACAAATCTGGTTACGTTGATTTTAGCGGACAACGAATTGCCAGAGTTAGACGTTGCAGCTACATTAGGAAATAGTGTTAATCATTTGGAGCTTCTAGATTTGTCAAACTGCAAAATTCGCGGACCTATAGCAGGTGATGCTTTTGCCAACGCTACAAGACTAAAAACACTATACCTTTCAGGCAACCCTTTGTTTGCGCCAGATTTGCAAGAAGCTTTAGAGCCACTCCCAAAACTTGAAAAATTATTCATGAGTAACTGTGGCCTAAGAAAACTACCTGATAATTTTAACGTTTTTGATAATTTGCAAGAGCTGGATATATCACACAATCCACTTGTTAATGTTTTCACTAAACTGTTAGCACCTTTAGAAAATCTAGAATATTTAAATATGGGATATAGCAATTTATCATATATAGGACCAGATACATTCTCGAAAATGACATCAATGAAAAGGCTTGTCTTATCAGGAAACGACCTATTATCTCTTGAAGCCGGACTGTTTGGAAATTTAACACAATTAATGACACTCGAATTAGAGGTTTGTGGCTTAAAAAGACCACTAAATTCTAACGCTTTCTTTAAAAATTTAACTTACATGGATTTAAGAGAGATCAGATTAGGAGGTAACCCGTTGATTATTCCAGCTATAGGACCTCTATTCCCCAAACAACTATCACAAGTTACTATTATGGACTTAAGCAACTGTAATATAAGTTCATTACATATAGATGCTTTTAAAAATACAGAAAACATAACGGAACTTAATTTAGCAGGAAATCGAATATCGTCGAAAGATAATGGTTTACAATTTTTACAGAGGTTACATCAACTTGAAAAAGTCAACCTAAGTAACAATAACCTAACTGCTATTGATCCTCAAGTGTTTATTAACAATCCCAAGCTGCATTCCCTGAATTTAATAGGAAACCGATTTATATGCGATTGTAAAATTGCAGAAATGTGGGATTGGGCAAATATGATTAAAGGAAACTTAGATGTACTGGTAGGCGCCAAGAGTGCTGAAAAAGACATTGTAGTAAAAGGAAATAAGAAAAAAAAACATTTGTATTGTCATTATAATGAAACGCAATTACGTAACATGACGATTCCTGTAAACAAGACAATCCCAGGAAGACGGCCTTTTATTAAGCCAAGAGAGCTTACCTTTGCTAACAGAACTTGGGCTAAATATGTAAGAGAATCTGGCTGTGAGCCTGTGGTAAAGATTCTAAAGCCAGTGGCTTTGGTAACAAAATTATTTCATTCGGATGATCTAAGAATTTCTCCGGCTGCAGTAGTAATGGCACTGATCGCATTAGTATTCGGGGTCTCTACATTTTTGATGACTTTACGATTATTCTTCAGACGAACCACTAAAGTAGAGTATGACACAGAAAACAATAGAAAACTTAGATAAATTTAATCAAGATAGATATTTTTTTATCCTTCTTGCGGATTTAAAGAATAAATGAGTGTATCTTTTTGTACTGTATCTTCCTCCATCTAGTTATCATGCATATTAAGAGCATTTTTCAAACTTAAATAAATTTTACTATAATACATATTATTCATTTCGTAAAATACCCCAAAATATAAAACAATCATATGACTGACCTTCTATAAAAAGTTATCATGAAATGAAGATTAAATGACAAGAATAAATAGAATGGACTAGTTCACAATATAATAATATCATCATATATAAAATCGCCCACCGAAAGGTAACTAATTTTAATTTTCTTGTATAAGCGTAATACTGAACAGCAGTAGTACCACTGCCAGTACTAACTGGAAGCGGTGAAATGAGAGATTTTCCAAGAGATTCACGAGTATATATATACTTTGTAATATTAAAAAATAATGTTTCCTTACATTACAAATTAAATAAATTCTTTCAAACAATAATTTAGTGACAAATTATTATAATGTTCACTTTTTTTAAAGTAAAAGGACCACCTTTACTGTAATAAGCAAACAATTTTATTTTTTAATTAGCTGTCAGAAAATTCCCCATTATACATTCCGGTTGAACCTTCGGCCAGAAATCAATGAAGAATTTACGTCCGTGAAATTGCAGAAAGCAAGGAGAAATCTGACACATTCTTACTGATGGTGGCGATCTCAACTAACAAGATGACTAAAGTGACAATGCAATGAAAAATAATCTGGAATTACAAACACACTACGGATTAGTCTTTTTTTATACGATGGCAAATATATTGCACATACTCGTGCTTATTGATTCACTTAGTTATGTCGGACTCTTCTGTTGACCACGGGGGCAGAATTCTTTCCAGTCACTGCAACCTATCGCAACATCATCCGCAACCAAGTTTATCAACACTGTAATTTTCTCCTCAGAAGAAGACACAGAGGAGGCCTGCCTTGCTGCCTGATAAAATCGTTAGAGCTGTTCTCATCTCATCATTATAACTCTGAACAGACCACGATATCATAAGATCGATTTTAAGAGTATAGACCATAGCCAGTGCTACCATCTCTCAATTAATCTCGTCTCGTCGAATCTCGTCAATTAAATAATTGAACTTCGTTAAGCTCTAAAGCGTTACTAAAAAAAATAACTTCGTTAATTATTACTTTTCAGAACATTTAACTTAAGTTAATGTTAATCCATTAACACGAAATAAACTGAGAATCAATCTTCCCAGCTCTTCGCCACCTGTTTATATATTATCTGGTCGACGCACACGGAATTTACCATATCGCACTAATAATACAATAGTGTATCAACTCAAAATCGAACATTTTTCAGAATCAACAAAAAACTTATTACTCACTTCATGTAATAGTTGCAAATTGAATAACTGTCACATAAGTTTTTTAATTTATTCTTATTCTGTTTTTGCACTAATCGAACGACGGTCTTGATCACGCGTGAGGAATCAAATTTTGCGTGTGTTTATAGTATTATGTCAAGTACGACGTTTTGAGTTGATACACTATTGTATTATTAGTGTTATCTCATGTGTGATGCGACAAACTCCCGACGCTGCTAGTAAGCACTTAATGTTTAGTACGTACGTCTCTTACGGTATGATACAAGTAACCGTCAAAAATTGATCGCTCATACCATGGGGTAAGAGATAAAACCAAGGTAAATATTGTTAATATTTATATTGTAATAATAATGTATGATTAATATCGTATCGGTAGTAAGTTAAAAATAGAAGCACTTCTTGTTCACTTGCGTGTCTAGTGATTTAACGCTTGAAGGCAGTTATGTAGACGACGGCGATGAACGAACCGTGCTGACTATCGAACTAGCTAAAAGATATATTCTTTATTGTAAGCATAATTAGCTTTTCTAAATATATCTCTGGATGTAGTATATATTATATGCCATAGTGAAAGGCCGGACTTATTTGTAACTATGTAGATTATAATGTTTTATATGTAGCGAACAATTCCTTTGTTATTTTTTTTTTATGTGATTGTAACTTTTGAATTTACCCACGAAGTACAGTCAAATTAGAATTATTTTACCTCAGAGAACACCTCTATGGCAATGACAATAATAGTTAATCACACTGAATTGGGAGGTAAAATAACTGTGAATGTACTGTAGTTTTACTGGGGCATACAATGTTCCGTTCAGTAAGAAAGGTAAATAAAGATATAAATGATTTTCAATAAAATTATTATTCACTACCATTATTCTTTACTTCATATTCTATGTAATAAATGCATCTTATTTTTTTAATATATATAGTACAACGGCTTTTTTAAATGTCCTAAGATATCAATATTTCAAATAAATAAAAATTCAATTTAAGCTATTAGTTCAAATTTCATTGAAAAATAGTTGTTCGCAAATGAGAAAATTACTAATTGTTACCTATTTATTATTTCTTCATAGCACCTGTAAGTAGGTACACCGTTTATAATCTCCTGTTTGTTCAGAATTGAAACGGCGTTGCGCTCAAAACAGCATAGCAACTTCACCGTAAAACTTGATGTCACGGTACCTACTATTTCGTGAACTTAAAGAAAAATACGTAAATATTTCAAAAGTAAGAAAATACGTACATATTATTATCATCAAAGACTTCCATTTGCGAAAAGATTGAAAATGTCCTTTGAAACTTGGGAATTGTTTCTTATTTTGGTGTTATTACATACAAAATCACCATATACAGACTCTTCTTATTCTATACTAACTGCGCCCACGACTTCGCCCGCGTGGAATCGTAATTTTAGGTCGTTCGAGAATGTTCGTTTTACGAAGCTACTCGCCAACCATTCCCAACCATTATTTCACTGAGCCTCCCCAATTCAGAAATAATATTCTCATGCCCCCTTAAGTTTAAAAACATTAAAAAACTCAATTTTTTTTACAACTAAATTATTTCTTTGAATTAAAATTAAAATACAGATATTTGTAGATATTTATGTTTTAAGAATAAGAGAAGATATATGTATCTACACTTGAAAACCATTAATTACTTTGATTTGATTCTTTTCAAATAGGCCAACGGGTTGTGTCGGCGTGGCGGCCCGGCGGGTTTAGTGTGTATTGTAGTGTTGCCCAAATTCAGTCTTGGTCTTGCAGTCTTGGTCTTGTTCTTGCGTTTTTGCAAGACCAAGACCAAGAACAAGACCGCGTATTTTTAGCAAGACCAAGACCAAGACTGACCGTGCAAGACTTGAGCAAGAACAAGACATAGCCTGCAAGACTCTTGCGTCTTGCAGCTAGGACTTAGCGCTATTTCACTGAGTAGTTAGGTGTAACAGTTCGGTGTATAGGTAGGTACGCTTAGGAATTCTATGAGACGCAAAAAACTGTATCAAAGAATATGAAAAACTGGACCTATGCGCATTACGACTAATACCATAAACATAGCGAATAAAAATTTTAGACCCAAGGCATAAGGCTCAGACTTTTGACCTGACAATGTGGGGGAAGCAACTTAAAACAGAAAGTCTGCGCAAGTTCAATGAACTTTATGAAGAATATAAAAGTCTACACTCACTGAACAAATCTCTGGAATTACCAGAAAAAGAAAATAAAGTATGTGATGAAGATGAAGACGTAATAGACTTTGATAAACTCTATGAATGTCCCTCGACGTCATCTGGATCTTGTCTTCAAGGCTTAGTGATAGACGATTTGGAGGAGTACCTGAGAAAACCAAGAACTGCCAGCTCGGAAGACATTTTAGATTGGTGGAGGACGCATGAGACAGAGTATCCGATTTTATCGAAAATGGCCCGTGATTTTCTCTCAATACCTGCAACTTCAGTACCTTTTTTTTTTTTTTTTTGTTCCCCTGAGGAAAATGCCTTAAATTGCATACCCCGGCTGTGGCGAGCCGGGGTTATGTGGGACTCTCCTCCCCAGAAGGGGAGGCCTACCACTAAAAACCTCAGGGATGGCCTTCCTCAGGCATGTAGGGAGCCCCCGGGAACACAACGGCCACTTCCGGGAACCCCAGCCTCCGCTCCCCTCTCTAGAGGGGAGCCCTCCTCGGGGAAGCTACCACCTCCCCCGGTCCCTCCACCGACGACGCCCCCCGGCCATGGAAGGGGCGTGGTCCATCCCGGGTCGCCGTAGCGGTCGCGACTTCCTCGCGCCCGCCGGCGACCCGCGGCGGCGCCGCAGCTGTGCTACCGAGCCCGCGCCGCCTCCTTCGAGCGGGATCGGCCATCTCCCGACCCCGCTCGGCGGCCTCCTTCTGGAGCATTACTGCTTCACAGAAGGAGGCCACAGCCCTCCAACCTCCCTCGTCCGCCAGCATTGCCGCAATCAATGCCGGCGGAGACAGATCTCGCCCAATCTCTGCGACCAAGACTCGGCGCTCGGAGGCCCACGCGGGGCACTCCGCCAGCGTGTGCTGGGCCGAGTCGAGGTCGGATGCGCAGTGGTGACAATGTGTCGATCCCTCCCGTCCTATTCGACACAGATACTCACCGAAGCAGCCGTGCCCGGTGAGTATCTGAGTCAATCGGTAGGTGACCTCCTCCTTCCCGTTGAGCCAAGCTTCGAGGTGCGGGAGTACGGCACCGACGGCCCGCTGGCGCGCGCAGATCCGTAATTCGAGCTGCGCACGCCAGGCCGCCACAATCCGTCGGTGCCACTCCCGCTTAGGCACTTCGTGCGCGGGTTCCAGGGCGCTCCCCCCATCGCCCCCCCGGTCGACACGCCGCGACGCATACGTCGCCGCGTACATGTCGGCCAGGATGTCGAATGGGGGGGAGCGTCCCAGAACTGTCGCCGCCTCGTACGAGATTGTACGGTAGCAACTTCAGTACCTGCTGAGAGGTTATTTTCTAAAGCATCATTAGTAATTAGAAAATATAGAAATAGGTTAAGTGATGAGTCAGCCAGATGGTTACTTTGTATTAATTCTTGGTCAAAAAAAATATATAAAGTTTCATAACCTAATGATAAAGCTGTTGATTTGTGTTGTATTGTATTTTTTATTCAAATAAATGATAAATCGTAAAACTCTTTTATTAAATTTCTTATAAGTTGAGGGTTCAATCTTTTTCTAGACAGATAAGTATTGTTCTTTAAAATACAGTCAAGCTATTGTAATTAATTTGTTTTTTTTACATGTTTTAGCAAATGTAAGCTTATAAATCATAAATGTTTATTAAGAAACAGTTACTTCCATGGAAAACGACATATAGGTCAGTTGATTTTTCGAATTTCTTATCAAATCTTCAGTTATTTATTAATCTGCTTGATCTTTACTATGGCTATGTTAATTCAAGCTCACAATGTTCCAATTCTAATACGTTTTTCTAAGATTTAAAGTAAACTTTAATAAATAGTAATAGACTAATAGGTAATTGCAAGACTTGCAAGACTCTTGCTGCAAGACCAAGACCAAGACCAAGACTGGGAGCGCAAGACCAAGACCAAGACCAAGACCAGCTGTATTGGCGCAAGACCAAGACCAAGACTGGCTAAGTCTCGTCTTGTTCTTGCATTTGGGCAACACTAGTGTATTGCGCTTAAGTACTCGATTACGCCCCCCCTGGTATTCCACTACGCCCCCCAAGGGGGGCATGCCCCCCTGGTTGGGAACTCCTGCTCTAGGCGCTAAACCAGCCGCCTGCCTGTGCGTTCGCGACCTTATACAAAAATAATCCTTATAGCATGATTTCACGAGCGATAGGTAGCTTATTATTAGCGTATATCATGTATAACTTTGTTGTTTCTATACCGATTTCTATGATTCTTTTTTATGGTATAGTTACGAGTAATATATTTTTTTTTTAATTAGGGATGACTGAGTAGGGAAGACTTTAATTAGGGATGAGTGACTAGAGAGTGTTATAAACGTAAGAGTAGACAAATATAATCAGAAAGCTTCTAACTGCTAAGCTATAGGGAGTTAGTTACACGTGTTATAGTGAGTCAACCATAAAAGATAGACATATGCTGTTGTGGGATATTTTTTATATAATTTTAAGAACATTTCAGTCATACGCTCCATATCCGCTCGGTGGACTCTATATAATTTGTCAGAGGTCCAAAATCTCAGTTGTATTAATTCGTACCGTGAAATCGTGGAAAATATTTTATAGTAACTCAAATGCTGTGTTCGATATACTTAGTAGTGACGAAATCTAGATTTAGGCACTGTTGTAATCCCAAAACCAAGTCTGCTCAATGGGTGTTTCCTTCCGAAGAGTTGCCCACTAAAGTGAAGAGAGAAAAGAAAAATGTATGATGGCCCAATTCTTCGAAAGGACTAATCATTACGCGACAATATTTTTATAGGATGGACCAGCAGTTGCTGCAGAATTGTACACAAACAGTTTTTTACCACTTGTCTTGAAAAAAGTTGGGGAGAAATGATCTCGCATTAGGCCTTCCATCGACACAACAATGCTTCGTCGCACACCGTGAGACTGGGTCACCTGCATTATATCTCTAGCTCCGATCTGGCACATCAATTATCAAAAATAAAAGAAAAACTTCGAGGAATACGATTTTTAGACGTCGAGGAAGCAGTGATTATTTTTTATATTGTTTTTCGGTATGGATGAAACCTTGAATTTACGCATAATTATTAAGAATAGCAGCAGTGCTGTCGGTACTGTGTTGGCCTAAAGCTGCATCACGTTGTCGCTGTCGGCCATCATGAGCGTGAACTAGTGTCGACTGTACAAGACACATTAATTATTTAGCATTCAGGAATATAACATTAAAATTATCTTGCTAAATACTAGATTCATTACTTACCTACATCTCCACAAAATCTGAATGGCTAATTTGTATCCGATAGATGCCCATAAATTTCTGTTCCATTTTCTGTTCTTTCGATACAAGCAGTAATTTAGAATAAAAGTAAATAGTAAAGACAAGTGTTGTTATTACATAATTGTAATTATTACTTTAGTTACAAATGTTTTGTCGGATGTATAAACAGAGAAAATAAAGGATGCTTTGCAATGTTTCTACCGTTAGTTTCTCAACGGGGGAACCGATATCTATATGACAGCGACTAGTAAGCCTGTTTGTATAATAATTGAGTTTTCTAGACAATGGGAGACATAGAATATTGTGTTACAAATTATGAAACACCGAACAAATGCATTAAAAACTTCTCCCAATAAAAAACCCTGATGATAGGTACCTCTTATTTACAAGTTTGTTAATTTTATTACTAAATTACTGATGATTTAAATTAAATTTATATACAGTCTAAAAACTACAGGACCACCTTGTATGGAGTACAATCTTCTGTTTTTCTTTATATGGTTCATCTGTATGTCTGTGTGAGTACTAACATATTATGCTTGTGTTCAAGCGGATTTAAAAGTAGCTTCAATTTTCAATACGGACCGTATTGTAAATTTATGTTATTTAATAATATAAATGTATATAAGTTAACTATAAAAAGTTTTAGTAATTTTTAAAACCTTTAGTACTAATAATTTGCCTTTAGGTGTCACTCAATTTTACTGTTCGAGTCATTACTCGGGCAACAACTATATTTAATAATAGTTTAATATTATTAAAAATATTTTCAAATAGATACAGTTTCTATATATTCTTTATCCCAATACTAGTTAAGACCTAATATTTTAAATATAGTATATTACTAAAATATACACCAGTGATTCATGATGAAAACTAACATAAATAAACATTTTCAGCACAAAATATGGAGATATAAGGAGTTATCCATCTATTTGTATGACTTATATACTTTATATTTGCATTTGGATAAATTCTGTCTAGCTTTTTACCTAATTATAAGTCTAGATAGTCAAAATTTTGGTACTGTTTATACAAAACTTGCAACCATATAACCAATAATAGAAATTAGTTATTCAACAGAAGCTATGCAGCTTTGTATATAAAGTATAATATTACATAATTTTCGACAAAACATAGAAGTAAATCAATTGAAATTTTAATAAATGAAAACAACTAGGCATACACACGCCACTTGCCGTAACGTAACCATTGTTAGGCATTCGCTTTCAACAACCAGAACAAATTGTATTCGACTTTTTATGCCGTTCTACGGTGGCTGGCTTTATTGATAGCCAAAGAGGTCTGCGTTTTTTTTTTTTTAGATAATTTAACAAAAATGATCACAACAAAAGTTGGTGTCACGTAATATACGCGATTGATAGCGAAAGTTTGCATTATGCAACACTGCACTGAAGCAGCAATCCTTATGATTTGAGTTTATAATTTTTCATTCAATTATTCAAAACAAATTTTGTAAAAATGAATTGATGACAGATGTCGTTTGGTTTAATGGTTTATTTAACTTCAAAGGACTATAAAATAACTTAAACTTATTTTAAATAAATACAGATCATCAGCTTGGTTTACCACCAGCGGTACTAGTTTTCTTAATATACCAATTTTCTTGATAGATCTTTTTTCTCATGCCCGGCTTTTCACTTTCGGGACTGTTATTACTCGCCATTGCCGCAAGCTCACTGTCGAGCAACCGCGGCAAGGCGATAGGCTCAAATCCATACTGGAATTGGGGCTCAACAAAATGTGTCCTACTTTTCAGGCGTTGGTAAAGCCTCGACGCATGAGCGGAGTTGTCTCGATCTCTTGGTGTTCCTTTTGAGTAATCGTATTCATATTTGACCGGTTGACTTTTGTATTGTGCGAAATATCCATTTGATTTTTGTTTCGGTGCTGGATTATAATCAAACGAAGGGGCTAAAGTATATTTCTCTTTTTTCTTTACCTGGTTGTCAGTGAAATATTTCTCTGGCTTGTGCGATTTGTAAAGTTTATAGTAATTGGCTTTATTCTTGAGGCGGTCAGACATACTTTCAGGTTTGTGAACAGAATAATCTAAATAATAATTTTCTTTGTTATCGTCCCTATCATCACTATACCGTAGTCGCGCAGATTTTGGAAACGTGTCACCTGCAGCTTGATATTGTTCAAAAGGGTTTTCATTTTCCCTGTAGAAGCCTTGAGGCGGTTTGCCATATGAAGCCGGGTTATAAATATCTTTTTCAAAATCTAGGGCTTTTTTTTCATAGGCTCCGAATCCAACAGCAGCATTTTTGTAAGCATTTTCAAAATCTTCCTCGTTGTTATCTTCTTGATCTATAACCTCAGCCATGATTTGTTCGCGATGCATGTGCATTTCATCAGGACTTTCCTCCTTAATTATAATGCGTTTGGCTTGTTCGTGTATAACTGGTGTTCCAGCGATATGTGGGGATACTTTTTGTTCTTGAATAAATTTATTTTGTAGTTTTACCTGTTCCCGGGTCGGATTTGTTTGTTGAACGTGTTGGGCTGGGTCAACTTTTATTGTATCGCTCTGCTTTATTGGAACCAATCGTATATCTTCTTCGTATTCATGCGGTGTATGCAATTGGTATTGAGACTCGCTTTGTTTCACCGGTGCGCTGTGAGGTGAAACGAAATTTTGTGATTTGTGGTTTTGCATATTATGTCTGATTTCCTCATTTTTCCTTGGGTGATAATCATCACTAGCTCTAGGGTGATGTTCTGAGTTTTGATTATGATGATAATGATCTTCCTTTGGTCTGTGTTGAAGTTCTGCATTAGGAGATTCACTATATTGTTTATCACTGCGATGATATTGCTCTTTCGGTTGATCACGAAAGTCTTCACTAGAAGCCCGGTAGAAATCTTCATTGGGCCTGTGATGATATACAACTTCCCTATGTTCCGGTTTATCGTTTTTGAGATCATGGCTTTCCTCCTGTGTTGCTTCATGGCGCCGATCATGATGTAAGTTTTGGTTTCGCTGTTGTGCAGGTGCTTCTGAGTGAACTTCACCGGACGAATTTTCATCATCAGATGGCCTGTCATCCTCAGAAGACCCAGTATCTTCTGATGAACCTGAGTCATCAGATTGAGCAGAATTGTGTGGTTTATCGTTCTGGAAATTATATATCAGTTGTCGTGGTTCTTGTGCAATTTGTGCTGGTGGTTTATTTGAATTGTGGACAAAACTGTAAGTTATTGGTTCTTTTTGTTCAGTTTTTTGATATGAATAATGCACAGGCTGGGTTTCCGATTTTTTGTCATAGCTATAAGAAACGGGATCAGATTCAGTTTCTTTGTTATAGCTTATTGATTTTTCTTTATATGTCTCTTTATAATTGGGTGAATTAATCTCATAGACTAGCTCAGGTTCATCATTTGTAGTTTCCTTTACTGTTACAGAAGGCTTCACTGGTACTTCTTTATGATTTTCGTTTAATTCTGGGTGTTTCTGTCCTTTATGCGATTTTCCATTAGACTGTTCATCATTGTGTGTTTTCTGAACATGTTGATTTACATCAAATTCAGGTAGTTTGTGATACGTTGCAGTATTTATTCGTGGCAAAAAGTGTTGCACTTGTGGCACTAAAGGATTTTCAAAAGTCAAAGGTTCTAACAAACTTAAATCTAATAAAGGCACTGGAGGGTCTGTGTCCAAGTTTATTATAGTTTTCTTACCATTGACTATAGCTGTGACAGCTGTTTTAGCTGCAGCTGCTTGAATTTGTGCTTTATCTTCATTTGGTCGGCTAGCCTCATTATTTACTGCATTGTTGTAATGAATTTCAGGCCTATATTCCAAGCGCTGAAATTTAGGACCATTCTTCATCACATGCGCATCAGTGTAAACCGCCTGATAAGTGCTTGGTTGTTGTTGAGCTGCCGGTGTTCCGTGCACTTGAGTGTGTAAACTTGGTTGTGGGGCGAAGTTCTTCACATTTTCAGCGTGAACGAGAGCCTGAGACAAGCCTGCGAAGTTATTACCAGGAGATTGTGCTGCTACTTGAAATGTAGGTAAACGATAATGAGAACCAGAGAAGTAGTGTGCAGAAGTTGGTTTAGCTTGGGGCCCAGCAGCAAGCAGTGGTTGAGCAAGATGTGCAGGCAATTCTTGCAATGGTAAAAATTGTTGCTGAGAAAAAGCACTTTTATATGCAGCGGCATGTGGAGCCCCAAAAAACTTGTTTCCATATGAATCTCTTAGATGTCCGTTGGTATTTTGAAGGAACAATTCTCTCACTGGTATAATTCTAGATGCAGCTGTTTTAGGCGCAGCTACGAATGCAGGAATATGAAACGAATAAGCAGCATAGGGGGCAGCGCTCGCATATATCCCGACCGGCACATTTCGATATAGTCGCGGAGCACTTTCAGCACTATCATTGTCCTTAACAATTGAACTAATCACAGTCTTTTCTCCTGCACCGATAGTTTCACTGAATGTTAGCCAGCATATAACCGCACAAAGTGTCTGAAACAAAAAATAAATATTGATACTTAAAATTGAATATAAGTCATAACAGTTATTACGAGTTGTATTACTTACCTTCTTCCACATGATGGTCCACCTTCCGTCGCGGACAGTGGAAACGGCACTGTGCGGCGCGGCGCCCTTCGCGTGCTTTTATTGAACCATGACTGCACGAGCGCAACTACAACACTTTTCCTCGCACACAGGACTGGGCTCTGTTATATCACCCTAATAGAATGAACCATTTGCAAATAAGTACAATGTAAATGACTACTTATAATTAAAAAGGGTGAAAATCAATTTAGGCAATTCGACAACTGTCATGTAGGTATAGAAAACTAGCATAGATATGTAAAACAGCATGAAACTAACGACTTATTTAAAGTTTCGTAATTATGCGTTATTCATATTTTTGTTTTAACTTCAAAGAATTATGCATAGATAACGAAATTGTCAAAAATATACATTAGTTTCATCTAATATATATCACATAATTTGTAAAATATAATTTTTAAACATAAGCAAATACGAAACATTATTTAAGTAGTTAACACTTGCACAAGTGAATTCGCACCTATAGTAATAGAATTAGCCTTTGATGTAATTTCTAATGCCGAAAATACAATCGTTATATAAGTTAGAGCACACTGATAGTTTTTTATTCAACTTAATCAACTTCATTGTGAAGTTGATTTTGTTACTGGTATCTTAAAATCGTAATCCGCTTCCATGTTGTGTAGACTAGCACAACATAACAAACAAATCTGTCAGACAGAAACGTAATCCAAATAGTTACCAAAATAAACGGTTTGTTTCTTACAAAAATCGTTGTAATGATGGCATTGGAAATGTTTAGCAAAGCATTGCTTCATTTCCAAAAAGCAGTAGCACAACCGCCGCGTCATTGGGCGTCATAGTTTTTGCAAACTGTTAATAAAATGTTTAATAACTTTACTAATTTCAAAATTCTTAATTATACTTTTAAATATTAATTGTATTTTCTTCTCTACCTTAAGACACGTTATTTGGGCTGCCTTTAATATGTTTATTTGTTAAAACATAGATTACGTATTAATTTTATTTTCGAAACCTCCCGAATAATAATTAAATTCAGTTATTGAACTCGTTCAGGAGCATCGGTGATTTGGCGGCATCGATACTGACCCATCCACAACCGCCCTAGGTAACAATAAAGTACAGTGTAACTTATGATTCGTACTCTGTATTTTCGTAAACAGTTTGTGTTTCGTAAACTCTCAATAATGATTAATTTCTTATGACCCTAAATTCCACACGATATTCACAGTCCATATGTTCCACTTTACTGAGTCTATCCAATAGTAATTCTTTGATTTATTTCTAAAGTCTGCCTGATAATCTTGACTGACGGTCTACAGAGGACAAACAGAATTTAAACTAAACTTCGGCATATTGCAGTTTCAATTGAAATTTGGATAATTAGGTACATGAAACCTGGCATGTTAGAAGAACTGCATGCTGACTGCAAGATCTAACTAGGTTAAACTATAATGGACCTCATTTCTACCCTGTCCACGATCTAGTTATTATATAGATGCAGTCTAGTTCTTTATTGATAACTGAACATGCTCAACCAGTAGTAATTAATTTAGTAATGCATTTTAAGAATATAATAGTTGAGCTTAATTTTGAGAATTTCTTAGCATGTAAGATGTAGCATGAATTATAAGAAAGACTTACTTAAGAAATCGTAATATTCGTTCATATGTTGGTTAGCTCACAATATTCAATTAAATCAAATTATAATAATCTTTATTCAACATTGCCTTTACAGACACATGTTGACGTCAAAATAAATATAAGACAAGGAAAACAACTCTACCCCTATTCGGAGATTAGAGAGTTTTCTCGTGAAGAACAGACAAGAAACTATGAAGGTCCAATACGCTCCGATTTAGCGGTTGTCGAAACAAACAAGCCCTTAATGTATTTCGCGATACACTATATTGACTAACAGTATTTTGAAGTAACTTCATTTAAATTATTGACGCCTCGAGACTAATTTATCGCGGGGTATTTGGCCGCAGATGGCCTTTGGTATAGCGTTAATGTTTTGGTTCGTTAAACATCAACCAGTTTTCAGCAAAATCTCGCTTCCATAGATAAAATGACAAAACACCGTGAAATCAATACCTATATACGTCTGGTATATGATATCAGCACTTTCCTACCCCAGTTTCCTCCACTTGACCTAGCTTCTTAGGAAACTAGTGAAAGCATAACCGCGGGACGGAGTTCACACACCACATATGAAGGCAGTTTCATGGTATTCAAGTTTCATGTAAAAAGCGAACTTTGGCTCACTCACATAATTTATTTAGTCAGTTCTGTGTTTTTGCTGTACCTACGTTTTCACAGTTTTTAAGTGTGTATGAACTAGACAAGTCGTACGAAGTTTAGGATTCCATGAGACGGTCATGCATGACGGTGTGTATCTACTAGGGATGTTACGTTTTTTTAAATCCATTTCTACAGAACTTCCAATTAAAATTATACATTAATTTTCTATATCAGTTCCGACATATCCGAAATCATATCCTATTCAAGATTGATAAGTACTCTCGGAATATTGAATACGTATCGCTCGATCTCTATACCACATGCCAAAACTAAAATCGCATACTAGAAGTATAGACTTTGTAAACCAAACATTTATTAACGCCGGATCGCCAGTGACCGCAGTGATCCAAAGATCTACCGGCAATATGGCAAACCATATTGCCGCTTTAGTTTTATACATAACATTGGAGCATGCAATACGTATACTCTGGGTGTTACGTAAATAAACAACTTAGTCAAATCAAACTATTCAAACTAGACTATTTTAAACCTATTGTACACCTATTGAATAAAATGAATCCGAAAATGTAACTTTTATTCCTAACATCTAATATCTTAAGAGCCATATTACATCTCGAACGCGATTTTTGCGTAAAATGGACAGTTTTGGCGTTCTCGATCTCAGAAACAAAGATACATTAACAATTTTGACTTAATGAATAATGCAGAATAGCTATTGACATAGTTCGTAGCGGTCTCGCTTTTTGCAAATTTTGTTTAACTTTTTAACAAAACCCAAAATTGTAGAGAAAGATTTTCCTTAAATGCGCGAAGGCACTATTTGAGCTCCTGGATTGAACTACTGTTCTACATAAATTAAATTAAAAAATGATAATTTTATCTCTTGTATAGTCATATAGTTCGTAGCGGCCTCGGAATTTTGATATATTATTGATTTAATATAGAAAAAAAATCTTATTCTAAACGAAAAAACTACGAAAATCGCTTTAGTTGACTGTGAATATCTTCTATCTACGATAGTATTTATTAATAAAATTTATACCAGAATTAATGTCACTTTATGAGAGATAAATATGTTATATTTTTTAACCATGAATTTATTATCTTATTTTAATAAAAACGATTAATCATACTGCAAAATTACTACAAAATGCGATACACACACATGCCGTCCGAATTCATTAGAGCAAGAGCTTGAGCGCTCCTCAGAGTCGAACCTATGTCGAATTTCTTCGCGCCAACATCGATCTGTTATACCCTTGCAGTGTATGGATAGATGCGCCATAAGCATCTTTATACTTAATATATATAGCGGCTACAGAGCTAGCCGCTAGTCAGTCTCTCTGAATCCTCGATACGGGTCGGTCCGTGGTACTAAATCCTCATTCTAGTTCTATTTCTATTCCATTCCTAGTTCATAAAGTATATTCTTTTAGTGTTTGTGAAATAGTTTTTTTTTAAAAACCTAACTGCGAGACCTCGGTATAACATTTTGGTGGCAGCGGTGGGATACGAAAATCCCCTACCATAGAAAAAAAAACCGAATACGCCTCTGAAACCCGTATTTCCCAGTGAAGTTTACCTGTGTATATGTGTATACAAGTGCCAAAAAAATAAAAACTACACCAGAATCTCAGAGAAAATCAATAAAAGAAGACACAACAAACACTCACAAATCCACGACGAACTCAAGACTTAAAATATTCATCAGATGAAATCTCCATAACTGAAAACATCAACATAAAAGTTAAATAAGAATATTACCATCTACATCATCAGTCCTACATCATCACCGTCAGACCTACATCATCAGCCTGCCGTACCAACTGCTGGATTCGGTAGAAACCTAGAAAAAAAATTCATCCCTGAGTGAAGAAGAAGTGAAGAAGTGTCTCCGACGATGCTGATGTACCTGCTGGCCGCGACAACGTTCCTGTGAGTGAACAATTAAGATGACAATTGAAGTGCATAACTGAACTCTGAGTTAGTTTATAAGTTTACTTTAGGAGCGATAAGTATAGAGACGGCTTCTTACTAATCTATATTTTAATCTAATTTGTAATTCAAAGTTCGCTAATAATAACGGCTACTAAGTCCGAATCTGAATCTTTGCGTACTACTTCCCGTAATGAAACAGAAGAAAAAATTGTTGAGCTTAACGTCCTTTTAAAATTTATAAAACCTTTCGATGGGTCCCGCGAAAAACTAAATCCTTTCACGTCCAATTGCCAAAACGCGTACAACTTAGCAAATAAGACGCAAAAACCTATATTATTTAAATATATTTTAAGCCAACTCGAAGGCCGAGCCGAAACCACCTGCAGTATAAAAGATTTTGATTCATTAGACCAATTTCTTGACTTTATCAAACAACAATTTGGAGAAAGAAAACACTATGCTCACTTACTCTCAGAACTTCAGGAATGCCGTCAAACCTCTACAGACTCCGTCAATCAATATGCTCTTAAAATTGAAACATGTCTGGCAAAACTGTTAACTGAAATTAAAATATCTATGCCTTCTAAACGCAAAACAGAATTAGCCGGCCGAGTAGCGGCCATGGAGGACTTAGCACTCCACACTTTCGTCACGGGATTGCATCCGCGTTTATCTCAAGTAGTAAGATGTCGCGATCCAGACACTCTAAACTCTGCGGTAAATTTTGCCGTTGCGGAAGAAAAATTCCAATCTAGCGTATTCCGAAAACAACCTATTCAAAGTAACCAGAACGATAGGGTATTGCCTCGTCGCGATTTTCAACCTCGTCGTGATTTCCAACCTTGTCGCGATTTTCAACCTCGTCGTTATAACAATAACTTTAGGAACACAAACGAGCTAGTTTGCCGTTACTGTAAGAACGTAGGACATACAATCGAAGAATGTCGTAAACGACAGTTTAATAATAGAAATCAATCATCTGCATCAGGCACACGTCAAAATTCATCAACGGGAAATTCATTTTCCAACACTTGCGGTTACCAACGCAGAGTGTTTACAACTAACCCAAGTGACGACAACGTGGTGATAATTTAAACGTATAAGATTTCCCGTCAGGTGTCGCCCGGGAAATTCTCACCATAGTTCGCAAGCCGACGCCACAGATTCTAATGTTCTCACTGTTTCTAACCAGGGTAACGAGCCCCAACATAATAGCGTCACATATCCTTATAATAACGCTAACAACCAGGGTAACCAGCCCCAACATAATAGCGTCGTATATCTTAGTAATAACGCTAACAACCAGGGTAATCAGCCCCAACATAATAGCGTCACATATCCTTATAATAACGCTAACAACCAGGGTAACCAGCCCCAACATAATAGCGTCGTATACCTTAATAATAACGCTAACAACCAGGGTAATCAGCCCCAACATAATAGCGTCACATATCCTTATAATAACGCTAACAACCAGGGTAACCAGCCCCAACATAATAGCGTCGTATATCTTAATAATAACGCTAACAACCAGGGTAATCAGCCCCAACATAATAGCGTCACACGTCCTTATAATAACGCTAACAATCAAGGTAACCAGCCCCAATATAATAGCGTTACCAGTCCCAATAAAAACGTTAAATCTGAAAAATTTACAAAATCTATCTCTGAATCCACATTATTAAAAAGCACCTCCCATAATAGGGTATTACGCACTATGAAAAATAAAATCTAAATTTATGTTTTTATAGTTCATTTATGAAAAAACAAACGAAAAATATAATTTCTATTCATAAAACTGCAAAATAAATTAAATATTTCAATTTGAAAATACAAGTTTTTTTATCTGTGCTTCGAATGTCAAAAACGCTGTACGCCATGTTTGCATTCGCTGTGACGTCACTGGACTTGTAAATAAACAACCTCGGTTTTTGTTGTACATGTCTACTGTGTAATTTATTAGATTAACGAAGTTTCTCAGTTATTACTATCACGTTTCTTGATATTCTGCACCTATACTATATATATTGACCATGGAAGACGGCTTTGTAAAAGCAGAAAGTACTAATCTTCCACGAATAAATACATTGATGGTGGCGAAATTCTTCGCTTGCAATCCCGACTTCTGTTCTGCGGAATTAAGAAATGTCAAAACATCTATGTAAGTATTAATATACCTACTACAAACTTTCCTTTAATAACAACAAAACTTTACGATTATGCTTTATTTTGCGATCATAGGTATTATAACCTAAAATTTCCTTTCAGAAAAATATAACCTATAAAATATTAGTTTTGTAATGACAAGAATTTATTTTCACATGTTTATATGAGCTATTAAACTGCATACTTACATCGAAATGATCCTCACAAAAATAGTATTTCGTTTTTGTGGACAATGACTTTGGATCTCTTCGTGCTAATTTCAACCACGTATTTCTCATTTTTAAATCTGTTGGCACTTGTATCCATAACTTTTCCGGTGTTTTAACACTTGTATTCTTACATTCAGACACAAGACACCAATGATAAGGACTATAGCCACTAGAACTCATTATTTATTTCGAAAATATGTTTATTTCTTTCAGCGAAGCGTAATGTTTACAATGCCCGTGACGTCACAGACATGGCGGCCTGAGAATTGGCGTTTTCGCGCCCAAATTTGAATTGTAAAATTAAAACACGTTTTTATGAAATAATTGGAATAAAAAAAAATGTATTTATATTTTTTTTGTGGTATTTTATCAATAACAGATTAAATTAAAACACTTTTTGAATTAGACTGTAATACCCTATTATGTCAATAAAGTTTATTCTCATAACTCATACAAACATGCACTATCTTCTAAGTCCATTGGCTCTGCGCTCATCCGAAATTCCAATACTTTTCAATCTCCAAATACCGCTAACTGCTCTCGTCACCTAAAATCAAAAGAAACTCATTCTACATCTGTTCCAGTCCTTGTTGATTTCCCTGTCTCTGCTCCACGTGCCGCACTTGAAAAAGAAAATACAAATGACAACAGTCGTTCTTATACAAAAAACAAAATATTCTAGATCATGAAAATATATCTACCATCAATACATAGTATAAAACAAAGTCGCTTTCGCTGTATGTCCGTATGTATGCTTAGATCTTTAAAACTACGCAACGGATTTTGACGCGGTTTTTTTTAATAGATAGAGTGATTCTTAAGGAAGGTTTGTATGTATAATAAATGCATAATATAGTAGAGAAACACTGATAAATTTAAAGGTTTCTAATGTGATGTCGTAAATAAGCACGTTTTTTTGCGCTTATATTGCAAACGGTGGCTGAACCCTACGAGATAGACCAAAATAATGTACTACAGTATTGTACAACTTACAAAAATCCACAAAAAAGTCCGCGATGGTATATGTCTATCTCTTAGGGATAACCCACCATAACCATTTTTTCACTGCACCCGTGCGAAGCCGGGGCGGGTCGCTAGTACCAAATAAAAACCAAAAATCTGGCGATGCTATCCCAACTTCGAGCCAACAAACCCCAGAAAACCTGCAAAAAAAAAACAAATAATTGAAATACATAAAGTAAACAATAACACTGAAAAACTATACTTACCCCATGTTTTAATCCACACTTCAGTTGCTGAAAAACCATTATCTTTTCTAGTAGACACCGGTTCATCTGTCAGTTTAATAAAACTAAATTCTATCACAAGACTTCCAAAACTAAGTAAACACATTATAGAACTTAAAGGAATAGATCCTGGCGATGGAATAACAAAAACATTAGGTAGCTTTCAAATACAAATATACATTCAAGACAAAAAATCCATAACTCACGAATTTCACATCGTGGAAAACATAAATCTGTGTCATGACGGTATCATAGGGAATGATCTTATGAATAATGTAGGTTGCCAAATCGACTATAATAAGAAAACGTTGCATGTCTATGACGAACACATTAGGTTACAATTTTCAGAACCAGTCTATACTCTTTCTCCCCGTACAGAATCTGTAATAGAATGTACCGTTAGTAACCCAGATATTCGTGAAGGCATGATCATAGATCAACACATCTCTGAATCGCTGCTTGTTGCTAACTGCATAGTCAGAGTGAAAGAAAACAAGCGCATAAATATCACAGTAGTCAACACATCCGATGATCCCGTGACAGTTAATTCAAACCTCAATCTAAAACTAGAACCATTTAATACCAAATCAGGTAGGATAATTGCCAACATCTCTGAATCATCAAATGCTAGAAGCAGAACCTCCCAAGTCCTGAAACAACTAAGAACCTCTCATTTAAATCAAGAAGAGGTAGACTCTCTTTTCGATATCTGTTCTAAATATTCAGACATATTCCATTTACCCAATGACCAGCTTACACATACGTCAATTCTTGAACATAAAATCAGGACAAATACAGATATCCCAGTACAAACTAAATCGTATAGATTTCCAGAGTGCCATAAGAAGGAAGTAGAAAAGCAGATCAATAAAATGCTAGAGCAAAACATAGTAGTCCATTCTAATTCACCATGGTCCTCCCCCATATGGGTAATACCCAAAAAACTCGATGCATCCGGCGAACGTAAATGGCGCGTTGTTATAGACTACAGAAAATTAAATGATACCACTATTGGAGAAACGTATCCTATCCCACAGATAACGGAAATCTTAGACCAATTAGGGAAAAGCCAATACTTCACCACCTTAGATCTTCCATCCGGCTTTCACCAAATTCTTGTGTCACCTGAAGACGCACCCAAGACCGCCTTTTCAATCCCTCAGGGACATTTCTAATTTAATAGATAGCCGTTTGGCCTCAAAAACGCCCCTGCAACATTCCAAAAACTTATGAATACTTGTCTTTCTGGCCTCCAAGGTTCCCGCTGCTTCGTATATCTTGATGATATCGTTGTTTACTCGCCTGATCTCCTTTATCACATGCAAAATCTATCCGCCGTATTTGAAAGACTAAGAAATTACAATCTCAAATTGCAGCCAGACAAATGCGAGTTTCTTCGCAAAGAAGTTGCATACCTAGGGCACCTTATTAACAGCGACGGTGTATAACCAAATCCAGAAAAAATCGAAGTAATATCCAAATATTCTCTCCCTAAAAATCATATTATAGAAGATTTATCCCCGATTTCTCTAAACTTGCCAAACCTTTAACCTCACTCCTTAAAAAGGATGTCCCTTTCAATTGGAAAAACGAACAACAACTATCCTTCGAAAACCTCAAAGAAAAAATTACAAATTCACCTGTGCTGGCATTTCTTTGACTCTGGCACCCAGATTTCTCAAAACCATTTGTACTTACCTGTGACGCCTCGAACTACGCTATTTCTGCCATCTTATCGCAAGGACAAATCGGGAAAGACCGTCCTATTGCATATGCGTCTCGCACCCTTAATAAAGCCGAATGTAACTATAGCGTAACTGAGAAAGAATGTCTGGCCGTCATCTTCGGCACTAAAGCCTTCCGTTCCTACCTCTAATCTATGGACACAATTTCACTATAGTCACTGACCACAAGCCTCTACAATGGCTTTTCAGCTGTAAAGACCCAGGATCGAGATTAGTGCGTTGGCGACTCAAACTTGAAGAGTTTGATTACAAATAAACACAAATGCTGATGCTCTTTCCAGATTCCCAATCTGTCCCATCCAAAACCCAGAACAGACACCTCCATCACCATATGACCCTATCACACTTGAAGATCTGGGCATACAATTACCCACGACATCTGATTTTGACGAAAACAACTTGCCATTAACTGACCTACTTGAAAACTTAGACGAAACCCCTGTAACAAATGATCCAGAATCTCCTCCTAACTCAACTGACCCTCAGATCCCAACTAATGATAAAAATCTTGACCCCGAAGACTTTGGACTTCGAGATTTAAGCCCTTACAACAACGACCTTAACATCGACTCTGAATTCCTTGATTTACCG
Organism: Scirpophaga incertulas; assembly: GCA_036419045.1. NCBI lineage: Eukaryota > Metazoa > Arthropoda > Insecta > Lepidoptera > Crambidae > Scirpophaga > Scirpophaga incertulas. The sequence goes on along the minus strand of CM071629.1, from coordinate 25,821,893 downwards.
ATACCTCCAATTATCTCACTGAAACCAGAAGATCAAACTGCTACGTCTCCTCCACCTCCTGAAACAGCTCCAGCTCCTGAATCTAAAACAGAGAACAATATGGTTAATAATGATATGCAAAATGATAATTACTCCCAGTTCCTGAAATCCATGTCAAAAAGGGACTTTAATTCCAATACCGTTCTCAAAGAACACAATGAAAGCTTACTGAAATCAACTTACGAAACCCTAATAATTCCCACGTCCATCGACCTAGACGAGTCCAATCCTTACGTTCTAGAAATCCTATCTAATTCCGATAATAGAGACGAAATCATAAACTCTGAAAAAGAACTTCACTCCTTCCTGAAATTAAAATATACAAATAAAACAATTTACCTAATATTTACCAAAGTCCATCACTTTGATGAGACGCCTTACCCTTCAATTTATGAAACCCTGAAACAATTAAGAACTGACATCTTACAACTCAAAGAAACTACTGATATCGCAATATCTGACTTCAGGAACCCGTTCGACAAACACTCGCTTACTAAAATCTATAATATACTTACCTATTTATTTAACAACACCGGAATATCCATTAATATTTACCTAAACAAAATAATATACCCTACCTTAAGTGAACGACCTAAAATACTACATGAAAACCACGACATCCCGATAGCAGGACACTTAGGCTCCACTCGAATGTACAACAGAATACGAGAACAATTTTATTGGAAGGGAATGAGAAGTGACATAGAAGAATATGTCAAGAAGTGTAGATTATGCCAAGAAAACAAAGCATTGAGAAAAGTAAATAAAGCTCCAATGGAGATCACTACCACATCCACTGCTCCTTTCCAACGGGTAGCCTTAGATATCGTAGGACCACTACCAGAATCTGGGCCAGCCAAACTTAAATACATACTGACCTTACAAGACGACCTGACAAAATTCTCCATAGCATACCCCATAAGAAGTACGACAGCTGAAGAGACCAGTGACTGCCTCACTCATTTTATATCATTATTCGGAATTCCAAAATCTATCCTCACAGACCAGGGAACTAACTTCACCTCTGACTTATTCAAGACTACATGTCAATTCCTTAAAATCAGACAAACCTGGTCATCTCCCTACCACCCTCAAACGCAAGGCGCTTTAGAGCGCAGCCATTCAACCCTAAAGGAATACCTGAAATCATTTGTTAATCAAAATCAAAACAATTGGCCTACTTATGTTTATACTGCGATGTTAACATATAATACTACCGTACATTCAACAACAAAATACACTCCATATGAATTAGTGTTCGGTCATAAACCTATCATTCCTAACTCTATATACGAAAGTAGTCTCGACGCCACTTACTCTGATTATATAAAAATGTTGCAACATAAATTTAAACTTACCCGGGAAAAAGCCGTAGAAAATACCTTGAAATCAAAGAATTCCTCTAAGTTATATTATGACTCACGCACTAGACCTCCGCCATCATACAAGGCCGGCGACCTTGTATATCTAAAAAATCACTTGAGATTAGGGAAAGCCTTATCACCAATCTGGAAAGGGCCATACAAAAAAAAACTCAATGTCACAACAGCGAGCTGACTATATAAGTGAAATATTCACACCACATTTTTGTTTCTAAGACTAATAGTTTTTTAATTATTAAGGTACGATGATATAGACCTTTTCGTTACGGTCCACTTTTTAAACCTGGTACCTGTATGTTTCGGCGCGATTTTAAAGACGTTTCACGTCAATAATTAAAGTACACGATAACCACACAGCTACCCTTTTAATAAATAGACGCCATGTGATACATCATTTCGACCAAATGAAACCGGCAGATACGCTGAAAACAAAGGTTAATGTGGCAAATACTAATACTATACTACATATACACATTAAATAAATATGAATATAAATTAAAGTTAAAACTAAGTATTTTAAAATATAAGTTATATAATAATAGTAAATTAGTAATTAATAATGAATTGTGTTTATTTCAGCATCTCAATCAAAACGCAACCAGATTATGTCCAGCCACTTTCTTCCCGTTCCGGTATATATTTCGATAGAATAGGTAAACTTAAAATAGTTAAAGGTCAACTAGATTTAATTACACCTATAGATATTTCCTTTATAAACTCTCACCTCGATAATCTTAATAAAATTTTAGGCACGGTTAGGATTATGTGTCAACGATCTGAAAACAGTCAATGCCAGAACATGATATCTCCATTAACAGTCCGATTTAATGATATGAAACGATATCACGACTCTTTTCTCATTTAATCTCTACGCGCAATAAACGCTCTGCTTGGTTTGGTGGAATTGGAAAGGCATTTAAACAAATTATTGGCACTTTGGATGAAGACGATGCATTGCGATACGACTCTGCAATAGAAATCGTTGAAAAAGATGAGAAAAAGTTGGCTCAACTCGTTAAAGAAAACATTTTAGTCACTACCTCAACAATGGATTCATATAAACAAACAATAAACAAATTAAAAATAAACGAAGACTCCCTTAATAACGCTCTCAATAAATTATTAAATTACACAGACAATATAACAAAAATTTCAAACAACCTTATCCTCGAAACAAAAGCACACTCCATACTTATGAGCCTCGAGAGCTCGATACTTACCTTATCTTTCCAATTAGAAGACTTAATAAATTCCATTGTTCTCAGTAGTCAAAACATTATTCACCCACGCATACTCACACCAGCTCAACTATACCAGGAACTTGTTGATAACGACAGGCATCTGTCGAGAAATGTTAGGGTTCCACTTCCTTTAAGTTTAGATAATATTCACTATATTTTAAGCCTATCCGATGTAGTCTGTTATTATTTTAGAAATAAAATTGTATTTATATTAAAAATCCCTCTTGTCACTGTTCACGAATTTAATGTATATCATAATCTAGCCTTACCAATCCCTCACAATGTCAATAAAACAAATGCTTTCAGTCTTATATTACCATCTAGTTCGTATATTGCTGTTTCTAATGATAAGATAACGTTTTGTAACCTAAATCGTTTAAGTAAATGTAAGTCTATAAACTCAGTGTTCTTCGTGTGTGAAGTGTCTGTACTGTTACTAATCAGTGACAACCCTACATGTGAAAGTGAACTACTGACAAAAACAATCGACGTCATCCCCGTACAATGTGTTACTAAAACTGTTTTTGGTGATTTAGATATCTGGAAACCGCTGAAGAACAATCGGTGGATTTTTGTACAATCCACCCCAAACAAGATATCTATTGACTGTAATAATATGGAACCGCGTGAAATGATTGTACACGGAACTGGTATATTGCATATACCTGAACAATGTATAGTATATACAAAAAACGTTAGACTTATATCATCGAATAATATAGTAAACACAAGTATTCCTGTACCTAATTTAGACTTTGATATAGTGAATGATTCCTGCTGTATATTGAATGATAAGTTAAAAACTCCTGATATTCTGCCTTCAACCTTGTCACAAAACATAGATCTAGACGATTTAACAACGAAAAATGAAAATAACAAATTGTTTACAAGCTTAGATAAAATAATCAACAGAGAACCTGTTCTTGTAAAATATGAAACACATTACCTTGCTTTCACTGGCTTCATTACTACAATAGTTGTAATCTTCATAATTTTTAAGACATATAAAATTGTATCTAGATATAAGTCAAAGTTTGCCTAACCTACTACCCCGAAACCGACCCTTACCGTAGACAACAATAAGGATCAGGACGAGAACTCACCACATCCACAACCACGGCTTAGAGAAGTCGCATGATTCCTTGAACTTTCTTTCAAACATAAAGTTCAATCTTCTGCGGGGGGTTGTTATACCCTTGCAGTGTATGGATAGATGCGCTATAAGCATCTTTATACTTAATATAAATATATATATATATAGCGGCTACGGAGCTAGCCAGTCAGTCTCTCTGAATCCTCGATACGGGTCGGTCCGTGGTACTAAATCCTAATTCTATTTCTATTCCATTCCTAGTTCATAAAGTATATTCTTTTAGTGTTTGTGAAATAGTTTTTTTTTAAAAACCTAATTGCGAGACCTCGTATAACAGATCGAATACGTGCCGTTGATCGTCAGTGTATAGCGCGATTATGAGTTTTGATCACGTAACTAAAATTATTTTTTTGGGACTTAAACTATTTTTTTTTTTCAATTTCATATTTTTTATTATATATTATATTTCATAAATTATTCTACTCTATATATTATTTTTACCTATTATTTCTAAAGCTTTTTCACACCAAAACCATTGGATCGATTTGATGGAAATTCGGAAAATAGGTGATTCTGTTTTTTGATGATTTATACACCTATATAATTGGTAACTAGTTTTTTTCTAATCTGACCTATTTTTAATTTAAAACTAAGACCGTCTTTTGCTAAATAACATACTAGGTAATATTTCATAATCATTATTTTTAACAATATCATCTGTCCTATTTATAATATCATCTTCATATAATGTGTTTCTTCATATAGGATATATATAGCAATAACGAATTATTCTATAAAAATATAAATATACAAAGGACATCATTCAGGCTTCATACAAATTTGGGCTATTTTTTTTTTAGCCGGCCAACAAAAAATAACTAAATTTTATCATAGGCATAATAATAATATACATTTTGTATTATGACAGTAAAGCTCGAAACCTATTGGTTGAGATGATAATCAGTCTCAAAGTATTTATTTTATTACCTACGGCTTGCACCCGGCTTGCGGGTTGAGCTCGTGATTTCCAGGTGATTTGCTGCAACGAACACCACTGGAGAAGGGTTAGGTAGTTATGTTATATTTTTTACGATATATATGAAATATCAACTAAATACAGTTAGATGTTATGCGAGGCCAAGAGTACAACAGTGGAACCAATATGAGAAGAAAACATAGTCCTGGAAAAAATAATACTAGATATGAATCCTCTTGTTTTTTATGTTCCTTGTGCAGCTCGATTCTATCAATTTGGTTGTGAAACGCAGCTAAAAGGTCACTAGAGATCACAAACTTCTCAATTGTCCAATAAGTATAGGTATTCTTCTCAGCATCAATGTTGGAATGTCATTTATGAATTAAATACCTACTTTCGATGTAAAGCTATAAAATCTCGTTGATTCAATATGTATTGTATAAAGTATATGATGCATTACACTGTATTTTTACTAATAACTATGACAATGACACTAAAATGTAGTAAATTTTGGCTAGACTTAGTTTAGGCTTACAAATTCATATACATATGTTGTTGTTCTGTATTACATTTTACTAAAGATTAGTATCGTTGCAAAATTTACCAAAATATGACATTAACCTTTTATCATCTCATCATCTTTAAAAAGTTTATAATTTACTACTTTTTCTTATTTATACGGCCATAATGAAATTAAATGAGAGTTTCGATTTAATAACAGAACATTTTGTTAAGTTGTATGTGTTTTCGTTCTTGCAGTGTTAAGAAACGAAGAAAAGTGGAATTCAAAGAAATACCACAATGCTTAAATTTACAAGAATTATTAAGAGAAATAATCTCCCTACAATTGCACTCCCTCTTCTGACGTGGCGGTCACCATTCTGATAAGCCTTAGTAGAAATCCATAACAGAGTTTTGTACAAGGGATGGACCACGCCCCTTCCGTGGCCGGGGGGCGTCGTCGGTGGAGGAGACCGGGGGAGGTAGTGGAGCCTCCCCCGAGGAGGGCTCCTCTCTAGGCAGGGGAGCGGAGGCTGGGGGTTCCCGGAAGTAGCTTGATGTTCCCGGGGGCTCCCTACATGCCTGAGGAAGGCCATCCCTGAGGTTTTTAGTGGGTAGGGCTTCAGGGGAGGAGAGCCCACATAACCGCCGGCTCGCCACAGCCGGGGTATGCAATTTAATGCATTTTCCTCAGGGAAACAAAAAAAAAAGAGTTTTGTACAAATCTAACATCTGTGGGCACAGTGCAAAAACAAGACAAATACCGAAAGAATATATAAAAACAAGGGGGCAAAAGACTAAATTCGACGAATTTCGTTTTCATCAAAGTGATTTTACTTATGTACTTACATGATGCTAGTACTGAAATATCTACTGGCGATAGAAACTGACCTTATACCTGTGCCTCTAGTGAAAAGGGGTATAAGTCCATTTTTGGCGAAAATGAGTTAAGTATACAGAAATGGTCACAGAAAAAAGCTCCATCGGTTGGTGAAAACAGATTCATAAAATCTCTAAAAATGACAAAGTTTGTTTTGTGCTGAAGGGTCTAACTGATGAAAAAGTAATGAGTTGAGTAGCGTATAAGTACAGTGATATTCCTATTCACAAAATTTTTAATTTATATTTAGTGACTTTTGATTTACCTATTCATGCATTCTTTTGAAGTTTCAATTTGATAGTGTATAAAGATGCAAGTATACCTATATCTTTTCATTCGATAAGTGAGTAGTGATATTACACGGCTTAAAGTGTTTTACACCAAAATAAAAATAACTATGTAAGAATAACTCAAGTTAGATCAGTTTTCACATAACAAATATTCAATACAGTTAATAAAATTAGAATTAAATCTTTTATCACCACTTATTTTATTTGTGAAAACGGCTACCAACTCATCGTTTTTTAGTTTAGAATTAAGATATTTGATTTTTACTGGGGTTTAGGAGAATACGATAAGCGCGTACAATTCATAAGTAGCCTTATTGAATTAAAAGAGAAGACTACTGCAAAAGTGACAAATGTAGTTAGAAACAGAATGTTTGCGAACAACTATTATTTAAAACTGAATTTGGAGTGTTATCCTATTTGTAAATGTTGTTTTCTGAAAACATTTAGTGAAACTAAAATTCATTCAAAATGTTATGGATAAAATGAAGGTAAGCGGTAGTATTATACCGAATTCGTCAAGAGGCAAAAAGCCTAGTGTTTTTACAATAAGTGATGACAGGCTAGAAATTGTGAAGGCGCATATTCTCTCATTTCCCTGTTATGAAAGTCACTATGGTCGTTCGAAAACCAACAAAAAGTTTTTACTACCTCATTTAACTTTGCAAGACATGTACAAGTCTTATCGTGAGAGTAATGATAACCCAGTATCACTAACTATTTACTCATGGGTATTTAAAGCTCAAAATCTGAGTTTTAAAACACCATCTTTGGACACATGCGTAAAATGCGATACTTTACATATGAAAATAAAATTCAGTGAAGGTACAGAAAGAGAAGAAAATGAAAAACTTATGAAAAATCATCAAAAGAGAGCAGAAAAAGTTTATGTTTATGACAAGAAGTCTACAGATCGGGCGCTTTCGATTGAAACAAGGGATACAGTTGTTTTAGCTTTTGATTTACAGCAATGCTTGCCAACACCTTACTAAAATCTGGTGCTGCATTATAAACGTCCACTATGGACATATAACTTAGCACTCAGGGATTGTACGACTAATACGGTTTATTGTTTTATGTGGCATGAGGCAATTGGTGGCAGAGGTGCAAATCAAATAGCTTCTTGCTTATATTATTATATTATGAATTGCATGCCGGCGGAAATAAAACATTTAATATTTTATTCAGACTCTTGTTCGGGACAAAATAAAAATATACATGTCGTATGCATGTTTCTTTTGGCTGTACGGAACAATCCAAATATACATTCGATTACACATAACTTTTTTATACCAGGCCATACCCATATGGATTGTGATGTAGACCACGCAGCTATAGAGAGAGCTAAGAAAAGAACCTCGATGGACATTCATCATCCCCGAGATTGGTATCAACTAGTACGTTCATGTGGCAAAAAAAAATAAATTTACTGTTATAGAGATGCATTCTGATCTGTTTTTAGATTTTGCGAGTCTTCTTAAAGGACCTTTACAACAAAAGAAAATTGATGAAAATAAGAATAAATTCATTTGTCGGAGTGTGCTGTTTTTAAATATATAAAAGGAGAATTTCCTACATTTTATTATAAAGTATACGATGTGAATGATTGGAATATAGTTAGTCTACAAAGAAAAAGAGGAAAATCACCTCTTCCTAGTGTATTTAATACAGAATGTTTACCACATTCATACGATGACCCGATACCAATCTCCGATGAGAAGAAACGGGACTTGATTTCTCTTCTACTTCTCATAAATCCCAGTGCTAGATCATTTTATACAGATATTTTAAGTAATAAGGATATTCAAGACGAACATCCCCTTTTAAACAACAGCGATGATGATTAGTTGTGTAGTATTCCTTTATTCTTATACAACATACACATACTTTGTGATATGATTATTTTTTAAAAATATAAATGTTTTAATTTTTTAATAAATAATAAATCAGTAAAATAATTTTGTCCTTTTATTCTATAATTATTTTAAGTTATAATTCTGCTCTAGTCTACATACCCGACACAAGTCTACATACCCCATATAATACCACAACATATTTATGTGAAATGGGAGACAAGTCTTTCTTTTTTTTTTTTAACCGACTTCAAAAAAGGAGGAGGTTCTCAATTCGTCTGTATGTATATTTTTTTTTTTTTTATGTATGTTCACCGATATTTTCGTCAATTATAGACGGATTTCAAAAAAAATTTTTTTGATGGATAGAGTTTATTATAATATGTGTTCTGATAGCGCTATTAAAAAGCATACATCTATTAGGTGTTTACAAGTTCTATGAATCTATGATTTTATTACTAATTATGTAATTATCATGAAAATCATCCCAAATGCGTATCTTTCTTCACCAACAAGAAATTCGTTTACCTGGCTTGAAAAAGGATATAAGTATATTTGTATTTTCTTGACCTTCATTTTATACCGGGTATAACTACGTATCTTCAAAACTACTAGTTGTAACCAAAAACTAACACAACCATCATAAAAACAATAAAGTTACCTCTAATATGTTAATATGCATCCAGTTTAATTAGCAGTTTAAATGTTATGATGATTAATATGTGTAATTTTAAGCGCGCCGATCGTTTTTAACGTCTCCTGTAAAGTTGTATTTTAAGACCTGAACCCCTTTTCACTAGAGGCACAGAACTTGCTCGTTTCTATTTGCGTAATCGTACAGTTAGTTCAACTCAGTTGTGCACTTGTGCGCGCGGCCCTATGTGTTGGTAAACCTTGTACATGTACAGTGACTTTGATGCGTCACAAGAGGTACAGTCGAGTACAAATACAAATACAGTTATTTACGGGTTATATACGGGTTTAAAAAAAGGGTTATTTTGTAATTTAATGTTTATTTATTGAACATTTTTATCAAGTAGCGATTCAGAATAATGTTCAATAAATAAACTTAACGTTTATTTATAGAAAATTATTCTGAATCGCTACTTGACAAATGAAATGATGAATTTTCGGATTCATTTCAATTTTTTTCCGGTTAATTAAACTCGAGTGGATTCGAGTTACGCACAACTCGAGTTAGCTACTCGAGTTGACCATCACTAAAACAAATACAGGAGGCGAACCCCAAGTTCGTCACAAGTACCCTCCTGAAACAATTCTTCAAATTCCAAAAAACCAACGTTGGAAATCCCATAATGGTGGTAAATGAAAACATGCCCGGGACAAGACGGAATTATAAGGATAGCAGCCGTCCGAACTTCTGCTGGCGACTGAGGTAGCACTTAAAAAAAAATGTTATGCTTACCTAAAAAAGGGAATGTTGCGAATATGTAAAATGAACATTTGTATTTTTTGTCTGTTGTCATTTTTTAAATTGTTTTTAGTTCCTTATATATGCAATTTTTGTTTTATCGTACTGACCACTCGGAAGAAACAAGACCACTTTGACCTGAAATATCTTCTCTTTGGTTAAGAATTCCAAATTCAAATATATAAATTCATTCAGCTGGTACAGTTGAGTTTTGAAAACACTCATCACAATGGAAAATATTAAATATCGGTACATTTAAACAATCTACCGTGGCAACAGTGCTGCAGAAACAGCTCGAAGGATTAATTATGTGTACGGCGATGGTGTCGCAAAAGAAAGCACGGTACGTTTTTGGTTTCAACGTTTACGTTCTCGAAATTACGACCTTCACAACCAACAAAGAAAAAAAATTAGGTTCTTTCGAAAAACCAAAAACCAGTTGACTAACCAGTTTTTACAGTGTACTTTCCCACATCTCATTTCTTATTCCTTTTTAAACTTATATAATTTACAAGTGCAAAAACGAAATGTGACGATATAATATTGAGATGTTGTCGTAAATTATTTTTGTTCTCTTTTTTTGGTACTTACTCATAATTATAATGATGACTTACATTAATAATTGAATTAATAATAATAATGAAGAACAGGATATAATATAAACTGCTTAGAAACGTTTTTATAAAAACACCATTAGAAGCAAGTTAGTTAAAATTTACAAATGATAAATTATTATTTTAGTTATGCAACATGTAAAGATGTATGATATATATGTACATGTACTATATACTCTATCTACTATACTTTTTTTAAATAATAAGTTTTTTTATATAAGTAATAACAGTGCATTCTTTTTGCAAAGAATGGTTAAATTCTTAAACACGCATGTCAGAAATATGAATGAATGAAATCCTGTTATTTATTTAGAAACTCATCTTTTTAATATTTGCGTTCAGATCGCAAATCGTCATCATTAAATCGACGCTACAGTGCATATTAGGATGAAAATGGGTAAAAAGTAAAAAATACTTAGGACCAAATAATAATTTAATTTAATTGCATTAATTGTCAAATCTTAGTACTGGTTAGCAAATATAAAAACAAAATCCAATTAGTCAGGTTCCACTGCTTCTATTCCAACAAGGGACATAATAAAAATCCTATTTCTTGCCCATGGTGATTGCCACAGAACACAGAAAGAGATTAGAACGGCTATGTAGGCGTGGCACGCGAGCCACAGTTATGATCAAATGATCATGACTGTGGCCAATAATGCGAACGCGTTGCTTAGTCAGTCACGAGTGATCACGGAGAGTGTTTTACGAAGTGCTGCGCGTTTATTAATGAAAATGCCTACTTGTGCTGTAATTACCTGCAAAGCAAGAAGTCAGGTCTCAAGTGTAGCTAAAGATGGAATATCTTTTCATCGGTAAATAGCAAATTTGATCGTAATAACTAACGTTTTACAAAAAAATTATCAAAGCTTGATCGTAACGATAAGACACATAATATTTTTCTAAAAAATATACATTGCCGGCTATGTACGCGCATGCGTCTAATTACATTACTCAGAGCGCGTAATGTAGTACACTGAATTCGGTAGCGACGCATTTGAATAACAGCAATAAACGTAGTAAAAGGCCATAGTGCTGTGCTTACCAAAAAACGTACGCATTATGTTTTATCGATAAATATATTTTTTTAATATTCTGGTAGGAATAAATGATTGTGTGATAAACTCGAACATTTGTTGGAAGATTGTTCAAGGGGTCTTAGTAGGTGAAAACGGCGAAACAGGCTTCTTGCTTTTTGCTGTTATTTAAAAAATTTATGATATTTTACACTGAAAGAACATGTTCCAGTTTGGCCCATGTATATGTACGGTATATCAAAAAAAGAGAAAAAATTACTGATTCAAGATTATCATCAAATTAATTTAAAATATGTGTTCGGGATAGAATAGTTAATAAATAAAAATGTATAAAATAATAGAATTAAGATAGTAATAAAACATATTAAACGGCGGAATAATAGTAAGAATAGCACTAAGCATAGTTGATAAATAAAGATAAGTGTTAGCTTAGGAAATAAATAAAATATATAGAATAGGTTCCCATAGCAGGAAGAAAACATATAGTATGTAATAATAATACATATATTGATTAAAAACCATTAGACAGAGATAGTAGCGTAAGCAATAAAAGAGATTGAGATTGAGTATAAGATTTTAGGGAAAATACGTTAAATATATAAAAACTATTATTGAATTTGGGCATACTATATGTAAATGTATTAAATGAATGATATTACAGATAGCTAGGGCATAATAAATTATAAAATTGTGAAAAGATAGCCACTGCAAAATCGCAAAATGTATGAACATGTCGGAAAAATGTCCTATCGCACACATATAAAAGTGCCTGCATATGTTTGTTATGGAAACAAGATTTACAGAAATATAGTTTACTTTGCTTCCAACCTACATCTATTTCACTTAATAAGTTTGTTTCATCATTATAGTATAGGTATATACAATTAAATTAAATACCTACATGAATGTAATATTTCGTTTTCAGTATTGAAAATATTTGTAATATTAAATTTGCTATCGACATTTTATATCGATAATTTTTCATTTTTGTCAATCACTAAGGTAATAATATCGTTTTTAGACGGAATTATTTGAATCTGGTGAGTGCAGTGCTGTGATTGGTTCAGTTCGTTATCGCGCGATGCGTACTTCTCCTGATTGGTTATGCGTGACTTTACAGACGCAGCGCTGGCTTCTTAAACTGGCGACAGCGGCTCCCGTACAAACGATGCATGTTCGCCATTCTAACCTCTTTCTGTGTTCTGTGGTGATTGCAGTGTATAAAGTTCTATATACATCTTATAATATACCAGTAAATGTACATATTACTGAACGGTTAAAATCGGAAAATATTATATAATTTAGAAATAAATTACATGATTTTATTAATCATAGTGTAACCTACTCACATGCGAATAAATCAAATAAATGCGATAAAATTCTATAAAAATAGGAACATTCTCATTCTATAATATAATAGAAAATAACGCATTATATTTGTATTTATATAGCTCTATTGGTTGAATTAGGGCTGAAGAAAGATTCCAACTACAGAAAAGAATGAAAAATACGAATAGTTTAATGTTTTCAGTTTTCCTACAAAAGTATTAAAGAGATTCATATTTACACTTATAACAGTAACAAATACAATTTTTACACTATCCAAAGATAGAATGTACAAAATTATAAAAAGTTCACTACTACATAATTTGTAGCATATTTCAACAATATCAATGTAGCTTATTCGAACAAAATTTCGTATAATACCCAATTTGTAGTACGATTAGAATTTGTAGTAGTACACGAAATTTTGTTCCTCTAATCAAGGTTAATTAAAAATGTTAGATATTTTGTAAGGTACCTGGGTCGAATATGGCTAGCCGAAAAATATGGCCACCTACCAATATTCCAAACACGAAAATTTGTAAATATCTGAACGCTACCATAAATTGTCGCTAATGTCACATGTATCTGAACGACGTACCTGCCATCCTTCCCGCGCGCCCAATACTCGCCCAGTATGCATGCCAGTAAAACTGCTACAAACAACAACCATACAAACAGGAACGCATTTTTAAAGTTGACGAAAAGGATTGCCAGCTTAATTTGCATAAATCACCAGAAGTTTTTAGCTGAACGTGGGTCCAAGAAGGTACATTTAGTGACACCACAACACGGCGAGAATGTGACAATCGGCCGTGCAATTCCGCTCATGATTCTGTTTAAAGGGAAACACATGAAGCCAGAATTAGTGTTGCCCAAATTCAGTCTTGGTCTTGCAGTCTTGGTTTTGTTCTTGCGTTTTTGCAAGACCAAGACCAAGAACAAGACCGCGTATTTTTAGCAAGACCAAGACCAAGACTGACCGTGCAAGACTTGAGCAAGAACAAGACATAGCCTGCAAGACTCTTGCGTCTTGCAGCTAGGACTTAGCGCTATTTCACTGAGTAGTTAGGTGTAACAGTTCGGTGTATAGGTAGGTACGCTTAGGAATTCTATGAGACGCAAAAAACTGTATCAAAGAATATGAAAAACTGGACCTATGCGCATTACGACTAATACCATAAACATAGCGAATGAAAATTTTAGACCCAAGGCATAAGGCTCAGACTTTTGACCTGACAATGTGGGGGAAGCAACTTAAAACAGAAAGTCTGCGCAAGTTCAATGAACTTTATGAAGAATATAAAAGTCTACACTCACTGAACAAATCTCTGGAATTACCAGAAAAAGAAAATAAAGTATGTGATGAAGATGAAGACGTAATAGACTTTGATAAACTCTATGAATGTCCCTCGACGTCATCTGGATCTTGTCTTCAAGGCTTAGTGATAGATGAGTTGGAGGAGTACCTGAGAAAACCAAGAACTGCCAGCTCGGAAGACATTTTAGATTGGTGGATGACGCATGAGACAGAGTATCCGATTTTATCGAAAATGGCCCGTGATTTTCTTTCAATACCTGCAACTTCAGTACCTGCTGAGAGGTTATTTTCTAAAGCATCATTAGTAATTAGAAAACATAGAAATAGGTTAAGTGATGAGTCAGCCAGATGGTTACTTTGTATTAATTCTTGGTCAAAAAAAATATATAAAGTTTCATAACCTAATGATAAAGCTGTTGATTTGTGTTGTATTTTATTTTTTATTCAAATAAATGATAAATCGTAAAACTCTTTTATTAAATTTCTTATAAGTTGAGGGTTCAATCTCTTTCTAGACAGATAAGTATTGTTCTTTAAAATACAGTCAAGTTATTGTAATTAATTTGTTTTTTTACATGTTTTAGCAAATGTAAGCTTATAAATCATAAATGTTTATTAAGAAACAGTTACTTCCATGGAAAACGACATATAGGTCAGTTGATTTTTCGAATTTCTTATCAAATCTTCAGTTTTTTGTTAATCTGCTTGATCTTTACTATGGCTATGTTAATTCAAGCTCACAATGTTCCAATTCTAATACGTTTTTCTAAGATTTAAAGTAAACTTTAATAAATAGTAATAGACTAATAGGTAATTGCAAGACTTGCAAGACTCTTGCTGCAAGACCAAGACCAAGACCAAGACTGGGAGCGCAAGACCAAGACCAAGACCAAGACCAAGACCAGGTGTATTGGCGCAAGACCAAGACCAAGACTGACTAAGTCTCGTCTTGTTCTTGCATTTGGGCAACACTAGCCAGAATGGATAGATCCCTTACCAACTAGCACAATAGCCCAAATGACGCCCAAAGAGAGTGTGAATTCTGAAACTTTGTGAACTGGATTCATCATTTTTGTAAATTTAAATTGCCTTGACCTTGTTTACTTATCTTCGATGGAGTCAAATGCCACTTCGACTATTCGATTGTTCGATTGATTGGACAGCAGAAAAATTCGACATCAAACTGCCTCCGTAGTAACACCACACATGAATTACAGCTGATGGACAAATCGGTATTTAGATCCTTTGAATATTACTGGGATGAGGAGGTGTTAAAGTACTAGTCAGTACACCAGGACAGGAAAATAACAAAAAAAAATCCAAAGTGTGGGACAAAGCTGCGGCACCTGCTTATATCAAATCTGGATTCGAAGCGACCGGAATTTTTCCACTCAATCCAGAAAGGATACCAGAGGAGACATACGCTCCCAGGATTACATTTGTTTCCACATTACCTGGACCTTCTGAAGATCAAGAAAATAATGACCCCAATGACAGCGATGCTACTAATGCTAGCGAAAATCTGTTAATTCCCCCTCAAGGTGATGAAAATCTAATTGAAAGCGACGATACTGATGCTAGCGATAATCTGGTCATTCCTCCTCATCTCCTTCCAAAGAACGACGATAATAATTCAACTTCACCTGCGCAGTCTCTTGCTCAAACTGATACATCTGTTGAAAATCTGTCTGTGCCCATAGTGCATCCAGATCAAAAAGATTCCCAGACAGGTCAACACTTACTACCAAATACTGTAAATCTAGATAATCTAACTCAAGTAGATAGATTGATCTTTATAGAACCCCAGCCAAGTGTCTATGACTATTCTAATAGTAGTGACGAGATTCCTTTATCCAAACTAAATCATACTAATAGACTCCAAAACTGAATCAAAAGTCTGCTCCACAACACATAATGAGTCTTATTCATCTTTCAGTGAAATTTAAAAAACCCCAGAGAAAATGTCAAGCCCAAAAACTATACCTAGAGCAAAAGCTATTGCCTGGCACAGGAGCTAACAAAATCAATGTTTGTAGAGAAAAACAATAAGCCAGTACAATCCTAATCTTATGAACAAAAAATTCAAAATATGCCTAGTCCATCTAGTTTATTCTCAAAAAAGGAAATATTCTCCTAAAATGAACAAGACTGAAACAGTAACTTCGAAGGTTTCTAAAAATAAAGGTGAAAGATCCTAAAAAATCTAAAGACAGTTGGTATTGTTACATTTGCAATGAGGATAGAATAGCAGACATGAGATCATGCTTTTTATTTTCAAACGTATGTCCATGAAGAATGTTTTGGGTTAACAAAAGAAGACACCAATTTGTTTGCACTCGGTGCAGTCGGGACTAAATACAAATACTTCATTGGGTTTACTTCTTTTTTTCTAGTTTTTGATATTGTGATTTACCTATGAAGGATCTCAAAAGTTACGTTTTATTTTTGATAATTTTGTTGATTTTGTGTATCATTTTAAGTGAAAAAAAAATATATCATTGTTGATTTTGATATCTTTAAATACTAATAACTGTCATACCCAAAAAATATCTTATAAATAAATGCTCTATTACAACATAATATCCAGTTTTATTTCACTTTATAAGCAGTTTTTTTAAAATAAATCCATATAGTAAATATGGCCACATATATGGGCATAATTACCTCCTCCGTCGAAAGTATGGTCAAATTCAATTCTTTTTATATACTGTTCTTTTTCTTTTAAATTCCTTGTATTGTTTACCTTTGTTGTAAAGATAAATACCTCCTTTTCATGAATACGTGCTAAAACTTTGTTTGTTTTAGCATTATTATTATTAAAAAACGATAACAAACCTTAAGGTGGCCATATTCGACCCAGGTACGTTATTAATAAAATTATATCTGTAATGCACATTATTTTCATGGTATATTACACATAGTCCACATATTTTATTTAATAAGTATTACAAAACAGCGTCATTATACCATGCTCAAAAACTAATCGGAGCAATTGCTCATATGAATATTTTTTTAAACAATACACAAAATATTATGCACCTAATCTATTAAACACATTCCTAGTAATTGTCAAGTTATTCACGTTTTTTGCTCCTAATCTGGCTTTGACTCCATTAGCGTCTACAGGCATAGATAATCTACGTTCAGGCTTGTTGAAAACAGATTGAGCAATTTTCGGTTTGACTAGACACGCTTGGTTATTTGAATCTATTTCTTTGTATTCGACATGATTAGAGAATTTAACAGATTTAGGCTTCGGCATGCCTATTTTTTCTTTCACACTAATAGGAACTTCGTCAGCTCTCATAGTGCCGAAGATCTTTCTTAAATTAGTCTGCGCCGTACTCAATGTAACTTTTTGCTTTATAATGCCAACTTCCTTATGCTTCGCAACGTTACAGGTCTTCAAAATGCCTTCGTATCTTAGAGCATCTTTCTGTAATGGGATTGATTGGTGGACTTCTTGGTTCAATGGTTTGTTGCCGAGTCGAGAAAATACAGGCTTAACTGGTACGTTACTCTTTTGTGGTTGTAACAATGCTGTGGGTTCCGAAGCTCCAAGCCTAGAGAATACGGTATGTTTCCCAGCGACAGCTGAAAAAAAATAGTGTTTATAAATTCAAGTGCTATAAAACTAGGATACCTTTAACGTAAATTATGTATAATAACAATATTTAATATTTATTATTTCATAAATAGGATGTTTATAATAGGATCAGAAAAAAATTTAAACCATTATTGTTTCTATATTCTATATAATAAAGTGTCCTACTCTGACTATCGAAAAAACTGTTACACCATAAGTTATAATTAGGTCTCTTCGGCCGGGATTAATTATGGGACTCGAATGATTTTTAGTGAGTGATATCAACTATCAAATTGAAATATTATTATCTACCTAATAAGTTATAATCCAGTTTAATTTATTCTAACAAACAACTTTCATGAGATCCAAATATAATATATAATAAGTTTTATTATGTTTACAATTTAAGTAAACATGCTTTAAAATTAAACTTAAATAAAGTCAACAAAAGAGCAGAAATAATGTATTTTAATGAGATAACAAATTTAACTGAAATTGCTATAATAACTACTTAAAAAGATGATATGATAAATTTTTATCCCTTCCAAATGGTTTCTTCTTTGATTACATATGAGCGCAACTTTAAAAAAACTCGTTCTGAAGGAACAGAAGTCGCTGAGATGCATAAATATTTCATAGCTAACACTATAACACTGGCATAATCAGTTTTCTTTTCTCCTAGTAAGCAATAGGATCATCTTTTCTATTTAAGTATTCTTCGTCATTGTAGTGTTTCACCATGATGATTGCCGAGGCTAATGTTTGATTTGAAGTACCTCGTTCCGAAAGTTTTGCATCAAAATGTTCCCATAAATCATTCACGACCTTATTTTCTGGTGGCGGTTTGCTTGACGATGAAGACTTCAATTGTGTTCAGATATTATCTGAACTTGTGGATACAGAGGTAGATTCGATTTCATCAATAATGGATTGCATAGCCCTATCAGCCAATTTTCCAATTGTTTATTAACCAATTTTCTTAACTCTCGGATCCAAGTAGGTAGATTTAGTTGCAGTTTTGTTTGATTCTGAAATACCTAACTGTTTATCAACAGTATCCAATAAAGATTTTTTAGTTCTTGACCAATAATGCCTGTATTTACGATCTTTTTTACCCGTGCTTGAACATTTCTAATTAAAGGAATCACTGAAGACAATGTTGGATATTTCTCTCCGGATAAGGCTACAGTATGTTTTTCAAGAGGTCTTAAAAGATCTACGCATTCTTGAACCACTTCCCATTCAAAGTTTTGTAAATTATTTGGTGTACCAGACATATGGGACATAGTTGCTGATAAAGCAGATTTAATTTTGAGCATTCTATCTAGCATAAAATATGTAGAATTTCAGCGCGTTGGGACATCTTGTTTTAATTTGATATCCATTTCCACATCCATTGTACGTTGCATTTCTATAGGTTTGTAAGACGCTTTGGTGCTTTGCTTGAAATATGTGACAATAGATTGGCATTTATTTATAATTTCCATAAATTCAGGGCTAGCTTTCTTATAGTCAATGATCGCCAAGTTCAAAATGTGAGCTATGCAGTAGTGGTCCCTCTTACTTAAATATTTTATTTTCGGAGCATTATCGGATTCACACGAAAGTCACAATTTTTTCTGTAATTTGCCACTCAACAAATATCGATCTCAGCACACTTGCTAAAATAATAGAAGAACGTTCCTCCGTAACCTCTCGATTACTTACTAATAATAGTTTGCGAAAAAAGTTATGTATTATAAATTAAATATATTGTAACCTTGTTAGGTAAGCCTTGTTACTGTCAGAAATCCATAAATCTGTAGCAGCCATATATTCAACTAGTATATCATTCTGTAGTATATCTACAATTACAGTGCGTGCGACATGATAAGCATCAGCAAGAATTTTCTTCCTTAAAGATTTCCTACTGGATAAAACATAGTCAGGATTTCATTTCATTTCAATGCCAAACATTAACAATGCCTTTATTTTCCACTATTTGTAGAGTTTGCAGGTCTTGACAAATCATTTTAGTAAGAACTAAAAAAAATTCTTCTCAGCTTCACTGGAAGAACATGCTTGTGTGGAACTACATTCACCAATGCTATCCTTGTACTGAACTGGATTTTTCATGTGAGAAGTTTATTTTTCTTGCAAAACTTACAAATAACGGTTTTTTGTTCTTAATTTTTGTCAAAACATTACCACACAATTGCTTTTTTTACACTTTTACTCATTTTCACAACTACGTAATTTCAAAGCCTACAGCGGGTAAACTTGCCACAACTTCTTACAATTTCTCACTCTGCTAGGTATAAACCACTCGAGTGGTACGAGTCAACTAGAGTCATTCGTAATTCGAGTCAACTCGATTCACTCTAATCTCGAGTTGTCAAAAATTATACTCAGATGCAAGTAATATAAAAACTACTCGAGTCGAGACTTAAAAACAAATCGAATTTCATCACTATAGTCTGATTATTAATTCACTGGAGTAAACTGACAGTTGCTAATGTCACATTGTAAAATTATGTTGCCATATTTATCGTACTAGTGAGGTGACCTGCAAATATAATTGGATAAATTGAATAAATCGATAAGGACTTCACCCTTCGTTGTTATTCAGATCACTCACACAAAGTCAGTAACAACGTTTATTAAAAAAAAGTACTCAATTAATTATAATATAGGTACATGAATTCTATCAGATACAAAAAAATGAAATTCACTCACTTGCTAGCGTTCCCGAACTATGCGTTCAGTTAATCAGTAAATCAATTTTTTGAGCTGTAATTATTCGAACATTTGGAAGTACTTTAATTATTGCAATCTAGATTTCTTAATAAAGTAAATAAAATGAGTAATGTGATTTGAGGACGGAATGAAATTGAATGAATGAGTTTGATTTCAATATTCTAGTCACAACACTATTTTCTGTTCATCATAAAGTGGTAACACCGTAAACGTCAGTTTACTCCAGTGAATTAATGATTAGACTATATGCTACCCCATAATATTTCTGCTTTTCCCTGGGAAAAAGTAGGTATAGATTATATGTATTTTAGAAATCAAACTATATTAATAGTTGAGGATTACTACTCCAACTATATTGAGATTGCAATTAATGCATTTTCCTCAGGGGAAAAAAAAAAAAAAAATGGTTCGGTTCGCGAAATTCGGAACTATAGCGATAAGTACTCAAAAGACTCTCAGGTCCTTTGAAGAAAAGTATAACTGCAGTATTGATTTTTGGAAAATCAATATATTACGTATATTGATTTTTCAACATTCGAATCCTGTAATTTTGACAATAAGAAACAGCCTTTATTACACCATTCGATAGTGTCGCTAATAAAGAGACAGAATTTGTTAGACCACAACCACAATGAACATAAAATAGTGAGTTTCAATTAATAAATCTCATAACAAAATGACAGAAACGTTTCCATTATCTGGTGTAATTTTTTTTTGTGTAGTTTTTACAGATCGATTCGGTACAATCAGATATTTTTTTGTGTTTTGTTTGACGTCCGTCATAATGACCGTCCTAGTACGGACTGAATGATATGACATTGAAGAAAACGATCACTTCCTTTTTACACGGGAAGTACATGCACCGTCTTTATACTGACAACTAGCTAACCCAGCGAACTTGATTTCGTCTAATAGAAAAGAAGTATCAAACTAACAAAACAGACATAAGGCATTATTAATTATGGAAGATAACGGTATTTCAAAATTGTAGCTTTCTTCAACATTTCTTTTCTTTGCTTATTTATTTAAATTTTTAATGGTAATTCTGCTATTCTTGCGGAGATAAGTAACTAAGTTTTCAGTTAACATGACTTTTAATGTCTATAAGATATCTATGGAGGAATACGTGAAAAAGTGGGGGAAATTTTGGCGCCAACGGCACGAAAGGCACTTATTAAATAAACAAATTAAGTGAAATGCAAACTAAGACATACTCAAGTACCAAATTACTGTCAAAGATTGGTGACAATATCTGGAAAATAAAAACTACATATTATGGAACTAGACTAGTACTAGTGCAGACAGAGTTTCGGTCTCTCAGAGCGTTATATAAACAAAGCCATGACACACAAAACTTAATAGTGAAATTTGTTTTCTTTACACGCTTTTATTATTAACAATAATGAAATAAGTTCGATTCAATTAAGAACCTATGAGGAATGTTAATAAAATAAATTAATTATGTTAAGGAAATAGTTTTGTGGATGTGAACGCCAGAAAAAATCATATAATTCTACGCGTATATATGAAAAATCGCGAAAGACCAGTAACCGATCCTGCGGAATTTCTAAGGAACACCAGCATCAGAGCGTCACGGACGTCCTCGACTTATGCCGAGAGGAAGTAGTCCTTTTCTGGTATATTTTTATTTTATATACAAAGCTGGACACCGTTAAGTAAATAATGAACTTCATTATTCGCAGATCCGTTCTTACAAAACTTTACAACGTACGTTTCGAATTATTTATGGCAACTTAAACAGGTAATTAGTTAACACAAAAACTGTATTCTAGAAAGCGGTCACGGTTGATTGTTTGACCGACTCGAATATTCTTGTCAGAACGTGGTTTCTCATGCAGCACGGTACGTTACGCAACTTTTTGATAAAAGTTACTTTTTAACACCTTTGCTCGTAAAGCTGATGTAATTCCACCGGTTTTAAATATGTAAAGCGGGTCATAAAAAACGCGTATGTTACCAAAGCAAATAGTTAAGTTATAGTCCATACAAATTCCATAACGGTACTATTTGCCTGAGCTTATGGCCGAGATCGCACGCTTCTATGGACAACTTTACGCGACGACGCAACCACCTGTTATTCAGGCCTCAGACCCTAGAGCCAAATTAACCCGGCACATCAGCGAAGACATCCCGGACGTCAGCCTGTATGAGATTAGTGTGGCTCTCAAGCAGCTCAAGAACAACAAGGCGCCGGGTGATGATGGAGTTACAGCCGAGCTACTGAAGGCAGGCGGACTACCAGTACGAAAGGCCCTTCAGAGACTCTTCAACTCCGTCATACTCGATGGCAAAACGCCTAAAGCATGGCACAGGGGCGTGGTGGCACTGTTCTTTAAAAAGGGGGATAGAATTCGATTGAAGAACTATAGGCCATCACGCTCCTGAGTCATGTTTATAAGCTGTTCTCGAGAGTCATTACGAATCGTCTCGCGCGCAGGCTTGACGACTTCCAGCCTCCCGAACAAGCCGGATTCCGAAAAGGCTATAGTACCATAGACCACATACATACGCTGCGGCAGGTTATACAGAAGACCGAAGAGTTTAACCTGCCACTATGCTTGGCGTTTGTGGATTATGAGAAAGCCTTCGATTCCGTCGAGACATGGGCCGTGCTTCAGTCTCTCCAAAGGTGCCGTATAGACTATCGATACATCCAAGTGTTGCAGTCACTGTACAAAAACGCCACAATGTCAGTCCGTCTTCCGGACCAGAAGTCGAAACCAATACACCTCCAGCGAGGTGTCAGACAGGGCGATGTGATTTCGCCGAAACTGTTCACAGCTACGCTGGAGGATGTGTTTAAGCTTTTGGACTGGAGAGGACTGGGCATTAACATCAATGGCGAGAACATGACGCACCTTCGCTTTGCTGATGATATCGTAGTCATGGCCGACACCATGGAAGACTTGGGCATAATGCTCGAAGACCTCAGTAGAGTTTCACAACAAGTGGGTCTTAAAATGAACATGGACAAGACGAAAATCATGTCGAATCACCATGTAGCACCCACTCCTGTGAAGGTTGGAGGCTCTACACTGGAAATTGTTGACGAGTACGTTTACCTGGGACAAATAGTCCAACTAGGTAGGTCCAATTTCCAGAAAGAGGTAAATCGGCGGATCCGACTCGGCTGGGCAGCGTTTGGGAAGCTACGCGGCATATTCTCGGCCCATCTACCGCAGTGCCTCAAGACGAAAGTCTTCGATTCGTGCGTGTTGCCAGTGATGACATATGGAGCAGAAACCTGGCCACTCACAATGGGCCTTATAAGGCGGCTCAAAGTCACCCAGAGGGCAATGGAGAGGGCTATGCTCGGAGTTTCTCTGCGTGATCGAATCAGAAATGATGAAATCCGCAGAAGAACCAGGGTCACCGACATAGCCCGAAGAATTGCGAACCTTAAGTGGCAATGGGCGGGGCACATTGCTCGCAGGACTGACGGCCGTTGGGGCGGAAAGGTCCTGGAGTGGCAGGCATATGCTGGACACCGCAACGTTGGTAGGCCTCCCACAAGGTGGACCGACGATTTGAAGAAGATCGCGGGAAGGCGCTGGATGGTTGCAGCGCAGGACCGATCTGCGTGGAGATCCTTGGGGAGGCCTATGTCCAACAGTGGGCGTCTATTGGCTGAAATGATGATGATGATGATGACTATTTGCCATTTCGCGCGCTGTTGCTATTCAAATTTGGAACTAATCGCCGCGCGGCGCCAGTCAGTAGGCAGCGCTAGCGCGCTGTTAAAATGGCGGGAAAGCAACAGTCTGCATTTACAGATGGAGTTTATTTAAATGTATTTTTTCTGTGTACTCGCAAATGTGTTAAAAAAAACGTCGTACGATATACGTGCGTATTGGTTATAACATGCGAGTCGTAATTTCAGCCCGAGCCAAAGGCGAGGGCGTAATTAAGCCGAGCATCATAACGCACTAATATCGTAATGTACTATACTGCTATAGTACTTGATAAATAGTTACGGGGTTGATTAGACTGTTAATATTTTCAGTTAACTAAAAAGTTTAAAAGTTTACCCTTTATAGAAATGTTAATGCAGAACATTAACTTGTTGAATAGTAACAATCAATTTTCAGCTATGTTATGTCTATCATTATGTCAAATTTCTCGTATGTGTCACTATGAATTAATATAATTATATATTTATTATTTAAAAACAAAGCATTCTCATTCTCAACATAATACAAATAATATACTCATGATCCACTATATTGGATTACTTGATTACTTCGGGTGACAACTCAGAAGATATCATTTTGAAATACACTTCGATCCATTACCAGTTTTGTTACGAGTTTTGAATTCGTCACATTAAATATAGAAGCAAATATTTGCATTTTAAAATGGCAGTTATGAGTAGGTCACCCTCGTTAACTAACAGAGCCATGTAGGTATTTAAAAAGCGAGAAAAGTACTGTAGACTACAAGATATTGCAAAAAAATAAATCAAATACCATCTTCAACTAGTGGTTTGGCTGTGGCGCTGAATCGTATTAGTCGCGACTTCTTTATGGTTGCGGTATCCTCCTTAGCGCTGTAAATAACAAAAGTTTAATTAAGACATTTTAAATATATACATTATTTCATCTTTAATTTTATTATAGCAGAGGATCATGTAAACAATATTTTTATAGTTTTATATAGGTTAGTTTAATAAAAAAATATGCATAAATAAAATCTGTTTTGAAAAATGTTGCAGAATATCAAGATAAGGGCTTGAATCTGATTCGAACTATTCTAATATTAAATGTATTCGTTTGAAAATATACTATATTCGAGTATTCCATATTTTCAGTGTTTATAATTCAATAATTCTGTTTTGTACAAGTAAATGTAGCATAAACTAACCATTGTGAATGTAATCAAGCTTAGATTTTATTAAACTGAAGCTTTCCAGCTCAAGTTTGCTTGTAAACTTGAGCTTAACTTAACTACAGTTTTGCCTGAGGTTCCTCCTGCAGGGTCAACCTCAAGGGTGATATCGTCAATCAATTACAACACGGTCGAGTGTGAACTTAAACCTTTCTCTATTAATCTTGAGATCAGTTCCAAGGTATCTCCAGATCTTACAAAACAAGTAACATGGTTTTAATGCTTGTCTTACAACACGTCTACCATGATCATATCATTTATAAAATTAATATGTGCTATGCAATCGTTACTCTCAGAGCTTCATGATATTCTATGGTGGCATGACCCTAACGTCTGCCAGTTTTGGTCGTTGCCAGCACCACATAACTTAGTTGTTGTGACACCTATTGTGAGGTTAGTCCCACAATTGGTTAAGGATCGTGTTGATTATTACGGAGAATATAGTTATTATGTAAAGGCTTACTTTACATCCTTTGTCTAGATTCATATCTTGCGCACAAACTACGAAGCCATATATTTTAACCTAAAACTATCGCCAGTAAGTCAATGTGTTTCAGTATTATTCTGCCCTGTACCAGTGGAGTACCTAAGACAAGTCACAATACATTTTAGAGGAATTATTTATTTGTCTACTGTTAGTAGAACTGCCTGTTTGTTACTCTTTTGATGTTGCATTAAACTTTGTTGCAGTTGTAATACGAGACTGTAAGCAATTATACAATTTCTATGAAAAAATCCGTTAAGTAATGAAGTTTAAGAATCATCATATCTGAAAAGTTTCAAGTTTGTTATTATTATTTGACGTTCTGTTTAGACTAATAATGCTATTGTTTTTTTCGAGTTCAGAAGGAAAGCTTTGACAAAAACTTTTCATTGGTAAAACCTATGCCATATTTGAGCATAAAATGCAGTTTAATAGACCGGCATTCCATTGAAAAATTTTAATATTAGAGATGAATATACTTTTGTAATCGAGAAAAATAAATTATATACAAGTATTTACAACAATTTATATAACTTGACTTGTGCCTTGAAATAACAACAAAATTAATGACATCGACATCCCACGGTAATGGGATGTAGATGCACGTGTCCTCGCAGAAGTGCACTGATATCAGGCGAAGCGACTCGTAGCATAACAAATAAGAGAGACTCGCAGTGAAGCGCAGAGGAAGGCTTTGCAAAAATGAAAAGAGGCAGTTAGCTTCCCAACTTCTGACCACTGGACGATTAGTCTGGCGCATGAGCAGTACGTCAGGCGCCGGCTTAACAGCATCTTTTACCGTAGTTACTAACCGGGCATGAGCATATTGGCAACTACCTGCACAAAGTCACTGATCAGCAGAAAAAACCGTAATATCAAAACTATAACGGTCACGACGATTCTGCAATAGTTTTGAGTTTCTTCACTGGAACCTTTTCCAAAATATTTCCCATCTAAGCTAACATCCTAAGCTAACATCCGACGCCTCATTGCGGAAGTGGCAAGTTAAGTTATGGGAGTTTGGACTTAGTTTAAATAAACTAATATTTAGATATCAACATTTACTGCCCATAACCATATTGAGAAATTCTATATAATATCTAGGGTGAGTTTACCTTAATTCGATAAGCTTTCTTTTTTGCGCCACAGGTGAGGTTTCCGCAGACTGCAGATTTCGTGTATAGTGCTCCAACATACGGCTTGCGGCTAAACAGATGTACATTTCATTATAATAGGTCACTATTCACATATTTCTAATGACAAAACCAAACAGTTGAGAACAGGTTGTAACTAAAAATCAGCGATTTGCTCATGTCTCATGAAGAAACGCTGAATTATGGCCTTTTTACTACAGCACACACGCACGATATTCTGATCTGCCAGACAGGAATGTAATTGTACGTGTGTTATGATTTTGTGTTTTATTTTTGTTATTTCACTTACAATTAAACATGTATATATGTATAAATATCTATTATATATAAATATCGGTACAAAACTCCTTCTTTGTTAGTATTTCATTTAGTGTGTGCGTGCGTGCGTGTGTATCATCAAATATAGAATCAATATCAGTTTATGGATTGCACACATTTTATATCACGCATCACTGCAGGAAAAAGACACCCTTATCCTCTAGCAACTAAGTGATTAACCGCCATAAGCGCAAAGTAACAGCCATCGATAACGACAATTATTAACGGTTTTCTTTAGAAAGTCAGATGATTAATTCAATTCAATAAGCCAATAAACCAAATAAGATAGAAGCCAGAGGATGTCCACAAGGTAGCGTACTATCTTCGCTGCTCTGGAACCTGGTCATAAATAAACTTATAAGACTACTCAACATTTAGTCCTTTTATATTATAGCAAATGACATAGCAATGCTCAGTATAGGCCTCGGAGTAGACACGGTCTGTTATACCATGTAAGTAGCAGTCAAGGTTCTAGAAGGTTGTTGCAGATAACACAATTTATCTGTGAACCCCACAAAAACAGAGTTTCTAATATTCACTAATAATCTGAATACTAGTAAACAAAAGTCACCTAAGCTACCAATCCAATACCAATCTAACACTCACGAATGAAGTAATTTTATTTATAATTTATATAGGATATTAATGTAGAGGAAACACTTGATAGTTAGCTGAACTGAAATAACCACATCGAGCAGAAAATTATGTATAGCCTAGCCTAGCATACCCCTATGGCAATAAAAATAATGTTGTAGCTATATTACGGTAATTTACGGAGCATTAATATGGTGGCCAAAACAAATCGACTTGTGCAAAGAAACTGAAGCTTCCGCTATGTCATTACAGGGTGCATGAGGACAACATCTACACCCGCTATGGAATTATTGTTGAACATCACCCCTTTACATTGCACGTCTAACAAAAAGTAGCGATGACCGCATTGAGACTGGAATAATTAAACCCTTATCAACTTTCCTTACTATCAACCTTATCAACGTTTTAACGAACAGATGGATAGATACACCATTGGTGAAGGTAGTTTGCGACAGGAGTAAACGTGTCCACATCTTTAATAAAGATCTTCTCAGAAGACATTATCATCTCATACACATATCTAAGCCACTAAGCAAGTACAACGTCATTTTAGCAGCATGGGCTACTTCTAGCAACCAAAGCCATTACAGCTAGGAAAGTAATTAACGCTAACTTGATCATACACTCTTTTTTTTTTTTTTTTTTTTTTTTTTTTTTGTTTCCCTGAGGAAAATGCATTAAATTGCATACCCCGGCTGTGGCGAGCCGGGGTTATGTGGGGCTCTCCTCCCCAGAAGGGGAGGCTACCCACTAAAAACCTCAGGGATGGCCTTCCTCAGGCATGTAGGGAGCCCCCGGGAACAGAAAGCTTCTTCCGGGAACCCCCAGCCTCCGCTCCCCCGTCGACACAGGGGAGCCCTCCTCGGGGGAGGCTTACTACCTCCGGTCTCTCCACCGACGACGCCCCCCGGCCACGGAAGGGGCGTGGTCATCCCGGGTCGCCGTAGCAGTCGCGACTTACTCGCGCCCGCCGGCGACCCGCGGCGGCGCCGCAGCTGTGCTACCGAGCCCGGCGCCGCCTTCTTCGAGCGGGATCGGCCAGGATGTCGAATGGGGGGGAGCGTCCCAGAACCGTCGCCGCCTCGTACGAGATTGTACGGTAGCCTCGCACGATCCGTATGGCCATTATCCGCTGCAGGCTCCGTAGCAGAGCTCTGCAGCGGGGGGACCTCGCGCAGTCTTGCGACCACACGGGAGCCCCGTACATGGCCACGGATCGCACGACGCCCTCGTACAGGCGGCGAACTCCATCCCTCGTCCACCGAGATTGGCAGCAGGCGATGCAATGGCCCGCCACCCTTTTGGCTCGGGGGACCAACCGCACGAAATGCTCCTCGAAGCTCCAGCGGCGGTCCAAGGTGAGGCCCAGGTACTTGATGTACGGCCCACCGGGACCACCGCGTACCACCCGGATCCGGCAGCTGGGTGGTTCCCGGCGCCTCGAAGCCGTGGAACCATAGCGCCTCGGTTTTGTGAGGCGCTATTTCTAAACCCAGCCGGTGGATCGCCGCACGACACATGCCACCCCAAGCTCGGCAAGCGTAAGCACCGGCCCGAAGTCGCCCCAGTCGTAACGACGAGAGTGTCCTCAGCGTAGCAGACGACACTCACGCCGTCAGGAAGGCTGGTGCGAAGGACCGCGTCGTATAGGTTCCATAGCAGGGGTCCCAACACCGACCCCTGCGGAACGCCGCATTCGACCCTCCTCAACGTTTCCATCCCGTCCCGTGATCATACACTCTAATAGCAAATTGATACTCCATGTACTGATAGGTACAGGCAACGCATCGAGTCTGATACGTGGTACCATACTCAAGCTTAAACAAAGCAAAGTATGCAAAATAACATCATAATTCACTGAATAACGGGTGCGAAGGGCAACGATAGAGCAGATGATCTTGCTCGTAAAGGGCGAACATCACACCCATAGGTGGCCCTACTGATAGTCCCAATACCGCAAAGTTGGTTCTAAGGTAAAATATGCAACCGCAGAATCTACTTAAACAATAGTGGAACAACTACTATACATATACAGACTAATATACATAAACTAATGTACGAGGCTTATACAGCTGAACAGATTAGGCTGGAATCATCCTAATAATAGGGACAACTGTAGTAAGAATCCAATGCAAGTCAAGCGCATAGTAGTCGAATTGTTGATATTGCCCGCACGACAAGAAGAGATGTTTATAAGAACTTTAACACAAAAAAATAAATTTTCAAAACCGCCACTTAAACAAGATAAATGAGCATAAACTTGCTGTTCGAATGTTCTGGTTTCAAAAATTAAGAGGTTTGTTAAATGAACTTTTTATAACACATTTCCAGAAAGTGGATGTTTTGACCTTTGGCCTTCCAGCATTTTAAAATACTATATTCCTTCTGATATTTCTTCTTTTTTCCAATTTCATTTCTTCTTTTATTCTATTTCTTCTTTTAAATTCCATAATATTTACAACATCATAATATAGGTAAATACAATAGGTGTAATACAATACATGTATTACATGTATTGTATTTACCTGTATTATGATGTTGTAAATATCATGGAATTTAAAAGAAGAACTAGAAAAATAGATCTTAAGAATGTCTTGCCTGTTCTTCTCGTGAAGGCTCTCTGCCAATTTATACATGGACTTTATATGTAAGTAATTATTATGTAAGGGCTTAAACTTTTTCTGTCCTCTCAATTTTATATTTCTTTAAAAATAAGTATTAACATACTTATTTTTAAAGTCCCTATGTTGAATAAAGATTATTTTGAATTTGATTTTATAGCTAAACTATTTCAATTAGGGATAGTCGATTCTGTACGTACCTATTAAGTATTGGCGTGCTGGGTCTGTTTGAGAATGGCCAATGCAGCAAAAAAAAAAGAGCCTCTTAAAGTTGTTACAGGTAATGAAACTTGTATGTAATAAAACGCGTTAAAATGAGATCGATATTAAGATGCAATATTTGACAGTAGAGTTGAGTCGTTCATGAATGAATGCTTCAATTGCACTAGTCCACTTCGCAATTATATCTCCTTCACTCATTCATTCTGGTCCCAACTAGTTCAGTAGTTCATTTAGTTCATTAGTTCCCAAAACACTTTTTTCACTGAAGGAGAGTAAAGCGAACGGATAGATTACAAACATAGCGAGCGAGAGCGAGACAGTTGATTGGCTTGGCATCCTGTGGGTCAATTCCACTAACAAAATGAACCGAACCACGCCGCTTATCCAATCCGAACGCTAGAATATCACGTCATCTAACAATCTATGCAATTCTATTGGTTAAAAGTAATGGTTCGGCTGTGATTTGTTTGTGGAATACAGGAACTAGAATTACCGGCCGGTCGGAGTCTACCTGCACACAATTTCATGTCTTATAGCGCAAACATTATGTTTAGTTTTACTTGAATAATTAGTTGAAGGAATAATTCGTTTATGAATAATTTCATATTCTTTGCTTAAGTTCTAGTCTGCATGTGCATCATATATACGAGTGTTAATCTAAATTCATATGTAATATCTGAAAAATAGTGTAAAAATTTCAATAGATTTTAGTAATTTTTAATTACTCCTGCATTATGTATCATACATGTGTTTAGTTATGCAGTCAAATTGACATAACGTCTCATACCTACTTAAAAGAACTACGATACAGATGGACTAATTGGACTATACGAATGAAGTGACGTAAATGAACTAAGCAATAAGGTGACTCAAATGGACTACTGAAGTACTGAGCCATGTGAACTAGAAGAACTAAATGAGTGATATACTTCATCTAGTTCAGTTGAAGTATATCATTCTTTACACTTCAGTGAATTATTTTGCGCACCTCTATTTGACAGAAATAAACTCACAGATAAGTTAAACTTATCTTAATCAACCATAGATTTATTATACACTAACATATAAATTGCCATATAAGTATGACATTTACAAATGAATAGCCATATGCCACAAACTTTGAGATAGTTTACTTGTGTTCTACGACTATTTTATAATAATAAATAAATACATTTATTTATTATTATAAAATAGTTGTAGAACACAAGTAAACTATTGAAAATTGCTTAGTCGACTGAAAATTGTTTACTCAACTGATAATTAAGCACTCGCCTACGGCTCTTGCTCAACATCAGTCTCGTGCGTAAATATTATTTTAACTCACTGGTATTCTAATGCACTATATATATAACATAGGAACACAAAGTATCGATAAGTCTACCGTAATTGTGCAGTACGCGTCACATATAAATTCGCAACACTCGTACATTAGCGACATTACAGGTACATTTTCGATCTCATCGGCCTCGATGTATTGCCAATCTTGTGTATAATAAATCTATGATATTAACCCTATTTCACATTGATTTATAGGAGTCTTTAATACCAGACACATATGGTATTACAAAGTAAGCTAAAGTCATAATTAACATGATGATGAACGTGTTTTAAAGCTATATCAATCTATTTTGTAACTATAAGAGTACTAATTCTTTTACCCACTAAGTCACATAATTAGTTCATCTTATAAATATGAATTTATGTTTTTCATTGTCTAGTATCACTATCTTTTTTTTTGTTGTTTATTTTTTTTTATGTTGCAAGTATTTTTTTGTTTATTTTTAATTTCTTTAGTAATAATATAAATAAATAATTTCTACAAATATTTCTTAAATTACTTTTATATTGTGTCAAGCTCATTTGTTATATTATATTCATGAATTTACTTTCACCACTTCAACAATATTAGTAAGACATTTTATAAATTAGATTAATAAAAGGCGATGTTAACAAAAACTACGAGGTAATTTCATTATTGTCATCACAACAGTACAATGATATGTGTAATCTTATTTTTTGTTTTTTAAATATGTTACTCACGAGATGAAGGTTGAGTTGCAGTTGAACGACCAGTCACTGCTGCTACGGGCACCTTAGTAACAGCAGATGCTGCACTGTGCAATACCTTGTCCCGAGCCGTATTTTCGTGTACTTGCTTAGCATGCCTGTAACAACAGTAGGTAATGGTGATGCTTGATGTTAAAAGGACTTGTATCGAGCAAACATTTAAATCTCTGAGATAGTTATGGTAAATCTCTGCAATAATTAAAAGAA
Source organism: Scirpophaga incertulas (assembly GCA_036419045.1). Classification (NCBI taxonomy): domain Eukaryota; kingdom Metazoa; phylum Arthropoda; class Insecta; order Lepidoptera; family Crambidae; genus Scirpophaga; species Scirpophaga incertulas. The sequence goes on along the minus strand of CM071629.1, from coordinate 25,789,020 downwards.
CATAACTGTTTACCAAATATCTAGAAATTATTTTATTTTCAGAATATAAAATTTACATAAAATCTAGCTTAATAACTAAAATTTTCAAAAAATAAGAACTGGTATTAAACAAGGGACGATTGTGTATATTACTTCTTTGAAGTATTTTCATATCTATTTTGTTATTTAAATGATTACATTCCAAAATTAACTCACTAATATATTAGCTTAACATTTGTAAAACAATCCCACATCTGCTAACCATATAGGCACTTAGCTTCATCAACATCAAGTGGCGAGATATGGACAGAGCAGTCGGAGCATACAACCAAAAATACATCAAAATAGAAAACCTCCTCCTTCATATGTTAAAAATGGTGTTAAAAATATTTTTCTGGGAGGTAAATGGTTACGAAAACTATATTATCCATGCAAACTACTTTAAAAAGACTAGATATTAATAGAAATTATTAACACTATTAAGAATTTGACATCCCATACCAGGTCAAAGAAATAAACCACTTTACCATACCGCAAAATCGCAATGACATCTCCCATTCTAGTGATGCCCATGTCCCTTAGGTACTCCTTGTTGAGATCCAGTAGCATATCCTTTTGTATTCGATTTTCAGTGAAGGTTAGAGCATATGTAGCAGCTACATCCGCTGGTATCCCAGCTGTCGAAAAAAAGTTTACCCACATTCCTGGAATGAATGGAATAAAATCATATTTTATTAGGAAATTGATCTTATGTTCATTGGGAGTTTTAAAATGAATGGAAATATTTATTTAGTATTCTACATTATACATAATGATAATACATAATACAAACACCAAATAGGTACAGTATTTCGTCTCGACACTCAAGATATGTCCAAACACTGATTTTCTGCAGGAACATTGCAACAAAGACTAGCTCTTTACAAACATAATACAGCTAAGTATGAAACATATATTCTGGCAGAAGAGTTTTCACTCAAACGACTTTGACTTACTTTGATTGAAAACGTCTCTACTACCAGTGTCTGTTTACTTCGACAAGAAGTACAATATCCAGCTTCGTGATGACTGAAAGGAAGGTCTCAACATAAAAGATCTAAGAATCTTCACAGACGGATCCAAAACAGTTTCGGGATCAGGCTGAATGCGTGGGAATCATTACCGCCGACAAAGAAATACTGAGAAGGAACATAAAAGGACAACACATAAGAATCCTAACGGACAGCAAATCTGTATTACAATCACTGTCAAACAACCAATGCTCCTCTACATTAATCCACGAATGTCACCACGTCTTGATGATGGCAGGGAAGGATAACCTCATCACCCTACAATGGATAAAAGGTCACAGTAACTCGTGCAACGACAAAGCGGACGAGTTAGCTCGAAGAGGATCAGGAATGAAGGTCTACGGACCAGAACCAATAGTGCCTCTCCCCAAACAATGGTCTAAAAACCAAATAAGACACAAAACTAAACAACTCCATAGCGAGACCTGGAGAAACACTGAAGACTGCAAGCAAACAAAGGTTTCAGTACCAGAAATAAACACAAAACTGTCAAAGAACATCCTTAAACTAAACAGGAAACAACTCAATCAGATAACCGCGGCAATAACTGACCACGGACCTTTTAACAAACACCTCTTCAACTTAGGTTTCACTGACAGCCCCATGTGCAGAGCATGCATGGAGGCAGAAGAAACGGCTGCACATGTGATCATGGAGTGTCCAGGTGTGGCGGACTACCGGGTAAGACATCTCGGACAGCCGAGCTCACTGCCGGAGGTTTTCGGTAAGTTAAAAAACCTATTGAAATTTCTGAACGAGCTAAGCTGGCGAGAATAGCAACATCATTCCCACACACGCAAAATAGGCGCTTAGACGTCGAGTTGCGGAAACCGGCCCGTTTTACCTTATACCTTTTACCAGTGTCTGGAACTGGGTTTAATGAAGGGCTTAAGGGGTAGCGCAGGTCACAAAGATCTACCCTAAGCAAGGCAGGTGGATTATCCTTCTCGCGCTTGCTGCCTGTTATTGGCCAAATACCTTCTGTAATTGGCACAATAAAAACCTCCAACCAAACAAAAATATATTACGGTACCACACTAGTCTTGGGCAAGCTGGTGTGAGTTATATCTTCTCGCCATATAAGTCCACACGGTTTACCGTGAACACACCAAAGAGGACGTACATACCACCCCAGGGAGATACCACCGATGGTTTGGAGTCCCTCACCAAGACTAGCTTGGGGACAAAAAGTGCTCTGGATCAGATTTATCAAACCTAGACCTATCTGTCCTAGTAACGGCCATCCAAGCCTTTGCAAAAGGAGCCTAAAGCTGCAACCCACACCAACAATGCGCGGGGGCCAAAGAGGCAATCGGAACTCAATAGGTGCATGAAAAGGGAAACCCTGCAGTACAAAACCAGCACAGTGTTTGTACCGCTGTAGAGTAAACACAGCGCGAACCTGTAGAAATAAAGGGGCCGTCACATCCACAACCACCACCTCCTCCAGCAACATCTTCAACATATTGACGATAGAAGCCTGGAGACTGTACTGCCTCCTATGTACTCAAGCATGCAGGCTCCATCGTTCCGCAGTTGACCCTTTCTTTTAGATGAGGTCCTTGAAAAATGGTGTAAGAACGCGAATGCACTCAGTTGATTGAAAAAAAGAGGTGAAAACGATCCAGTAGTAATCCTATTCAATTAGCTTGGGCTGCAATTGTTGGCTACAGAATAAAAATTAAACCATAGTTAAGATCTAATTGACAAAACAGTACAAAAATTAAATTTACTAAAACTATAAAAACTTCATAACTAGCCAGTCTGCAACAGTCATTAAACGCTTTGTTGGCAAATAGTGTCAATGTTTGATAATACTAATCTTTAATTAATTAATTTAAAAATTGGCTTAATTTATCTATAAAACTTCAGTCAAATCTAGATAGAGTTGCAGATCTAACTTACTGCCAAGTAGAGATATTTAATATTTGCAGATTGTCTGCATATAAATGATGCTGGCAACCTAACATACTAAATCTGACATGTAAATAATTAATAACAGAGGTTCGAGTAAAGACGCTTGTGGCACTTCTCTATCCACAGATGAAATAAAAGTACTATTTACAACCATCCACATAAGTAACTTTTACTATTTGTATTCAACCAGATATTTAACTAGAATACTAAAACTAACTAGAAAAAAATAATCTCAAAGCAGCATCATCAAAAACATAAAACTCAAATTTAGACAGTAGTAATAACACATTAATACAAGAAAACAAGAATACTCTTGTGCACTTGTATATAAAAAAGATATGTGCGGCCAATGTACATTGTATCGTCAAGCTGATGGTGAAAGAAAAGAGCAACTCCAAGAAGCTTACACAGAGCACATTAGAAATAAGGAATGTGTGTGTGAACTAAATAAAATAGAAATCGATTCTACGACTACTGTTGTCGCTATTTATGATCTAAAAAAAGTACTGACGATTCCTCAATCAGAGGTAGGAATCTTTCATTACAAGCGAAAGTATCCTATATATAACTTAACGATTTACAACTTATTAAGTGGAAGAGGTTCTATGGCACTTTGTCCAAAAAGTATGGAGTTAACATAATACATAGGTACTTTGAAACTGGCCGTAGCCAGTCTGAAGGAGATTCGATGCATTCTCTTATAGAACGCGCAAAAAAGAACCACACGATTTATACTCCTGATCAAATCTATGGCATAATTATGGACGCCAAGATCAATGGTGAAAATTTTCATCTTAAAGAAATGGAACAACATAATTTTTATTCGATTTAAAAGAATTAATGGACAAAAGACAATGGTTGCGGGCAGACGAAACTATTATAATAAAAGTTATGTGGACAAAGATTCACGAAATAATGATTACTCAAGCGCATCCAGATAGTATTAATTTAAAGTATAACTTTGATGATGAGTATGTCTTTAAATACTGCAACAAACTCCAGATCTTCAAGAGGAAGACCCAAAAGGACGCCAGTGACTGATGTTTCAGATAAATTGAGAAATCTGTACAGAGAGCCAATTGCCTTACCGAAACGACTTTACAATGATTTGATGAGTCTTTGCAAAACTGAAGCAATCCCGAAATATTATCATAATTTTTATAACAATTTGCATTGTGTTGGGAACTCTGAAGAAGAACTCGATATTGAAAGCGAAGATTCAAATTAAAGTAGCATAATATTTTTTTCCCTTTTTAAGGTTTTCACCATTTTAATTTTGTTTCCAAAGTGTATTCTCATTAAGAAAAATATGTGATTTTATGCAAATTAAGATAGCATAAAAGTATTTTTTTTTGTATTTATTTCCAATGTTTATTAATTAGTAAAAAGTATGTGATTTTATTTAAATTAAAATAGCATAGTATTTTAAATTTTTTAACGTTGTTGTTTTTTTTCGAAAACTTATTCATTAATAGAAATTATGTGATTTTATTTAAATTAAGGTAGCATAGCATTTTTTATTTTTAAGGGTTTTTATATGTGTGATTCCAAAGATTAATTTGAAAAGTATTTTTATTCAAAATATTAAACCTGTTTACGAAGTAGACACCATAGTTCAACAATGGCGTCAGTCCGTTTCAGTTGGGGTTCACAGACGAAGAGATTCATTTAAAATTTAATTAAACATAAATTAGGTATTAGTAACATTATAAAAATATATAAATTTTATAAAATGCTGTCTAAAATGGTTAAAAAAATACATTATAAGTTCAGTCTGTTACAATGGTTACATAAAAATATGTATCATTGATAGGATTCTAAAATAGCGATTAGTGGATGATACAGTCAAGATTTGGCCATAAAATGTCCCTGAAGAAGGTGGTAATCGGAGGGTACGCTGGAGATCTAAAGTGAAAATTACGCCATATTATGTTCTTACATTATTGAATCTCATTGGTCGGTGTGTTTATAAAGTTATTAACGATGTTGCATTAGAAGCAGCATCGTCTATAAATTGTATTATACATTTTTTCAATTATTTTATTAAATATTTATATAATTACAATTATTTTTAAAGGTTAAATTGGTAAAAAAAAATGGCTTCCCCTTGACATTTTGAATGCATGTTTTGGTTCACTGTACGCTGCACTATAAAGAAATTAGCTTCTTTTATTTCTCCTGTAAAGTTAGATTTTTGATATTACCGCTTTATTGCCCGGGGCCAGCGATATATTAATCATAACACACAGATATGGAAAGTCTTGAAATGGGCATACTAACCAAACCTCCAAATTACAGTTGGATTGAGAAGTGTTCACAAAATTCAAAAACCAGTGATTTTACAATCAAATTCTAAAGAATGCTGCTGTATCATAATTAACGCATATAATAGGCACATTTACGACATTCTGACAGGTTACAAATCCTGCATTTATCAATACAAACAAAACAAAGCCGTTGCAAATTGGACTGTTTCAAAACCGAACCAATGCCTACTAAAGGGCCAAAACCTAAAGTTAAATTTTGTTTGCTAATTTCTTGTCTTTGATGGAATATCTGGTATTCTAATACAAAATTACAGCAGTATTAATACCAAATGTAATTTATGAGCTTTTCACTATAACTAACAACAAATAACCAACTACTTGAGTAGGAAACTTTGTATAGAAGCTGTAGAGTGGTACTGAAAAGACGAATAAAAATATAAAAATTACGAAATAATAATAAATACGTAATAATTTGTTAGTTTCTCAAATCTTTTTAAGTGCTCCACGTATTTAAGCGTAGTAACGATTTGTATATTAACATAGCATATTATGAGACTTACCGAAAGGAAAATTAGATTATTATCACATTATGTCCCATGATAGAACAACAGTAGTATAGGGGTAAATAATAAAGCAAAAATCAAGACAAGAGAATTATGCAAGACGCAAACAATAAATAAGAAAAATTAAGTTATTACCAGTTATATTGGAATCCATTTTAGACAACTTATTCGATTACGTACAATTTTGATGTACTTTTAAAAAGAGTTAACATTTGCTATCTATAGTAGTCATAGGAGAATTCTAATAACTTTCAGAATTACAAAAAACACAAATTTTAGAATTCTTACTTTTATTCCACTTCTATTCACATTCTATTTTTAAACCTATACACAGACTATATAGTTAGAGTAGAGATCCTTTTTTTTTCTTCAGGAGAGGAGGCTGAGGATCCTCATGGATACCACCGCAACGGCAAATGCTACGGTGATTATGTCGGGCTCCTGGCGAATCAAGGCGGCTCGACTCGACAAACCTACCGACTAAATTCAGCCTAAGCCTTTGGTCCTAATGACCCTGAATGATGGCTTAACGTGACAGAGAGCCGCACCTCAGGAGAGGCACGGTTAGCGCTGCCCTATGGAGAGGGCATATGTGCTAGAAGAGGCACGGTATACCAAAGTGGCTCCGGCCTATATTGACGGGAACCTACACGTGGCTAAGCAGAAGGCTGCCGATTAGGAGATGACAAGGGAGGTGACAGCTCGGACGCTGCCGCTTGCAGGTCTAGAAGGTCCTGTGTTAATTGATTTAAATTATCAAAAGAGATTTTGGCAGCGATGAATCGTTTGATATCGCCGCCAGTCAACACTGCCGACATTGCGGCCGCCTTTTAAAAAACACCGCCGTCGCTATATAAAGACCAAACACTGTTTTCACGATGAACTCCTTACCAGAACACCGCACGGCTAGCTCACATTTTATAACCGTAATGAAATAAGTAATAATAAAGAGAGGCCGCAATACTAATAATGAAATCATTGTTTAAAATACTAACCACATATTTATTTTAAATAACTGAAATATAAAAACAAACTTTCTTAAACATTTCCTTTTTCTAATTCTTACACAATGACAAGCATATATTAAAATTTACAATTATTTCTTTTTCTTATTTTCCATAAATCGTCATGGATGATATAATTATAGAGGAACATTGTACATCAACAAAATCGTAATAATCCCAGTGCTTTTTAACTGCAAAAATACCCCCAAAAGTTCTAAAACAATTCTATACTTTTTAATTGAATCGTCTTACCCAGATGATAGTGATGATGATTTATCGAGTACTCCGAGTTTAAATCAATCAATTAGTTTATTATCAAGTGATATTACTGAAAATTATTATATTACTACAGATAATATAAATAAAACATTTTGATTAATATCAACTTAAAGAAAAACACTTGTTTATTTTTTGTCACTGAGTTGGTATCCATTGCACGCATGTAACACTTATCTTTTGGTATAATAAATGATACCTAAGCTAAGAGGAATAAATATGATAAGAATTAAGTTTTATTAAAAATGTAAATAAGGTCTAAGTAAATGTGAGGGTCGTGGTTCGCACACTGATTTAGGTCCTGTTATTCTCACAAAAAAAACCACTATCCTGGCCAGCCGTAGTCTAGCAGAACGTGCCGACGTTCTTCAATAGGCACAGCTGTCGCGAAATCCGCGATGGATGTAAATATTGTAAATAGCAACACTTAAGTCCATAAATAAATGAGAGGAGACCGAATGCACTGTCTATGGTGAGGGAAAAAAAAATCCTATTGTAAGTTAACGGCGGCGATCAAGTTAAGCACTTGCTTAATTCTCGGAGAACAAAGTTGAGACCAGCGTTAGCGGCTCCGGCCCGAGTATTCCAGTATCCCTTTAATGAACACAAGCTAAGTATTTAGAGTAATTGGCATTTGAATTTAGTAACAAAATTACATACATAAAGTTATACAACGAGGTGTTAAAATGGTTACTTTAGATACAGCCCCCTTGGGCTGATTCTCGGCGTACGAGAATGGTATGTACACAGAACACAGAAAGAGGTTCTGTGTTCTGTGGGTATGTAGGTACAGCTTAGCTCATGGCAATAAGGGCCTCTAATAATAAAAGTAGAGTTGAACGGTCTTGGTGAAGACTGTGTCATAAGTATTTGGCGAGCTAAATGTCCCAGTGTGGCGAGCCCCACCAGAATTAGGACAGTTCCAGTGGTTGGCGTGCCCCACCATTAGGAAGTAGAGTTGAACGGTCTTGGTGAAGACTGTGTCATAAGTATTTGGCGAGCTAAATGTCCCAGTGTGGCGAGCCCCACCAGAATTAGAACAGTTCCAGTGGTTGGCGTGCTCCACCATCTGGAAGTAGAGTAGAATGGTCTTGGTGAAGACTGTACCATAAGTGTTTGGCTAAGTAAATGTTGTCCCAGTGTGGCGAGCCCCACTAGAATTAGGACAGTCCCAGAATTATATAATACAGCAGTAAATAAGAATAGATATAACTATACTCACTACCGCCTTAGGAACAACTCCAATAGGTGACTAATATGTTACATACTTAGTGATTCAAGAAGAATCAGTGTATTAATTTCTGTACAGGTTTTGGAGTAATGTATGGCCTCCCCTGCTAGTGGTAACCGAGGAGTGCTTGATCAATGGCCCTGTCTAGGAAGTCGTGATACGACTTCCTAGACAGGGCCATTGATTGGTAAGGATAATCACATTTACTCATTGTCAGGATCCTTTGGTTGTTCTCACTATGCTCCTTGTGTTCATCAATTAGATTACAATAAATAAGTTATGCGAAGCAGATAATTTACTGGGTTATATTTAGGGAACTCAGGTCAGGTTCGTACTGAAGGGATCTTAAGGATTCTATTACTAAAAATCATAATTAAGTATGTGCTAATTCTACCCCTGTTGGTATAACGGCAGCTTTACAGCGGCAAAGAAAGCAGTGAGATAGTAGTCTTTTTTGTAGTTTTTGCACCTTACAGGGTGCAAAATCCAGCAGTGGGTAAGAAAATACCAGACATTTCAGCTTGAGTTCAATCGCTTATGTCTGACTACCGATATACACTTGTCTAACACCAACTACGTAAAGCTCCGATATAGCGGTAATAGGCAGCAATGGAGAAGAGGCAGTCCAGGCAGAATAATAACAATTATTTTGATATAATTATAATATCTAACTACTACAATGATACTATAATCAAACAATAAAAAATATTTTTTCACAAAGATAGTAGGCAGATAATAAAACTATTATGCACTATTGAAATGAATTAACTAAGTAAATACACGTCTATCTAAAGTACTCGAAATAAAATAATTTTTCTAAATCGATGTTTTACGTCAGTACAATGTTAGTACGCCATGACAACCGTGAAATGTCAATATGAACCTATTCAATTTGTTGGACTATAATTTTAGAGATTTTTATAACAAGTCTGGATCATTTCAATTTAGCAACGGGGCAAAATTGGAACAACACGATTTCAGTAATAATAATTGTATAATATTCGAAGAAATAGTGCGAATTAATAGTGTTGGTATACACTCTGTAATTCTTCAATGAAAATAAATTAATAAGCTAATTTTAATTTCCTACTAGAAGAGAAATAAAAGTATCCCCATAAAACAAAATATAATTAAAATCAAATTTTCTTTATTTCAACTATTTATATAAAATAAAAAAATAAACATAAGCATGTAGTCAGTAGCCTTCGTCACTGATTGTGATGGTATATTCAGGATATGCGTCCTTCACAACTTTGGCAGTCACGTCATGATCTGCTTTGCCATAACCTTGTGAATATCCATAGATATGAATTTTCTTACTGTCTGGATCATGTGATATTCTTCCACCGCCTAATACTTCACAGTCAAAGGCACTTAATTCTTCTTGTACCTATAAGTCATAGAAATGTTAATATAAAAATATAATATAAATCCATAAAATCCATTCTTACGAAGGGCGATCAAAGTAATGATAAACGGATATTTCTAAATATAATAAAATACTGAAAAAATATTTGTTCAACTCCCTGGTCCTGCACAAGTTCCCGGACAAAAAATGGTATAAATAGGACGTCATTTTTAAAAGTTACATTCATTTGAATACGAGCAGTCGGAGTGATAATAACATCAAAATGGAGAAACAAGAAGTACGAAGCGTCATCAAATACTTCTGCTTGAAAAAAATGTCCACCAAAAGACATTCATACAGACTTGATGGAAACATTAGGGGACTCTGCGCCTCCATATTCTACAACTGCACGCTGGTGCAAGGAGTTTAAGATGGGAAGAACATCCACGGAAGACGAACACCGCGAAGGCCGCCCATCCTGTTCCCTCACTGAGGAAAACGTCAAAAAAGTTGAAGATCTGGTTTTGGCAGACCGAAGAGTGACCATTCGACATAGCTGAGAACAAAGGCATCTCATTTGGTAGCATTCAAAGGATCTTAACTACCGAGATGAACATGAGAAAGGTCTCCGCGCGTTGGATCCCGAGAATGTTAACCGACGAACAAAAGAAAAAACGACTTGACATTTCAAGGACCAATCTTGAAATGTTCCAGGCTGATCAAGAAATTTTTTTGGCTCGATTTGTGACTATGGATGAAACGTGGATTCATCATTTTGATCCCGAAACAAAACAACAGTCAATGACATGGAAAAGGCCATCCTCACCGACACCAAAGAAATTCAAAGTTTCAAGCTCTGCTGGCAAGGTTATGGCATCTGTTTTCTGAGATGCTGAGGGAATAATTATGGTTGAATACCTTGATAAGGGAGCTACAATAACAGGCTCCTACTATGCTGAACAAATTAAAAGATTGCGGGAGGCCATCAAGGAAAAAAGACGGGGTAAACTGCGCGCAAAAGTGCTGTTTCATCAAGACAATGCACCTGCACACAAAGCTGAAGTTGCAATGGCTGCCATTCAAGAAGCCGGCTTCCAGCTGGTGGAGCACCCACCCTATTCTCCAGATCTAGCCCCGAGCGACTTTTATTTGTTTCCTCGGCTCAAGGAACACCTCCGGGGCAAGAAATTTGAAGATAATGACGCAGTGATGGCCGCTGTAGAGGCATTTTGGGAGAGTCAAGATAATGAATTTTTTTTAAAGGTATTGTTGGTTTAGAAAAGAGATGGACTAAGTGTATCGAACTGTTAGGAGATTATGTAGAAAAATAAATTTAATTTTTAAGTATATAGTTATTTTAATATACCTATTCTCATTATTTTTGGATCACCCCTCGTAAGTGCATGTCAGAGTATACGAGAACAAGTCAATAAATCTTTCAATTTCCTGTTAATTGAAATAACAACACTTCAGTCAGTTAACTTTTGACAAAATTTGAACAAACTGCATTATTTAGTAATGATGGAAAAAACGTATCTTTGTTGAGATTGGATCATTTGTATCTACAAGTACAAGTACAAAAGTGCTTCATTTGCATCATTTGTATCAGTGACTGTGAACTGATTAAATCGGTTCAGTCACTGATACAAATATTCTGATATCTGATACAAATACACTGATATAAATATTGATATTGATTCATTTGTATCAGTGACTCTCAAGTCAATCGTGTAAGCGTCGCGTATCGAACGAAACCAAGATGCAATTGAGCGACGTGATCCGAAACGCTCCGACTCTGAACTACTTACTTATCTCAATCGTGCGAGTGCCGCGTGCCGATTGAAATCGAAATGCATTTGAGCGAATGATTCATTTGAAGTGCTGTTAGAGATTTGAATCAGTGAATCACTTGCAAAGAAACGACTCACTGAGTCATTTCTGTAAAGATTAACACATCTCTATTATTTAGTTGTTGTTTGACAGCCGTTGATAGCACATAAGTGCGCATTTTGAGAAAAAGTGAATATCGTGTGCTAATTAAATAAATAAATAACAAACTCGCTTTTACCCCTGAGAACTTTGGGTAGAGGACTACCGCAGGGGCCACTATTAAGTCAACAGTATATAGTGTTTATGCGGACCGGAGAGCCCCACACACGGCCGCACCTTACCAGTGCGGCGTCATGGTGCATAAGGAGCATTTCCCGTTGCAAAAAAAAGGAGTTTGAGGTCAATAATTTAACAAGCTTGAGTACTTCTTCAATTTAAATTTTACATCACATGGATAATTCAATAGATAGGTTTCTTCCACAGCGATTAAAAGCACCATAAAAAAATACAAGATGTTCACAAACTAATACTTGCACCATTGCTAAAAAATTGATCATCCCACAACTCATCTAAGAGGGAATGGAGAACACGCCACATTGACTCTTTAGATAGGACCAGGATTTAGAGCTGTCTAATATAGTTACAAATTAGTAAGTAACAGTCCCTTTTGACTTGCTTGGCACGGTTTTAAAATAATTTAAATGATTGCATAGCCTTGTTACTGTACGTTTTAAATTTACTGTGGAACATGGCCTTTTCTTTTAGAATTTTCTTCAGAGATAAGCCAAGGGAAATTATTATACAATTACAGTACATGCATGTCTCATAAAAATGTGTGGTGGAGGTAAAAATGTGTCTATATATATATATTATATATAAGCAATACTTATTATTAGGGTAAATTCCTGTTAATTGATAACAAAATTACATAAAAAGAATTGTGAAAGAACTCGTATACTTATTTAAATAGACAAGCGAACTATTTAATACACCAAAGAGAGAGAGAGAAATAAGAAAAAGTAAGAGGTCTACAATAGCCAAAGAGAAGCTTTATGACAGCCATCGGAATTAAATATAACAGCAGACAAAACAATCAAAATATATTCAATGGTATAAATTAAAGTTAGAAAACTATTAATACAGATTAGTTAAAAAAATGCACACTGACTGCACATAAACAGTGACACTAATAAAAGAAAATATTGTATATAACATGCAAAGAATGAATATATAATGCAAAAGTTAATTAAATATCGAATTTTCAATTAGTGGTACCAATAATAAGCAAAAACATTCTATAGTTCTGTAGTAATTAATTCTTATAAAAGGAAAAAAATCAACATACTTCATCATAGATATCTGAATGATAGTTGCATCTTTTGTATCCTCTGACAATAATGACTGGTTCTTCGCTGTCTTTGTTCTGGTCATGTACATTAAGTAGTATATATTTGAAAACACCTGAAGTATCAATATCTACTCTTGGTATGGCTTCTAAAGAACAGTTTGAACACATTTTATGATCCTATTTGTAAATATATTTTTTTTTTGAGATGCTTTACTGGCCTGTATTTGTAAATATCTTTTATCTTAGCCACAGATTAGTATACTATCTTAGCTCGTACAGATGTTTTTTTTTTAGTAAAAAGTTTTACGGCTTTGGTTTTTTTTTTTAAATTTTATGACCTGGTAACATAGACCTTTAAGTCATAACATATTTGGAAAATGTTCATTACTTTGGCATCACTACACTTCACTTCACTCAATTACGTCATTTAAATTGTTTGAACTGTACTTTTTAAGTAATTGTGGTGACGTTGAGTGGTGGCGGGCGGGAGGAAGAAACACACTTATATGCATTGGTAACACAGAACATTATTACTCCTAGCGGAGATTGGTAACACTGAGTTCACTTGCCAGCACAAATCTTTGAATGAGGAAACTTTGGCAATCGAAAATGGTGGATCGTTCCAGCCCTGTAATGCATTCATATAAATCTTCTACCAATAGTAATCACAGATAAAAATCATTGCAGTAACACTCTTTCTGTTCCGTGTTGCAGGTTTAGGTCGAAATATGCAATTATGAATAATAATAATCCAGATATTCGCAATAAACGTTCTATTTTATTTCTAATTATTTTTACAACGTCAATATATATTTTCAACTTATGTCATGTAATAATAACATAGAGGAAAAAAAACATGTAGTTAATAAAAGCTGACACACTCCCACCAAAAGAAAAGAAGATCGAGCTTATATCGTCGTTTGTATTTACACTAAATATCTTCTTGGCGGTTTGATGACTCTCCCGCACCGGGTAGTGGCCTTTTCCGCTATAGCTTCTTGTAACGGCTCTTCGTTTGGACCATAGCTTGATACTTCCAAGGGAAACAATCTCTGAATGGGTCTTGTTTTTATACCGTCAGCTGTTCTGACCTTCGCCACTCTACTTTTTCCATCAGGGCCTTTGAAAAGTTCTATAACTAGTCCCAACGGCCAAGTAACCCTTTTCCCTTCCGTATGTACAAGAACTATCTCATCTTCCTCTAATATCATGTCCTCCTCATTCTTTTTGGCTTTATTCACTAACATGCCCAAATATTCTTTGACAAACCTTTGCCGCAGGTTGTCTCTTAATTTTTGTAGGTAATTTAACCGTACATTAAGGCTCTATGAAACTATTATATCTATGTCCGGTACTTCTGAACTAGGTAAATTTCTCAGAAAACTTGCAGGTGTTAACGGTTGTAGCGAATCTCCTTCCGTTATATACGGTTAAAATACCATTTTATTGGTGTAACTGCTGGGTAATCTTGAACCTCCGCCCAGTCAATACTCTGCAATAAGTTATTTGCACCCACGAAATTCGTGCCATTATCGGTGTAAATAATTTGACATCTACCCTTCCGTGCAATGAATCTCCTTAACGCCATCAAGAAACAATCAGTGGAAAGAGTTTGGACTAATTCTAAATGTATCGCACGGTAAACTGCGCAAGTGAATATAATCATCCAACATTTCTCACTAGTCTTAAGTATGAATGGGCCTGCAGCATCAATGCCAGTAACTTTAAACGGAGCAGCGTTTTTAATTCTATTTAGTGGCAACGGTGCAAATTGTGCTTCTAAACCTTTTACCCTATATCGTTTGCAAATCACACATCTTGTGAATATCTTTCTTGATACTCTTCTCACGCCAGTTACCCATAGCTTGTCACGTAGATAAGAACACAAAATATTTATACCAGCGTGCTTCAAAATTTGATGTTTTTGTTCTACAAGTCTCTCAATTATAGGGTGGCTTCCAGGTAACAAAATAGGATTTTTAAAATCTTCCTCTTCTGTACTAAATGTTAAACGTGTTTTAACCCTTAAAAGCCCATCATCCCTCTTGCATACTTGTAGCATCTTTAAATTTTCCAACCTTTTTAAGTGTTCGTTTTGTATTATTTTAAATAGTACCTTCTCTGCCAGTTCAAATTCGACTACTGAAACTGATCCCGTTTTGGTAAATGTCCCTTTCTTACTATTATTAGCAAACCTTAAAATCCAGGCCACTACACGTACTATTTTTGAGTATTTTCTAAAATGTAATAATTTATTCGAAAATGGTTCAGCTGTAACATCCACTGATACAATATTTCTTTTCTTTCTTTATCAACATCTTCTTGAATTACATTAATTTGATTTGATTTTGGCCATTCGTTCTCTTCCAATTTAAGCCAAGATGGGCCTTCCCACCATTTGCTTGCAACTAACGCTTTCGCATTGCAACCACGTGACGGTAGGTCTGCTGGATTTAATGATCCGGTTATATGATGCCATTGTCTAGGGCTACTTATTGACCGAATCTCCTTTACTCTGTTCCTGACAAATACCTTCCACTAACCTGCAGTTGCGATCCAGGTAAGTGCGACTGTACTGTCTGTCCAAAAATAAATTCTGCAGTCGGTGAGTTGCAAAACATCGACCATTTCAGCATAAACCCGCGCAGAAATCAATGCAGCCATTAATTCGAGACGTGGAATCGACATATTTCTGGGCGGTGCAACTCGAGACTTCGCCTGTATAAGTTGAACGTGAACTTCACCATTAGGAGTAACAGAACGAAGATATAAACAGGTAGCATATGCTGAATTGCTCGCGTCGCTGAAGACAAGAATTGAATTTTGACAGGTCTTTAATGAGCCTAAAGAGAGTCTTCTAGGAATTCTACACTCCTCCAATAAATGTATATATTTGAGCCAGCTCAGAAATTCTTTTTCTAAGTTTTCTGACAGCGGTGCATCCCAGGTTCTACTTTCCTCGGGAAGGAGGAGGTCACCTACCGATTGACTCAGATACTCACCGGGCACGGCTGCTTCGGTGAGTATCTGTGTCGAATAGGACGGGAGGGATCGACACATTGTCACCACTGCGCATCCGACCTCGACTCGGCCCAGCACACGCTGGCGGAGTGCCCCGCGTGGGCCTCCGAGCGCCGAGTCTTGGTCGCAGAGATCGGGCGAGATCTGTCTCCGCCGGCATTGATTGCGGCAATGCTGGCAGACGAGGGAGGTTGGAGGGCTGTGGCCTCCTTCTGTGAAGCAGTGATGCTCCAGAAGGAGGCCGCCGAGCGGGGTCGAGAGATGGCCGATCCCGCTCGAAGAAGGCGGCGCCGGGCTCGGTAGCACAGCTGCGGCGCCGCCGCGGGTCGTCGGCGGGCGCGAGGAAGTCGCGACTGCTACGGCGACCCGGGATGGACCACGCCCCTTCCGTGGCCGGGGGGCGTCGTCGGTGGAGGAGACCGGGGGAGGTAGTAGCCTCCCCCGAGGAGGGCTCCCCTCTAGGCAGAGGAGCGGAGGCTGGGGGTTCCCGGAGGTGGCTAGGTGTTCCCGGGGGCTCCCTACATGCCTGAGGAAGGCCATCCCTGAGGTTTTTAGTGGGTAGGCCTCCTCCTTCTGGGGAGGAGAGCCCCACATAACCCCGGCTCGCCACAGCCGGGGTATGCAATTTAATGCATTTTACTCAGGGGAACAAAAAAAAAAAAAAAAAGGTTCTACTTTCCTTCCAAGCTCTTTGAATAAGAAGCTTAGGTATCAAAGTCGTAGGACAACTTACACCGACAGGATCGAATACTCTTTGTGTGACTGATAGCAATTCACGCTTCGTTATTTTGTCAGATAACTTTTTGAGCGAACCAACATTACAATACAACTCATCAGTAGTAGTACCCCATATCATTCCTAAAACAGACACGTTTGTGGCTTCATTTTCCTATGGATCCAATTTTACAGGAGCTATTACCCATGCTCGCAAGTCAAATTGTCCTTTGGCCATCAATATTTTTGCCTCCTTTTTAAACCGTAGAGCTTCTTCTTCAGTATCTAGGCTAAGGATACAATTATCGACGTAAAACGACTCTTTTAAAAGCTGGGCAGTTTCTTTGAGCTCTCTAGGACTACTATCGAGATGGTGTATGATAGTAGCTGCGAGCAGAAATGGATGTTGAGCATATGGTCTGATCGGAATTTATTGGTCCTTGAATTGTCCATCCTAATTTGGTTTCTAATGCTACAACGCCATTCGCAAGATGAATCATTCTATTTGTCATAATCAGTCCTGAGTAATCTGCTCCTATCAGTAACCCAATCGAGATCTTATCATCACCTGTGTCTGTCAGTTCAATATTCTTCAACTCTAACTTATTGAGTATTGAAGCTGTACTTCGAATTCGAGGAATATAACTTTTATCATTAACAAATTCATTATCATTAACAAATCATTAACAATTAACAACTTTTAACAAATTTTATCGTTGTCCAAAGCTGTCATTAATAAAGCGAAATTGCCTCTAACACCATTAACGACAAATGAATATAAAGCGTGTTTCTGTTTCTGGATTTCAACACCGCCAAACAAACTGTGCGTTAGGGTTTCGGTGCCAGTCTTGGATAAATTTAATTTGGTAGCTAAGTCCCTGCGTATGTATGATTTCTGGGCGCCTGTATCAATAAATGCCCGGACAGGCTCTCCATTAATTGTTACCATGAGAGTTTGCAACATCGTAGTCCTATTGCTATTTTCTGTACACACAGACTCAAAATTCATACTTGTAGACGGATTTGTGCTTGGAGTGCTTTGCTTAGATTCTAAAACCTCTTCCTCTTTGTTGGTGAATTTTCTAGTTTCAGGGCATATAATAGGAGCGTGTCGTTTAGTACAAATGAAACATTTTGATTTATTCTTACACCTTTTTATGTTGTGTCCTTGTCTTAAACACAAACTACAGGCCTTCTTTTCCTTTATTATATTCATTCGACTTTCCAATGACATTCGCTGCGGTTTATAGCATTCCAAGCTTCCGTGAGAACTTTGGTCACACCATATACAGGTAAAGACAGATTTGCGTTTTGATTCTGTATCGACGAGGCAAGCTGCTGTTGGCAAGAATCCTTCTTTTATAAACAAACCCTTTCGAGATATTTCAATTAGTTCTTCGCTCTCAACTTCTATCTTTAAAAAGTTTAACAATTGATTTAAAGATTCACTTTGATCTTTACTGGCGCTTCGCATCCTTTCCCAGATACGTAATAAATCGGTAGGTAGTGCAGACTCCACTAATGGATATAGCATACACGCATACTTATCACTTGCTACTCCAAAACTCTCTAATGCGCGTAACTGTGTTCTTAATTTATCGTAAAGTATTGATAACTGTATGGTGTTTACTCTTGTCTGCTCTAATAGCAGTGTGAGCAATTCTCTAAAATAAATTTCAATTAGAATTTCGTCTCTCGCGTATCTGTTCTTAAGTTGTTCTAACGCTTCCTTGTAGTGATCACCAGATGATGGAAAGCTATCTATTAACATTCGTGCAGACGAACCTGGCTCCATTGATTGAACAAGATATTAGAATTTATCATCCGTATCTATAGTTTCATCTTCATGGATCTTTCTGAACATCCCCCAAAATGCTAACCAATTCTTCGCATTGCCATCAAATTTCTTTAACTCTAGTTTAGGTAGTTGGAAATTCCGTTTAATTGCATTTGAATTAATAGAGGAACTGTCATACCTTGACTCCACATGTGACTTGGTGAATAAAAGATGTGTATCATACTTGCTCTTCAACCTAAGCCAGTCTAAACGGTAGTTTTCGGTTGTTGTCTCCTCTACTTCAATATCTTCTGCGGACATGTCTGACGCTATCAACTTTTCGTATATTGATTCATCTAAGCTAAAAAGTTTTTCAGCTTTCTCAGACAAGTATTCATAAGCGATTTTCACTTCGTCGGCTTGGAACGGTGTTGTTTCCATCTTAGTTTGAAACACATTCTTGGCCTTTGTAAAGTGTGATCTTGCAATAGTTCGACTCTTTTTCAAGATATCCATGGTCGCCAATTGTTCCGTGTTGCAGGTTTAGGTCGAAATATGCAATTATGAATAATAATAATCCAGATATTCGCAATAAACGTTCTATTTTATTTCTAATTATTTTTACAACGTCAATATATATTTTCAACTTATGTCATGTCGTAATAATAACATAGAGGAAAAAAAACATGTAGTTAATAAAAGTTGACACTTTCATTCACTTCGTTCAATACTAAATCTTTGGATCAACTTCATTCTTAAGTCGTTTTTTCAAGATAGGCCATTTTGAAACTGCTACCCTAATCTATGTTATAGATGCAGTACGGAAGTCAGCCGTCTGTCTCTTATTGGTCTGTGAACACATATACCCAAGGGGACGTATACTAATCTGTGAAGGGGACGGGGACTCAATATCAACTCTAATAGAATAGTCATTTTTGTGGTTTAATTGACCTTTTTGTGATTTTTACTAACTTGATAATTGGTAGGTAAATTATTTATTCTGTGTATTTTACGATTTTCCTTCCCTGTGCTGTAAAATGTTATTTTTAAATTTCAAGAAATAATGGCAAATTTTGCAACGGATGGGCAAATATGTATTGAGCGCAGTTTAAGGATTTCAGTATTCGACTACATAGAAGATATCAGTTCAGATTTTGATATCCCAGAGACATGCTTGTGGATAAAAAATAACAAATTTACCAAGGTATGTATGTATAATGGTTACCTGGCGCTAACCAAATATATTTGACAGCAACATGCCAAATTTAGGACATATTTTTTAGCGTAACGTATTCGTATTAATTTTATCAATCCAACCATTCTTTACGACAGTAGCAATAGTACCAGCTTTTGACGTTATAAAACAACTATTGTCATTAAAATTTTGCCCAAACTTTTTTAATATTTTAAGTAATCATTGAATGTATTCATAAAAAGAGTATTTTTGAAGCACACAGGCTGGTTTGATATTAATAAAGGTGTCCATACAGAGATGTGTAGCCTGCCCGTGGCTGTTCAATCTATGCATGGATAGCTGATTAAAAGATTGATAAATTATGATAGGATTAAGAATGAATGAGTAAACTGTTAAGTGTCACATATATCTACAAATAATATTTCATTTGGAAGTGTATTTAAAAGTCGAGGAAGTTATGGAACTATATTTGGATTATAGTAAGTGGAAACCATTGATCTTTGCCTTCCCTCATGTGAAAGAGATGTGAGTATAGGTATGTATATTATAAGTAATAGATCCTCTGGATCTTAAATTCCAGATAGGGTTAATAGCTACTTTTTCAAATAAACAATATTTACAAAAGATTCCTACAACAGTAGTCTAGTAAGTAGTCATGAAACTATATTAATAACAAAATAGTTTGATCTTGCTATTTCAACATTTGTTAATTTTCATACTTTTTGTACTGCATATTCCTTATTTATAATTATGTTTAGTTTCCTTACATTTGTTAATAAACATTTTGCTTACACATTTAGTTTTATTTGAGTTAAGTGATAAATTAATCATTAGATTGGGTGCTGTACTGCACTGCTGTTTGTGAAGCATAGGAAAATTTAAATGTAGATTGGGATATGCAAGTAGTCCCATATTGATTCAGCACAATAATTATGGATCTCCCAACACACAGTAATTTGATTAGTGTGTTAGAATTAGTTATGATCACAGAGAAATTCTGCAGAGGAATCATGTATAATAAAGTAGTAGTTGTTCGGTGCAAACATGCAACCAAACACTTATTCTTGACTAATTCAACACTGCAAGCAATTTGTAATTATTTGACAGTGCACAACAAAATCTCGGTCTCTCCGGGTGCATTCCAACATTTAACACTGTAACATTTATAATTAATAAACATAACTTTTTAACTAAAATTCTATACTTTATCCTCCACCGCAACCTTGCACCTCAAACATTTTGGTCCTTCGAGCCAGATATGAACCAGCGACCTATGGATAATAGATACCTAAAAATTGTTAAGTATTGAGAAATGTAAATTTTACAACTATTTCCACTATCTTAAGAACTAGATTTTACATAGAGTTAGAACAAAGAATTTAAATATAAATTAACATACATACCCCACCAGGAATAATTGAAACCTATACCAATTCATTAATAACTCTGGAGATATCACAGAAGATGGTAAAAAAATTGTTGTGTGAGTAAGTACATCCAAAACAGAATATAGCCAACCTATAAAAAAGAATCGAAAATCAGACGAACTCAAGAATGGACTTTAATTAGGAACAATAAAGAAAAGAATCAATACCAAAACAATTTTCGTTCATTCATATTTTAAATCTCACAAAAAACATATATCCTGAGTTAAACAATTCCATATACGAGTAGTTTGTAACAAATGTGGTGATAGTCAAAAACTTTCATGTTAAGAGAACATATGCAAAGAATAAATAAGCAATTGGTTTAGTTAGTTCCTATGAAGGTAAATCATACATATGGCATTGTTAGAGATGTTATATGAAATATTATGTAGATAAACAATATAAAATGAAATGTGATTAAGCCGAAAGAGTAACAACCAGGCTGAATGGTCTCAATAAGAAACTATCAGACTTAGCTTCCAAAGCTTAATGCTGCTAGTATATGTTTATAAAATTGTATTCTGTGCTCCACACACAGTTTTGATTGATGTGACTTAATTTCAACTTTATATAGCATTAATTAAGCACAAATTGACTCTTTGATGTTAGAAACACACCTACATTGCTTAGACAACAGTGAGTGCTTGCTGAACTTTACTTTACTGAACTTTACTTTGTATGAACTTTACAAAATAACAATAACACTCAAATTGACTATATGTTTTAGTTAGAAAACTTTTGTATGAGAAAAAAGTGCTGTTTTTAGGGGCTATCCGATAATTATTCGAATTTTCCCGTAAAACCATCCTTGAATTTGTTGAATTCTTTTTTAAAGTGTTTGTTGGAACACTTTAAAAAAAGAATTGGTGAAATAGGTCTAGGTGTTGTTGAGTTATGCGCTAACCGAACAACTGCCATACTATTTATTTGTAATATCCCTTAGAGAAAAATGAACTTTCTAATATTTGATTTCGTTTCTTAACTTGTCTACTACGGCCTGTTCAATTAACTTATACACTATTTTAATAATTGACGTCCTATAGCATTTTATTACACATGTAAACATGCAATAATAATAAGACCCACAAAATAAACAAAATTTAATTTAGAAGCTTAAAAATCGGCAATTTTCAATAAAAAAATTAAAAGTCGAATATCTCGAAATGGGTTAAGTTTAGGGTAGGGTGTTTCATAGTGAAATAAGTCACAAATGATGGGTACTCCACGCCCTTAACGGATCTAGCACGACTTTTCTTGTAACCCTGTATAAGAATACATAATCTTTGTAACAACACAATGTCTGCATGGTGTTTCAAAATATATTTATTTGTTAGATCATAATATGTAATTGTATTAAAACAATAAAATGCAATCTATGAAAGTATACTCGGGATTTTTTGCCGTGCAGTCGTTACAGTTATTCTAATAAATAAAAAAGAAAAATAATTAATAGTGATGCAAGAAAACTTGCAACACATTATTGCGCTCTAGCAAATTTTCGGAATTGGCACAGGAAAGTCTTATTTTGGTATATTTTTTAGTGTTTGCTACACAATCACTATAAGCTAAAAGCATGTAGGTATCTTACTCGAACAGTTTGTCGTGCGATATATAGGGTAGGACTTTAAAATGTATCCTTAGTATTTTGAAAGTTGAAAGTGATTGATTTGTTCTAACAATATCACTTTTGAGTGGTTATCATACAGGGACGAAACTTCCAAAATGCAAACGATTTTTATCATATTTTGACAGTTCGCCGTGATATACAGCTTTATAATGTCGTGTCTTATAGCGTTCATGCTGGACTGAATATTATTATCTGGAACATTATTCAAACTAAGCATATAATAACTTAGAAAACATAGATATTTAATCATTTTAACATAGACATAACGCATGCTTTTCTGTTTTAGGTCTGTCTGCAATTTCCTGATGACCTTTTATCCATTAGTACAAACATATATGAAGAAATTAAGAAGAGAGTCGATGTTGATTTGTATATCCTGGGTGACACATCATATGCCAGGTAAAAAAATAGTTATTAACCAATAATAATCAAAATAATTTAGACAATACGGAAATGAGATCAGATATCAAGGTTGTTTTATTGCAAAAACTTCTTTTACAGCTGTTGTGTTGATTCTACAGCCGCAATGCACGTCCAAGCAAATGCTGTTGTTCATTATGGACACACTTGTTTTACCAAAACAAACATACCCGTGTATATTGTACTTCCAAAGAAAAAGATTGACGTTGGAAAAATTGTTGAAACCATACACAAAAATCTAAAAATGGATAATAATACAAACCAGCGATGTCTATTCTACGGCGCTGAATTTGAACATGGCCGAGGTAAATGGTTTTGCATAGTCTTTGAGTGTTTTTAATTGCATAACTAAGCAAATCAAGAAACTAGAAATTATTCAGGATTAATTTGATACTTTACTTTATGACCAGTCGCCATGTATTATTTTCAGAAGCGTTGATTAAAATGTGGTTTCAGTATTATCCGAAATGCTATGTCGGTGTCATCGAAAATGAAGACACAAAAGACAAAGTCCTAGGCAGGCTAGTTAAAGATGTTTCTGGAAATGTACTACCTGTCGATGTTTTGCAAGATTGCATTTGTGTGTATGTTGGTTTACGGGGACAAACTTTGTTTAATTTTACGACTTCAGTAGCAGGTATGTTTAGCTGACGTTTTTCACTAAAGACCATTTTGTAATATTTACTACGTGATCTGCTCTGTTTTCGATTTTCATTGAACTGCTTTAATTGTTCAAGACAAAAAAGTTAACACAATTATAAATTATCAGATAAGTAGCCATGAAAAAAGAAATTCGATAGTTTGGAATTCAACATTTTTAGATTATAAGTGTGAGTAGGAGCGTCGGTGCCGCTTTGGTCTCGGCACGCTCGTCGCGGGGTTGATTCTGCTTTATATAGTGAAGGAAAACATATTGAGTGAAGTGTCTTCACTTGTGAAGTCCACACTAGGCTAGTGTGGTTGACAAAAGCATAATCATCCTAATATAGGTTAAGCTCGTGTCTTTTAGCTGGGACAGATATGAGTTATTTATGACTATTCTATTATTTACAACGTTTGTTGGCGGCCAGGCGAACTTAACCGCCGTTGGAAGTGTACATTTTTGAAAACTGTAAAATTAAAGTATAGCTTCTTTTACATACTATAGAAAATCTCTTGATATTTATCTCACCAGAAGGTAGGTGATAATAAGGTCGACCATGGAAAAGTTCCAGCTGGAATTCCTCAACAACTAAGGAAGTGGCTATATTACCTTTAACTGTCAGAATACAGCAATGCTATTATAAATGTTGGAATATTACGGCGATAAACTGAATTTAGAAATATCTTATACCTCTAAAGAAATCGTTTGGAAAAATGATGTTACACAATCTTAAAATACAGCAGTTTTAGGCTGTAGTATTTTAAAAAAGTGACATCATATAATTTGATGTGTTATTTTCACTTTCAGCCAAAGCCTGGTTTCTGGTAGACACTCTAACACATACTTTGACACACTCAGCAGAAACTACATGGTTTAAACGCCGACATTTCTTAGTCGAAAAATGTAAAGATGCAAATGTTGTTGGCATACTTGTTTGTCAACTATCTGGAAATCAAACAAAGGACATAATAACAAGAATGAAACAGTTATGTCAAATAAATGGAAAAAAAAGTTATATTGTATCTGTAGGAAAACCGAATGTTTCTAAATTAGCAAACTTCCCGGAAGTAAGTATCTAGTGTCATTAATTTCTTCATTTCTACCTAATTTATCCTATTCAATTAACAATAAATCATAGTACATTATAGTCATAATCAATTTTTATTGTTTAAAGAGCATTTTAACACTTTTAAATTCAATTTCGTTTTAGATTGACATTTATGTCATGATTGCATGCCCGGAAAATGATTTATATGATAACAGAGATTTCTACAAACCGATCGTATATCCATACGAACTTGATGTGGCTTTGAATTGCAACAGGCAGCAATATTTTACAACGCATATTCCCGATTATGACCAAATATTACCGGGAAGAAGATACTATTGTGATATTGATCATATTAAAGAAGTTACTGATGTTAGCCTTATAACAGGTAAAATAAGGGAAACATGCATACCAAATGACCGTGATAGTGGTTTGGATGTGGAAGTAAAACATAATTGGGCGCTAGAAAATATAGGACAAACATTAAAAGCCCGAACTTGGCAGGGCTTAGAACAAAAATTTGGAGAAACAGAAGCCCTGAAAGCTGTGGAAGGACGTAAAGGCATACCTTTACAATATTCAAACGAACCACAGTAGGTTAAATAATACTTAAACAATGTGGCCAGTAATTACCCAATATTTAATAAAGTCATTATAACATGAGACTATATATTAGTGTTAAAGAGGCATATTGAGGCCAAATAAGTAATTTACTTTTGTATTACTTATTAGGAATTTAAAATCTGTAAAGCATAATATAGAACTAATCTTTTGTACATGTTGTTTCATAAAGAAACAACTTCGAAACAACATAACTGTAACTACATACTGTGGTCATTATAGTAATCGACGCTATTCAATTATAAGATATGAGTGAAACAATGCTTCAAAAAGTAATGCTTTTCACACACTCCGCTACGCCTCGTATGATAAACCCACATTCGTGTTTTAATACCCCTGATTATACAACAGTTGCATAAATAACTATGACACCTCACAAAGCAATGACGTTAGGAGATATAGGCGAAATGAGTTGCTTATACTTATACTATAACATCAACTTTTAATGTTAATTTTAGATAAATAATTATCTTATCTTAATATTATTAAAAATATACTCTACAATTATTTAAAACTTCAACACCCCTCAAAAGGGACGTTGTGGATCTAAAGAAAAATTAAAACTTAAACTTAAAGTTAGTTGAAAAGAAAACAAGAAGAAATAGTTTACTAAGTTTTATTTTAAATCACAAATATGAACCGTTATTATCAAAAGAAATAAAATAAGCCAAAACTCTTCAAAATAAACATAATATACTTGTACTTCTTAAACTTTCTATATTAGTGTAGAACAAAAGAATAAAAAAAAACAAAAAGTGAACAGTATAAGAAAGTCTCCCAATCAACAATCTCAATACGACAAAATGAGAATTTTAGGTAAGTATGTTTATTTATTTTTTTATTTTAGAGTTGGTTAGAACTTAAGTCAATATTTACTTAAAATTATTTATGGACTCAGCACCACGCCCATTAATCCAAGTTACTACCTATCTAAATACTTATTTTAATCAGACTTGTGACATCACAGCGACTTAATCACCTGTATCTTAATAAATAATAATTCTTATTAACTTAATATTAGGAACTCCCTACTTTAGGGTCTTTTTTGGCGTCTGTAATATATCGTCTATAATCAAACACTATTGTGGCTAACGCATCACGATCGTTGAAACCGTGTTCTTTGAAACGCGGGTCTAAATAGGTGCATTTTTGTAAGCTGAGCAAAAATGTATTAAATTGCATACCCCGGCAGCAGAGAGTCGGCGGTTATGTAGGGCTTTCCTCCCCAGAAGGAGATCTACCCCCTAAAAACCTCGGCAATAGCCTTCCTCAGGCATGTAGGGAGCCCCCGGGAACGCTAAGCGACATTCGAGAACCCCCAGCCTCCGTCCCCAATGCAGGGGAGCCCACATCGGAGGAGGTTACAATACCTCCCCCGATCTTATCCACCGACGACGCCAGGCGCAACATTTTTTCCTTTAAGTTGATAGTTTAATAGCGTTTCTTAGATGGGGACTTTAAACAACGGGTGTGCAACGGGCTTTTGCACTTTTTGTATAGTTGGCGCTATATTTTAAACTCAGTGCATCTTGGACAACTAAATTCAGTTTATAAGCCCAACAGCCGAAATGAACCCAATCTAGTAAGTTGGCGGCACCAATCATATTTGCTGCATTGTCTGTCACAAACAAATTGACTTTATGTGTTATATTCCAGTCATCGGCAATTTTCCTCAATTCTTCTGCTAGTTTTGCACTGGTATGAGATCCTTGTAGTGCACAGCATTTAATTAAAATTGATTTGTACTCTAATGTCTCTTTGTGTATAAAATGTTCAGTTATTGCGATATAAGATACGAGATTTCTCGATTTCCAACAATCAGCGGTAATACAAATGAATTCGCAATATTCCTTTTTCTTCATATACACTGTAGGCAAAGTTTTCCTATGTGGTAACTCACAGTTTGGCTTGAGAGCTTAATTAAACTCTTTAAAACCTTGATTTCCTACGATGCTAAATGGTTGAAAATCGTTAGTTATTAACTTTAAAAGACATTTATCTAATTTTTCTTTTTTATCTGACCCTAACCGAACCGTTCTTTGTTAATTTTTTAATAGAGCTTGACATAGGTGCTAAGCGATTATTATTACCCTGCGAGTTCGTGCTCGTCGACGGCATTGGATTGTCACAAACACCACCGAAAGCGTAATTTTCTTGCCTACCACCACTGCTAGCACCAATAACAATACAACCACCACCACCATCAGAAATCACTTCTTCATTCTTATCATTGCTAGGCAAGCTATCATGCAGTGAGGCTGCGTGCACGTCCGGCTAAGCGCGCACGCCGTGGTGAAGTCTCTCTGTCTGGGGGACTGTCCAGGGGTTCTCGGACAGTTCCTCTCTTGGTCGAGCCGGCCCCGGGACACATGGCGGTCGAATCGCGAGAGCGCACCACGCCATGTGCCCCGTATGGGCCCAGAGAACTCGGGGGAGTTTTAGTGGGTAGGCTGGTCTTCCTGACCGGAGAGCCCCACACACGGCCGCGTCTTGCCAGCGCGGTGTCATGGTGCAAAAGGTCGCATTTCCCTCCCTCAAAAAAAAAGGCAAGCCATCATGCAAGCGATTATCGTTAATGTTAGGAAGCAACATGGACTCCACACGACAAAAATTCTTCAAATACGCCAACATGTTTTTTTGCGTAAATGGAGTTTTAAATTTGTTATAGTACTTTTGTACGAAAAATTGTTTTTACAATATTTACAAATTGCTTTTTTATTACTTACGTCACACGCTTCAAATTAGTTTCAAATAGGAGCAATTGTTGCACTTGTTGCTCTAATTTTCGGCATTCTGTCCAATTATTTATTTACAAAACTTATACTATCTATACACCAATACTTTTAAAACCAAGGTAAAGGACAATGCCCATATTTGTATGAGGCTCTGCCCCAGAAACGGCCAGAGTTCAGACTTGCATTGTATTTTATTTTATATAAAGGACAGGTTCAAAAGTAAATGTGGATAGTGTTACTTTTTGAATTTTGCCAATATTTTACGTATCCAGGCAACATTGCTTTTAACAATTTACTAGGCGCTGTCTCCTCTGATCACAGGATTTGCAAAATATCTTATATAAATGGAGATATAACGAAAATATATATGTATATATATATAACGCATGTAATTCTTGAGACAGATTTGTAACAATGTGCCTCTGTATTCGTTGAACGCGTAAACCGCAATTTAGGCAACGAAGCATGGTTATCAACAAAAGTTAAAAAACCTAAAGCACAATTGAATATCCAAAATCAGGCAAACAACTCAATAAATCGATCGAATCAATAAAACTCTAAAAGTTAAAGAAAAACCTGGTGTCAATTATTTATATAGCAGAGAGAAATACTGCGAGCGAGGAAAAACAACCACGAAAACAAAATGCAGACGCAGAATGAATGTGTCACAGCGACAGTGCTACCAACTCTCAAAAATATTTATCCCTAAAGTTTGTGTCAAAACCCCTAAAATCGCCTTAATTATTGAGTTGTCCCCCTAAAAAATATTTACAGTAGACGCTCTATACAGTTACGCTTTCGGGGGTAGCGTAACTTTTAAAAACGGACATTCAGAGGCGTAATTAAGAGATTTGTAGCCAATAGCCAGTTAGAGTGGGGAACTAATTTCAATTTGAGGGAAAGGTAACTTTTAAAAACGTATCTTTATAGAGCGAGGACCGTCTACTATAATTAGTGTAATTATAAATTCATAATGATTTAGAAATAATATGTTGTAATATGTTTCAAAAGTTTTTTCAATCTAAATTATTTAATACATTAAATATTTCTTCTTCATCAGAAGATTCACTATTTTACTGTACGTTTTTTTATTTTTATTTTCCTTCGGCATCATTAACAAATTTCTTGTCGACACACAATACAAACCAAAATCGAAATATCAATTGTCGTAAGAATATTCTGAACTTTTTATTGGCGGTATCCTATCTGACTGACATAAATAAGCTAATGTCAAACATACTAATATACGCGACCCTCACGCCGCCATATGCACAGGCTATGATATAAAATAACCACCAGTGGCGCCAGTATTGCCGCCAGTCACCGCCACAGAGTACCTTTAATAGTTACCACAGAGTGGTTGTAGAATTACGAACTAGATGTTATAAGTCGGTAGGTCAAGAAATAAATATTAATGTTTTTGTTGGCTACATTGATTCACACGAGAGCCATTTGTAAATTTATCTTTAAAAAAAAATTAAAAATATAGAGTCAAAAAATCCCTAAAAATACCCCTAAAAATTTCAAGTCCCTAAAAAAATCCCATCTCACTTATTTAGCCCCTAAATCTAGGGGGAAAACCCCTATGTTGGGAACCCTGCACAGCGATAGTAGTGATGGGACTTCGCACAATTTATCGAAAATGCAAATCCGATGTCTTTGTATCGATCCCTCTCATCAGACTATTATAGAAAGCTCTATGATCAGGAATACTAAAGACAAACGGGCAGAAATTAGTCGGGCATAACCTATAGGCCCATTGACATATACCGATAGACAAGAACACTAAAGGAAAAAGTGTGTTCAAATACTGATGAATGTTAGAACTATAATCAGCTAGATCGCTAAATCTATGTGACCTCTAGCCCTAGACAAAAAGCACGCGCGTCTTTTCTATTTCTACTATTATAATAGACTAAGCGTTTTCTATCGAAAAATGCTAGACAAAGTGTATCTACTGATAGAATGGCTGTGTCTACCGTGACAGTAGAAAATAGAATAGAAATAGAAAATAATCTACCGTGTTTCGCCTTAATTGCCTTTGCTTAAAGAGAAAAAATGCCATTAGGAGGAATATCAAAACATTTCAAACGTGCGTACTTCACAATTATTTACCTACATTAATTAGGACAAAATTAAACAAACTTTGACGGCAAAATTTTTAGTGACCGGACGAACCGGCCACTAAAAATTTTTACCAATTAGTTGAGATATTAGAAAATTATATTCAACCGAAGCCGTGCGTTATGGCTGAAAGATACAAGTTCCGACAGAGACGACAAGAAGCAGTAGAATCAATTGCTGTTTATACGGCTGAACTAAAAAAAAATGAGTAAATAGGGTATTACGCACTATGAAAAATAAAATCTAAATTTATGTTTTTATAGTTCATTTATGAAAAAACAAACGAAAAATATTAATTTCTATTCATAAAACTGCAAAATAAATTAAATATTTCAATTTGAAAATACAAGTGTTTTATCTGTGCTTCGAATGTCAAAAACGCTGTACGCCATGTTTGCATTCGCTGTGACGTCACTGGACTTGTAAATAAACAACCTCGGTTTTTGTTGTACATGTCTACTGTGTAATTTATTAGATTAACGAAGTTTCTCAGTTATTACTATCACGTTTCTTGATATTCTGCACCTATACTATATATATTGACCATGGAAGACGGCTTTGTAAAAGCAGAAAGTACTAATCTTCCACGAATAAATACATTGATGGTGGCGAAATTCTTCGCTTGCAATCCCGACTTCTGTTCTG
This sequence comes from Scirpophaga incertulas, assembly GCA_036419045.1. NCBI lineage: Eukaryota > Metazoa > Arthropoda > Insecta > Lepidoptera > Crambidae > Scirpophaga > Scirpophaga incertulas. The sequence goes on along the minus strand of CM071629.1, from coordinate 25,758,190 downwards.
CGGAATTAAGAAATGTCAAAACATCTATGTAAGTATTAATATACCTACTACAAACTTTCCTTTAATAACAACAAAACTTTACGATTATGCTTTATTTTGCGATCATAGGTATTATAACCTAAAATTTCCTTTCAGAAAAATATAACCTATAAAATATTAGTTTTGTAATGACAAGAATTTATTTTCACATGTTTATATGAGCTATTAAACTGCATACTTACATCGAAATGATCCTCACAAAAATAGTATTTCGTTTTTGTGGACAATGACTGGATCTCTTCGTGCTAATTTCAACCACGTATTTCTCATTTTTAAATCTGTTGGCACTTGTATCCATAACTTTTCCGGTGTTTTAACACTTGTATTCTTACATTCAGACACAAGACACCAATGATAAGGACTATAGCCACTAGAACTCATTATTTATTTCGAAAATATGTTTATTTCTTTCAGCGAAGCGTAATGTTTACAATGCCCGTGACGTCACAGACATGGCGGCCTGAGAATTGGCGTTTTCGCGCCCAAATTTGAATTGTAAAATTAAAACACGTTTTTATGAAATAATTGGAATAAAAAAAATGTATTTATATTTTTTTGTGGTATTTTATCAATAACAGATTAAATTAAAACACTTTTTGAATTAGACTGTAATACCCTATTAAATCAATGTTACTAAAGTTCTTATGGAGACAATTGTGATTATGTGCGATGAGTTTGGGTTGATGCTCAATTTTGTTTTGGCTGGTGCTTATGTAAAGTAATTTAGTTTTGTTAACATTAAGTACGAGTCCGCAATCGTGTGACCATGCCACTGGATTTGTGAAGTCGTTCTGGAGTCTGTCAATGGCTTGTTTAGGATTATCGCCGTATGCTAATAAACATGTGTCATCGGCAAACTGATATATGTCACAATCGGTTATTAATCTGGGTAAACTATTAACATATCGCACTAATAATACAATAGTGTATCAACTCAAAATCGAACATTTTTCAGAATCAACAAAAAACTTATTACTCACTTTATGTAATAGTTGCAAATTGAATAACTGTCACATAAGTTTTTTTAATTTACCCTTATCCTGTTTTTGCACTAATCGAACGACGGTCTTGATCACGCGTGAGGAATCAAATTTTGCGTGTGTTTATAGTATTATGTCAAGTACGACGTTTTGAGTTGATACACTATTGTATTATTAGTGCGATATGTGAGATAATGTAATGGTCCTAACACAGAGCCCTGAGCCGTGCCTTCTGCACTACATAATTTCTGTCTGTTAGGTAATTATTACACCAGTTAAGAATGTTGCCTCTGATAGCGCTCTCATTAAGTCTATTAAGTAGAATATTATGTTTTAGCGTATCAAAGGCTTTGCTGTAGTCCACATATACAGCCATTACGTGTTTTTTTGCATCAAGATGTTCATAAATTTTATCTGTAAACTTTGTTAGAATTGGGTTTGCTTTTGTGTTGCCGAAAGCCATACTGCTGTCATTTAGAATATTGTGTGTCCTGTAAAAATTGTGTATCTCTTTACAAATATATTTCTCCACAATCTTATCGATCACTGGAAGTATGGTAATTGGTCGATAGTTTTCATAATCTGCATGATTGCCTTTTTTATATATTGGTCTAACAATACCAGTTTTTAACATGGTAGGATATGTGCCCTTAACTACACTTTTATTAATAAGATTCGCTAAGCAGTTATTAATTTTTAAGCAGTCTTTTAATATCTACTGCTCTAATACCATCTATGCCCGGAGATTTATTTATACTTATATTTTTAATTATATTTTTGATTTTTTGCAGTAGCAGGTCTAAACCGCATTGAGATATTAGTCGAATTAGTGTATATAAATTTCTTTGTTTAATAGTGGGTTAGTGCAATTTGGTATAATAGCTCACACTTTGTTTAAAGGTCTTTGCAAAATTGTTAGCTATTTCAGAGTCGTTGTGTCCTATATTACCAAATGCTTTTAATATTACGTTATCCACCGGTAATTTTATTCAACCTGTCAGCTCATTCAAAATACTCCACAGCTTTTTTGGATTATGTTTATTATCTAATACATTGGTTGAGTGTTTCGTTTTTGTGACTTTGCATTAATTTGTTGGTGTGGTTTCTTATTTTATTGTACTCTTTTTTATATTGCAGATTTTTTGTTATTTATCCATTTTACGTATAATTTGTCACGATATTCACATGATTTTTTAATTTTATTATTAACATAATATATATTATTTCTTCCATTATTAGTTTTAATTTTCATAGTATATTTTGATTTAGAGTAGCATTCATCAAATTTACTGTGCAATTGATCATATATTTTTTTTGGACAGTCTACATTTGTATATAACATGTCCCAATCTACGTTATCTAAAAGATCGGAAACTACTCTATTATTTAAGCACGTTTTATATTTGGGAGCAACCTGTATAGATGTACCGTAGGCAGCCACTATTATTGCACGGTGGTCGGCTAGTGAGGTTCCAAGTACCGCTGTCAATAGGTCGTGTGCGCGGGATCGAGCGAATATGTGATCGATACACGTTTTACTTAGTTTACCATTTGACAATTCAATTCTAGTGTGCTCAGAAATCCCGCATACAAGATGTTTTACAGGGTTTTCTTGTCTTAAATCCAGTTTACCATCTCCTATAAGATATAGATCCACGTGTTTAGGTGAGGAGTTAAGTATGAGTGAAATTTCATTGATAAATAGGCGTTTACTACAGTTAGGTGGCTGGTATATAGCACATATATTAGCAGAATAGTTACATTGTGTGGTTAGTGAACATATAATACCCTCAAAATTTTGATTAGTTATATTCATAATTTGAGCCTTATGCTTATTATTCACATACACAATTATACCTCCACCCCTGCGATATTTACGTAAAACTGGGAACATTTGGTAGCCATATAGGTTAAACAGACAGCTTACATTATCAGTGAAGTTTACTTCTGTTAATACGCACACATCTATGCATTTATGGGAAGCACTTATACATTGCTCAAAAGCTGAGAAGTTTTTAATAATCGACCTAATGTTAACATGTAAACATAATTAATTAGGGTTACAGGTTAGTAAACGAGACAGAAAATCATTTATGTTTAGACAATCGGTCAGTTCATTTATACTATCATCTATTAATAAATTATTACTTTTCATTGTGAATTTATATATATGTATATTGAGAGAATGGAATTATTATTTATTTAGATACCTATTTAGAGTGAGATTTTGTATTTGACAGGTTTTCAACTATAGATTGCAGGTCTTTCATGTTTCTAATCGTGTAGATTTTCTCGTTATCGTCAACTCGGGCCCGAACCAAACCTCTTTGAACCAAACATATTTAAACTGTAGTTTAATTTTTAATTCCTGTTTGACAATCCATAATAGCTGTTTATTTGTTTTGGTCCATTCTTCTCTTACGTAGACGATCCCACCGGACGTAGCCTGGCCTTGTTTTACATCAGAAATCAAAATTTTTTGTGTCTTAGCTGCCGTCAACCAGTTAATTTGGGATTCCTCATCTTTTAGTTCGACAATAATATTGGATGGGCGGCCATTTCTTTCTGGTAAATGCCTCATGCTCTTTATGTCTTGTTTAGGCTGTTGTAGTTTGCTTGCAATACCTTCGACTATTATTTTTCCATCTTCATTGTTCACCGTCTCCACATTATTTATTTCTATAAATTTACACAGTTTTTCCTGTTCAAGTTCTTGAAGTCTTTGCTCTGTAGCACCTACTCTAGTTTCTAGATTTGTATTTCTGTTGGTTAGGTCTGTATTTTTCCTCTCCAGTGATTTAATAGTTCTTTTAAACTCATCAATGCATTAAGTCATTTCATCCAATTTAATACTTTGAAATTGTAACGACTCATTTAACTCCCTCATTTCATTTTTTATAGCTTTTTCTACTTCTTTGGATATATTACTTAGTAGCTTATTTGCGTTTATTTGTATGTTTGCGTCTTCCTCATCGGTCTCGTTGTCATCCGGAACAATTATAGATGAGCTGCGTCTCGGTGACTCATTTTGGCATTGTAGACAGGTCCACTCTAAGCTCACGGCTGCCCTCAGTGCTGCAATCTGTTTGTTGCTTAGTCCCGTGCATTTAGTGTTGAGGTGAAAAATGCTCTCACATTTACTACACTGAACCCCTGGTGATGTATTTAAGATGGTTTTCTTACAGTTATCACATTTCGTAAGCAATGTGGGTAGGTTAGGTTAGGTATTCTAAAATGTAAAAGACCCTCGAAGACATAAACTTTCACTTTAAATATTCTCACGTAGGTATATTTCCTTTTATCTCTGGATTAACATTCACACACAGTCACAACACTCAACAATTATTTAATTATTACTACAATGTATAACATTAGTGCAACAGTTAAGCTTTTATAATCAATTCAGAACGGAGCCGAAGTTAGACGTTTGACGTTATCGAATGTAGGCTGACGACTGATAATATAAACACACTTAAAGTTATTTGTAATAATTTATGCTTTTAACTTCTTTTTACAAATCAGAACTGTAGCAGTCTGCAATTTTTAGACACTTTGCTAACTTTAAAAATTTTGGTTTAGTGGGTTTTGTGGAGACTTAAGCCACTCTTTTCTTAACATTTGCTTAAGTTGAGACAGTCTGAGGGTGGGGTTCTCAGCTTTCAGTACAGGAAGGTTAGCTGCTTCAAATGCTGTGTATGCTGCTTTAAGTCGTTTCTCAGGATGTTTGTCAATGTCACCGGGCTGATCGCTATAACAACAAAAAAAAAATACATTTGTAGTTGGTTAGCTATCATGTTGGATATTTGATTAGATTAATACATGTATTTGTGATACACACACACACATATATATATATTGTATATTAATACTAAATATATTAACAAATTCGTGATATTTAGAGATAAGAGCTGCATCATACTACCACGAGATTGTTCAAAGAGTTATGTTGAAGAGTCAAGGACTGACTGACATTAACTGCAATGTTTAAGTATGAAAAATTTGTAAATATATTTTTTTAATTTAATAAAAATAATATGTGTATCTGAAAAAGAAAGTTATGACTTTCTATTGAAGTTAGTTTATCATTCTGTTAAAATTTGAAGTATCATTATAATTGATAAATTAAATTAAAAAATATGCTAGTTCTATTACGGATATTTATTTAATACATATATATGTCGGCGCTTAGAAATAAAACAAGCACGCCACGTGTATATCGGTGCTAAGAAATTAAAATAAGCACACCACGTGTCGACTATGAGTCATTCCCTACTCCTCGAGTCAGGTGACGAGCGGCACTTGTTTACAGCGCACTATAAAAAGGCGGAATGTCGGCGGACCGAGTTCCCCCAATCAAATAACGCAAGACCTTCTAAACCTGCAAGCGGCGGCGTCTGAACCGTCGCCTCCTTTGTCTCCCCCTATTCGGCAGCCTTCTGCTTAGCCACGTGTAGGTTCCCGTCAATACTGGCCGGTCCCACTTTGGCGAACCGTGCCTACTTCTAGCGCTTATGCCCTCCCCATGGGGCAGTGCTAACCGTACCTCTCCTGAGGTGCGGCCCTCGTCAATAAAGTCAGTAGGGTCATTAGGACCAAAGGCTTAGGCTGAGTTTAGTCGGTAGGTCTGGTGGGTCGAGCCGCCTCGATTCACCAGGAGTCCGACATAATCAACGCATCCCTGCTTGCCTGTTGCGTTGGTATCCATGACGGATTCTCAGCCTCCTCTCCTGAGGAAAAAAAAACGGACCGAGTCATTTTGTCTTTGGCTGTAGCCTTGTCCGCACGTTCAAATGTGATATTGAGCACGCCTTATTCAGAATTAAATTATTATAAATTTCATTTATAAAATCAATTTAATTTTTTAAATTAGTTTCCTTTTTTTTATTAATTTTGAACATGGAAAATAATACAGAGGATGTCGATAATGGGTGTGTCTCGCCAATTATTAGTACCCCTCGCTCCGAAATATATATATATATATATATATATATATTATATATATAGTATATTTCTAAAAATAAAATATATAGTTTAAATAGCGAGCTTGAGCATCCGAACAGAAAATGGGACCAATCCAAAAGTGTAACAGTGAATATGGATGTGTAGAAACTGGAACGGGGAATGACAATATATAGTATAGTATAAGTTATTTGATGATTGGTGCGGTGTACTAAATTAGTCGAATCGAGATTCTTATATAAAGAGCTTTTTAGGGTTGATAAGGATGTTGAATAACATGCAAATAATTAAAAGATGTCTGTTGAACAGGTAGCCGCTTTAATTGCTCGCAGTAATAAAAAATGTTAAAGAATTTTGGAAATCTAATACTGGTTGGTTATAAAACAGTTAAATTTATATTTAATGATCTAGATTGGCATCAGTTTAACATTAAAGTGGTGGAAATAATAGGGCTTAGTTGAATAATTTATAAGAAATATAGTAGTTTACTCTGTCCACATGATTAAAACAATAATAATTCCAATAATAGTTATTATGACAATTAAAATATTAAATACCTGAGAATTGATATAGCTTCATCCACACTTTGGGCTGTTTCTCCATCTAATTTTATTCTATTGAGATTTTCTTCCAATGGTAGCTCCTCAACAACGACTCTTGATAGCTAGAATTTTATTATGATATTTATATACGAGAATATCTTGACTTTTGAATAATCTGAACAATGAGGTTAAGCGACATCGATGGATCTGGTCGTTATTAAATATATTGTCTATAAATTACCATATATGTAGTACAATACGTTCCGTAACTCAACGTTACTATCAATTATGGAATGTGTTATTATTGACCGTGTCAGCGATCTAGCGTTTACAGTGAAGATGCTTTCACTTAAATGCTTTCTAATGCTTTCTAATCTGAATAGTGTTGTCCAAATTCAGTCTTGGTCTTGTTCTTGCATTTTTGCAAGACCAAGAACAAGACCGCGTATTTTTATCAAGACCAACACAGACCGTGCAAGACTTGAGCAAGAACAAGACTAATCCGGCAAGACTCTTATTACCGTGGGAGAGCAATTGGCGGCGCCCTGGCGGAAGGCGGACCTTCGATAAATTTTAAAATACCAAATTACAAATACCGAAAGCGCGTGGGTGTCTCGCCTAGGGAAAAGGGCAGGACTCCTCCGACTCTCGCAGCAGGCGTTCCTCGGCCACGTGGTGGCGCAGGGCAGCAGCAATCCAGGGAGGCACAGCACCAGCACTCTCAGTCAACCACCAGAGTTTTACACCACCATTTGAAACAGCGGTGAAGCGACAAACTTATGAACCACTATTCATATCGTTCCAGAAATATAACCGAATTGATGATCGCGACGGCGGAGATAACCATCAATCGGTCACGGCGGATAGAACAAGTGTTGTCTGCGAAGCGGCGCGCGACCAAGTGGGGGCGCTGCTGTAGTAGCAGCGCCTGCGGGGGCGGGTGCACGATATTTTTAGGGGCCATCCATAAATTACGTCACACGGTTAGGGGGAGGGAGGGGGTTGACGAAGTGTGACATTGTGTGACAAGGGGGTGGGAGGGATCTTAAATTTCGTGACGTCACATTACAAAATCTATTAAATCAAATAAGCTAACTGTTAAAACACAAACTTTAAATTATTGTTATTAGTATGAAAAGTGCTGTAAATATTAACTTTTATTGTAAAGTCTGTATACTCTCATAAATAAATAAAGGAATAGTATCTTCTTCTATCTATTAATAGGGGTACTCCCGAAACGTACTATTTTTCTAATTGATTATAGTAGGTGATTTTGAAAAATATAATAAGAAAATCATGAAATTACCATATACTTATTTAATATAAGTAATCGTTTTTTTGTTTTGTTAATTGATTTGATGTTAATTTTATTAAAATGAAAATAAAACTGATTTCGAAACCGCTTTTATCATTCAATAATTTGAAAATTTGTGACGTCACACTAGGGGGGGGGGGAGTCTCACAAATGTGACTAGCTGTGACAAGGAGGGGGGGAGGGGCAAAAAATCACGAAATTCGTGTGACGTAATTTATGGATGACCCCTTATTGGGAAGGGTAAAAGGAAAAATAGGTTTGACACCTCGCGAAATGTGATGAATTTAATTTATGGCACCAACAGCAATGCTTCGGCACGAATTGGGCCGGCTCGACCGGAGTGATACCACGGCCTCATAGAAATCCAGCGTAAAATAGCGCTTACGCTGTTTCGCCGAGTGAGTGAGGGTACCGGAGGCCCAACCTCCCTCCTTCCCACCTTATTCCCTTTAAAAATGCCGGCAACGCATCTGTGACTCCTCTGCGGCCGCCAAAACTAAAAAAGAATATGCAGTAGCGGTCTTCCTGGATATGGAGGCCTTCGACCGCGTATGGCACGAGGGCCTAATCTATAAACTGCAGCTAACATCTTTGCCCAGGAGGACCGTAAAGACAATGGCATCCTTCCTGCACAAGAGGAAATTCCACGTGGCCGTAGAGCACGTAACCAGCAGCGACAAGGACATCCAGGCCGGGGTACCGCAGGGCAGTTGCCTCTCACCATAATGCTACTCCTGGTTCACGAACGACATTCCAGTGCAACCAGGAGTCACCCTGGCCTTGTATGCAGACGACGCAGCATGCATCACGACGTCCATGTACACCCACCACACCGGCATTGAAGATGCAACGGCAGTTGGATGTCCTGCCGCAGTGGTTGAACGACTGGCGCCTCGTGGCTAACCCCACGAAATCACAGGCGATCCTACTCAGCAGAGCCACGCTACCACCAAACCTGTCGCTTCTAGGTCACCACATCCCCTGGTCGCCCAGGGTGAAATACCTAGGAGTGCCAATCGACCGCAAACTCTCAATGATGCCGCATGTCGAGCGCGCGGTCGCGCAGACAAAACAGCCAGAGACCTGCTACGTCCAATACTGACGTCGAGGCTGCCGCTAAGAACCAAGACAGCCATCTACAAGCTCTACATAAGACCACGGCTGACGTACGCTGCGCCGGCATGGTACGCACTGACGGGTAAGACTGCGAGGAAGAAGCTAGCAGTCCAGCAGTCGCTATCCCTCAGGACAGCGGTCCGTGCACCAACCTACGTCCGCAACAGCGTGATAGCCAGGGACCTGAGGATTGATAGCCTGCACGGTCACATTAGAACACTTGCAACCAGCATGTTCCGTAGGGCTGCCAGCTCAAAACATCCCCACCTAAGGAACATAGCGCCGTACCATGCCCGCCCACCAGACATAAGAGCGCAGCCCAGAAGTCTCGTCCTCTCCTCGGAGAGTGACGACCAACCAGAGGCGAAGACTACAGCTCTAAAGAGCAAAGACACCCTGACGGAGGATCATACTCGTCACCCCAATGCCCCGGCAGTAGTAACTACCGGCGTCGATACCACTGCAGGGGGCCAACAGAGCCCCGAACAGTCTCCTCCGCCCACAACGAGCGGAGATGAAGTCCCAGTTAGTTGTGACTCCTCTGGTGTTGTCTATGGGCAACGGTTATCGCTTACCAACAGGCGATCCGTTTGCTCGTTTGTTGCCCTATACTATATAAAAAAAACTCTTGCGTCTTGCAGCTACTTCGCGCTATTTCACGGACTAGTTAGGTATAATAGTTCGGTGTATAGGTACGCTTAGGAATTCTATGAGACGCAAAAAACTGTATCAAATAATATGAAAAACTGGACCTATGCGCATTACGACCAATACCACAAACATATATAGCGAATAAAAAAATATCCATTAAAATCAAACAGACAGAAACAGAGTGCATGCATAGTTTTGTTTTAACCATCGGCACTTTGATAATGCGGCATCAAAAGATTTGTACTGACTTCTCATAGAAATTTGCCGTTTTTCGGAAGAACATGGTAAAGATACACGCGCCGGCGGCTTCTTTTGAAATCACATACATCAATCGTTGCCGCCGCACCGAAATCACAACATTTGACCCTATTTGATTGCCGCTACAGAGCCTAGGTTATACTCATGTAAAATTCTAATTTCGCGTCGTGCCGTCCCACTCACGCTAATACTATTTAATATATGAGCGAGCGAGACGGTACGACACGTAGTTCGATTTTCGAATTTCAAGAGTACAGGTGTTCCAAAGAATAAATAAGTTTCAGAGTGCTTAGAATAGAAACGAATACATTATACTGATCACACACGTAGTAGTTGTAGTAGTATTATGATTAGATAATGGTAAGGATAGGTAATAATGTCATAATAATTTATTCTAGTAAGTATATATTTTATAATATTGATTATATGGGTTTAAACTGATTACTTAGGTACTATTATTGTACATTTAGTCAAAATATTTCTTAAATTTCTTAATTAATTAATTTGATTGGTCTTTACTATGGCTATGTTAATTCAAGCTCACAATGTTCCAATTCTAATACGTTTTTCTAGGATATAAAGTAAACTTTAATAGCAATAGTCTAATAGGTAATTGCAAGACTTGCTGCAAGACCAAGACTTGGAGCGCAAAAGCAAGACCAAGACCAGGTGTATTGGCGCAAGACCAAGACTCGCTAAGTGCAAGCTAAGCTTGTTCTTGCATTTGGGCAACACTATCGATCACGTATATTCCGCATGTTCCCTATCATTGATTAATAGACTGTGTTGTTCATTTATCATTTTGACAACACCTAAATAGTAGTTAAATATCACAAACAATAATTTTCTATATAGGCCTACTCAAAGGCATTCGTTTGAGTGGACCTTGTACTGATATTAGTTTAAATATGAAATATAGCACATTTTTTCAAACGCAATATTCGTACCAATTGTTTTAATATTAGGTCCTTACATATGAAACTATCGTTTTGTCGTACTGACCACCTCGATCTGAAATATTTCCTCTTTGGTTAAGAATTCCAAATTCAAATTCATAAATCATTTATTCCGTTATATACACCCTATTAACGGGATTCGAACGGAATCGATTCGGGACCTCTGAGAAAAGGACACCTGGTAACCGATGTACTAAACGCAGGGCAGAGGTCGTCAAAGAAGTCGCGAATGGGATACCAATTTGATGTAACAGTTATTTTTCACGCTCTCCACCAACCCACTCTGCGTCAGCGTGGTGGGGGACGGCCCAAAGCCTTAAGACTTCCAACTTTGAGCTCGCAACGATACACAAGACGATCCTTTAACTAAAAGCTTTAACTTTAACTTAAAGTTTTTGACACTCACCACAGATTTAGTAGGTTCCATTCTAATATTTTTTTCTTTTGATTGAGATATAACAGCCCTAGTGATTTTTGCAGGTGGTGGGGCTTTGTTTCCCTTTATAGAGTTTAATTCCTTTTCTAATAATGCTTTTGATTCAGCTTTTTTCTGTAACTGCTCTTGTCTTTTCTTTTCTTGGTCTTCCTGAAATGGTATAAAAATAGTAAAAATATGTTTATTTCTCTTATAGTAGATGGAAGCAGTAATAAGGACAGTATAGTTATTAAACAAACTCATATTAGCTTTTTTGACTATGTCGTCTTCACTCTAGAACACGTTTGCCCCAACGGCCATCGGTTCTACGGCTAACATGGCCAGCCCACTGCCACTTTAGTTATGCTAATCCTGTGGACTATGTCGATGACTATGGTTCTCTGACGTATCACCTCATTTCTGATGCGATCCCTCAGAGATCATTTATATAAAAATTACGAATTCTAAGACTGTTATTGATAAGCCTTTTACTTGACTATGATGATATAATATAGTTCAGTTTTTGTCACATGAAAATGTATTGGAAATCTTTGTTGATGAATTGTTGGTATGAATAAATGAATATAAATATTAGTTTTAATCTATACTTATAATAAATCTGTAGAGGGGTCAATTCTGTACATGAAATATATTTTTAAAATAACTATCAGGGGGTGATTAGGGATCGATACTGATGCCAAAAATACAATCAGTAAAATTTTTGTCTGTATGTTCCTTATAGAAACAAAAACTACTGGACGGATTTTAACGTAACTTGGTATGATTATTCTTTATCCTCCTGGGCAGGTTATAGAATACTTTCCATTACGCTACAATCAATAGGAGCAGAGAAGTGAAGGAAAATTTTGTTTGAACGCACTAATCTCTTGAAAAATTATTTTTTTATTGAATAGGTCATTTATCAAGGAAGGCTTTAGGCTACATAACATCACACTACGACTAATAGGAGCGAAGAAATAATGGGAAATGTGGAAAAATCAGGGAAAATTATTCATCTTTGAGGGCTTCCGTTGCGTGCGCTGCGAAAACGGTTCTAGATACCAAAAAAATATGTATGAAAGAATTATAACTCTTAAAATGATATAAAAAAATGTTCGCGACAGTATATGTCTATCTTTTAAGGTTGACTTACAAGAATCGTTTTTATGGTAATCAAATTTGGATATGTCGCGTTGTCAAGATCGGGTAACAATTGAGGTGGTTGTTTGCAAAAATAAATATGATGCTCAAAATAACTATTCCACGCGGACGAAGTCGCTGGCACAGCTAGTTAACAATATAGTAATACATTCGTGAAAAGTGGGTAAAAGTTATTAGAGTCGCAATTCTCTGTCGAACTTTTTCTCCAGATGGTTCGATTTTCTAAATCATCTCTGTCGTGGAAGACGAGTGACATCGAAGAAAAATCCGTCCATATGATAATTAAACTTCAATTCACGACGGTGGGGACTTAGATAAATGGAATCTCTGTAATAGTATTGTTTACCTTCTTTTGTAGTTTTTTCTTTAACTTTTCATCATTGTCCTCCCATTGTGCATCTTCTGTAATTTTTTTTTGTTTTTGTTCTTTTTCTTTTTTAGCATCTTCTTTACGTTGCCGAGCAGCAACTGCTTTGCTATTTTCTCCTGCAAACTTTTTAGGCATTATTTTTACAAACAAAATATGTTTAAGCAAGAAAAATCAAATATGTATATGCCAGAGTGTACACAAATTTAAATGTCAGTCTCTCGTTAACATTTTATCGCATATCACTTTATATTTTTAAATGTATTACAGTCAGAAATCCCTCACAAATTCTTTTCAAGATAAAAATCACAGATTAGTATACTATTATAAACATTTAAAGGAGATACAGGATTACACACAGATTAGGGGTTATAGCACAGATTAGGATTATAGTTATAACTATTTTTTTTAATCTTCGCTCGTATCGAGCAGGCAAAGAGCAGAGCCCATACAGCCTACTCAATGGTAAATATCTTCATTTTTCTGCACTTTCCTATTTCTTTATTTTTTCCCCTTTTTATATTTCTGACACATTGTGGGTAATAAATTTATGTAGATGTAGATATGATGCGGTGTTTCTTAAAATTTCTTGGATAGGACGCGGAATATCATGTGTGTTCTTGTAAAGATCTATAAGCTCATTCATTAGCATAAGGCGTTGAATACCAAATGAAGAGCAATTGAAGGAATTAATACGGCAATGTCGAATACGTAGACGATTCAGGTAGCATAGCTCTAGCTCGAACCAGTTTTTTTTTTTAAATATTTTTATGACCTGGTAACATAGACTTTTAGGCCTAATTTAAAAACGCGACGCTTTTTTATCGAGCAGTGTTGCATTTTCAACGCAGAGCGTTGGGAATAGGCCGTATGAAACTTTTTATTATTATTCACACGAGCGTTAAAAAAGCAACGTCGCGGCGATCGGTACGCCGCGCACTCTCTCAGTGGTCGGATGTGTTTGTTCTGTTTTGTTTTTCGGGCTTGCTTGTCGTCGAGAACGTCGATCCTGAAGTCCTTATTTTAGAAGTTGCATCTCGGCCACTTCTATAAGCAAAAACATTGCCAGAATACTCAAATTATGAAAAATAATACCTGGGAGGACGTTGCCAAAAAACTGTCAGAGGAGGGAAACCCTCACCAATGAGGAAAAAATTTACCGAAGTAAGAAAATAATACACTTTTATTAATTTTATATTTTTATTTCAATTATGGAGCGAGCAAAATCAGAAAGAGCTGTAGCAAGAAAATGATTTACAATTTGCGCAAAAAGACTCGAAGAAATTGTAAGTACCACAAAAAATAAATATGACATTGTCGTAGAATTTAAGAAACTGACTAATATCTACAATGACCTAACAGTAGCCCAAAATAAAGTGATGAATTTCTGGTTAGATGATACTGATAGGAACAAGGCTCTTTTTGAAAAAGATACAGATGAGGCTGACGAGTACATTAGTGTATGGTATACTCTTGAAGAAAAGGTCAGTATCTATTAAGAAACTAAAGGTTGTAGCGTTTTATGTTATGTTATTTACAAAAAAATATTTGACAGCTAAGAACATCAGGGTGTGGGTAAAATCCTTATCGGAATCGAACCGACCTGGTGATATATGTAGATATTTAGAATTAATGATATGAGCGTCTCCACATAGATACAAACAGACCTTCAAATGGTTAGGTGATAAAATTAAACAAAGAAGTTTATAGTATGTAAGTTTATAATTATAGTCGGGCCGCTCTAAGATTACCGATATGACACTTTACTTTTTTTGGTTGTACATATAACTTTGTTATGAGGAACACATTTGGAAAATCGTTTAGAACAACTTTCATCAATACAATTTTCTGTCAAAATATCAAAGTTACGTAATTGTATTATTATTTGTCTTTTAGTACTTTAAATAATTTAAGAATAAAAAAAAACTTATAATTTCCCCTTTGTATAGCACTTTTACAAAGTTACTTCGTTGGTCACGCTTTCATAGTAATGTGCTCGGTAATACTCACTGCGTACTTTTGTGTTCCGGAATGTATTAGGTTTTGGAGCGATTTAATAGCGGCGGTTTGCATTATTTTTATCAATAGTTAAATATTGTTTTTTTTTGTGATATTTTTACGGTAAATGTGGTATTCACGGAATAAAAAATCAGATTATAGTTAGACTGAAAAAAATTAATTAGAATGATAGAAATATTACTTATAGCACTTGGAGGTTTCTTTTATACTACATTGCCTTGCGAGCATGAAACTCGATAAGTTCGATAAACTTGACATTGACATTAAATATCGATGAAATAAATTATTGCCATACAGAAAAAATTATACATTTAGAAATTTATTTGTAATAAAAAATATTTTATTTAGGGAATTGGATTAATTTTGACATTGGCAACCCAGCTGCTGTGAACGACTGACAATGTCAATCGTCCAACTCAGTCGTCTTTCGTACTCGTGCGCATAGACTACGTCCCTCAGTGTATTTGTTATTATTGTGACCCGGCTTTCTCCAGTTTATTGATTATCCTGCTTTTACGTTGACTTTGGCACGTTATTGGACTCTGATTTTGCTTTGTGTTTGGACTTTGTGTTTGGTTTAAAATGCCGAAACGAGGAAAAACATTGAATAGTCAATGTCGGGAGCTTGTCATAAAGCTACAGGACTATTTCGAGCGTGAGTCACAAAATGGCGGACCCTTATTGCCCGTAACTCAAGTACAAGAGCGGCTATCAGAAGCTCTTGGAATCAGTGCCAAAACAATATATAATATCAACAAAGAAAAGTTTGGTGCTTCAGGCAGTGAAGAAAATATTCTAAGGACGCCTAAGAAAAGACGCAGACAAAAGCCAGTAACCGATGTTGATTCTTTCGATGCTGATGCAATAAGGAATCACGTTTATAATTATTATACCCGCAATGAATATCCAACCAGAAGTCTGCTTATGATTTCATTAAAAGAGGCTGGCTTGTTTAGTGGAGCGAAAACCGCTTTATCTAAATTGCTACATGGTATTGGTTTTGAATTCGCCAAAACCGATAAAAGGAAAATGTTAATGGAAAGGTATGACATAATTTTAAAAAGATGTGAATTTTTAAGAGAGGCTCTAAAAATAACTGATTGGGAGAACGTTGTTTTTATTGACGAGACATGGTTAAACGCTAACCACTCTGTGTCACGTACTTGGACTGATGGAACACATGCATCTACATCAAAAGTACCTATTGGCAAGGGATCAAGGCTCATTATTTGCCATGCCGGTTCTGCTGGAGTTGGCTTTATTGAAAATGGATTGCTAGCGTTTGCATCCAAAAACACGTCGGATTACCACGAGGAAATGGACGCGGAAACTTTTAAATTTTGGTTTCAAAACCAATTACTCCCCAGTTTACCAGAGCCATCCATTATAATCACTCGGCGCAAATAAACAAAGCACCCACTCAAGCTAATAAGAAAGCAGATCTGGCAGGTTGGCTTGAAAAAATGGTATAGAAACCAATCCCGAAATGTTAAAATCGGATTTACTCAAATTGGTGTTCGAAAATAAAGAAGCAAAAAAGCTATATGAAATCGATGAACTAGCTCTGGCACACGGACATCGTGTCCTGAGAATCCCGCCTTACCATTGCCAATACAACGCTATAGAGTTAATATGGGCGCAAGTCAAAGGTAATTTGTTTCTTCTTTATATAAACATTATATTAATACTCGTATTTAAACTCTGCATGACTGACTTGGTAGACTAAAAAAAATAAACAGCAGGACATACACAGTTCATACATAGAAATATTAAAAACTAAATGATGAAAAAATTATAAAGAAACAAATATCCAGACTGTCGCGAAATGCGCCATGGATGTAAATATTGTAAATAGCAACACTTAAGCCCAGAAATAAATGAGAGGAGACAGAATGCACTGTCTATGGTAAGGGAAAAGTTTTTCCTATTGTAATGTAAGTTAACAGCGGCGGTCAAGTTAAGCACCTGCTTCTCTGAGAACAAAGTTGAGACCAGCGTTAGTGGCCCGAGGATTCCAGTATCCCTTTCATGAACACAAGCTAAGTATTTAGAGTAATTGGCATTTCATTTAGTAACAAAATTACATACATAAAGTTATACAACGAGGTGTTAAAATGGTTACTTTAGATAGGTACAGCCCTCTTGGGCTGATTCTCGGCGTACGAGAATGGTATGTAAGTACAGCTTTTGCACATGGCAATAAGGGCCTCTAATAATAGGTAAGAAATAGTTGAACGGTCTTGGTGAAGACTGTGTCATAAGTGTTTGGCAAGGTTAATGTCCCAGTGTGGCGAGCCCCACCAGAATTAGGACAGTTCCAGTGGTTGGCGTGCCCCACCATTTGGAAGTAGAGTTGAACGGTCTTGGTGAAGACTGTGTCATGAGTATTTGGCGAGCTAAATGTCCCAGTGTGGCGAACCCCACCAGAATTAGGACAGTTCCAGTGGTTGGCGTGCCCCACCATTTGGAAGTAGAGTTGAACGGTCTTGGTGAAGACTGTGTCATAAGTGTTTGGCAAGGTTAATGTCCCAGTGTGGCGAGCCCCACCAGAATTAGGACAGTTCCAGTGGTTGGCGTGCCCCACCATTTGGAAGTAGTGTTGAACGGTCTTGGTGAAGACTGTGTCATAAGTATTTGGCGAGCTAAATGTCCCAGTGTGGCGAGCCCCACCAGAATTAGGACAGTTCCAGTGGGTGGCGTGCCCCACCATTTGGAAGTAGAGTTGAACGGTCTTGGTGAAGACTGTGTCATAAGTATTTGGCGAGCTAAATGTCCCAGTGTGGCGAGCCCCACCAGAATTAGGACAGTTCCAGTGGTTGGCGTGCCCCACCATTTGGAAGTAGAGTTGAACGGTCTTGGTGAAGACTGTGTCATAAGTATTTGGCGAGCTAAATGTCCCAGTGTGGCGAACCCCACCAGAATTAGTTAGGACAGTTCCAGTGGTTGGCGTGCCCCACCATCTGGAAGTAGAGTAGACTGGTCTTGGTGAAGATTGTACCATAAGTGTTTGGCTAAGTAAATGTTGTCCCAGTGTGGCGAGCCCCACCAGAATTAGGACAGTACCAGAATTATATAATACAGCAGTAAATAAGAATAGATATAACTATACTACCACCTTAGGAGCAACTCCAATAAGTAACTAATATGCTGCGGTCCAGGCTATAGAAACTGTGTCACAATATGTTCTCCAAATTTGGCAGCATCACTTATTTGGAACACTCTTGAATCTACTCATGGCAGTGACCATTTTCCAATTATTGTTGAATTCCCTAATGTAAAGGCGAAATCGACATGTCGACAATTCCGACTTAAGTACAAGCTGGATAATGCTGACTGGCTTAAATATTCGCAAGCAGTTCAAAATAAATGTAGTTCTCTTCCAACAGTACATAATAGTAATATAAATAGTTGTTCTAATGCTTTAATAAAAATTTTATATGACACTGCAAATGATATGTTTCCAGTTAGAAATAATAGTTCTTGTAAAATTCCGTCACCACCTTGGTGGGATTCTGAGTGTACCGACATAATAAGACGACGAAAACGTGCTGAAATAAATTATAAATTAATATCTACTGAAGAAAATTTCAATATTCTGTCCGATCTCATTACAAGTTCCCGAAAACTTTTTAAACAGAAAAAATGGGAAAGTTGGAAATCATTTTGTTCTTCCATATCCCCTGACACTCCCCCATCTGTCGTTTGGAGAAACATTCGTAGGTATAAATCTGTTTATAAAGAAACTGGTCCAACATTTATTCACCCTGAAATAGCTGATCAGTTTTTACATATATTAGCACAGATTAGTATACATATATTAGCACCCCCATTTGTTCCACAACAGTCACAGATTATAAATAGTACAGAACAACAAAGTGTTACTCAAAATACACAGCTTAAAAACTATAATCAGACAAATATATTGAGTACACCATTTACTTTAGTCGAAATAAAAGGAGTGCTGTCGTATGTCAAGGACTCTGCCCCTGGTCACGACGGTATCCCGTATTCATTCTTCTCACATTTGAGTGACGATTCATTAGAATATTACTTATCTATAATAAATGCCGTAATGTCGACTGGAAATGTCCCCGTCTCGTGGAGATTTCAGGAAGTGATTCCTATGCTCAAGCCTAATAAACAGTCGTCCCATGCCGCATCATAACGTCTAATAATCCTCTCACCAGTTATTTCAAAATTAGCTGAACACCTTGTTAAAAATCGTCTTGAGTGGTTCATTGAAAGCCAAGGTATTCTATCTCCAAGTCAATTTGGTTTCAGAAAAGGAAAGAGTTGCATCGATAGTATAAGTATATTAACTACAGATATACGTCTAGCTTTCACCAGTAATCAGTCTCTTTTAGCAGTATTTTTAGATATTACAGACGCCTATGATAATGTAGTGTTATCTATACTCAAAAATAAGATGCAAATGTTAAATATTCCAGATAAACTAGTAAATTTCATTACCAACATTTTATTGGAAAGGGAAATAACTTTGGCTTTGGAAAATGGGACTAAAAAACGTAGATTAATTTGGAAAGGTCTCCCTCAGGGCTCAGTTTTAAGCCCCATTTTATATAACATTTATACCCATGATTTGGAGTCTTCAGTTTTTAGGGAAAGCATAAAAATTCTTCAAAATGCGGACGATTTACTTTTATACACATCTGGTTATTCTGTCGATAAGTTATCATTAGACATAAATTCATCACTTGATTCATTAAAATTATGGCTTACAGAAAATGGATTAAGTTTGTCTGTACCTAAGAGCTCAGCTGTTCTTTTTACTAGGATGCGAACTCTACCTCCCATATCCGTAGTATATAATTACGTAAATATTCCAGTTGCAAAAGAAGCCAAATTTTTGGGTATAATTTTAGACTCAAAACTTACCGGCCTGCAACATTTTTATATATATCATATCAAAATGTGAACGAGCCTTAAATATTCTCAGATGTTTATCTGGTGTTTGGTGGGGTGCTCACCCTGCTTCACTAAAATTACTTTATAATGCCTTAGTCAGAAGTATTTTGGATTACGGTACATTTTGTTTAGAACCATGTAGTGCACTTGGCTTAGATAAATTAGATAAAATTCAATCTAAAGCTTTGCGCATTGTGTGCGGTGCAATGAAATCTAGTCCAATAAATGCACTTCAAGTAGAATGTGCTGAGCCACCCTTACGTCTTCGTCGTCAATATTTAAGTGATCGATTTCTGTTCCGTGCTCTCCAAATCTGTAGTCATCCACTTCACAATAATTTGAAATCACTATCTGAAAAGTTAATATCATCTTCATATTGGGCTAACAAAAACGTTCCATGCCTTGTAATAAGTTATCAGAAGTTCATTGCTTTACATGCTCCTACACATCAATCTCAGTATCTCCCTATTTTTAGTAGCAGATTTGAATCCTTAGTAATATGCCCTAACATATTCTTTGATTACAATCTTAAAAGTGAAGGCAATGCCAATAGATATCTAAATTATTATCTAGATAGAGATTACTTCGATTGGCATTACATTTACAGTGATGCATCAAAACTCACTAATGAAGGTAACGTAGGAGTTGGCATATACCATCATCAGTACAAAATAGTCCAAAAAGTAAAGTTACCTAAAGAGTCTTCTGTCTTTACAGGAGAGTGTTTTGGACTTTTTAAAGCCCTTGAATATATAATTTTAATGAAATTAAAGAAAGCTGTGATTCTGTCAGATTCTAAAAGTGCACTAGAGGCAGCAAAGATTTCCTTTTAAAAACAATAATTATCTTCCAATTATTATTGATTGCAGAAACCTATTGTATGAGTGTTTAGAGAAAGGCTTAAATGTAAACTTTTTATGGATTCCCAGTGTTAGCAACGCCAACAAAAACGTAATAGACAAGTTGTCTATGGTAAGTCAGCGGCGGATCGCGCTTGACGGGTTTTGTATTTTTTTTTTACTTCCTTCCTGCATCATTTTTTGTATAAGACTGTTGTGTCGTAGCAAATAAATATTTTTATACTGCAAAACTGCGTTTTCCCTGTCAAGAACAAGCTCCTAACATTGGTCCTTCGAGCCGGATGGAAGATTACGAAAATATAAATGAGGATGTGGAAGATTACGAAAGTAAGTACGATTGTATATTAGATATTTTAACACAATGTATTAAAACAAAACAAGATAGCAATGACAAAGAATGCACACAATCTTTGCCAAATTCACAGTGTAGGACAAAGCTGCCTACAATTCAAATAGAACCATTTGATGGTAGATATACCAATTACACACCTTTTATTATTTATTCAATGCAGTGATACATAACGACAAATCTTTAGATAATACACAAAAATTGTATTATTTAAGAACATTCCTACTGAAAGAACCATTTGATTTGATAAAAAATTTACCGCTGAACAATGAGAGCTACAATCAAGCTCTTCAATTGTTAGATGAAAGATACAACAATCGCTATAAAATTGTCAGTGAGCACATTAATTGTTTACTTGATTTAAAATGTTTATCTAAATCAACACCAATATTTTTAAGAGATTTTATTAATAATATTAAGCAGTGCTTGGCTGCATAAAAAATTTTAAATGTCAATGTTGAAGCATGGGATGCTATAATCCTTTGCATTTTAACACGGAAACTAGATGCATACACTGCACGGGCATACCAGTTGGAGCGGGACGCATCAGCTGAGGCCGATGTAGACGACTTCTTGAGTTTCTTGGAAAAGAGAGCATTGGCTTTGGAGAATGCAGAAACGCCAAACAACTACAATCCTGCACGTTACAAGGTCGCCATGACAGCAGCAACAAATACTGTGCAGAACCCTACAGCATCCTGCAACTACTGTAAGTCTTCCGATCATAAAATATTTAAATGTGAAAAATTTAAGTTATTACCTGTTTTACAGCGAATTGAAAAATGTAAAATTCATAAATTATGTAATATATGTTTGAATCCACATAATGGAAAATGCAAATATCACTTTAGGTGTGCTGTGTGCAAGGAACAGCATAACACATTATTGCACAAACCGGAACCAGAGAAGAAAGTGAACTCTGTCACATTGGTTTCACACTTGCCAGAAAATAAAGTATTACTACCAACGGTAAGAGTGAAACTAATTGCCAGAGATGGTACCGAGGTTTATGTAAAGGCTATATTGGATTCCGGTTCACAAGTTTCCTTGATTACCAATAAGGTTATACAATTTTTGGGAATGACACCAAAGCAGGGTACAACAAACATTGTTGGTGTTAGCAATCAAAGTAATGCAGTTAAATACTGCATTCCTTTAGAAATTTTTGCAGTTAGTACAGACTACAGTGTAGTGGTGAACTTTCATGTTTTGGAGAAAATCACATGTATGCTTCCACAGCAAAAAATTAATTTAAACTCGTTGAACCTGCCCGCTGACATTGTCTTGGCAGACTCAGAATTTCATGTACCATCAGAAATTAATGTATTGGTTGGTGCTGATGTATTTTTCCAGGCCCTATTGCCGGAACACCAGAGGTGTCAGGTGATAGATTGTCAGGCGATAAGCTGTCAGAGCTACCAGAGCTGCCAGGCAACAAGTTGTCAGAAGGCAAGCTGTCAGCATTCTTCGAGGGCTGAGCAGAATTACAAGGAGCAACAGTATCCTCAATTAATAAATACCAGGTTTGGTCATGTTGTGGCAGGAGCCTTGCCAATGCCACAGCAGACAAACAAAAATAAGGTATCTCTTTTTTGTATACAGTGTGATTCTGAAATTAATAAAACACTTCAAAACTTTTGGCAAACTGAAAATGTACCTGAAGTATTTATAGAAAATACACCTGAGCAACAATTAGCCGAGCAATGTTTTACAAACTCTGCCACAATAATTAATAATAAGTTTCAAATAGATTTACCACTAAAATTGCCTTTTGATGAAATAAAAGATATGTTAGGTAACTCATTTAATTTAGCTTTGTATAGATTTCTTAGTTTAGAAAAAAAATTGCATAAAAATCCTAATTTAATGAAAGATTATATAAGGTTTATTGATGAGTATGTAGCCCTTGGCCATGGTCATTATGTTGATTTGAACACAGTAGACTTTAAAAAAGAAACATTATACTTCTTGCCACATCATGCGGTATTTAATGAACACAGTAAAAGTACAAAAACACGAGTAGTCTTCGATGGCTCTATGTTGACAGACAAAACAGTATCCCTCAATGATATTTTACTAAATGGACCAGTGGTCCAGAGGGATCTTTTTGATATTATTTTGTTGTTTAGACTAGGCGAGTATACTTTCTCCACCGACATTAGACATATGTTTCGCAACATTATTTGCAATCCGGAACATACATCATTACAAAATATACTGTGGAGAAGCGATCCTAATGAACCAATACAGTGTATTAGATTGGATACTGTCACATATGGTCTAAAAAGTTCAAGCTACTTAGCTACACGTTGTTTATTAGAGCTTGCAGATAAGTACAATAACGAGTTACCTTTAGCATCATTTTTATTAAAAAATTGTACATATATCGATGACATTTTGTACTCTAATTCAGATTTAGGATGTGTTATAGAAGCTAAAGCACAGTTAA
Organism: Scirpophaga incertulas; assembly: GCA_036419045.1. Lineage (NCBI taxonomy): Eukaryota > Metazoa > Arthropoda > Insecta > Lepidoptera > Crambidae > Scirpophaga > Scirpophaga incertulas. The sequence continues at coordinate 25,734,828 of CM071629.1, read as the reverse complement.
TAGAATTATTAGGAAAGGGTGGTTTACAAACCCACAAATGGGCTAGTAAAATAAGACTATTATTTCTGATATTCCTTTAGACAAAAGGCAGTTTGAAGATGTTGAACTCAATAAAGGTAATTATTGCATGAAGGCTTTAGGCTTAACACTTCAAGTCGATAAGGACTGTTTTATAGTAGCTTGTCCAGAACCTTTTGACGCTACTACTATAACAAAAAGAAGTATCTTAAGTTATATTTCACAATTTTTTGATCCGCTTGGGTTTGTGACACCTATTATTGTAAAAGCTAAAATTATTTTACAAGAGCTTTGGGAACAAAAGATAGCATGGGATAATGTACCACCCATACATATTAAACAAGAATGGTTGTCTTTTGTTGATAATTTAAATTCCATGAAACCTATACATATTGAGAGAAATATAAACATACCTGATGTGGCTGAAAGCCAGCTTATTGGCTTTGCCGATGCTTCTACATCGGGTTACGGGTGTTGTATATATCTTCGCTTAATCGATTCTTCTGGACAAGCTAAAATAAGTTTGCTATGTTCGAAATCAAGAATAAACCCTCGCAGCCATAAACTCACTGTGCCTAGGCTTGAGCTAAATGCAATACTCCTTCTTAGCAAGTTAGTTAATAAAGTTTTGCACACAATAGAGTTAAAAATTAAAATAAACAACATTTATTTGTTTTCAGATTCGAAAATTGCACTTGCTTGGTTAGCTATTGAACCTGTAAGATTAAATGCTTACGTGGCGAATAGAGTTAAGATAATTGTTGACCAAACAAAACGTTGCTATTGGTCATACATAAGCACACATCAAAATCCGGCAGATCTAGTCAGCAGAGGGGCTGATCCTAAGGATTTTCACTTGGTTTCACTATGGTGGAATGGTCCTGAATTTATGCACAGTAGTAAAATTTCTTTAGAGAATAAAATTGATTGTCCTTCAGACTTACCAGAAATAAAAAGGCAAGTTAAGTCGAATACTTCACCAAATGTAAATGTTGCCTTAGTGGTAAATAGTGATGATTTTTATAAGGATCTGCTGGTAAGATTTTCTGATTTAAATAAATTAGTTAGAGTTTTGGCATTTGTATTAAGATTTTGCAATAATATTAAATATATTAACATAAAAAAAAAAATAGTTGGCTCTCTTCAGATGAACTTAAGCAATCTTTGAATTTATTAATAAAGTATGAACAAAATGGACATTTTAAACATGAGATTGAATGCTTAATGACTGAACAAGTAATTAAAGGTTCCTTGAAGCCTTTAAGCCCTTTCATAGATCAGACTGGACTGTTAAGAGTAGGTGGTAGGCTACAAAATTCACCCATACCATATCAGCAAAAGCATCCTGTTATATTGCCGAATAGTGCAACCATTACAAAGCTAATAATACATCATGAACATATTAGAAATTTGCATGCTGCACCAAGGTTATTGCTTTCGATTCTAAATCAAAAATACTGGATAGTGAATGGCATAAGAATAGTTAAAAAATATATTTACAATTGTCTTGTATGTTTTCGATTAAAAGCTGTTGCAGCAAAGCAGTTAATGGGATCTTTGCCGCAACAAAGGGTGACAGAAGCTAGGCCTTTTCAATTAATAGGCATAGATTTTGCTGGTCCTGTTCAGGTCAAGTGTGCAAGGATTAGAAAAGCCCTAATCACAAAGGGGTACATTTGTGTAATTGTATGTTTCACAACGAAGGCCATTCATTTAGAGCTGGCTTCAGACTTATTGTCGGCAAGTCGCCTTGTTTGATATTGTCAGCGAGTACTTATCCGTGCCTATTACCTACGACTTGTCGAAAGTATTTGGGGAGGGTTTGATAATGAATTACTTTGACTTACTTATTTCCATGCTACTTCAGCCAGCGTGTGATGGATGTAACGATCTGCTTCGCTTTATTATAATTTGCTATGTATGCCATTTGTGTTTCACCCTGACTCGTTATTACTTGACTGGCCTCTTCATAATCATCAACCTGTAGATATAAAAATATACATCATTCCCTTGTTAAGGAAATCCAAGTGCGAGGGTCCAACCTAATACATTTATATAATTATTACATGCTTTATGATCGATTTTCTTCACCTCAAAAGAGGGGATGGGATATGGCGTGACACCACGAACAAGACCCTCACGGCCAGGTTCGCCAGAATTTTGGGTATCCCTTCTGCCGGCAGCCCCCACACCCTTGCGGTGTGGGCACAGGTACGATCAAAACACAGTCCCCCACAGGACAACAATTAGGATTTTAATACATCAACCCTATGCACTTAGCTTTCATCAACTGGAGGCTCCTCAACTTTACAGGTATCTGGCACTATAACAACACAAACACAAACAATAGACTGGATTAAGCAAGACATTAAGTAAAAAGATATGCGTAACGCGGTACAATGAAAAATGAATAGAAAGACTCAAACACTATAAACTATTACTACATGGTAGAACTCACCTTAATAACAAACTTCACAACTAATCAATATACTAAGTAGATGCGGTGGCCGCCAAAACTTCAAGTAAAAAGAATGCGTAACGTCGGTCTCAATGAGTGAAAAAGAATAAGTAGAGGGTTTTCATTAGACTATAGAACTATTTAGTTATGGTAAAGGTTCCTCACCTTATACAAAATTATCAGTATTGCTATATACAATAATTATATTTCGCGAGAGTGTCGCGACACTTATCAACACCTACATTTCTTGCTTGTTTTAAACGGTTCATTTCTCGAAGAGGTCTGCCAACAGAGGTATTTTGTGACAATGGAGGTTGTTTTAAAGGTGCTGCCAACCAGTTAGTTGAATTATATAAGTTAAATGCTTCGAAAACCCACAAAACTATTGTTAGTGATTTTTCTTCTCATCAAAATATAATATTTCATTTTGTACCTAGTTATTCTTCGGTTTTCGCTGGGTTAGCAGAAGCAGCAGTAAAGAGTATGAAGTTTCATTTAAAAAGGGTACTCCTTCATTCTATTCTAACTTACGAACAATTAGATACTGTGCTGTCACAGATAGAAGCTGTCTTGAATTCGAGACCACTGTTGGCCACTTTCAGCGGATGTTAATGATTTTAGTTATCTTACACCTGGACATTTTTAAATTGGTTCTGCATTAACTACATACCCAGAACCAGATGTTTCTAAACGTGCCCTATAAATAGATTAAAATTCTGGGAATTATGTAATAAAATAAGAGATGGTTTTTGGAATATTTGGAACAAACATTATTTAAATTGTTTGCAATTGTCGTCCTAAGTGGCGTGATAACACTCCCTAACATTACTGTTGGGACATTAGTAATACTAAAGCAACCTAATAATCCTAGTTTATGCTGGCCTATGGCGAGAGTTATAAAGGTATATCCAGGTAATGATGGCAAGGTACGCGTTGTGGAGGTTATAACGCCAAATAAAAAAATATACAAACGTTCGTTGTCAGGTATATGTCCCCTACCCTTAGAAGATAAATAGTTGTTTTTTGTCAACAGTATATTAATTATATCTTTATTATTATATTGTAACAAACATTCATGTACCTAGTTCTGTTAATTTTTGTCAACAGTATATTAATTATATCTTTATTATTATATTGTAACAAACATTCATGTACCTAGTTCTGTTAATTTTTGTCAATAGTATATTAATTGTACACTTTATTATTACAAACATTAATTATCGGGTATATCTCTTATCATTAGAAGCTAAATAGTTCTGTTTTTTCTTGTCAATACTATATTATTATATACATTACTATAAATTTTTTATTGTAAAAAAGAGAGGATAATTATATAGATTTAGTAAAACCTATGATAAAAAAAAAATGTTTTCGTATAAGTTATTTTTGTATTAAATTTCTATTACATACTTATGTACTAAGGGGCGCAGCATGTTAGCAACGCCAACAAAAACGTAATAGACAAGTTGTCTATGGTAAGTCAGCGGCGGATCGCGCTTGACGGGTTTTGTATTTTTTTTTTACTTCCTTCCTGCATCATTTTTTGTATAAGACTGTTGTGTCGTAGCAAATAAATATTTTTATACTGCAAAACTGCGTTTTCCCTGTCAAGAACAAGCTCCTAACACCCAGTCATTAAGGTATTTATGGTAATGACCAAGCTGACAAATTAGCCAAAGATGCAATCCAATGCGGAGATATGTTTCCATATAAAAACTATAGTTTTGATATGGAAACATATGTTGTTGCCCTTCCTAAGTTAGATTTTGTATAAATCTAACTTAGGAATCTTGAGAAGATCTTTGGAAAAAGATCAGCCAAGTGAAAGGTAAATATTTTGCATGTATACAACCGTCTGTGCCGACTAAGCCATGGTTCTTCCATATAAGTCTTAATAAATTTGCCACAACCAATTTGATTCGTATGAGACTGGGTCACGTTTGTACACCCGCTCACTTAGCAAAACTCAATATTATTAATACAAGTATTTGTGAGTGTGGGTCTGATGTTGGCGACTTGAATCATATATTTTTTGCATGTACCTTAAATGACACATCCACTTTCATTTCCAATCTGATAAATATCAAATTCCACTTCCTTCATCCATGAGCGTCTTACTTTCAATGAATAACTCATCTATTTATAATATTATATCTACTTTTTTATTTAATAATAGTATTAAATTATAAAATGTTATACCTACTGTCCTTGATCCTTAAAATCCGATAACCGATTCCACAACCAATCTTTCCGTTTCCCTACCTTTCACCCTCGTCCGTGGCTGATGCACAAGCCGTCCAAGCCAAAAATGAAGGAAAAATAAAACACGTGTTTAACAAGCGTATACTTATACAGTGTATAAGCAGTGATTAAGAGTTACACGCTACCCTTACTAATTAGTAACGCATAACCAATAGTATACTAATCTGTGGCATAACCATTGTGTAGTGTTATAAATTAGTTAAACAAAACTCACTGGCAACATTAATTCTGAACGTTTTGAAATCTCTTGTAGATATCGTTCGGTATATTTTGACATTGCGAAAATACTCTAAAATAGTACCTAAATAAACGTAATTGTATATCAATGAATAAAATAAAATAAACTATTTTATTTAACATTAGAGGTTTTTAAAAAATGAATATTTTTAATGAAAAATCTTTCCAAATAGTCATAGTTGCGTTTCTGGTTTTTGAACGTACCTGTCAAAATTGAATCACGACATGACAATTGACATTGACAATTTTATTACATAGCCACTCACTCTTTGATATAAATTAGTGTAGTATACTAATCTGTGAATCGCCCATCCCCTTTAACGGTTCCCAACTAGCCCTTTTTCCTGACGACACCGCCCTCTATCTTAGAGGGCGGAATCTCAGTTCGGTCCTGGCCCGACTGCAACTCTCCATTGACGAGCTTGCAGCCTGGTTTAAGCTGTGGCGAATTGAGGTGAAACCGGAGAAATCCTCCGCGGTTCTCTTTGATTCGAAACGGCGAAGGAACCGAGTCCCCTTTAATACCGACCCACTGCTCCTTCAGGGCAGGCCCATATCCTGGCAGCGTACTGCAAAGTACTTAGGTGTCGCGCTGGATAAGCAGCTTAATTTTAAGCCGCATATCCGTAACGTGACGCGTAATGCCAGAAGCTATGCGGGTCGTCTCAGCTGTATGCTGGGTAAAAACAGCCCCATGTCACTCCGGAACAAGCGAACGCTCTACAAGATTTGCATACGGCCCGTCCTTTCTTACGCGTGCCCGGTATTCGCACATACTGAGGCAACTTATCTAATCCAACGTACCCAAAGCGTCTTGTTGCGCAGGATGGCCAACCTCCCATATTACGTTCGGAATTGCGATATACATCGCGATATCGAAATCAACACCATACACTTCCTGGAGTGCTCTAAGCGGTTCTTCACTACCGCTGAAGGGCATCCGAATCCGTTAGTGAGGCAGGCGTGTAGCTACACCCCGTGTACCCCAGTCAATCCGCGTAATACCGAATATCGTCGACCCAGGCACGTCATTCCCGACCCTCCCGACTCATTGACGCTGGCTCTTCAAGCCTTGCGAGAGGCGGCATCTGCGCCGCCATCCCTTAGTTAGTCCATACTTCGCAGCTTGCTGCACATGTACGAGTACGCCCCATCACTTCAAGGCCGGACCCACTTTGGCGTACCGAGCCTTCTTTCGCGCATATGTCCTCTTCGCCGAGGCCGCCGGGCAGCGCCGACGTGCCCTCTCCTGAGGGTGCGCCAACCATTCCGTTCAAGCCGTAGGGCCACTAGGGCTAAGGCTAGGCTGATTTTAGTCGGTAGGTCTGCTGGGTCGAGCCGCCTCGATTCACCAGGAGTCCGACATAATCAACGCATCCCTGCTTGCCTGTTGCCTTGGTATCCATGAGGATTCTCAGCCTCCTCTCCTGAGGAAAAAAAAAAAATAATAATAATCTGTTAATAAAATTAGTGATAGATTGCTGGCTAAGACCATGTATGTCCGCTGAGTCATCTTGCACTTCTTGTCGAGCTCACGTTCTTAGAGCAGTGCATACCTGTACTTCTGCAGACAATCCGCCACCATTCGCTTTTTTCTCAATGTCCGACCTAACTAGATCCACAATTTTTCTTGTAAATTTTTAGTAAACCTATATTTCTTACGAAAGTCCTCTTTATTTAAGGTGAAAGGATCAAATCGCTTTTTGTACGATTTCTTTTTTTTTGATAGTAGTTCTCTATTTAGTTCATCAAAAACATAGAAATATTGTAAATAATCCATTTTGAATTTAGTTTGTGAAAATAATTTACGGTTATACGATAGCTAAACAAGGGTCGCCGACTGTATAACGGTTGGGTAAACCGGGATACAATTTATCCACTCGTTATAACAGCTGTATACAACTGAACTGTCAAAATTATGCTTATTAGTAGTCTTTGTGTTATTACTGTCGTATACGCCGTGTGTAAAGTGTTATTAGTAAGGTTGTAAATGATTAAATTATTCCTTTATCCAAGATTTCGTTTAGACCACAGATTATAGATATTGTATAGACTAAAGAAAAGAAAAAAGAGGTCGTTCCACTTCCACTGACTCTCTAACCTGTGATTTCCTTTTGTAATATTTAGTTTGTACTAATATTGTAATCTGTGGTTTGTACGTTCAGTTTTAAGGAAATTGGAACGGTAGTATATGTGTTCTGTGGTTATTATGTTTTGAATATTAATGTCAGATGATATACTATTGACTATTATATTAATGCGTATAAAGGTTTCGGACCTTTCGGACACCCCCAGTATATTACTTTACTCTTTGCGGACACCAATGGCACTAGTAGCATATGAATTTAGTGATACCAGCGACGCCAGTGACTTGGAAGATAATAATAGTGTTAATGTTGCAACGACTGTTCCGTTTAGCAGTGGTAATATATTATTTTATCTTAATCGGTCGCGAAATAAACCTATTTAGTAACCTTGTGAAAAATAGCAATATTTAAGAAATTTAATCGGGATATCCAGATTACTATGTAATAACACCATAATATGGTGGATTATATTATAAATCCTCAAGTTATCAATGTACTGAGACTATTGAAACTAATTTGTTGAATATGCTTGATATTTTTCCTAAATATTACTTTAAAAGAAGGTAATCTATACAATTTTGATTTCTTTAGAAAAATCCGATGAAGATGAAAGCAAAGGATTGGAAAATTGTGATTCTATAAAATCTGGTCAAAACTTGTTTCATTTACTACCTCAGCCTTCAAATAGAACATCAGTGACTGAAGAAGATGATGAATTTTTACATAGAAAAGAAAATTTTAGTAATGTGAAACCAAAAGCAAAGATAACAGTGCCCTCTCTAAGTGATGTAAGATATTTTAACTTAAATCTATTTAGTTCTAATATTTTATATACCATAAGTACTTCATACATAACACTTCTCTTCAATAATAAAATAGACTACGAAAATTTAGGCAGTCATGAATAGTCAAAATTTTGTCAGGGTAAGCAACTTGCATAGAACTTGCAACATATGAATTATACAAAGAAACTATTCACTCAACACTATTGAATTTATTCTTGCTTTATTTTTATGTCCATAAGATTTAGTTTGTGATTACTTATTTCAGCAGTTTTATTAAGGGGATAACATGAAATGAAATCTCAAAAATGCCTTGTCTTTGAATAAATTTGTTGAGTAAAGCCTTTGTTCAAGAGTTACAAAAAAAATATATGTTATTTTTAAGGACACAAAAAATAAATCCTATTAATCAAAATCGTAATATCTTTAACAGACTCATGTGAAAAAATACCCCAAAATCTCGCCTTTTTAAAACTTAATTGCAATTTCTTTCTGAAACTGCTTATTACTAATCTATGAAATTTGCACCAAAAGAAAGCTTTCGATATTGACTACAATTTCTATTAAAAGAATTTTTATTTTCTTCGATGTTCTATTAAATAATATAGAAAATCCTAAAAATACACAAGATCCCCGTGCTAAGCTCCCCCGCAACGCCCCGGCAGCATGCTCGAAGTAACAATTTTAGTGTCAAACAGGCTCTGCCAGAGAGAGGACTGTACGTGCGTTACTTGTCTTTAAAAATTACAGAAAAGAATTCGTTTGAATGATTTATATCTGAAATCTGTTTGTAAATAGTGTGAATATTATATACCGTAACTATGACAATATAATTTAAGTTGTACATATATTTAAAGTGGTTTTCAATTTTATTTTCTTGTCATACACTAAATCAATTGCATAGCAATGCCTAAATATAAAAGCAAATCCAAAGTGCAGCGTGGTCGAGCTTTACAAAATTATTGGTAAGTACATGTTTTGTGTTTTATTTCTATTTCATAATACAATTCATTTTCCAAACTAAACTAAAATAGAAATGTATCATAAAACTACACTTTCAAACCATAATAATAATAATATAATAATAGCCTTTTATTTCCAATCAAACATTTGGATTTACATTTTTTTTTTCCTACATTATAATTTAACACTTAAAAATAAATAAAATTTAAACAAAAATTGATTAATAAGATCGGGGAACCCAATGTTGGGCAAAGGCCTCCTCCAACCTATGCCAACTCTTTCTGTCACTAGCCAGTCTGGTCCAAAGCCCACCAGCAACTTGTTGAATGTCATCGCTCCAGCGGCGGCGAGGTCTTCCTCGTGACCTTTTAGCATCACGTGGCCACCAATGTAGCACACGCTCACTCCAGCGCCCATCACTCGCTCTCGCAACATGACCTGCCCATTGCCACTTGAGTTTACACGCTATCTCGGCAGCGTCTTTGAATTTAGTTTTATTTCGGATTGATGAGTTACTTATTTTCTGTGATAATTTTATGCCTAGCATACTTCTCTCCATTTTCCTCTGGGTGATTTGAATTTTCTGAATTATTCTTTTTGTTAGAGACCAACATTGGCATGCATATAGTAGTATTGGTATGATAGTGTTCTCAAAAGCTTTTTTCTTGAGTTTTATTGGAATTTTTGATTTAAAAATGTGTTTCAGAGCCCAATATTTATTCCATGCTTTTTTAATACGCCTTTCTACCTCTTTTAGAGTTTGATCTTCAAAACACACATTTTGACCCAGGTAAGTATAGGTGTCTACATAGTTTAAAGTATGCTGTTCTAACATTATCGGTTTTCTGTCTGCGTTAGTAAGTACACAGGTTTTGGTAGGATTCATGTGCAGTCCACATTTCTTGCTTTCCGAGTTTAAAGTTTGCAACATGACTTCAAGATCTGTGTAACTTTCACTAAATATAACAATGTCATCAGCAAATCGTAGGTGACTCAATTTTTCTCCATTTATATTTATGCCAAAATTTTCCCATTTTAATTTTCTAAATATTTCTTCCAGTAGTGATGTAAATAAGTTAGGTGATATAGGATCGCCCTGCCGAACGCCTCTTTCAATATTAAATAGTCTACCCTTTCTTTCTGTTTTGACAAGAGCTTTACTGTCTTTATATATTGTTTTTAGTATGCTTACATATTTTATGTGTATTCCTTGTTTTAGTAGTGCATCCCATAGTGCTTCATGTGATATGCAGTCAAAGGCCTTGGCATAATCTATGAAAGCTATATATAATTGTTTATTAAATTCTGTATATTTTTCAATAATTTGGCATAGTACAAAGATATGGTCTGTTGTCGAAAATTTTGGCCGGAAACCCGCTTGTTCTCTAGGTTGGTTACTTTCAAGAATAGGTAGAATCCTTCGTAATATTGTTTTGGTGAATACTTTATATAATGCTGGCAGAAGACTTATTGGTCTATAGTTTGCCATTTCTAGAGGATTGCCTTTTTTATAAAGCAGTATTATTATTGATGTGTTCCATTCCTCAGGTAATACTTCTTTTGTAGTATTTTGTTAAACAGTGTAGTTATTAATGGTGTGATGGGTTCTATTATAGCCTTTAAGGTATCGTTGGAGATGCAGTCGTCGCCAGGACTTTTCAATGATTTTAGAGACTTCAGGGATTCTCTGATTTCAGATTCAAGGAAGGGTGGAATTTCGTCTGTATATTGCAGTTTCTTGTTGTTAGTTTTGTTGACATTTATGTTTATATCCTCATTTCTATATAGCTGCTCAAAGAAATCTGATGCAACATTATTAATACTTCTTCTATTTGTCGTTTTGGTATTGTCATTGTTATTAAGTTGAACTATCCATTCCTTAGAAGATTGAAGCTTTTTGAATGCTCTTTTTACTGAGCTTGTTTTATCTAGTTCTTCCTCAATTACTTTTTGTTGGTGTTTCTTTATGTTCTTTTTAATTGATTTATTTATTTGCCAATATAACCTACTTAATCTTTTTTTCTCGTTTTTAGTTTTATGTACTTTATTTTTTAGTTTTTCCCTTTCTGATATCATATTAGATACTTCTGGTGTAATTTTAATGTATGTAGTAATGTTTCCCTGTTTAGTTGACAATTCATTTGTACTTTGTGTAATACAGTCTGTTATTTTGCAGTAGTATTCTTGGATTGTTGTAAATTTTAGTGTAGTTGTTTTTTCTATAAATAAATTGTTGAGTTGTTGTTTTTCTACTGGAAAGAGTTGTGTAGCATGTTTATTTCTATATGTAGTTCTTGATCTCTTTGACTGTCCATTGATTATCAGTTTCGCTCTTACAAGCCTGTGATCGGTAGGGTGTGATGTCCCAATAATCTGTATATCTTCTATGATATTTTCGCTTTTAGCTAGGATGTAATCTATTTCATTACGCGTTTTGTTATCTGGTGAATGCCAGGTCCATCTCTGTTTCAGTTTCTTTTTAAAATACGTATTCATTATTTTCATTTGCTTTTCCATGCAGAATTCTATTAAAGTTTTTCCTCTTTCACTTTTATTTCCATAACCCCATGAAACCATTACTCTTTTATCTTCAGAAGTAGGTTGTCCGATTTTAGCATTCCAGTCACCCATTATTATCAATATATTGGTGTTGGTGTTCAGCATTGCTGTATCTATGGTTTTATAAAAAAATTCGATATCTTCTTCAGAGCTATTTTCTGTTGGAGCGTACACTTGAATGAAGGTGTACAGGTTATTATCAAATTCCATGTCTAATCTGGCAACACGGTCAGTAACTGTTATGAAATCTGTTACATTTTCCTTTAACGATTTCTTTACCATGAAACCCACACCATTCCTCCCGCTTTTATTTCCACAGTTAAAAAATATGTAATTATTGTTTTCAGTTATATAGACACCTTCCTTTTTAGTTTCACATAAGCCTATAATATCCCAGGATAGTTTTTCTAATGCATTATCCAACTGTGTTTGTCTAGAACTTTCTACTAGAGATCTCACATTATAAGTACAAACATATAAGATGTTCTTATCTTTTCGGTCTATTGTGCTGTGTTTCAATGATTTTCTTATAGTTCTTGTTTGAGTCTTTGTTGACTGTTTTGACTGTTTTTTATTTGATGTTGGAGGGTGTTGGTCTATCGTCCCGCGGGGACCAGCCGTATTGGGACTATTTTTATAAACTTTGTTAGTTGTTTTATTATTGTTAGTCATTTCATTATTGTTGGCGTTCTTCCGGTGGTTGGAGGAGTTCAGCAGTTATAACTTGTTAGGGTCCTTGGCAGAGCTCGACCTAGATCTGGTGAAAAGAGAAGTATTTATTTTATTTATCTTTTTGGGATTCTTAGTGATTTCAGCTTTTAAATTATCATTTGTAATACTACTAGGCGATTTTGAAGGTGAGCGTTTCCTTTTTTCATTAGTTGCTTCTTCTACTATCAGTCGGTCATATCGGATGTAGGCTACATTTCAAACCATATTGTAAGCAAATCATCATTTTGGTAGGAATGTGCAAAATGGCCCAAGTAGATGAATCACTTTCTAGTTTTTACGTAAAATTTAGAATGAGGGATTTCGGCCGAAAGAGGTCTGTACGTAGGCGTCTAGTCTGAATAACTGTCAAAAGAATCATATTCAAAGAAATTCAACTTTATTTTTTCATAGAAAACTTATCGTCTTTTACATTTTATTGAAGTAAAACATTGATTATGGTAAAAAAACTAAGGATATAAAATGATTACATTATATGTGCCCGTAGACATGAACAGGCGAGAATATAAAAAATTGCAACCCGGTTTTATATAGGCATACTTTCATAAAATATGCATTTAGGTATGCATATGCATTTGTAGAGATATGCTTAGTATATGATTAAACATAGCATTGACTTCTAAAATTTCAAAAACAAATAGATAAAATTATTTCAATTAAGTTGATTGATATCAAGTAACAATAAACAAAGAGTTGCAATGACCACTTTTTTCTGTAGAGTGTAAAACAACTGTAACAATAGTTTGAGTTATGTGAATTCCTATAGCCAAACTACACTACTTGACCCCGGTCAGCCGGTCAAATGTTTCACAGGTATCTATTTTTTTTTCTTTTAATGCTTTTCCAAATTTTTGATTTATTAGTTTGTATATGAATTAGTCTTTAGTTTTATTATTATTAATAAGTATAAATGTTGACTAGTAGCAACAACTAAACATTTAACAATTTGAAATATGTACTCAAAATTTATGAAATGCAGCATTGCATCACAATGAAAAGGTTGGAATACAATATACCAAAATGCTAGTTTTTAAAGCACAGAAATGTTTGTTAAAATATAACTATAGTATTATTACTCAAACAAACTACAAATAAATATAATCAAGAATAACAATTACTTTGCCCTTTGTATACCGCGCCGACAAAGGGAGCCGCGCTGGCTCAGAGCCGCCAACAGGGGACGCAGCGTTCTTTGGCGGCGTTACAAAAGACACCGACCGTGTTTTTAATTTGTGTGCGGCGCTTTGATATGCCGCCACAAGCTCACCAAGCTAAACAAATCTTCCTAGTGACAATCGTATTCGTCTGTTATTTATTAAGTTCATGAAAATATTCAGTTTTATACTTATAAAATAGATAACTCTTTTTCATATTAGGTTTTCTGTTTCAGTCAACAAAAAAGACAACAAGATAAGCAAACGCAAAATTTGGAAGAAAAAACATCTCATACAAAATTAATATGCACACAAGACTTGGGCACTGCGAGTACTTTGTCTGTTGCTAAGGGAGCAGTAGTTGAAAATATAACGGTTTGCTCGATCTTTATAACTAGTCCACCCTAGCTTGAAACGGGTAGACAGGTATTAAAAAAAAACATTTTTCAAGATTTTTAATACCTATCTACCTTTTTTTAAATACCTTTTTTAAATATCTAGTTTGATACCTTTATTTATAAGATCAACAGAGCTTTCGAAATTATATCACGGTTGAGTTTATTTGTTACATACCTACATACAAAGCCCCATCCTTTGGGGAGGCTTATATCCAGCGATGGCGTCAGAGGTGAGGTGAGTCTAAACCTATATAAGACTAATTTTGGTTATTTTCCCTTTTCAGCCTCTTCCAAATGAAGAAGATTCACCAGAACTGATTATCGAAGAATTACAAGAACAAACTGAGACTACTAACATATCTGGGAGAAGAGTTTTGGAAATAGCTACCTTTTTTTCTAAGATCAAAGAAATAGGCAGTCATGGTGTTTTTAACTGTGGTATACAAAATGTTAAGCTAATAGGAGAAAAACGAATTGGCCTTCTATCTAATTTCACATTTAAATGTTTGATGTGTAATGAGAAGTTTCATCTTTCTAATAATACTGGCGATTTAGATATTAACACAGCATTGGTCACCGGTGCAGTTTCAATTGGTATAGGGTATGCTCAATTAGAGGAATTTTTATCGGCTATTGACTTACCATGTATGACTGAGCCTGTGTACCAAAAACAGCATGACATTGCATCCAATACCTCGCATAAAACGCTAACCAACTCAATGCATGAAGCTGCTGAAGAAGAAAAAAAGATTGCTTTAGAAAAGGGCCGACTCAGCAAAGACGGAATTCCTGTCATCGATGTAATCGTAGATGGATGCTGGAGTAAGAGATCTTACAAAAAAACTTCTCAGCTTTATCAGGAGCAGCTGCGATAATTGGCAGAAAAACTAAAAAAATATTATTTCTTGGGGTTAAAAATAAATACTGTAGTATATAGCACATGAGCTAAATAGAAATAAGGAACCAAGAGCTCATCAATGTTATAATGATTTTACTGGTCCATCAACTGCAATGGAGTCAACTATTTTAGTTGAAGATTTCAAAGCTTCTCTTGCATGTTATGTTCTCATCTATGGTCGGCTCATTTCTGATGGAGACTCGAGCACATATGCAAAAATTTTGGAAGCTAGACCTTATTCTAATTTTACCGTGGAGAAAGTGGAATGTAGGAATCATCTTCTAAGAAATTTTTGCAACAAAATGGAAAAACTTACAACAGATACTAGATTCCCTATAAAATTTAGAAAACTTATAACAAAAAAAACGCATTATGAATATGAGATTGGCAATACGAAAGTGTAGCAAACAATACCACGATTCACAAGAAAACTTAGATTTTACTATTCTTAAACTGTTTGAAGATATTCAGATAATACATTTACATGCCTTTGGTAACCATGCCAAATGTAAAAAATATTTTTGCAACACTTCTAATAATGATGAAAAACTTCCCAAAGAAATTTTCACTAGTTCGTTATGGCAAAATATATGTTTAATTATTAGTTCTATAGCAGCACATTCAAGAAGTCTTGTTCATAACGTGGATAGTAATATTGTTGAAAGCTTCCATAGCATTGTGGCCAAATAAGTTGGTGACAAAAGAATAAATTATTTTTCGCGACGTGGCTACCAAACTCGATGTTCAGCATCTGCGGTAACCTTTAACACAAAGAGGAAATCCGTAACAATGCTCTATAAGACTATTGTTGGTCAAAGCCCTAAAGGCAAAATGCGTATCTTAGACAATAAATATCAGAGTAAAAGAGCTTTGTCAAAACAGAAGAAATTTAGAAAATTACAAGCATATACTGAAGTACAAAAGAATAAAGATTACGGCGAAGAATGTATTAAGGCTGATATTGATAATTACATGTTAGAGGAGATGAAAAATGCTTTTTTAGTAAACCTTTACAAAAGTTCGGAAGAGAGGAAGAGAATTGAAAGACAAACAATCTTACAAAGTCAATCAAGTGAATGGCTAGAACTACGACGCTCATTGTTAACTGCATCAAATTTTGGGAAAGTCATCAAAATGCGACCTGATACAAGTTGTGCTAGTATGGTTAAACAATTACTATACAAAACTAATATAGATGCAGAACCTGTACAACATGGTAGACAATTTGAAAAAATAGCACTAGACCAACTGTCCAAACAAGAACTTGTTACGATAAGACCATGTGGGCTTTTTATAGATCCCGATATCCCATATTTGGGAGCAACGCCAGATGGAGTTACAGAGGACGGAAGTATTGTCGAAGTAAAATGTCCAATATCAGCATACAGAATGGGATTAGAAGAGGCAATTATTAAGAAAAAGGTAAATTTTTGGGTAAAGGATCAATCAGGGAATTCGCAAATAAATAAAACACATAACTGGTATTATCAGGTACAAGGACAATTACATGTAACACGAAAAGAAAAATGTATTTTTGGTGTGTGGTACAGTGAGACAAAGCCTTTAAAAACTGAAATTATTGTATGAGATAGTGCCTTCTTCGAAAACAAAATGAAAGAAAAATTGTGTGCATTTTATTTGAATTGTATTTTGCCTGAAATATTGGATCCGAGACATACACGAAATATGGAAATACGAAATCCGCCATATATACTGCAAGCAATAACAAATAAAAAAGGTCGAGAAAAAATGCGAAGCAAGGAGAATCAAAAACCACAAGGTGCAGATGTGGGGATGTTGGAAGACTCTGAGCAGGATATTGTTTTAGAACACTCTAGCATCATTAAAGAAAGATCATCTACACCATTGGAACCAATACCAATCCAAAGAAACGACCAACCGACTTGTTCACGGTATTTAAATTATAGTGATTTTTGACACATTAAAATAGTAATTAAATATGTTGTTTTCATTACCACTTTTGTACATATTTTTAGCAGATACTTGACACTCCACTTGCCTCCAACAAAGAAATGCAATTTATGTACAAATAATAAAAAAAAAAGAAAATAGAAAAAAGGTATACTGAACCTCATCTTATTTTTGTAAAGACCTATTCAACGATACCCGACAGTACCTACACGATAAATTAGTTGAGCAAAAAAAATTGAATCTCACTTGTATGGGAGCTATCCTAATTTTTTTTTTAAATATTTTATTTTACTTTTTTTAACATGATTCATATACAGACATACATATACCAAATTACAGCTATCTAGTACTAATAGTTTTTGAGGCCGCGGACAGACAGACATACATGGCGAAAACTATAAGGGTTTCTTATTTACGGAATCCTAACTCCACTGCTGGAAACCGAATTACCTCAATGAATGACGAGGCTTATCTTTTGTGCTAGATGAAGACTAGGGACATATTTTTGAGTTATTCGTCTGAAACACATAATATGATACGATCAAAGCAAATAAAAAACCTATTTTAATTAGTTACTAAGTGATTAATTATTATTTATTACTCAAGTACTTATTTGAAATGTGTACATATATCACCAAAGTAAATAAGTATCATATAAATAGTATACAAATAAAAGTAATTATAGGTCGCTCAGAGAACGAATAATATAGGTAAACATAAATTGAATTCAACAACGTATCTGTATTCTTGCTTTATCTTAGACTGAAGCACACGGTAGTGCGATTGTCGAGACACAGATGGCGCTAACGCGAAAACATGTTTGCCACTAAGCAAATCGTCGAGGTCATTGGGCCATGTAATCCCCTTAATTTGATCTAAAATTGGTCACAAATCAAGTAAATGAAATACCAAATGTTATCATTGGGAAAAGAATTGGAATTGGAAATAGATTTTTTTTTAAGAAATTACTGGAGTAAGATCTGTCATTACAAGGAATATTATTTGTGATCTTAATACAGAGCATGTAATGGAATGTATTAATTAATATTACACAAAACATTGAAAAATGGTATACATAACAACTCTATTGGGGGCATTAGTGAATGAAATTGTGTGCCTTTGAACACTGGTTATGTTTTGATAGTATTATGCAATAAGTTATGGGAAACTGCTGATAATATCAGTATAGTTTTAATATATCATGGTTTTATTTTATTATACAATCTATGTTTATTTATTATTTAATATTACCAAATAATTGCTGATTGAGATGTTATATATTAAAATATCAAACAAATTTTTTTACCATGCCGATGAAGATATTATTTTAATTTAAAAATAGTAGCAATTGAATATTGTTTGTGCTTGAGTGCTGCCTAATATATGAATAAATTTCTACCATTTTTTAATAATATAATCTTGGGAAAGTCTTGAGTTTACTCACTGCATATGGTGAAAATAGTTAGTTGATGGCATTGAATGGGTTAAAACATAGTGCTATTGCACTCTATTGTTAAATGTAGCATAAAGCTGTTTGCAAACTTCCTTCAATAAAAAATGTTCTCTAACAATATTTTATTAACATTTGTAATTATATTTTTATTATTTTAGTTTAAAGACGTGCAGGCAACTATACCAAATGTCAAGCCCAAAATATCTAATGGGGTATGTATTTCATAAGATTATACATATCTATATTTCAATATTCTATTAGTTCTAATAATTGATCCTTTTTTTATAGAAGAAATCAAGTTTATTAAGTATGTTGCCAGAGCCGAAAAATGCAATATTAACTAAAACATCAAACAGTTTTGTGCCTCATGTTTTAACACAAAAACCAAGCATAGCAGTTACAAAGACAAAAATGCCACTTAATGAAAATAAGTCTGCAAAAGATCACAAGACTAATGAAAGTAGAATACAAGATTATTCTGATGATAGTGACACTGATGATATTCAGAATGACTTCTTTTCAATGAAGAAAACGGAAGAAACTCTAATTACTTCTGAAGATATAAATTTAAATGTGCAATGTCAAGCAGCAATGCCTACACTACTTAACAACAAAAATGATGCATTTATTTTCAATAAATATGGGGAAAACAATATCAACATTGACCACAATGTAAATAACATATTTGAAGCAGATAGTTATTTGGAGACCTCACAAGAATCAAATGCAAGTCATGAAATCAATTCTATTGCAGAAACGTCAAACACTAACAACACTCTAGATGATGAAGCAGTAAGTGGCTTGATGTAGATATTTAAGGATATTAGTTAGTTTAGCTGGGCTCCACCGCACTTAGCCTCATGATTGGACCATTGTGTGCGTAGGAGAAGGGTCCTTCGTCTGCCTCCTTCCTACTCCATCCATCCCAGTTCCTCCCAGAACGCCAGCAGCCTCCGTGGGCTGCTGCATGCTTCTGGCGATATTACTTGTTATTGGTAATTCTTATCTTTCAATTTATTTAAACCCTTGAAAAATTGTAGTTGTCATGCATTCTACTTTGTTATTAAGTAATCTAGGAGATAGTGATTTAATACTTCGAAAGAAAAATCAAAGTTGGAATCTGAGCTCTTACCATGATAGCTTAGGGTTGGGTTAAAACAATATTGAAACGGACAATGCTCTTGCAGTGTGCATCATCTCACTAGCATTGTGGATAATAAGATCTAGAGGAAGTTGTAAAAGTTCTACTGCATGAACATTATTAATCCATGTTGATCCAACTTAGTGTAGCGACGAGAGTAACTTTATTGTATTGTACAATTATATTATGTGCATAGCTAATAAATAATGATTATTCATAGGAAGCTTAGTGTCCAAATGGGCAATGTTCTACTCTGAAGCTTCTCTTCATGATATGTTGAAATCGGCAAAACAATATAGTCCAAACAATAGATTGCTGTGTGGTATTTCTCATACTCTGATGTAAGGCTCTCTATTAGAGAGCAGAGAGCCTAAGTATACTTAGGAATAAAAATATTTAGGTTGAAAAAAGTAAATTCATTTGCGATAACATTTTTTCTATATACTTACAACTAACTATATATGATTTTGTGATATTTATAACACCTAGTGTATAGTGTCCCCTTCTGAGGAGGAGAGCCCCACATAACCGCCGGCTCTCCGCAGCCGGGGTATGCAATTCAATGCATTTTCCTCAGCAAAACAAAAAAAAAGTGTGTTTTATATTGATCCAGTCATTTGCAAGTGCTTTTGCAAAGCGACATGGAACAAATAATTGCTTTCAATGTGTTTCGATATTTACCACAAAGCAAATATATTTTTTTTTGAAGTTTGAATAGTAGTAAAATTATCAAATAAGAGTTTGTGCACTTACACAAACGTAATTATGTTTGTACACATACACAAACTTATATAAACAACGCATCCTAACACTACTGTTAGCTTTCATCATATTTCACATGGCACTGTTGACTTAGTTTGCTAAACTAGTTATTCACATATATGTTTCAATAAAAATTTACATGTCTATGTGTACAATTTAATAGCATTCAAAAGGACAATGCCTATTTAATGACATTCAAATTAGTATGAACCCGAGACATGACCTGTGGTTCAGGTATGCGATTTGATTGTTAAATAATTGTGCTATTATTCAAATTCAAAATCATTTATTCAGTCTGGGCTGTTACAAGCACTTGTAAAAGTCGAAAAGCTACGCCATCGGTTCGCAAATCTACGGCGGGAGACCTTGTACTGAGAAGAACCGGCAAGAAACTCAGCAAGGGCTGTTTTTTTCCCTGTATTAAATAGATACAGAGTCGTCAATTTGGAAAATGATTTCAATATTGATAATTCATGATACTACATTTTTTTATATATTACTACTATATATTAATACTACATATACATACTACTATACATTCGTTATATATTAATACTACATTTTTTATGCTATAAAGCAGGCAACTCAAAGGTTATTGAGTCAACAACATCATTATTCATACTGTTTTTATTTTTTCAAATACTTTATGTATTTTGTCAAAATTGCTATTAATAATCCTTGATTTTTGTACGCCGTTGCGGAATAATGGATTAGGAAAAGTATTGAAACCCTGGTAATTGTCGGAAAAAAACTGACTTTGTGGCGTACGTTTTTTTTACGGCACTGCGCGTTTTCTTATTATTTTTCATGTATCTATTATCGATGGTAAGAATGCCGTACAAAAATATATGACCAAAATGTACTCATTCTACCTGTACTTTTGAATTCTTACCTGCATTCAGTTGAACAACTTACAAGTGACGGCATAGTGCTGAATCTTATTATTTTATGCTCTTATATCGTTATATATCGGTCACCTGGTGGTTCAAATGACCCATAATTTTTTGGACACGGGCCTGTAGTCTATTACTGTCTTCATCTGTGCTTCATTTGTTTGCAAATTAATATCAAAAATTTATTCATATTTAATTAAGATATTATGTCAAATTCATTTTTCTTCTAATTTATTTGAATTTGAGGATCTTCATTTAGCAAATTTATATTAAAATATATTATAGATATATAGATAGGACTAATATATGAAATACATACAAAATGTGTGGTATCTGGTTAGATACCATATTTGGACTATCAATTTTTGATTTTTTTTTAGGTATTAAAGCTATGTGGATCTCGTAGTAAACGAAAACGAGAAGAAATCCAGATAGTAGACGTGAATCAAAGAGAAGTATTGGCAGATGCTCGAGAGTGGTTGGTGAAAGGTCTTATGGATGACACTACGAAGAGAGTGTCCGTAAGTAAGAAAAAAGGCGGAGAGCCCACAACACAACAAAAAAGGAAACATCAAATTACGTACTTAGCTCACCAGGTAATCCTTATAAATCATATAAACAACAACTATAACTTAATCAACGTCAAACACATTAAATAATATAACTTTCTTATTATCTCACTGTGTAGCCTCTCAACTCTAATGGGGACATTTCAAGAATATGTATTTTCAAGGAATTTATAAAATCAATTCTCCTAAAGTATTTACAATCTAGAAGTCCGTTTTAATAGGTATCATTGTCATAGTTTATTTGACAAAGCTTGAGTTAAGAACTTTGCGGTAGTCTTAGAATATGGGTGATATTTTCGTAGTATTCCGACAATAGTAGTAAAATTACTGTCTCGTTCAACTCTGTCCAACAAAAAAATGTCTGTTCATTTGAATGGCGAGACCATCTCAAGTAATGGTTATAATATCTTGACCTGACCACCTTTATCAATATCATTACTTATACATAATTAAGAAAATTATTTTAATAAAATGCTTTCTAATTAAAATCATATAAGGTATTATATTATATACTTAGAAAGAATCACAATAGCACTTCATGGTGGCGTCGTTTCTAAATACCTAAATAAATTTTACCAACGACGACACCGGACCCAGACGGTTTATAAACTGTACATTCTACTAATGCATGTTTGTGTTATTCAACAAAATAAGAAACAAATTCTCATGTTTTCTTTTTTTTTGTTGTTTCAGGCCAAAGCTAATGAAGCAGAGTTACAAAACCAATGGGCAAATAATAGAATGTCTAAAAGACAAACACAATCAAAATATGGATTTTAAATTAAAATAAATATCATGTTATACTTATTGTAAATATAATACAAACAAACTTTCTTTTTAATTATTTAATAATAATAATTTATAAACGTCGAGCTTTCCTTGGTCTAGGAGGGTTCCAAGAAACATGTGTATTATCTGATACGGATACAATATCAAGACCACCCATTTGAAGTCCTTTAACTGCAGCCTGCACAAACAAGATTTAACATTATTTCATATTAATTGCAGAGTATTTTCACAAGACTGAATTTCTATAATACATTACTATCTATATATGTAATAGGCTATTTTCATGTTATAACATAAAAATGTGAAATAATTTTATTTATATAGTTTTTGTACTGAGCAATGCAAAAATTATATTACTTTTTCATAAAAACGTAAGATTAACTTAATATTTCTAATTTAAAGTCGAAGTTTTATTATCTATATATCATGTGACCGAAAACACCGACCGCCATGATTTTCTCGGTATGACGTCATTAGTACTAAAACAAAGTGTATGTTTGTAAGCAAATGAGTCAAATAACATAGCAACCAAGAATATTGTTTTTGTTAAAACTTATAAGAAGTTTGTTTTAGTTATTTACAAAAGATTTTTATATATTTTTGTTAATCACTAATTGGTAGTTAATTGACTGGAAAATATTTTCGTTTTGTTTTTAGTATAATTGTCCTTTATATTAACAGTTAAGTACAATACAATTAAAATTATAATTATCAACATATAATTTAACTACTGCAAGAATATTCTTTATGATAGTAATTAGTTAATTTTTTGTTCTTGAAAATATTGTGATTATAAATTAATTTATAATCAAAATACAATTATGAATCTATGTACATACCTGCACCATAATGTTAATTTGAAAAGACTGCTGTATAATTACATAGTTATATTAATAATAAATATGAATATTTAAAAAAAATTATAATTCAATCCAATTACATAAATAAATATAATAGATGATTAGATTTCAAACTGCCGCCGGTGTTCGGTTGTTTTTGGTCTAATTCTGTTTTTTTCATTGATACATTTATAGATATTGTGCACCATTTTCATGAAATAATTGTAGATAGTGTTAGTAGATAGTTGTATGTAAATTCATTTTGGTAAGTGTGCATTAATTTAGATTTTAGTAGATATATTTGATTTTGTAAAAAAACAAAAGACGGTGTGTGATGGCGGAATTTTCAGGCGGAGGTATTCTGCCTGATATATCAACATGTGACATAGGCGCTAATGAGGAATGTTTGGCCTCTGTAGCGTCGTATTCTTCTGAGAGCAGTTCTCTAGTTTCTGATAGTGATGTGAAATCTCTAGGATTTTCTATTTATATAAAGGTGAAAAAAGACCCAGGCATAAAGAAAGGAGGTCAAAAGGCAAAAAATCAAAGTATTTATAGAGGATAGTTCCTTGTCTATCCCTTTGGGACAGCAGGATCCTTCTTCACAAGATTCCTCTATCCTTCTAGAACAAAATCAGTCAACTAATAATGAACAAACTGAGCTTAATATATAATTAATGTTATATCTGGATCGGTTGCAGATACACCAACTACACAACAGAGTCATGTGCTTTCAGATCTTCAACCCATTGGTCGCCAGAATTATTGATCATCAGATAAAGATCCATTTATTGTCCATATTCAGAAGGTAGTGGAGGATATGACTGTTTCTACATTGAATGCGGTGGCTTTTGGTCATCTCTTAAAAAAATTAAATGTTAAAGATATTGTTGATGGTAGCCTTCAGAGAATTGACAGGAATAGAGTGTCAATTGCTTTTTCTACGGCTATAGCTGCCAATAGTTTTATTACGTCTAACTGTTTGCAAGGGTATAAGTCATTTGTACCTTCATTTAGCACCACTAGAATGGGTGTGGTGAAGGGTATTCCGTCTGAGTGGACATTGGATGAGGTGATGGAAAATATTTCAGTGCCTCAAGGTTGTGGTGTTGTTACCAAAGTGAGAAGAATAAACTTCAAAACAGATATTGATGGTGTAACAGTATGGAAGCCTTCTCAAACATGTGTGGTTTCGTTTGATGGTCAAGTACTTCCATCTAGAATTTTTGTTTGCTATAACTCATTACCAGTTGCCCAATATTATTATCCCACTATCCAGTGCTATCAATGCTGTCGTTTTGGACACACAAAGGCCCTGTGTCGCTCTAAGCCACGGTGTTTTAAATGTGACGATGGTCACACAGGTGACTCGTGCAATGTTGAAGAAGATTGTGTTCATTGTTTGTCATGTTATGGTTCTCATTTTGCTACCAACAGGAAGTGTCCCGAGTATGAAAGACAACGCTCAATTAAGATCTCGATGGCAGAGAAGGCTATCTCATATATAGAAGCCTGTAGGTTAGATGCTCCTGTTAGATCTCTATATAGTGACATTCTGACAAAAAATGTGGATCCATCTCCTTCTATTCCCCGTAACAATAAATCCCCTGAGAAAGTTTGGTACAAAAAAACCGTATCCGTTCGCCCTAAGGCCCCTGCCTTGAAGGGTGTTAGCTATGACAAAGTTACTCATAATAATATCATTTCTATTCCTAAGTTGCCTAAGAGTGTTCCTATATATGAAACTTCTAATGTTGAATTTAATTCGTCTCCATCTGTAGCTGAATTGATCCAAACTCTTATTGGTCTTCTTTCTTCATTTTCTTCTTCACCGTCCAACGTTGCTAATGTTGTTAATAATTCTGTACTCAATTTAAATGATGGATCAAGTCCCATTCAAAATAATCCAATGGAATTGTAGGGGTTTAGTGTGTAAGAAGTTTGAATTAATTTATTTGTGTTCTAAATTTGAACCTTTAGTTTTAGCTTCATCTGAAACATTTTTAAAACCTTCTTCTTTTTTTGTTTTTAAAGGTTATCACATTTTTCGTGATGATCGGGCTGATGGGTATGGCGGTACCTGCCTGTTAGTCAGCAGTAGTGTAAATATTGTAAATATTCCTTTTCCTTACAGTCATAATGATTTTTCTATAGTTTGTGTTAAAGTTTGTGGTATCTTATATATTTCAGTCTATATTCCTTATCCTTCTTCTCTTATTCTTCATCAACTTGAAAGGTTTATCCTTACATTAGAGTTTCCTGTGATTATTACGGGTGATTTCAATATTCATAATACTTCATGGGGTTGTGAAAAGAATGATGATGTATCTTTTGAGTTATTGAATATATTGGATGTCTCTGGTCTTTGTCTTCTTAATACTGGTCCTGCAACTCGTAAAACTAAGCCTAATGAATACTATAGTGCAGTTGATCTTTCTTTTGTTTCTCCGTTTTTGGCTCCTGATATGACATGGGATGTTCTTTCTTCATCACACGGGAGTGATCACTTTCCTATTATTCTTAGTCTTCCTGTTTCTAAACCACAAAAGCAAAAGTTGCAACCCCTGCTTAAATATAGTGTTAATAGTAATACTGATTGGTTTCATTTTGATAGTGTGATGTCATCTTTATCTACATCTCTTCCTATTGTCAATAAATTAAATATTAATTTGTGCAGTCAAAAGCTAACTGAATTGTTGTTATCTTCTGCTGATTCTGTTTTGCCAATAAGATCCGTAGTTTCAAGGGGTTTCCCATTACCTCCTTGATGGGACAGGGAATGCTCTGTTGTTATTGCCCGCAGGAATAGAGCTTGCATATACTCGTAGATCTAATATGTGTGATGAAAATTTTTCTTTACTCTCTGATATTACTCTGCAAGCCAAAAGAGAATATGTTAAGAGAAAAGAAAATGAGTGGTTGGAGGAAGTATTGTGAATTTAAATCACCTGAGACTACATCCTGTTTAGTTTGGAAGCAAATTAAAAATTTCGACGATCTTTTATCCCTACTTCGTCTTACCCAGATTCAGATGAGTGGATAGATATGTTTATGGATAAGCTTGCTGCTCCTTTTGTTCCTAATTTTGATGATTTACCAGCATTTTCTCAGTTGCCTTCTCTGTTTCTGGTCCTTTTTGTGATCCCTTTACATTGGAAGAGCTTAAATTTGTTCTCTCATCTGTAAAAGATTCCTCCCCTGGTATAGACGGTATTCCTTATTCTTTTCTAGTGCCTGCCAGTCCCAATATTTTGGAATACTTTTTGTCTTTAGTTAATATTTGTATTGAGTCTGGTATTCCACCAGACTCTTGGAAAAAGCAAATTATAGTTCCAATTTTAAAGCTTGGCAAAGATGCTTCTTCTGTAAATAGTTATCGTCCAATAGCCATGTCAGTTACTTTAAGTAAATTAGCTGAGCATTTAATTAAGAATAGGCTTAAGTGGTTTGCTGAATACAATGGTCTTTTGTCAGATAGTCAATTTGGATTTCGTAAGGGTAGGAGTTGTTTAGATAATTTGTCGCTCTTGGTTTCAGACATTCGTTTATCATTTGTTAGAAAGGGGTTCTGTGTTGCAGCCTTTTTGGATATTAGTTCAGCCTATGATAATGTTTGCCTATCCCACTTAAAGTTTAAATTATTGCGTATGGGAATTCCAGCAAAATTTGTTAACTATATATTTAATAGTTTTTCGGGTCTGTATATTGTAGTTAGAACGGGCAATAGCAGTGTTAAATGTAGAACTGTTTATAAGGGCCTCCCGCAAGGCTCAGTTTTAAATCCTTTATTATTTAATTTGTATTCAGCTGATCTTGAGACTCATATTGTTTCTTCTCACTGTGATTGTCTTCAGTATGCTGATGACATTGTTGTTTTTTCTTCTGGAATATCTATTGATTTTTGTGTCAATTCAGTTTCCCAAGCTTTATCCTCCCTCTCTCTGTAGATGTTGGATAACAGCCTTCAAATCAGAAAAAAATCTTCAAATCAGAAAAAAGTTCTATAGTGACCTTTTCTCGTAAAAAGTTACTACCTAGGGTCAATATTTATTTGAATGGTGTTAGGATTCCAACAGTTATGAGTGTTAAATTTTTGGGTGTGGTCTTAGATTTTAAATTGTCAGGTATTCAGCATACTGATTACATAATTAAGAAGTGTGAAAAAAATCTTAATTTCAGTGAAGAGGCTTGATTGTATTCAATCACGAGCTCTAAGAATTATTTCTGGAGCTATGAGGTCCACACCTGTAAATGCCTTGTAGGTGGAATGTGTAGATCCCCCTTTATGTCTTAGAAGACAATTTTTGTCAGATAGGTTTTTATTACAGAGGTGACATTTTACTGTACATCCAATTTTTAAAAAGCTAAGAGGGTTATTGAAATATTTTAACTTTTTATCTTGGACTGATGAAAATGTTCCTTGTTTAGTTAAAAGTTATATAAAGATTTGTAGTCTTAAATCGCAATCGTTGAGCATGTATGAGGAATGTTATGAAAGTAGATGAAGCGAAAGAGATATGTAAGGACCGTAGCAAGTGGAAGGACGTAATCTCTGCCTATCCCCGTGGGAAAAAGGCGTGAGTGTATGTATGTATGTAGTCTTAAATATCCCACCCATAATAGCACAAAGATCTCTCTTTATATGCATGACTTTGCTGTTGTAGTTTATATGCCGACTATTTTAACTAATTTTAGCATTGAAAAGGATGATAAGTTTGCTTCTGGGAACTTTGCTCGTATTATGAATGAGAGGTGGTCTGGTTGGCATTCCATCTACACTGATGCTGTAGAGGAATTCTTGAAGCAGTGAATTATATTTTAGTTAGTAAACTAAAATCTACCATTATATTTTCTGACTCCTTGAGTAATCTTTAAGCCTTGCAGTCTAATCCGTTTACTGGTAGAGGTTCTTTATTGTTATTCAATATAAAGGAGAAATTATATTTATGCAAGTCAATGGGTTATGATGTAGTCTTGGCATGGATTCCTGGTCATAGTGGCATATTTGGCAATGAAAAAGCTGACCACTTTGCTAAGACTGCAATATTAAAGGGTGATACTATTCTTTTTATGAATTACAGTCAAGATCTTTTACTTCTTCCAAAACAGCAATTATTAAAATCCTGGTCGCGTCTTTGGGCTTCAAATTCTAAATATAAAGGCAATCGTTATTACAAAATTCAGGAGGACATTCCACCCAAGCCGTGGTTTTGTAAATTACATGTGAATAGATATATTTCCGCCACAATATGCCGGCTTCGTTTTGATCATTGTTGTACAGCAGTGCATCTTAAAAAGTTAAGAATTTTAGACTTTTCTCTGTGTAAATGTGGTTTGGCAGAGGAGGATTTAAATCATATATTTTTTTCATGTACAAATTATGATCGTACTTCTTTCATTGATTCACTTTTAGAACATTCATATCCATTTCCTCCTCATATTGACATTTTGCTATCATCATTGAATTCATTCTTAGTCAGTATTATTGGTGATTTTGTTAATAAAAATAATATTAAGCTGTAGGTTATTTTGTATATATGTAGTTATATTTGTAAGTAGTTAGTAGTTTGGTAATAGTGTATCTCTTTGTTTCAGATCTTATTAATAATCATCAGAAGTCATTGGTGTACAATTCTTTCAAAGGAGTATGCCCATTCGTAGTATCACATTTACTCGTCCTTGTGCCTTAACCAAACTAATACCAAAAAATAAATCATTTAATCAATTTAAATTAAACGTGCGATTTATTATAATTTTCACCACTGTCTACTATACTAAATACCTAACATTTTTAGATTTCACAAAGCAAAGGACAATATTCTGCTTTAAGCAAAAGCATAAGACAATATTCTGCTTTAAGAGTTTCTTTATACAGATAGCTTATCAATGTTGCTAAAACAATTATTTTCAAATTAATTAATTATTTTATATGAATTATTGGATAGTTGTAATATTTATTGGATAAGATAGACAATCATTTTATAGTTTTAATCTTCTACAATTAAATAGGTATTATCAAAAATAATGATAGGAGAAATTCGTAATTTGAAAATCTTTGGTGTTTAATTTCTATTTTACCCATCGAAATAGAGTCAAATAGTTTTTAATAATTGAATATATAGTTAAAAATCTACAATATATCATAAAAATCATTATGGTACAAAATCATTTTTGGCGATACTAAAGTCCATACTACAATGGACATTCTCCTTTCCTTTTTACGATATTTAGTTTCGAACTTATCTTTCACTTGACGCTGGCATAATTAATAAATGCCATAAGGAAAAAAAAAGTCACAAACATGGCGGTCGGCATTTTGGCGCCTTTATTTTACGATAATATATTGATCTTTTTTTTCCTGCTTGCAGGATAAATATTTTGCAAAAATAAAAATAACACTTTACTATCGCATGTAAACGAACATTTTAAAAAATGGTAGAATAGCCTATCTTAACATACCAGTCTTCCAGGTCCTAGTCCTCTTACTTTGACTCTCACCGTCTTGAAACCTCTATCAATTGCTTTCTACAAGGAAAAAAATAAGATATTATGCAGAGTAGCTCTAAAATAATCATCGGTAATAGGACCAAGATAGCCTCTATTACCTAAGACACTTTCAACAGTTAACTTTCAGGTGATGCAGAAAAAAATGTGGTAGATGTAATTATACCTATTATTAAAAAAAAGGCGATAGTAACTATTTTTATTATAGTAATTATTTACTGAAGATAAGATTTAATGATCATAATACCAACAATATGCAACATGGAAAATCTACTGCTTGGATATTCATATTTTCTGCAATTCATTATTATAACTATGCTAGTGGATTTTTTTGATATCTAGAAGCATTTTTAAGAAGAATGAATTGAATAGAAAAAGCAATGTGAATTATCTCAGAATGGAGATAAGACCATGAAACAAGATTGCTTGGTATTTTGTTGGACTGAATAGGATTTCAAATTAGTAAGAATTAGATTTTATAACAATTCGTCTTTGATTTTAATTAACAATAGATCTGATAGGTAATAATTATCAATAGGAGCCAAAATCAAAGTTTCGTAGTTCCCTGGTTTTTTTTGTTTAAACTGGCTTAAAAACCTAATTGGCTATTCCTTTCTATCCTATCATATTTCTTTTACTAAATATTAAATAAATAAAAAAGGAAAACATAGAGCTATAGATTTTTCACACTAGAGCAATGTTCTATACAAGCTCTATTCTATACGATTTGTGTTATGGGATCTAGAATGAATCTAGACTCAATCACGAATCTAGACATACATATATTATACATATGTATATAAATATTTTTGATAGAAAATGTATATTTTATCAACCATGACTAAGGTACAAATGCGCGAATTCGTCACACAAATATCTGCCCACACCAGGATTCAAACCAGGAACCTCGGAGATGGCGACACCTTGAAACCAGTATATTATCCACTCGACTATGTGGGTCGATAATACATTTACAGTACTATATTCGCAGTGTGGAACCAACTAATAATTACGCTAATTATAGCATGAACAAATAATTAACTGCACAAACAAAATAAGTATAGAATCTAAAATGATAAGGAAAGAAATTCAGTTTTACTTCACATAACTATGTGCTACGAAGAGAAAATTTGATACATGAAATAATTTGAAAGCTGTTCTTTAACAGGTCATCATTATCACTAAATAAAACATTGTAGAATTACTTTATGTTATACAAAAATAGGGGTAATCGAGGGGTTTAATTGAAAAAGTAAGTTAGAAAATTTTTAATTAAGGTTTTCCATGATTTTAATTTTATGAAGACTTTCCAACATAATAATTTTAAAGTTTGTATGTTGCAATTGGCTGCTTATCTTTACAAATATTGATTAATTAACTATTTTGTTTAGAAAGGGGTCACTATAGGGAAAATTCTATAGTAAATTCATTATGAAAAAAATATTTCTTTGATAAAGTTAATAATTTTTTTTTATTTGTGAAAGTTGTGAAGATATACAATGTGTTAACTGTAAATTAAAAAATGTTACAGTGAATGTGAGAATGCAAAAATATATGAATTTTATTACATCCCATAAATTTCGAATTTTATTAATAAAATTAGTATTATTTTAATCTGTTGCTTATCTATCAATTGTCAGCGATACAAGTAACACCATCTAGTATGGGTTTTAAATAATCTAAATTCTCATAAGGAATAATTTTTTACTCATCTATGGTTTAAGCTTCCTGCCAATATCAATAACAATGATATATTCATATCACTTCAAACAAAACTGTACATCAACAACCCTAGTAATCATTATTTTTTAGTCAGTATAACGGTACCATAGATTAGGAAATTTCTGCTTCTCCCAGATCTAGATCATGAATACTTGCTATAATGTCCGACTTTATCAAACTGAACTATATTTTTTTTTATTTCAACAAAACTTATCTAAAATTATTGAAAAATATACATAAATCACAAATTGTTTTCAAATTTTAGTACAAAAACAAAAAGAAATGTATTATTTTTTTATCCTTTTTACTTGGTAACATGTGTGTCCATCCAGCTTCTAAATGTACTTCACAGTTTAAAAGGTTATACTATGCCGAATGTCATACTGTATCTTGAGGGTACTCAGTTTTGAATGAAAAATCCATGAGGGCTCAAATTGCAGTTACAATGTACATGTTGATAACTTATTTGATTGGTGCTCAGGTTAACTGCAACCTTCATTACAACATTTAATTTAATAGAATATTTGTCAAAATGCCACAAAAACCATACTTACATTGGCTAAACTAATGGCAGTTGTTTGTGCAGCAATGTTTGTTCCTTTCTTTGTATTTTTGAATCCTTCTATCCCACAAGACTTGATAATTTTGACTACTCCAGCAGCATCAGTCAGTGTTAAAACTGTGTTGTTAGGACTAACACGAATATTACAGATTGGAAGATTCTTGTATAACTTTCCAGCAAACATCATATTATCTGATTCTAATGTTGGGAATAGATTGTGCTTCCTGAATATGAAATGAAAGATTTATTTCTTTAGCCATCAACTATATATTAACTTCAGTAAGCTGAGCAACTCTATAGACATGACAATTTAAGAGATTATAACAAAAATGGATAAGAACTATTCATAATACTGATTGTGAGTCGGCTTCTAAAAATAAGGAGTGTTATCTTTACATACAAAAATAATTATTAATTTATCGACTTTGTAGCGCTGTTTTACTCACGACTTCAACGCTGCATCTAGATCAACAACCTTTTCTCCTTGTACACCTTCATCGTCTTGAGGAATTCTCTTGTGATCGAATCTTTCGGACGTTAAAGGAAATGATGTACAGATACTTCTTACAACATTTTTTAAAGGGTACATACATATGCTCCGAACTGTCGTTATCATTTTTACTGCATTTAATAAAAACTATTATCCAAAGAGTAAAGTAATATACTGTATTATCTTCTATGAATTTGAAGCAGGCAATTTTAATATTTTTTTTTTTTAACTTCGCTCGTATCGAGCAGGCAAAGAGCAGAGCCCATACAGCCGCAATTTTAATATCGAAAATTGGATTTTAAGGTTATTTCTTTTTCTCTTTTTAGGCTAAGATCTTTAGACCATGCTGCTTTGTCAGTAGTACCTATATAACTTTATTAATTCTTGAAAGAAAGGCGTAAAGCCTAGCTGGTTTTCTAGGTATTTGTTCAATTTTACTTTAACCGATTCATTGCACATTTATATCTGAAATCTGTCAAGTAGGCCCTAACTAACAATCACAGACTAGTTAGAGATACCTAACAATAAGGTGACGCGCTAGTCGCGTCATTGGTCCTCCTACAGGTTGACGCGCCTGGCGCGGCATAGGCATCCTTACAAATTACAATGTTTTGTTCATAGAGTAACTTATACATACTGGTTTTGTTCATTATTTTGTAATCCGCGACAATTTATGCAAATAGGAATGTTTCTGTATACATTACTTCATAAACAGCCAAGTTTTAGTGCAATAGGTATTAAAGGTAAGTTTAATTCATTTTAGACAGGGATAGTAAGCCATTTAACAAAATTTATTTTAATTTAATGAAACAGTAACCTAGTAGGGTATCTTCTTATTTCTCCTACTGTTCCAAAAAAAAAAAAATACCAAGATACTACAAAAGAATATAGGTACCTATATATCATGTATGGGTGTACTTTAAGAAAACTCCAGCAATTATTATATATATTAATTAGAATACACAAAATTACATATTAACATGATGAATGTTATACAACTTGTTTATTCGCATTTTATAGATGTAGGTCGTACAGTCTACAACGAGTATTACTTCGCCTACAACACAATTCAAATATAATTAATATTCTTTTCACAAAATCGTAGCAGGTCTCCTTTGTTGTTAGACTCGGAAAACTAGGACGTAAAAACTCATGATCCCAGCCTCATATTTAAAATGCAAAAAGCAATATTAGACAGAAAACCCAATGAAAACGAGACACCATGTGGAAGTGGACCTAGACCAAAATCAAACACAAATTGTACAGAATGCGAATTAATAAAAAAAAAACGTACGGGGTTGATCAAAATAGCCACTATGATTTTTATTCACAATTAATAAATGAAGAATTAATTCAACCATGCATGCGAACTCGTGTATATGCAAGAATATTAGGCTTTTTAGCTAACACAAAAAAATATCACACTAGCGAAATAGAGCTGACTGTTACAGAAATAAATTATTATTATTTTTTTATCTTAATGCACAGACGTTAAAGTGATTAATTGTGATTATAATGTTTGTACCTGATTATTTTAATTAAATCACAAAAATAGACCAAGATCCCAGTCACCCCAGACTTACATCATTTTAGGAAAGATGAAATTTTTAGGGTTGGTAGTTGGTACTAAGCATAGAAAGGAATGGGTACTCGCTAAGCTGAAAGCGGGACCGTTTTATAGGTAGCAGGTATCAAAGGTGGTGAAAAATAGCGCTTACTTACGTTAAAGTAGGAAGGCTGGTTTTTACATATGTTGTATATTGTATTGTTATAAACAAACTAACAAAGGCTGAAATTTTATATATATTAACTAGACGTCGTTTGCTTGCTGCGGGGTGCAAGCACCCCGCGGTGGGGTGGTTCATCCCGGCTGTCTATGACAAAAATTGTAGTCTGTCGAAAATTGGTGAAAAAAGTCTTCTTTTTTGTCAAAAAGTAGTAACTTATATACAAAATTGTCTACATTTGAAAATACACTAAGGGAGTCATGGCGTTTGTGGTCGCTCGCGGCACACATGCGAATCGCCTTCCTAAAATAACGTAAGTTTCAATATTTTTTTATGACTTTTAAAATGTCTAGTAGAATCATGGACCTATAATACAAACACTCAAAGTAACCAAGACAGGAGATGGCATTGTCTAACATTCCCCTCTGCCAAAGCATAAGACTCGGAATCTTGTACGTTATATAAAACTAGTTGAGCTGCCTTATGGGCTCCCGTCAATACCACCAACTGTGAGCCAGTCACAAGGCAATAACACTAGTCAATACCGGCAGAGGATTCGTAGACCGCGACATGTCCTTAGCGACCCCCCCAACCAACTCACGCAGGAACTTCTAGACCTGCAAGCGGCGGTGTCTGAGCCGTCGCTCCCCCTTGTCAACCCCTAAACGGCAGCCTTCTGCTTAGCCTGAATAGGTTCTTATCAATACTGGCCGGTCCCACTTTGGAGATTCGTGCCTTCTTCTAGCGCATATACCCTCACCATGGGGTAGCGCTAACCGTGCCTCTCCTGAGGTGCGGCCCTCTCGTCAATAAAGCCAGTAGGGTCAATAGGACCAAAGGCTAGGCTGAGTTTAGTCGGTAGGTCTGTGTAGTCGAGCCGTCTCGACAGTACCAGGAGTCCGACATAATCAACGCATCCCTGCTTGCCTGTTGCGTTGGTATCCATGATGGATTCTCAGCCTCCTCTCCTGAGGAAAAAAAAAAAAAAAAACTTATGGGCTGTCACACAACATTGTGGATGTCGCGGCCATGATTATTTTATGCCCTATTCTATCGTTCTAAATAGGTCTCATGGTGGCTGTACTCTAATACTCATGGTTCATGATTGTCATACTACTGTAAATATATACTCTAAGATTGTCATGTTCACACAAATTGCATACAGACTAGTTGTAAATATACTTATTATAATAAAATGTATTATAATAGCACCAAATACTGACAATAAA
Organism: Scirpophaga incertulas; assembly: GCA_036419045.1. Classification (NCBI taxonomy): domain Eukaryota; kingdom Metazoa; phylum Arthropoda; class Insecta; order Lepidoptera; family Crambidae; genus Scirpophaga; species Scirpophaga incertulas. The sequence continues at coordinate 25,699,671 of CM071629.1, read as the reverse complement.
TTAATGGTATTTAATTTATGTTTATTATTTTATTCGTTGTTCAGTAATTCATACGTGATATATCTTGATAAGTTATACTTAATAGTGGGCACTCGAAAAAAATTCGTCATTTGTGCACTAATTAAAATTAAGAAATACACCTTTGGACAGCTCTTATGCCGCTCGTAATAGGGGCCACTTTCGTAGAGCAATGGCAAGCCTGACGTGTTGCTGACTGTACACGTAGAACTGCAATACGTGCTATGCGTACGTATGTACCACGTTAGTACCGTAGTCACCCACTAGATGGCGTTAGGTGTGCTGTGCAAAAAAAGTCTGCTTTTTTATCTATGGAGTTGGCATTCTTCTCGCTAGAGTAAATATATTCTTTGGTCGCGGCGAACAGAGATCCCACTAAAATGCCTATTTGTGCTGTTTTTTCGTGTAAAAAGAAGTCTAACACGTCAAGTATGCAAAAAGATGGTGTCACCTTTCATTTGCAAGTATTATTTTTAAGATTTATTGATTATTTAATTCATAATTTCATGTTTTACAATTCTGCAAATTCAAATTTAACGTCATATAGTCTCGTGAGTGCGTGACATTTGACATATCGACGGGTGAAAGCCTATTTGGTTTAAGCGACATTTTTAGAACTTCACAGGAGAGCGTTTCAAAGTTTTCAATTTCAGAAAAAAAATCATTTAAAAAAAACGGTTTTGAAGTGGTTCGATAAAAGGCCCGAATTGTCTGCGTATTTTCAAAAATAAAACAACCTTGGAAAATAACACAAAATAATATTCAAAGGAAAAAATTGGTACACATAACTTTTACATAGAAAACCAATGACAACAAAATTCAAAAGTATTTTCTATCTATCCGTCACAATACACAACGTCACATTTAAAATCATTCGCGTCGGCCAGTAACTTAATTTACTACTGCAATCCCCAACATCCACCCCACCTTGCAGTGCCATATCTATAAAATTTGACAGCAATGCAAAACTATATACAACTACAAATTTAGCCTACAGGCAACCTTCACTGGACGACCACTCCGTGTAACAACCGTCTGGCGTACATCTACCCCCAGTGAAACATCCCTATTATCAACCTCGAGGGGATACAATCGTTGATAAGCTCTTAACTTTTCGCCTTTGCTTGTGCGTAAACGAGCAACTCTACTGTGACCGTCCGCTCCTGGCATTATCTGCAAAACAACTGCGAGAGGCCAATCTAAACGTTTCGTGTCATCACTGCCAATTAAGACAATGTCACCTTCTTTTACAACTCTAGTATCCCTACTTGATCTTCTATTAACGAGCAAAGAAAGATACTCACTCCGAAAACGTTTTCTTATGTCTTCTGTGATTTTCTGTATATAGCGCCATCTTGCGGTTAAAACTGTAGCCTCCGATACTCCAAGCAGTTGTGTTTCCGCACCGACAGCACCCAAAAACATTGCTGGCGTCAAATGTTCCCAAACGTCAAACCCTCTGTATCCTGAGCAATATACGTCAAAGGTCTTTAATTAATTATAGCTTCGACTTCATATAGAATGGTTGTTAATTCTGTCTCGTGAACTGACGCTTTGCCCAGAATGCGACGTAGAATATCTTTGATTGACCTTATCATCCTCTCCCAGAACCCACCCCACCATGGCGCTGACGGCGGTATAAAGCGCCATAAAATTTTGTGACCTTGGGGAGTTTCTGAAATTGTAGTCCAATCAATATTAGCTAACACATTGTTTGCACCCCGGAAATTCGTTGCATTATCGCTATAGATTATTTTTACTGCGCCTCTTCTTGCTAAAAATTTACGTAAAGCAAAGAGAAAATCCTCAGTTGACAGCGACGTGCATAATTCTAAGTGAACTGCCCGATATGTGGCACAGGTGAAGACCGCAATCCAACACTTTCTGCCATCCCGTAACAACAAATACCCAGCAAAATCAATTCCGGTAACAGAAAACGGTTCTCCGCAAGTAACGCGATCCTTTGGTAATGGTCCTTCTGGTGCATTACAAGGCTTAGTGCTGAACCTCTTGCAAACGAAGCATTGTTGTACAATCTTTTTAGCTAGTCTTCGCACTCCGATTATCCAAAAACTCTCCCGGAGCTTACTAATCAACGTTTGAAATCCAGCGTGTAGAAATTCGACGTGTTTTTGCCTTACCAAACGCTCAACTATAGTAGCCTTACTTGGTAATAATATGGGATATATAAAACTGTTTACCTCGTTACTGAGTGTCAAACGGGTTTTAACACATATTAAGCCTTCAGCGTTCTTTGTAGTCTGTACATTAATTCCTGCAAACTCATCTATAACACCAAAATGCTCTATCTGCAAAATCCTTAAGAGACGTGTCTTAGTCTTTAAACTCTTTAAACGTGATATCTCCGCCTTTATTTTGACCACGTATCCATCTGAGACACCAAGCAATTGTTCTAACTATCTCTGAATATTTACTAAAATAACATAAACGCTCCGAGAAATGTTCTACCGAAATATCTAGCAAACAAGTTTCCTTTACTTCCCTCTCCACTTCTCTACAATCTGGCGTAGGGTTAGATATTGGCCACTCTACTTCTGGTTTTGACAGCCAGTCTGGACCTTCCTGCCATCTACTATTAAACAATTTACCTGGTTCACAGCCTCGTGAAGGCAAATCTGCAGGATTTTGAGTACCTAATACATGTCGCCATTGGTTAACCTCAGTTCTTTGAAGTATTTCCCTAACTCTATTATTTACAAATATGTTCAGTCCAACTTTCCTACGTATCCAGGCTAAGACAATGCTTGAATCTGTCCAATATATTTCTGAACATTCTATCTCTAAAGCCATTTTTACTTCTGAAGCTAACCTGGTACCCATCACTGCCGCTATTAATTCGAGCCTCGGAATAGTTACTGCTTTTGTTGGGGCTAGCCTTGCTTTTGCCATTATCAATTGTACATTTACTTCCTCTTTACTTTCTGATCGCAAGTAAACACATGCCGCGTAAGCAAACTGGCTAGCATCACAAAATATGTGTATTGCATTAATATTTGTACTTAACAAGCTTGTACAGAGACGTCTAGGTATACTATAGGTATTAAGTAAATTTGTCTGATTGATCCATGCTATCACCTTAAGTTCCAATTGTTCGGGGAGCTTCGTATCCCAGTTTAATTTCAGGTTCCAGCACTTCTGCAAAATCAATTTCGGTACTATAGTGATCGGACAAATAAAACCTAACGGATCAAAAATACTCTGTGTAATAGACAATAAATATCTTTTCGTTATCTTAGTATCAATCAATTTCATAGTGGGTATTTTCACGTGAAGTGTGTCATATTTTGTGTCCCAAATAAGACCTAAAACTGATGCAGTGACGATTTCTGGGTCCGTTATTACCGGACCTGTTACCCAGCCACGCAAGTCAAATTGACCTTGCAGCATTATATCTTTAGCTTCAGACATGAATTTGTGCATATCTTCGACAGAATCTACGCTTACTACGCAATTATCTACGTAAAAGCATTTCTTAAGCATAATAGTCGTAGGACTCTCTGCAACATTTTCCAAATGGTGTAATATCGTAGCAGCCAGTAGAAATGGGCTTGTAGTGACCCCAAAAACCACCCTACGATGTCTGAATGTTTTCATTTTTCTTTCCTCACTATTAACATCATGCCACCATAAAAATTTTAAATAACGTCTATCATTTGGATTTACCGAAATCATTAAGAAGGCTTTTCTGATATCCGATATGATACCAATTGCACCTATTCGGAATCGTATTAACAATTTAGGTATCAATTCGATTAAATTAATGCCTTTTTCTAAGCAAGCGTTTAAAGAAAAGCCCCCTTTTTCTGATGCTGAAGCATCAAAAACCGGTCTTATTTTAGTTGTTAAACTATTTTCCTTCACCACGGCATGGTGTGGTAAGTAGTGTCCACCATCGGAAACAAGAACACATTAAACTTTTCCTGTGTCATACCCATTTCCTCAAGAGCTAAAATTTTGGACATTAATTTATCGTACAGAATACGTATTGGCGTAACTCCCCTTGTCTGTACAAGTTTTAAAAGCTCGCGAATATAATGTTGGACAATCATTTCTTCCCTGCCAAATCGCAATTTTAATTGTTCAAGAGCTTTTTCATAGTTTTCGCCCGTGGGCGGAAAGGAACTGATTAGATCCTTGGCAGCTGAACCTGATTCCATGCATTGTAAAAGGTAGTATATCTTATAGTCTTTATCTAAATTTTCATCTAGATCGATTTTTTTAAACTGTGTCCAAAATCCGAGCCAATTTTCGATCTTTCCGTCAAATTTGGGCAGTTCTATTTTTGGCAGCTTTAGAAAAATATTTTTGTTATCTACTGAACAACCGCAACTACTTCCTGCCTTTTGTACAGTGTGCTGAGACTCGCTAGATGCAGGTGTAATAATTATTTTGTTCACCTTACCTTGTATGTTGAAAAAATCAGATTCATACTCATCTGCTGCATCCATATCAATATGTATGGCTTCCTCATCTCTATCGTCCTCTTGAAGCCATACGTCTAGCAAAGCATTTTGCGTTGCGCAAAGACTTTCATGGCGCAACTTAAGTCGCTCGAACTCTGCTGAAACCGATAATCTGTCTATTGCGGATTCACTGAGTAAATTGAGTAACTTCCCTTTGCATGTCGTGAATTGTCTTCTTTGAATTGTCCTTCGGGCTTTTAGTATGTCAATTTCTTTCACGGTCGCCATAATGAAATGGTTCGATAAAAGGCCCGAATTGTCTGCGTATTTTCAAAAATAAAACAACCTTGGAAAATAACACAAAATAATATTCAAAGGAAAAAATTGGTACACATAACTTTTACATAGAAAACCAATGACAACAAAATTCAAAAGTATTTTCTATCTATCCGTCACAATACACAACGTCACATTTAAAATCATTCGCGTCGGCCAGTAACTTAATTTACTACTGCAATCCCCAACAGGTTTGTTATTTTTGCCTGAAAGTGTTACAAATTAGTTTCGTTTTAAAAGCCTCAAATTCTGGTTTTATTATTCACGTTGTAATGATAAAAAATTTGAAAAAAAATGTCGCTTCACACAAAAAAAAACCATAAATACAGTAAGGCAAAATGATTTAACCGCCACTTTATTCTGCTGACGGTTGCAAGCAAAATGGTTTAAGTGTTACTTTGGTTGTATTTCAGAGTATGCCTAAGTGCTTTATCCAACATTCTACCAATTAAATAGATTTTTGATGATATCTATAGCCCCATGCGATCGGGACTATTTGAGATTTTTATGGTGGAAAGATGAAAATTGCACGGATATCATTGAATATAGACACTGTCGTGTTGTATTCGGTTTGACTTCAAGTCCGTTTTTGTTATCAGCCACAATCGATCACCATCTAAATAATATCACAGGAGATTTTAAAAGCACAGCGAGTGTATTGCGAAAATCTTTCTATGTAGACAATACATTAACAAGTTTAGACTCGGAGGATGAAGTAAAAAAGTTTATATTAGAGGCCAAACAAATTATGAGTCAAGGTAAATTTAACCTTCGACAATGGATGACATCACCTCGTGTAGTAAATGAGAATGAAGAAAACGTAATATCTGTTTTAGGGTTACAGTGGTATATTGAATCGGATGTTTTAGGTTGTAATTTAACCAGTTTTAAACCTTTAGACAATATTGATAAAATTACTAAACGAAGTCTAATGTCAATCACACAGAGTTTTTTTGATCCCATCGGGTTTATCTGTCCAACAACATTAATACTAAAACTAATGATAAGGGAATGCTGGCGGCGTAAGCTCTCGTGGGATGAGGAACTACCGAAGGATTTGATGGCCGAGTTTAAAAAATGGTATGTACAAATACATTTCTTAGAACAGTGTAGAATACCAAGAAGATTAACAATAGATTACATAAGTGAGTGTGAATTATCTCTACATATGTTCTGTGATGCGAGCAAAGATGCTTACAGTGCTTGCATATTTTTGAGAGCTCAAAAAGATAACAGAGTCTCTATTCAATTGATTTCAGCAAAAACCAGAGTAGCTTCACCAGAAAAATGTACAATTCCTAGATTGGAGTTAATGGCTGCCCTGATTGGGTCAAGATTGTTGAAGAACTTTAGAGAATATTTAATAATTAAGTGTCGAGAATATTGTTGGACTGATTCTTGCGTATCCTTATGCTGGATAAAAAAGGAGTTGCCATGGAATACTTTTATAGGAAACCGAGTCAAAGAAATACGTCAAAATTCCGGAATAGAAGACTGGTATCATATTCCAGGTAAATTTAATCCTGCAGATCTGGGCTCTCGCGGCTGTTATCCAGAACATTTGCTTATGACGCGATGGTGGGAAGGTCCCACGTGGTTGAGGCGTGATGCTGCTAGTTGGCCAAAATCGATTTTTGATATGAATGAAGAGCAAGCTTGTATTGAACTATCAAAAATAAATTGCAATATTAGTTGTATGGATAAAGGCATGTCAGAGCAATTTTGTAATATATCTAGATACACCAAGATAATTAGAGTATGTGCATGGATTAGAAGATATATGTATAATTTATTAAATAAGAATAATAAATGTAATGGTGATTTATCATGCGATGAGTATAAAAAAGCAGAGTTAAATATAATATTATTAATTCAGAAAGAAACCAAAGAAATTATACAAAAAAGGACTACTAATATAAATACTTTTTTAGACAGTAAAAATATATTGAGAATTAAAACAAAGCTATTATTGGCTGACATACCAGAAGCTACACGAACACCTATTTTATTACCTGCTGATCATAGTATAGTTAGAAAATTAGTTGAATACAGACATCTGGAATTGAAGCACGCAGGTATAAATCAACTGATTGCAGATCTTCGTAAAGATTTCTGGATATTAGGTATAAGACGCCTCGGTAAATCTGTTATATCTAAATGTGTAATCTGTAGACGCTATAGAGCAAAGCCTATACAAGTAACGACTGCACCTTTGCCTGTAGAGAGGATAACTTGCTCGAAACCTTTTGAGGTAACTGGCATTGACTTAACAGGGCCACTGCTGCTTAAAGATGGTAAAAAGTGCTGGATTGTTATATACACGTGTGCAGTATATAGAGCTGTACATTTCGAATTGTGTAGCTCGTTGTCTACGGAAGCATTTATATTGACATTACGCAGATTTATTGCCAGAAGAGGTTGAGTTGTTCAAATTATTACGGATAATGGTACTAATTTTACACGTGCAAAACAGTTATTAACTAATGATCTCAATTGGGATGAAGTGAAAAAACAATCGGCTATACAAAAAATAGCATGGAAATTGAATTCTCCAGCTGCTCCTTGGTGGGGCGGTTTTTGGGAGAGATTAATTCGTATTTTAAAAGAAATGCTAAGGCGTGTACTTGGCAAAGCACAAGTATGTTATGATGAACTACAAACTGTTCTTTATGAGTGTGAAGCGGTAATAAATGGACGACCACTAACTTACGTTCAAGACGATCAAAATTCAGCATTAGAACCACTAACACCGGCAAATTTATTCAACCCATATCAGAAACGGACATTACAGACTTAGATCAGATTTCATTGAAATCTAGATACAAATATTTACAAAAATTAAGGGAAGATTTTAAATGCCGATTTAAGAATGAGTATTTGAATATGCTAATAGAGAGAACTAAAGATAAAAGTAATTCATTGAAAATTGAAGATATTGTGCTTATAGAAACTGAGGAGAAGCGGGTGAAATGGCCATTAGGACTTGTGGTTAATATTTTCTCAGGAAATGATGGTATCAGTAGAACAGCCGAAATTAAAACTTCAATTGGTACTAAAGTGAGACCGTTCCAAAAGCTTTATCCGATGGAAATTTGTTCTGTCGATGTGGAGCGGATGGTAATAGAAAAACGTGCATTAGAAAATAGCGGTAAGGATAATTTAGGCGGCGAATTAAAAAGTGATTCAGAAATTACCAATACTAAGACACGTTCTGGCAGATTAGTTCGTCTGCCTAGCAGATATAAATTAGAGGCTTAATGTATTATTATTGATGTCTGACAATTTGATTTTCACCAATAAAATATTTCGATTAGGGGAGTCGATGTTAGGTATACTTATGATTTTTTTTTAAGGCCCAAAAGTTCTATTGTTTGTTTTTGAAAAGTTTTATGTCTTATTTATTTTGTGCAGTAATAAACATGTTCATGTTTGTTTCTTGTTTCCGGGCCTGCAGGATGTTGTGAAATGAGGTGTAAGTATTTATGCTATGTATACTACAGAAGAAATATGTTTGATGTTTTTGATTTGATTAGTCTTGTCAATCATATAAATTCAGAAGTTTCATTTTTGTGTTTTATAATATTATTGCAATGTCAGTGAAACTCAGAGGCCGGTTGCTAACTGTTTATTGTAATAAGAACCTAAATCTACCTCCCGTACAAACTATTACAACTATTATACCCAACACTTTTCTCCCCCTGCAAAGTAAGTTACAAGACTTATCGCTAAAAAAAGTACTTACGTACATAATATTATAAAAGGGTTGTATCATAATCATACTTTATTCAGGGCTCTTTTGTATGCACGAAGTGTACGTTCGGAAGCGTTATCAGGCGGTGGCGACAGGGGATGCACCTCGGAAGGATGGGAAATCTGTTCGTCCACATCACCAGTCGCCGCCGCCGCTTCCGTGAATTCTTCATTTTTTTTATTTTCTACTGTTTTACCTCCCATACTCGCTCGCGACAACGAGAACCGGTTTTTACCACTGACGGGTAAAATCTGGTCTTGGTGACGCCGCCACTGGATCCCGTTCCCCATATCGACCCGGTAGGACACTGGTCCAGTTCTCTGTGATACGGTCCCCACTGACCATTTATCGGAACGTGCGGAATAGTCGCGGCGAGTACCAGGTCTCCCGGGCGTGCAGGAGAGCGCGGCGTGCCTCCCGCGGCTGCAACTTGGCGGCGTTACGCCTCCTGCGCCACGGCCGCCACGTCGGGCCGAAGCGCGTCTAACCGTATGCGCGCGCGGCGCCCCATCAGCAGCACCGAGGGAGGCACTCCGGTTGTGGCGTGTTCACAATTTCGATAATACAACAAGAATGTACTAATTGCTTGTAATACATTTTCACCTGACAAAACGGCCCGTTTTATAGCTTTTTTTACAATTTTAACTGCGTTTTCAGCTGCTCCGTTGCCCTGAGGCCTATACGGAGCCGTAGTTGTATGTTTTATGGCATTATTTACACAATAGTCTTTAAAATCTTGTGAAAAAAATGGAGGCCCATTGTCGGTTACAAGCTGTGACGGTAACCCAAATCGACTAAAAATACACATTAACGCTGTTATTGTTGATTGAGTATCTGTACGACTCATAGGTAGTGCCTCAATCCATTTTGAATGAGCGTCGACTAGAATCAGATACCGCTTGGCTGCATACTCCGCAAAATCGGCGTGTAACCGTTGCCAAGGTACTAAAGGAAACTCCCATGGATGTAACTCAGCATGCGGCGACGCATCTCTGACCGCACCACATGCCTCACAAGAACGACACAGATTTTCTAAGTCACTATCTAGGGTAGGCCAATAAACATAATTTCTAGATAAATTTTTCATTTTATTGATACCCAAATGACCTTGGTGTAGTTCCTTTAACATTATATCTTGTAAACTAGTAGGAATAATTATCCTATATTTATAAATTAGACAATCAAAATCTAATGTAATATCATGTCTTCTCGCGAAATAGGGTTTTTCTTCGTCACATCTTGGCGCCGATGGCCAATTAAATTTAACATAGCCTATTATTTTTGCTAACAAAGGGTCCTTATTAGTTTCCCTACCCACATCTCTAAAATTAATAGGTAAACAATCTTGTACTAAATTAACATACGTTATAGAGTTGGTGTGCCCTCCGTCCCGTGGTAGCGGCAGTCTAGAAAACGCGTCCGCCGGCCCGTTATCTTTAGAATTGATAAACCTAATAGTAAAGTCATAAGCAGAGAGCCTTGCAGCCCAACGCTGAAGACGACTAGCCGCTGTCTGCGGTATGCCAACTTTTTTTCCAAAAATATAACTCAATGGTTTGTGGTCAGTGTAAAGTTCAAATTTCCTACCAAAGAGATATTGGTGGTGTCTTGTAATCCCATAAAAGATAGCAAGCGCCTCCTTATCAATCTGACTATAGTTGCGTTCAGCCTCATTGAGAGTGCGTGACACGCAACTAACTGGCCGCTCGGTACCGTCCGGGAAACGATGCGCGAGCACCGCGCCTAGGCCATATGCGCTGCTGTCCACTGACAATAATAGAGGCCGGCCTTCTTCATAATGTGCTAGTACTTTGTTACCCAATAAAGATTGTTTTGCCTGCCTAAAAGCCTTGTCGCAATCCTCAGACCAATCCCACGCTACCCCTTTCTTTAACAAGTGATGTAACGGAAATAAAATAATGCTTAAGTTTGGAATAAATTTCCCATAGTAATTTAATAAACCTAGAAAACTTTTCAGTTGGGTGATATCGGTTGGTGGGGGCGCGTTTTCTATAGCTTCCACTTTATTAGGATCGGGATGTAACCCATATTGATCAATTATATATCCTAGGTACTTAACGCTTTTTTGAAGAAAGCTACACTTATTTAATTTGACTGTAAGGCCCATTTCTGCCAATCTCATAAGTACTTTGTCTTAAATTAGCTAAGTGCGAGGCCCTTTCGACCCCACTCACACATATATCGTCAAGGAACACCACGGTGAAAGGCACGCCCCTCAGAGTCTCTTCCATCATTTTTTGGAATTTTTCGGGTATACAGGATAGACCGAACGGGGTACGACGATATACAAAAGTGCCAATGTGCGTAGTTATTGCTGTGCATGGTTGTGAGTCTTGCGTCAAAATAGTCTGTAAGTAAGCGTGGGTAAGGTCTATTTTTGTAAATTCCTTGCCCCCACTTAAGGTAGCAAATAACTCTTCGATACGCGGCAACGGGTAATAATCGCGTTTTAGCTTTGGATTTATCGTCACCTTATAGTCACCACATATTCTTATATCACCGTTTTCCTTAATAACCGGTACGATTGGGGTTCCGTACTCCGAATGGTCCACCCTGTAGATTGTGCCCTCCGCCTCGAGTCGCTGGAGCTCGAGCTCAACGCGCGTGCGCAGCGCCAGAGGTACCGGTCGGGCTCGGACGTATACAGGTTCGTTATCACTTAACTCTAACTGAATTAATTTTTTACATTGGCCTAATTTATTCGTAAACACTTGTGGAAAATCCGCCGCTAATCGACTTAAGTAAGGGTCATCGATAATATCATTCAAATTAATTTGTTTTATATTAAGTGCCTTTAACCAATCCCGGCCCAATAGTGGGCATCCCCCACCTTTAATAACATAACAAGCTAAATTATCGGCAATAACGTCCCCTAATTTAACCTTTACGACAATATAACCGAGTGAGTCGATTGGCATACCAGAATAGCAACGAAGCATTAAATTATCCGAGTTAATTTGTTTATGAAAAAATTTGTTTTTGTAAAATTCTTCAGAGATTGCCGAAATACGACTGCCGGTGTCGACTTCACACTCGATTATATAGTCATCAATGTTCACCTTGATAAAATACGGTTTGTTACCTTTAGACATCAGTTCAATGCTAAACATGTCCTGGTCTTCTGAATCATCTTCGGTCACATAATTTTGCCGACCCGATTGACCACTTTTACGCACTTTATTACACATCACTTTTAAATGGCCGCGTTGACCGCACTCATCACAATTGTAATTAGCGTAACGACACCTGTCCGACCGATGCGCCTTGCCGCACCGCCAACAAGCCGTGTGTACGGGAGCAGCGGGGACGCGCCTGCCGCCGCCGCCGCTGCCGCCGCCGCCGCCCTGCGCCCTCGCGGCGCCCGTTCTGTGCAGCCCCTCGCCGCCGCCAGCCGCCGCCGCCGCCGCCGCGCTCCCGCTGCCTGCACCTGAGGTCGCACTCACCTCCGCGTGCCTCTCTGCAGCCTCTAGCGCCAGAGCCAGTTCTACCGCCTCCCGATAGTTTATATTCTTTTCAGCAAATAGTCGCGAACGCATGGCTATGTTGGATAAGCCCGAGACGAATTGGTCGCGAAGGTTTTCTTCCAGTGAACCACCGAAGTTGCATGTGGTTGCCAAATGTTTTAAGTCCTGTAGATATTCGGTCATTGTTTCACCCACTCTTTGTCTTCGTAAACGAAACACGTGGCGTTCCGCAATTTCTGAACGCTGCGGTTCCAAGTGTTCAGCTACTAACTGTACTAATTCATCGAACGTTTTATTCTCTGGTTCCACAGGGGCACACAAATCGCACATTAATGAATACGTGGTTTCACCGACTACAGTAATTAGTAAAGGCACGCGTAATTCGTCTTTAATTTCATTCAATACAATATACTGCCGCACACGCCGAATATATGTCGGCCACTGTTTGGTATGAATATCAAAAGGTTCCAAGTTTCCAATCGGCATTTTTGTTAGTAAAAACAAACACTATTTGGTTCTATTATTCGAAAAAAATACACCTCGTCGCCAATGCAATGTCAGTGAAACTCAGAGGCCGGTTGCTAACTGTTTATTGTAATAAGAACCTAAATCTACCTCCCGTACAAACTATTACAACTATTATACCCAACAATTATAACTGTAAAATATTTTTATTACAAGTGCTTATATCAAACGCATTCTTTTAATGACGGTCAAGAACCTATCCTCACATTATTATTCTATTTCAACAAGGTCATTGCAACAAAAATTATCTTTAAAAAATATTCCACTGACTACAATTAACATAATTTACTATATTGGAACATTACTTTATTAACTTTATTGGAACAGTTATTGCCAATAGCAATAACTGTTCCAATAAAGTTACTCATAGCTGTGTAGCAAATTTAAAATCACTAAATAGCACTTACGCAATAAAATTGTATCTTTATGTTTTAGACGAATTAACCGGAGAGCTAGCTAAAACTCCTATTAATTTACCTAATCTAAATATACCTAAATCTATTATACTAGCAGATCCTCTATTTACACAACCTGCTCCCGTTGACATTTTAATTGGAGCAGACTTATTTTGGGACATCCTAGGTTATGAGCAACGCTCTTTAGGCACGCATAATCTAATTTTGCGCAGTTCAAAATTTGGCTGGATTGTAACTGGTTACTATTTATATATCTCAGTCCAAAGAGATTTCTTGCAACCATATTTTAACATCAACAGCAAAAGTTGTTGAAAGAGTTACTAAATTCTGGGATCTGGAAGAGCTTCCGCAAAAGAAACCTTTCAACCCAATAGAAATTGCTTGCGAAAATCATTTTCTAGAATATACAAGACGTTCCGATGATGGCAGATTTTGCGTAAGGTTACCCCTAAAGGATACACCTGACTGCCTCGGAAATTCCTATAATAAAGCAAAAAAGCGTTTACTGAATCTAGAAAAAAGATTTAGAAGGAACCCAGATTTAAAATCACAATATGTTAATTTTATTCGTGAATATCAAGAGTTAGGACATTCTGAGTATAATGTGGTAACGCCTAACCCATCATATTATTTGTGCCATCACGCCGTATTTAAAGAAGAAAGTGAGTCAACCAAGATCCGAGTGGTTTTCGACGGTTCTTGCCCCACTTCTTCTGGCTATTCCATCAACGACATCCAAATGATAGGTCCTAACGTTCAACGGTCTTTATTTTCAATATTAATAATTAACTTGTTGACATTGAGAGTGTATTAAGGAATTAAAATTTTGACATAATTTTTGTAATGCATGATGATAATAATTAACATGGTTTTAAGAACATTTGATATACATGTAATAAAAATTTGTATACCCAATGGGTCGGATATAGCGGATATAGCCAAATCTTTATAACATTATTGTAATACCTATATTCACAAATAAATATTCATTTCATTTCATTTCATTTCATTTCATTTCATAATTAGGTCACTGTTTATTTATTGTTTTATGAATAAGACATTTATAATATGCTGTAAATCACTTTATTTGAAGAAATTTCTATTACAACTCAACTATTGTTTTCTCAACACTGCACAGATAATTTTCTAGTTTGGCAATGTTGCCACACAACTAAAACATTAATCAACATCTACCCTTTTCAAATAATTAAAATAAACATAATCACAAGTTTAGTCTAATAGGTCTTTTAACCTGTCTGCCTGTTCTAGTAACAATAATAGTATTATCTGCTATTAAATTAGGCACAGAATTATTATCCGAACAATTTTTAACATTAGATGTAGAATTATTATCCAAACAATTTTTAACATTAGACATAGAATTATTATCCGAACAATTTTTAACATTAGACATAGAATTATTATCCGAACAATTTTTAACATTAGATATAGAATTATTATCCGAACACTTTTTATCTTGAGCAGGCATAATTTACTTACGTATCAAATCATCATTACTAATATTTGGATGAATCAGTTGATCCAATTGTTTAAATTTATCTTTAGAGCTATCATACGCTTTTACATTACTAGTAGGCCAAAGATATATATATATTTCCTATTTCTACAAAACATATGACCATTTCTATCTTTAATTAGATATGAACGTGGTCCTTCCGTACTTTTTTCAATTATTTTACCTGGTTCCCAGCTAGTTTCTAAAGATTTCTTAAACATGACATTTTGCATTTTTGTTATAATAATTATTAACAGTTTTTTGATGGTCTTGATATTTTTTATCATAATTTACAATTTTTGGCCTTAACTTCATTTTCTGAATGGGTAATAATGAATTTAAATTTCTGGAATAAAGAAGCTGTGCCGGCGATGGCATATAAGTTTTAGGTGTATTGCGATAATTTAACAAAGCAATGTAAATGTCACTATTATCCTCCTTACATTTTTAAAAAATATTTTTTACAATTTTAACAGCACTTTCACTTTGGCCATTTGATTGAGAATGCTTGGGACTTGTTAATTTGTGACTAAAACCATACTGATTAGCAAACATCTTAAACTGTTCGGCTGTAAATTGAGTACCACAGTCAGTTACAACAATAGCTAGGATCCCATGTCTAGCAAATACAGACTTGCAATTTACTATAACACATGAGCTTGTTAAATTATCTAATTTACAAATTTCAATAAATTTTGAATAATAACACTATGCAACAAAGTAAAAATTTTTTGTTTCACTGGGTTCACAGTATGTAATTATGTTTTGCCACCTTAAAAACTATGGTTAAAAATCGAAATAAAATTTGTTCTATCAACATCACGTTTAATAGTGAAATGGATTTAATTAATTTTACTTAAAATCATCAACATTTCTTCTACACCTCATTCTACATTAAAAAAACTTTTTTTCTGACCGATGGCTTTTCTCTTATAGCAGTAGTGAGAATCCCTCTGGAGGCTCCAACAGTAGTCTGCAAGCATGGCTGGTTCCCATCTTCCCTGGTAACGCTTCTTCGTATTTCTGCAATTTCTTGATGAAATCTTTCACCGTGTTCATCACTTACTGAACCCATGTTATCAGGAAAGAAACTTAAATGAGAGTGTAAAAAATGAATTTTCAACGACATATTGCATCTCCTAGTTTCTGATACGCATCTAGCATCCGTATAATTTTTTCATGGAAATCCGGTGATTTTGATTGCCAAGAAAATTTTTTGTGACATCGACAAAAGCCCAACCATCCATTTTTTTTCAATAGGTCTGAGACTGGATAAAAAAAGCAAGATCATTGACCAATTTTCTTATGTTAGACCGATGAAAATACCTTCTTTAATTTTTGCCTCACTTAGCATAGGAAATTTTGTTTTAAGAAATAAAAATCCAGGTCCGTCTTTGGGGAGTGCTTTTACAAGTTCTTCATCAAACCAAGTTGATGTGTATCGCGGTAAAATGATTTTCTCAAATGGTACTAATGTTCGTTTATTACACACGCTACAGGCACAGATGGAAGTTTGTTACCGTTATGGAGTAAAATAGCTTTCAGACTTTGTTTGGATCCGTCAATAAACAATCTCCACTCTTTCGATATATTGCTTGTGTCCTAATGCTGACATTAATCCAATAAATAAAATGGCGGGAAAGCAACAGTGTGCATTCACAGATTAAGTTTATTAAAATGTTTTTTTTTGTTTCCTCGCTGTTTTAAAAAAAACGTCGTACGATATACGTGTCGTATTGGTTATGACAGGCGAGGCGAAATTTCAGCCGAACCATCATAACGTACTAATGTCGTAATGTATTATTAGTTACGAATATTACCGTTATTTTTCTTCTGGGACGTGATATCTAAAATAGTAACTTTGTTTTCTGTTGTTTACTAAGCATACCTAATACAAATTATTCACCCGAGATACCATTGATTTTTTTGATGTTGCATAGTGTAATCTATTATTACTAAATAGTCCTTATTATCATACATACAAATATCCATACCAATTTTATACCATGGAATTTTTTCTATATCATGATTAATAATAGGTTCTTTCTGCAAATTTTGCTGATATTTTGCACAAGGAAAGCAATTATTGACATAATTCTCTAAATCTTTGTTGATGTTTGGCCAAAAGACACACATTCTTGCTCTAATTTTACAAGTATTCATACCTACATGTCTATGATGAATTTTTTCCAACATTTCCATTTTTAATGATTCTGGAATCACAATCAAGTTGCTTTTTAATATAATGCCATCCAAAATACTTAATTCATCTCTAAAGGTCCAAAACAATTTTACTTTATTATTTAATTTATTTATATCATCTGGCCAACCATTAATAATGTATTCTTTAATCATTCTTAAAATATCATCTATATTTGTAGCATTTTGTATTTTTCTTAACTGTAAATCTAAAATAGGCAAGCTATTTCTTAACAATTTAACATGACACACAATATTTTCATGTAGTTCTCTCATTTTATGATCATGATCATTATTTTTTGAACAACTTCTAGACAAAGTATCTGCAATGTAAAGTTCCCTACCTGGTTTATATTTCACAGTTAAGTTGTACCCTTGCACTGCAAGCATCATTCTTTGTAACCTTGCAGGTACTTTATGTAAGTTTTTCTTAAATAGTGTTTCCAAAGGTTTATGATCTGTCTCAACCTCAAATGAGGTCTCAACAAATACTTTTCTACCATAAACATATTGGTGCATTTTATAACAACCATAGACAATAGCAAGCATTTCCTTTTCCAATTGACAATAATTCTGTTCAGTTGTAGTTAATGATCGTGAACCAAATGCGACTGGTCTACTGTTTTGAAGAACTACTGCACCTAAAGCCGTAGATGAACTGTCTATAGACAAAGTAACCGCTTCATTGCTGTTAAAATATGCTAAAGAGCTTATTTTATTTTTTGTGCCAAGCTCTTTTTATAGCCGTCCCCCAGGTTTGACTTAATTTTTCTCCTACAAGAAAAAATATATTTTGAGATTTATTATCATAAAACGCAATTCATACATGTTTTATTTTGTAATTAAAAAGATTACTTTCCATTTATTCAAGCGGAATTAAATTAACGACCATTGAAGTCATCCATATGGACTAATTTCGTATGTCCTCTCATCAATACTATGCTTTACTATTACGAAAAAATATATGTTTTTGGAAGAAATCACTTAATGTGTTTGGCTCATTTTATTCCTTAATAACTACCGCAGTTATATATGCCTTAGTTTTCTTAATTGTTTAAAGATATTTAATTTAAAATTAAAGAGTTAGACGAAGTTTAAAATTCGGAACTTTCAGTTTTGTCACCGTATATTAACTACGAAAACTCTAATATGAATATTTCTATTGAAATGGTAACATTGTATGCTTTTTTATCCGTAAAACCCCATTTTGAATTTAGTGTTATTCAGTGCAGCTTGTAAGCGAGACGTGTTGAAGTGACGTTACGCACGAACGGATTTTTGATTCAGGTTTGTGTCTTTAATTCATTGTTTTTGTATTGTTCTACATTTTTAGTAATTTTACACGTTATTGTAAATTTTATTTGGTATTCGGTAGTTATAAATTTCAAAGGCCAAGCATGATGGGTAATTTTTAATTAAATATTTAAATGCACGTGGCTAAACATATGTGACTTCCGTTTTGTGACTATTTTGCCGGTCACATACGGGCTGAACTAAAGTCACTTCCGGACAGTTTCCGGACGTTCAGTTTTATCACTGTCCCTTAATTTCGGAAAGAGAAAAACTAAGATTATTCAATTTAATCTCATTTAAGGGTACAGTATTTAAGTATCACTTAGTGTAAATATTAATTTTATTGAAATAAGTGGCTTTGCATTCGGAAACACTTGATATTTTTAATAAATATGAAAAAAATATCCAGAAAAAAAGTATCATTAGTCACACAACTGATAAACAAAGTACATTTTTTTAGGATTCTTGAAATAAGACATCTGTTTTTGAGTTTTTTTTTTGTTTATATATATCATATATTTTATAATAAATAAATATCTTTTTAATAACTGGGTACTTTTTTTTATAATTTGTCTTTAAAAATAGTCACATAATGGACAGCACTACATGACTTGTTCCATTTTGTTTAGGTATATCTTTAAATAAAGCGTATATTTTAGCGTTTACTACTATATTTCCATTATTAGATAGTACAAGCATTATAAATATATAATTAAGTATACCTTTAAAAATAAAAAATACTAAAATATGAATGAATAAGAGTTCGCACAAAATAGAAAATATGCTCTAAACAATGATTGCTACATAAGGCATCTTTTAAATCTTTAAATGAGTTCTGCAATTGATTCCGCCCATAAACATACATCATCGAGGAAAGTACACACTCCTTCAATGTTTTCGAACATTTGAGCAATGATTCTATGAAATTCTTCAGGCGCTGATGCAATACCAAAAGGTAATCTATTAAATCTATACCTACCAAACGGGGTTATAAATGTACACAAGTTGGCATTCCTTTCGTCCAATTTCAACATCCAAAACCCGTTTGAGGCATCCAACAAAGCAAAATACTTAGCATTTTTCATTTTTACTCTTAATTTCATCAAATGTATGTAATTGAAATTTAGGTTGAATTATAAATTTATTTAGTGCACGAGGATCCAGACATATTCTAAGTTTATTATTAGGTTTCCTAACTAATACTAAATTATTTACCCAATCAGTGGGTTGCGTGACCTTCTCAATGAGCCCTAATGATTCCATTTTACCTAACTCTTCCTTCAACTCCGGCAGCAGTGCAAATGGAACACGTCTTGCAGCTTGAATAACTGGTTCAGCATTTTCTTGCAATTGCAATTTTACAGTAGTTGGCAGACACCCAAGACCTCCATTGAATAGTAGTAATATAAAACATTAATCAACAGTCACGACAACATAAATTCCTTTTGACCGGTGACATCGCTAAAATGTACCGTCAAATTGAAGTACGACAGAAACTTACAGTTGATTTTATGGAGGGATGATGATCA